>JAPVLO010000189.1:1200000-1855000 GCA_027257055.1 Cephalopachus bancanus | reverse complement strand
GACAGGATTCAATTATTTAAGTCCCCGTTCCATCCTATTATTCAAGACTGTCCAAAGCCATAACAAAAAGCCCCAGCTTCGAGACGCATGCAGAATAACACGGAGCCAAGCGACACCCTTTCTCCCATGAGCCTCGGGCTTGCACACTCATCGCGATCGCCAACCATAGAATCATGCAGCTAAGCCTCAGTCGGTTTTCATTTGTATAGGCCACATTTTCCAGGAGTCACATAGACATGATGTGTGCCTTTTGTTGAGTAAAGTGTGGCCTGGGACTCAGGACAACTTTCAATATGTTAATTCCGATGTCAGACTGCAGCTAATTTCAGCACTCTCCTAAATTAATAGCTGGAAGTTATACTTAAAAAAAAAATAAATGTATGTATCTATGCCACTGTCAGGGGATTCACACCCCTCATGTGACAAAAAATGTCAGAAACTCTTCGCTACTGAGAATAGCCAGCTGGGGCTGCATGGAACTGATCAAGGGCTTTTCGCCCAATCAGGGGGCAGGGTATGCTCTGAATCCTGCCCAGAGTGTGGCCATGGGGGCCACTCAGCCCATCCTCCTCATCTCATCTTCCTCATCTACAAAATGAAAAGAACGAACTCCGCGATGCTGCCACAACAGAAGACAAAATGCATTTCTCCCAAACACATAAAATGGGAAAAATTGTTTCTAGCATAATTGAGCATCATATTATACCAGGGATAATATGACAATGTATACACATCTTAAGGAATGTTCTCTTTGTGTGACTTTAAGTTTGCCATCATCAGAAGTGTCTGGACGCTGACAGGAACCACTTTGAGCACCCCTTGTAACTGCGGAGTCAAATGTGACTTGTATTCATGTTTTGTTACTGGTGTCTATTGAGTATTACAACTTTAGTACAGAGTTTTCTTTCTTAAAATGTGTATACATTTTTTGGCACCCTCTGTATATGGTTTTCACTGTAAGTTAAAACTAACATCCAACATACTCTTTTCTTAATGTTGGGAAGTTTTAAATATGCGGTTCCTAAATATTTCTAAAGTCTCTCTTTAAGAACTTGAATTATTGTTTAAATCGGTAGTCCCTGGTTTTGATTGATGCGAGAAATTGAAAAGACCAAAAGTAAAATCTCCGTGTTCACCCCCAACTCCTCCCTGAACTCCTAAGTCTATTTCAAGGTTGCCCCAACACAAACATTTATTTTTAAGAATCAAAATACTATTACTTTCTAAGCACAGTTTCTTTAGCAAGGAAGTAACAAACATAATCCTGTAAGCACTTTGCTGCTGCTCCCCTAAACTAAATATTGAAGAAAAACATTACAGTGCAATTTATGAAAACCTATGTTGGGTATAAAAATTATCTTATGCTGACAAACCTGGATTTATGATCCAATGAAAGCACAAATGTACTAAAAAGCTATTTAGCCAAATTCCGCACCAAGTAATTTAGGGGTGATTCACCCTGGAGTTTATTGGATTTGTGATTTTATTTCAACATACTTCTAAAGGACAAATTGCTAGTCTGGTATATTTCTCCCAGAATAATGCACGGTGTAATTCACGATGGCAAGCCAAATAGTTAACTTGTAATTTGGGGGACAGCTTATTCGTACAACATTTTAATGATCATATATCTCTATCCCAAAATTAATCTGCTACCAGGTTAAATCACTCCAAATCCTTTCTTCCACAATCTGCAAGAGTAATTGCTGCTTCAGTTTCGATCATGGAGCCGTAAATCTAGATTTACTTTTAGGCAGCTGGTTTATAAGTCCCTGGATATGCATAATTTCATAAAGTGATTGAAGTCATTTTGATATTATATCAACAGCAGCTTATCTATGGCATCGACTCCCAGCAATTAAAAAAAAATCACATTTTATGTATACCTTTTTCAAGTAGTTTGCCTTTGTAGACACAGAGGTTTTCCCCACCACAGTGCTGTTGATAAACTTTTATTTCATCCCGGCAGTCTGGGTTATCACAAGATAGGTGCACACTTTTCCCTAAATAGACCATGGTAATAGCTGCATTACTGTGCAGTGATGTTTTACGAATCCTTCTTGAGTCCTAGAATAAACAACAAAAAAATGAGACTTATTAACTAATTACTTTCTAGTCAGAGTTCTTATTCTCACATGACATTGTAATATGAAGAATTATAAAAGGCTATTGTTATGTACCTGACAATGAAACCTTTGTAAAATGTCAATTTACACAGTGCAAAAAAAAAGTCGAACTTAAAATAAATCCTTCTAAATAACTACACCACATACATTTTGGCTTTGTAGTTGGGATTTGGACAAAGTTTGTCATTTTATATTTTAAGAGTGTGTACACATGTGTGTGTGTTACATACAGTAAAAATATCAATGACACTAAGAAAAAATTACTTTGGCTCTTTTAGCTGGTTCTCAAATAAAAATCCAAACAAATGAATTAAGTAAATATTGGTGGTATCATTTTGTGCTAATAGTTTCATAGTCCCCTAGTTTTTGTAACTGACTACTTTATCTTTACAGTTAAACACTGACAAGGTATCTTGCCCTGGGCTTATTCCATCTGACTCCTTCTATGGCCACTCTGAAGATTAGGGATCACATATGTTACACGCCAGGATTTATTCAGTTTCCCAGAAAGTATTCAGTTCAATGAGTATTAATATTGTTTTACTATCAAAACAATATATCCAACTAAGTCTTAAAAATTACTTTATAAACCTATTTGATATTCTATGGCATTGCCCAATTTAAATTATTATTATTAATATCATTATTATTTGAGTTGGGGTCTCAGTCAACCAGGCTGGAGGGTGGTGACATAATCAGGGGTCACTGCAGCCTCAACCTTCTGGGTTCAGGTGATCCTCCCACCTCAGCCTCCTAAGTAGCTGGGACCATAGATGTGCATCACCATGCCTGGCTAATTTTTTTTTTTTTAAAGACAAGGTCTCATTATGTTGCCTAGGCTGGCCAGTCTAAATTATTTGCAAAAATATGCAATAAATGTATATGCCAGAGATTAAAAGGAATGCCATAAGCATTGTCTCCTAATTGATAGTCGGAAGCGTTTTCATAATAGCAAATGAGCATAGTGTTCGCCCAAGTTCTAGGAGGAAGAGGAACTAGAAGACAAAGAGGAGGCTGAGGCGGAGAAACAGGCAGGCTGGGAGCGTCGAGAGATGCTCAGAAGGCCGTGTACGAATATCGCAGGCTCTAGAGCTGCAAACAAGCCAGGTCTTTGTTCTCCTCAATGTCATTTTCCTAAAGTTGAGTTTTTCTCAGTGAAAAACGTGGAGACACCAAGTTTCCGAAGATCCAGGGCAGTTATGTGAGTTTGATTTCACTGAATTACAGATGCATGGGAAGTATGCGTTTTCTAAAGGTATCGGCACAGCAACAAAATTGTTTCAAGGAGCTGCTAAAGTATTTCTATTCTCAAGCCCATGCCCTGCCACCTCAGGGGAATTTTTTTATTTTTACTCAATTATATTCCTGTAAAGCAAAAGCAAGAGGAAATAAGTCTGACCCAACGAAGTTCCGCAAGCAACAGCCTGAAAGTACCGGGGGGAGAAGGACCAAGATTTAAAATCCAACCCCTCGCCTTGCCTTTGGGAAGCTCAAGCTCCCAGACAGAGAGATAACCAGCAGACACGTTTCAGGGGCATCAGGAGGCACGGAGGCAAATCAGGAAACCGGATCACTCCTTGCACATCAGAAATATCTCCCTGACTCACAGTTCATCAGAGGGACAGAGGCAGGCCTGGCCCCTGCTTGCGGAATGGTAAACCCACATTTCCTCTGGCCCGGGCAGCCGTGCAGCCGTGACACATGTCTACGCAGCCCGCTGCACCATCAGCAGACCTGAGGCAAACCCAGCTCCAAGCTGCGGCTGGCGCATTTAATGAAGCGACTGATCAAACAGAAGCACCCTTCTTTTGTGCAGCGACACTTTCTGAGGCGGCAAGGATTCAGAGGTCCCTGGGAGCTGCGAGGAGATAAGCGCAGGAGAATACAAGGGAAGAGTGGGATTAGAGGGGGGGAGGCCTGCTTCGTAGGTACAGAATGAGAAAACAGAGGGGGACACTTGAAAAAGCAAAATAGGGGTGACGGCAGGCCCTCATCCTTTCCGTGTCCTCATATTCATACTTCTTTTTCTGTTAAAGCGTATTGCTGTTAGCGACATCTCTTTTCTCTCGGGTCTAGTTATTCACTCTCTTTTTAAAAAATGTTCCCCAATTATTGCCACCAAGTAAACTTTTCTGGGTTCCAGCAGGAGACCCGAGTGACAGCTCGTGATTAAATACATGCACCAGGAAACAAGCAATTGTTCCTTTCAGCTGACTAAATTGCTTCTATACTTACATCCTACAAGGTTATAATGACCTCAGACAGATGGAACTTTAACAAGGTCTCAAGGCCCTTTCTGCTGTCCTCAAGCAAGTTTCAAAACCTTCCACGGAAACTCAGTACTATTTTTTTTTTAATTTTATTTAAAGATGTGGGGAACAATTCAGGATGAGTTATACAAGTGATCATCACACAGGTAAAGTTTGGGCCTCCCTTTGGTCCCCACTCTGCCTGGTTTAAGATCAGGCACCCTTACTGATGTTATGTCCACCCCCCACCCCAACCTGGCAGTATCCCACTACCTCCAATCCCTTTCTTATAGTATTATGGCCACTGTTCAGGGTCCACTTATGAGTCAGAACATGTGGTACTCTGTCTGAAAACTCAGTACTATTCCAAGAACAGGAGCAAAACTCATGCCCCCGCACCTTCAAGCTTTGTCTTTCCTTCCTTCCTTCACTGGTTGCTTATAATTCCCTCTCATTTATTTTCAGATTTCGCAGGCGAGTACCATCTGAGCTGACAAATAAACCATAAGCCCATTGCGTATTGACCCCTCAGCCATCATATAGATGCAAAATGTAGTATTTGATTGATAGACTCAGTTTTCACTGGGCTCTGCCAGGCCTGTACGGGGGTTCGTTTTAAGAGACAGTATAGACAGGAAAGCAACTGCCCTTGTTGATAATGTCAGCCAGCAATTTTTCTCCATCTACCTCGCCAAGCCCCAGTGAATTCTAGACATCATCATAAAGTCTTATCTGGGCCACTGCAGTAGCAGGGCGACCACAGATTTCGTCATCTGACCCAGGACGCACAGTGAAAGGAGTGTTACTAATAATTATGGTAGGGGAAAAACTTGGGGTGTCCGGTCACCCTACTCCTGAGTCTCCTCACTTCTGGTTTGATATCCCTCAAAGCCTCCCTCCTACTGGATATCAGAGTGACCTATTGTCAGCAAGCAGATCATGGGCCCATCCGGCTAAAAGTCCTCCAACGACTCCCTGGATGCGTGGGATAAGTTCCAACATTCCTGATCCAAGCTGGATATTTGAACTCCCCCAATCTCACGTTGAAATTCGATCCTTCATGTTGGAGGTGGGACCGTGTGGGGGTGTTTGGGTCATGGGGGCGGATCCCTCATGAATGGTTGGTGCCATCTTTGTGGCAATGTGTGAGTTCTCACGCTATTAGTTCAAGCAAGAGCTAGTTGTTTGGAAAAGTGAGGTACCTCCCCCTTCTCCCTTCCTCCCTCTCCTGCCATCTGACAGTCGGCTTTCACCTTTCACCACGAGTGGAAGCTTCCTGAGGCCTCACCAGAAGCATCTTGTACAGCCTACAGAACCCTGGGCCAAATCAACCTCTGTCTTTCATACATATTACCCAGCCTCAGGGATTCCTACATAGCAATGCAAACTGACTAATCCAGCTTTTCAGACAATTCAAAAGGCCATCTATTCCCTAACTCCTACTATCTCCCAATGATTGCAATTTCCTGTGTCGCATGTAGATGTCCAGCAACGGAACTGACTGTCGTGGCCCAAACACTAACCACTCGCTTTACATCTCCAGGCCTCGGTCAAATGGCAGTACAATAACTTCCTGGTTCTTCTCTCTGTCAGCAGAGAAGGATTGCGTCTTACCAATCTTCAGGTCCCGGGGTCTTGCCGGTGTTGACCCCTAGTGAGGGACCTAGTAAATGCTGATCTGGTTGGACACAGGCATGGAGTTGGACACAGGCATCATATAGCTTGTCCTCTGCGGGGACAAAAGCTACAGTAGTTTGACCCACCCCAAATGGGAAGTTTTCTACATTTCTAGGAGCTCAAGAGGAACCAGAACATGAAAACTGATTGCCGGTGCCCTATCAAACCAGTCAGCAAACTTTGCAGATTAATACGCAATAAAGATTGATGCAAAAGCCAACCTCACCCCAAGGAGGGGCGGGCCCCATGTTGACGCTGGTGGCCTCCAAGAGGCATAACCTGACACAAGCTAGAGAAGGGATGTCCATGCCCTAAAGGCTCACAAAGCAGCCAGTTGTCAGGACTCCTGTCCACGACACTCACTGGGTCCCTCCCTTTCTCCCCTCTTTCTGGCTGGTTTTGCCTTGTTCTCCCACCTCTCGCCTTTGCTCTTAGTATGCTTTCTCTTTTCTCTTTCTTCTGTCTGTTGCTCTTAACACTGTGTAACCCACAAACCCACACCTCATGCTTATTTCTGACCATGCCCAGAAGCTTCGCAATCCCTCTGGAGGCATCAGAGGTCCAGGTTTTAAGCACCGGCCTCACCCGTTCCTTCCCACAGAAATTATAATGAAGGCTCTTCCCCGCATGTCTCTCCCATTTCCCCTACACCTCTTGACCTAGCAAGTGCTTCGTCGTGCAGCCTAAACGGTGTGGTGTGACGGCTCATCTCACCTGCCAATGTAGCTGGACCACAGTCCCCAGAAGGTGGCCACATGTGATGTGGATGGAACCCTGCCCGAGCACGTGGTGTGCCTCCCAGTTGGTAGGTCTCCCATGCCCGGGTGACAATCAAATTCACACTTTGCAATAGCCAGGAAGAAGAACATACCTGTTCTCACAGGGGGATAGGCAATAGTGACGGTTGTCAGCAGGGAAGGAACCTGTTGGGAGATTTCCTGCAAAGTTGGATAGAGCACCACCATGTGGAATCTGCTACAACCGAGATAAGCTTCTCTTGCCCTCCCCGCCCCTCTGCTTTTCACCCTCAGGTCCCTGGTTCTTTCTGCTCACTCTACTCATGGTTGGAAGCTCATTTCAAATGCCGCCTTCTCCCGAAGGCATTCTCCAGGTGCCTCAGTCAGAGTAAATGCTTCTTTCCTCTGTGCTCCTTCGGTGCTTTATATCACAAAGACAGTAATCACCCCAGTCTGTCATGGCTGACTGTCTATATCTCTGGCCCATCCCTCTTGCTAAACTGCAATCTTTCTGAGAGCAAGGATTGAATCTTCCTCATCTTGGTAACCTCAGTACCTACTATAGCTCTTGTCATAATCAGTAAAAGCTGAACTGAACTCTTTGTTCACATAGAGGAAGAACGTTGGCATACGAGGATGGCAGTAATTCCATTAGGAGCTAGTTAGCCAAGCCCTGAACCAGGGGATGGAAAGGATTATCAGGTGCATGAGCCCTTGCCAAGAGGAAGGTGTGCTGTCTGAAACAGCAGCACTGGCCTCATCTGGCTCTCAGGCGTCTTTTAAGATGGGTCTTTTGATGGGCAGTACTGCTGGTTCCATGTTTTTGCTATTGTGAATAGTACTGCAATAAACATACGTGTGCAGGTATCTTTTTCATAGAGTTATGTGAGTTCCTCTGGATATATTCCAGAAGGGGGAGAGGAGTGGATTTTTCAAATGTGGTACATATACACAATGAAATATTACGCAGTCATAAAGGGGGACAAAATTATGAACTTCACGGCAACTTGAATGGACTATAATGGTCTACAATACAGAGTGATCAATCACAGAAACAAAGAACTGAGTACCACATGTTCTCACACATAAGTGGACTTGAATAATTGCTATAATGCTATAAGAAAGGGATTGGCAGCTGTGGGAAACTGCCGGGGGAGCCACACCTCATCCACAAGTGTAACTGCATAATGACCATTTGTATACCTAATCCTGAATTGTACCCCACACTTGTAAAATAAAAAATAAAACAAAATAGAAGTTGACTCATTTGAGTGAGATGTGCTGAAACTATAAAATACTCACTGAATCTAAAAGACAGTATTAAAAAAATATATTACCTCACTAAAAGTTTTCATATTGATTACATACGGAAATGATATTTGGGATATGCTTGATTAAATAAAATGTATTAAATACTTTTGAAACTTATTTCACATTTTTCTCTTTACCTTTTTAAATGAAGCTACTAGAACATTTGAAAACCCGCATATGTGTCTTGCCTTTTATTTCTCCTGGACATCTCTGATTGAAAGGAATTGGCTATTAACTGGATGTGTGATGCAGGGGAAGAAGGAATTCTAGATTTTGAGACCAAATTCCCGGAGACAAGGTTGTGCTTGGAGAGAAAGCAATTGTAACAGAGAAGCGGCTTAAGTTATGACCATGTCGAATCCAAGAGGCAGTGGGACCTATTTTGGTTAAGCGCCTGTGATTGCACAGGGCTTCTTTGGAGCCTAGGAGAGGGGAGGGGACTTTCACAGGAGGTGGGGAAAGTTCCAGAACTAGTGTCATGCCCAGAGAGACTTTTTGCACTCTCTTTCAGAAAAATATGAGAAATAAAGATAAACTTTGTTATACTATTTTAAAAATAGATAAACAATCTTTTTTTTTGGAGTTGGAGTCTCACCACTCCATTGCCCAGGCTGGAGTGCGGTGGCATGCTCTCAACCACTGCAGCCTTGACCTGTTGGACTCTGGCGATCCTTCTGCCTCAACCTTCCAAGTAACCGGACCACAAGGGCGCGCTACCACACCTGGCTAATTTTTTTTTATTTATTGTAGAGACAAGGTCTCATCAAGCTGCCCCAGCTGGTCTCGAACCCGTGGACCCAGGCCATCATCCCAGCCTCCCAAAGTGCTGGGATGACGGGCTTAAGCCACCACATCCGGTCATCATTTTTAAACATAAGAACCATTAAGTAGGTTCTTATTTGAAAGCTTGCACTTTTTCACGTTGTTAAAAGCTAGTTATGGAACTATCTGCATTTTTAGTTGGCTTCTGTGTAGAGTAGGTGACTCATCAGGTCAGAATCTCTTGACCCTGACACGGAAGGCTGGAGGTGGGTGACATAAGCCTCTGTGGAAAGTCCAGCTAGTCTGAGTGTCTGTACATCCAGTGGAAAGCTCTGAAGATGCTGGACCCAAATGGGACAAGGCAGCAGGGTACAAGGCACCTTGCCAGACCGTGAGGCCTGCCTCACCTAGTCATCCCCAGAGACACAAGTCACAGAAGCCAAAAACGTTCACAGCCCCTTGCAGGTAGGGGCTACCAGCAAGCCCCATTCTCTTGCCCTTTACTTCTCTCCTTTTTCTTAGGAGCCTTTGAAGGAGGCTTTGGAGGTTGGTAGTCAGAAACTGAATGAGAATTTAGCATGTCAATTAGTCATGAGAGCCGTGTTCCCCAAAGGAATCTTTTCTGTATCCAAATAAAATAAACTCAAGTACTAACGTAAATGCGTGTGACGCTCCCTACTGAGCAAATTTTACTCCGGGCTGAAGTCAAATCCAAGAGACATCCAGCAAACTGTTGAATGTGCTTTCAACTGTTTGCTGGATGTCTAGAACCAAAGTATGGCCTTCTCGGCAACATGGATGCAGCTGGAGACCATCATACCAAGTGAACCATCACAGAAACAAAGGACGGAATGCCGCAGGTTCTCACTCACACGGGGGCCCGGATCGCTGGTCACATGAGCACAAGGGGGACTGGCAGGCACTGGACACCGCTAGGGGGGACAGGGAGTGAAGAGGGAGGGGGCACGTGGCAACACACTGGGTACCTGGTCCACTGTCAGGCAGAGAGGGCCAGTTGGAAACCCAAGCTTCACCTGCGTGCAACTTTCTTACGTACTAAATCCTCATTTGTACCCCCCAACTCTAAAATAATAATAATTTAAAAGGAGAAAGCACATGGGAAGACAACTCCATCTTGAACAGAAAAGTGAATATCAAGGCTGAAGTCTTCAGCAATGGCTAGATTTAGGCATGAAGGGCAATATGAGTCCTGAAGGAGTTCAGACAAGAAGCAAAAGGAGACAGCAAAGAACCACGAAAGTAGATGCCATGGAAGGCACGGGAGGAAAGTTTCAAGGAAGAGGCAACAAACAGTATAAAATGCTGCAAAGAAAAAGCATGCTAAAGAGAAAAGATGGACCGAGACAGTAGAAGTCTAAAGATACCACTAAATAAAATAAATGTAATTGGACTAGACTCATTTATTACTGGAGCAGAAATTCTCAGAGTGAATTAAACATAAGCCATCCACACGCTGCATAAACAGTGAAAAGCCTAAGGTTTAAAAATAAAGACAACAAAAGGCTGAAAATTAATTATATACACACACACACATGTGTTTATATGTGCACACATGTGTTTATATGTGCACACATACAAATGTGTGTATATATATATACAGTTGCTCTTGAACAACACGGATTTTAACTGCATGAGACTACTTATAGACAGATTTTTTTTTCAATAAACATTGGAAAAATTTTTTGACATTTGCAACAATTTGAAAAAGTTTGAAGACAAACTACATAGCCTAGAGACATCAAAAAATTCAAGAGAAAGTTATGTCACAGATGCATAAAATATATAGAAATACTAGTCTATTTTATCATTTGCTACTATGAAATATACACAAGTCTACTATAAAGAGTTAAAATTCGGCCGGGCTCGGTGGCTCAGCCTGTAATCCCAGCGCTTTGGGAGGCCGAGGTGAGTGGATTGCCTGAGCCCGCGGGTTCGAAACCCGCCCAGGCAGCTTGGCGAGACCTCATCTCTACAATAAATCAAAAATCAGCCGGGCGTGGTAGCACGCGCCTGTAGTTCCAGCAACTGGAAGGCTGAGGCAGAAGGATCGCTGGAGCCCAGCAGGTCGAGGCTGCGGTGGCCGGGAGCGGCCGCTGCACTCCAGTCTGGGCGACAGACTCCAACTCAAAAAAAAGAGTTAAAATTTTTCAAAAACGTGCACCCACACAGAACCTGCAAGTCAAGAGAAGTGGAAACCAACACAAAGATGCGTGGTAAATCCTAGCTGCAAAAAGCGAACTGCCGAACACGGCAAGGCTGCACCGCTCTGACACTTGGGTTATGTCATTTCTCCTCCTGTCGCTGCTGGGGTGAGCTCAAGTGTTGTGCGTGCCCACGTAAAGGGCTGTGTGATGCTGACCATCTCCACGTGAGCTGCTCATCTCTCTCGTAATTTACGTATCACAGTAAAGAGTGATGTCTCACGGTTCTTGGATAGTTTTCATCGTGTTTATTGTAATACTGTAAACCTCGCATAACACCATGGGTGCCATACAAAGTGCCAGTAGCGATGCCAGAAGCACTCCCAAGAAGCACAGTCTTGACATCACCAGGAGACGCTAAGTTGCTCGATAGCCGTCATGGACTGAGGTCTGCAGCTGCGGTCACTCAGCATTTCAGTCAGCTGGCTCCTTTCCAAAATGGTGACACTAATCACAAGGGTGAGATTGGTGGGATTACAGATGAAGCAAATTTAAGGATTCACTAAGCACTGGAGAGCGCTGCAAGTGCTTTTCTCTTCCCTGTGATTTTCCTGTAACATTTTCTTTTTTCTACCTTACTTCATGGTAAGGATGTTATATGTAATATAAACAACTTACAAAGTGTGTGTTAATTGACCGTTCATGTTATTCACAGGGCTTCCTTCCAGTCAACGGTAGGTTATTAATAAAGATTTTGGCAAAAATTATGCTAATCCCAGCACTTTGGGAGGCCGAAGGGAATAGGCTGCCTGAGCCCGCGGTTTCGAGACCAGCCCAGGGCAACGTGGCGTGATCCCATCTCTACAATAAATCAAAAAATTAGCCGGACATGGTCGTGCGTGCCTGTAGTTCTGGCTGCGTGGAAGGCTAAGGTGGAAGGATTGCCTGAGCCCAGCAGGACGAGGCCGTGGTGGCTGTAAGAGTGCCACTGCCCTCCAGCCTGGGTGACAGAGTGAGACTCCAACTCAAAAATAAAGGTATACTAGAATTTTCAACTATGCAGGGGGTTGGCACCCCAATCCCCACATCGCTTAGGGTCAACTGTATACACACACATACACACACACACACACACACACACACACACACACACACACAAACACACATATTCATATCAGTTAAAAACTAATCAAAGAAAATAAGAGGTACTAATGATCAAAATAGATTTTAAGACAAAAAGTAATGTTGATTTTAAAGATCACCTCCCCTAAGATTAAAATAATCCTAAATCTGAGAGCACATAACATGTTCTAAACATTTACAAAATGGAATCCGGCATAATTACAAAGAGAAATTGAAAAATCCATAATTACAGAGAACAAATTATTATTATAACTCATGAACTAAGACCAAGTAGATAAAAAAAATCTAAGGATGTAAAAATATTAGTGAAATATTTAACATTATCTATTAGACATTCATAGAACCCTTATTCCAACATTGAAAGAATAGAATTCTTTCCAAAAACTGAACATATATTAACCCTCAAAGCAAGTCTCCACAGATGTATAAAATCATATAGAACAGGAATAAGATGCTTTTTAAAAGTAGCATTCAGTAAACACAAAAGGAGTTCTTAGAATTGAAATATGGCAGAATAAAAAACTCAGTAGAATGTGTGGAAGATAAGATTGAAAAAAAAAAAACCTCTCAGCAAGTAGAACGAAAAGACAAAAATGTAGAAAGTAAAAGGGAAAAGCTAAGAATATTAGAACATCAGTCTAGGAGTTCTAACATTCACAAAATAGGGATTCCAAAAAGAGAAAACAGAAGCTCTGGGGGGGGGGAAACTAAGACTGATACCCAGTGACTCAAGAGACAGACATGGTAAGATGTGTCACGGCCAGGATGCCTGCTCACATCATGCTAGCTTCTAGCCTGAATAGGCAATCCCAGGCGAACTTGGCTGAGACGCTTCTTTGTGCTTCACTCGTCATGACCTTGAGATGAGGAAGGTGCTGCTATCTCTTCCGTGCCGGCTACAGCAGCCCCTCCCCTAACAGTATTCCTGCTGGACACCCAGTGTCCAGCCCACACCAGGATCTTGCCACATACTCTGGCTCTGGTGAACCCATGTTTCCTGGGACACATTTGTGACCCAGCATCTCTGACTTCCCCAGAGAGGCTTTTAAGACTTTCAAGAACTCAAACCCAGACTCCGACCCAAAGATTCTACTCGGCTTATTTTCTTCTGGAAACATTGTCCTTTCATGGGAACGCTATTTCTGAAGTTTTATGCAGACGAAGGATAGAACGCGAAAGAAATGCAGGGTTACAGTCAACATTCTAGGAAGGATGGCGCTTGGAGTAGGGGTAAGAAGGGCGGGAAGAGTGGGCTGTCACATGATAAGAGTTCTACTTCATGGAGAAGTGGCATGCGCACGGGTGCCAGCTGGATCACTGCTGTTTAACTCGCACATGTAGGTAAGACTTTATACATTCTTAAGGCTTATGTGACACTTAAACTTCCTTTTGAAAGAGTGTGACCAGGTAGAGCATATCCCAGTAAGACATTTTAACGTCAGAAAATCAAATCCTTCCATACAAATGTATGAGAACGTCCAGGAAGCTGCCGTTTTTGTTAAGCGGGAGCCACACCCTTGGAGCGCATGTCTATTGGTCTGGTGAAAGCCGGTGTGACCAGGCAAAGAGTTCAGAGTGAGTTAGTGAATGTGGTAGATTCTAGTACTATTCCAAATATTCACTGCTCTTCTCTGCGAGAGACTGATACCTCCTACTCCATCAAAGGTCAATCTTGGCCATGAACGTGCTCTAGCAAATAGAATCCAAGTGTCAGCGACATGTACCATGCCCAAGCAGACTCTTCACCCACGGCCTTCCATGCTTCTGCCCCCCAGGACACACCCCAGACTCCTCCACCTGGAGGAGTCCTCCAGGCTGGATCCTGGAGTTGCCCTGACCAGCGACAGACAACGACGTGGGCGAGATGGACACCTTTGTTGTTGTAAGCTGAGTTGCCTAGGGTTGTTGGTTAGATTAAGCTCCAGTACACTGCTCCAGAAAACTCTGCCCTGAATAAAGGGAGAAAACTGAAGCCTCTAAGGTTACAGTTTGTGAGGAAAGGTTATAGTGACTCCATCTAAGGCCTGGGTACATTGAGAGGCAGAGATGAACACTAGACTGAAAATCCAGGTTAGGGAGGAGAATGACAGTACGAGGTATCCCAGGTAGTGGAAGAGTATGTGATCCAAGACCCAGGGTAAGTGTGGGTCTCAGGGGTGAGAGAGGACACACCGTCAAAGACAGTGACAGAAAGAGAGAACAGGTGAAATAGAGTTGGCAGGAGGAAACGCAAGCACACAAGAGAAACGTGGTCCCAACTTTTGACAAGGGTAGAGGTAAGAACAGCTGTGAGGAGTGAGGTGGATGCGGGTGAATACCGCCCGGAGAGTGAGGCTGGGTTGGAAGAGCCACAAAGTCCACAAGCTCGTGGGTGCTTACTCCCTGATGCTATCAAGTGAGGTGATGACTCAGCTATTTACTGAGTAATCCCAGCACTTTGGGAGGCCAAGGCGAGTGGACTGCCTGAGCCCACAGGTTCGAGACCCGCCCAGACAATTGGCGAGAGACCTCATCTCTACAATAAATCAAAAACTATCCGGGTGTGGTAGCGCGCGCCTGTAGTTCCAGCTACTCGGAAGGTTGAGGCGGAGGATCGCCGGGCCCAGCAGGTCCAGGCTGTGGTGGCCAGGAGGGGCCGGTGCACTCCAGTCTGGGTGACAGAGTAAGACTCCAATTCAAAAAAAAAGTTACATGGGATTACTATTGGTTGTATATTTATATGATAAAAATGAAGAGATCGTTTGCCTTCTTCCTAGCTTGTATCTGCATAAAGCCCAACTGGCCTTAGAATGGTTTTATCAGTATTTTGAGGAAACAAATACAAAGACAATATTTTCAAGGAACACTGAAAACAATTTTTTCTACATATTGTACAGCGAGTGAGCTGCTATAACCTGTTAAAAATAAACTTGAAGGCCAGGCACGGTGGTTTACGCCTGTTATTCCAGCAATCTGGAAGGCCAAGGCGGGAAGATGGCTTGAGCCTAGGAGTCTGAGACCAGCCTGGGCAACATAGCGAGACCTCGTCTCTCCAAAAAAATAAAAAATTTCAAAAACTTAGCCAGGTATGATGGCACGCACCTAGAGTCCCACTTACTACTCAGGAGGCTGAGGTGGAAGAATCACCTAAGCCCAGAAGGTGGGGCTGCGGTGAGCTGTAATCGTTTCCACTGCACTCCAGCCTGGGTGACAGAGGGAGATTCTAACAGATAAATAAATACAACTTTAATAAGGTATATCATGTTTTTCAGGTTTATGTAAGTTTCTGGATGTTTACAAATTAGACATTAAGCTACTTCTGACAACATGTGGATCGAACGGTCAAATTAAAAGAATAAATGATTTGGAATAAGTACAGTTCAAATTAAATTTGACCACAGGATTTACTGAACCTTTTGCTACCAACTGTATTAAAATAATCACTCAACGGAACGACTCAGATCCTGGGTTTCAGATCCGTTCAAGCTCGCCACGATCTTACAAAATTGTGACATGTCTTTTTGCGAGGCATTTTGCATGCAGTTTCCCCAAACCCTATGGCCACCGTTCTAGAAAGCTGACAGTGAAACGTGATCTGTGCTAAGTCAGTGAAAGGAAACCGCCTGCCAACATCACCGTGGTGAAGAGAGGGTCCACGCCATCAGAAGCCGTGATTGGACGGAATCTTCTCCTTCTCCACGTCTCAGGCCTGCTTTCTCTGGCAACCTTTCCATTCGGGGAAAGAGGCGGCGGCGGGATGGGCATCATGAAGCTGCTAAGTCTGGGGAGCTGGAAGGGATTCCGCCTCTGGGAACAGCCCGTGGAGGTCCTGAATCTCGTCACCGCCTTCTTGCCCTGCATGAGAACCAGAAACAGAACCAGGCGTGCCCTGCGGCCCGAAGGCAGAGACCAGCCTGCAGGATCGACATGGCATGCAAGCACAACTGGTATCCACAGACAAAGGGAAAACACTCCAGTCAGACTGCCGGAAAGTTCTACACTTTGTAGTATCCAGAGCAAATTAAATGTTCATAAATTTATCTTCCCTTGGAGATGGAGGATCTAGGATCCCGTTGGTGCAGCTTGATGGCTTGCTCTTATGCATACATTTTGAAAATTATTCTTTAAACAGATAATAGAGGCATGTGGCTTAAAAGAAAACCATAAAAGTTACAAAAGGATTTGTCTCTTTTTAAATTTACAAGATACTGTCTCAGCACCAAATAGTTAAGATTTTGTTCATTTGAATATCAAAAAAAATTCATAAATGACTAAACTTACGTAGTATATTTTTAAACCAACACATAGTGATGGTACTTTTATAGTACTTTGGGGATTTTTTTTCCCCTCAATTATCCATTAAATCTATGGGGACCTAGCACAATGAAAGAATTTAAAATCAAGAAGTTTGAAGAGTGAGAGGGCTGAATGACTATTCATATTGGTATTTTTCTCATATTCTGATTTCACACATTCAGATTAGAATACCCAGGGTTCACAAGGCTGTGAACAAACTGGCGATCTTCTGTATTATTTAGAGTAAACTATAACTACTTTTGTGGAGGACAAATTAAAATATTTATCAAAATTTTAAGATGCATGCCCTTTTACCTAGAAATGACACGGGTAGGAACGAATCCTGTACAGATAACTACACAAGTTCAATAATATAAATGTTTATAAGAATACATGCACACACTCATATATTTGGTTGAACCATCAAAAAATGTTACATCCTAAAAGTCCATCAATAGTAAGATATTTAACTGAATTTTGCATTGTTCATGACATAGAGTCTCACCAGGCTTAAATATATGTATATATGAGTCTATTTATGAAAAGTTCCACTCAGTATGATCAAGCCTTTCTTATAAATAATTTACATGTGAATTTCGATTTGGAAAATAAGAATCACTGAGAGAACTCAAATGTGGGGTCACCTTTGGGGATATACTTTTATAATGTTTGGAAGTTTAATCAACTTGGATTACCTTAGTCATTAAAAACAACAAAAGTATGCTCGATAATTATATTATATTTGTGAGGTATATCTGAGTCCCTGAATTTTCCCAAATTGGTAATTTTTGTAAGCATTTTAAAATCTATTTTATACCAATGTTTATTTTTTATACTTTTTTAATTTATATAATATACATTTATATTATGCCTATATTTACCTTTTCTAACTAATTTTCCACCAATTTAGTCTTTGAGTTGCTTATTAGTGAAAAGTTATTTTTTAAAAGGAGAACTTATTCTCTAAACATTTCTCATTGCCAAATGAGTTAAATGAAAGTATGTGCAGCCCAAACTTTGAGTAGAAACATCTATGTGAATAGAAAGAGATTTAAGCAGATATTCACCAAGGCGTTTATAATTGTTAGAATGGTTGATATTCATGGTCTTATTTTTCTTTTCTTATATGTTTCAATTTTTTCTGTTGTGAATGCATTGATACTATAATAACAAATAAAAATAGGTTTAAAATGATAGGAACAATCTGCAACTCTTTGGGTTTAGGGATTGTTTTTGAAATTTACTTCCGAGTAGCTATCAATCAATCATATGCCTTATTTGTAAATGGCTTAATAAATTTTTTAAAAATTAACATGTAGTTTCTTCCCTTGCTTCACCTCCTCCCCCCAACCCCAAAATAACACCTTGGACATCTTCCCATGCCAGCACAAATCCTTCTACCTTTTCTTTTTTTTTGAGTTGGAGTCTCACTCTGTCGCCCAGGCTGGAGTGCAGTGGCACGCTCACGGCCACCGCAGCCTCAAACCACTGGGCTCTGGCAATCCTTCCACCTCATCCTTCCAGGTAGCTGGAACTACAGGCGTGCGCTACCATGCCCAGCTATTTTTTTGATTTATTGTAGAGATGAGGTCTCACCAAGTTGCCAGGGCTGGCCTCGAATCCATGGGCTCAGGCAATCCACTCGCCTCAGCCTCCCAAAGTGCTGGGATGACAGGCTGAGCCACCAAGCCCGGCCCCTACCTTATTTTTTAAAGTATATTTTAATGTACTATAACATATTTAAATTGTAAATACTTAGGTGTTTTCTAATTGTTCACTATTGAAAATATGACTATGAAATATTTTAAAATCTATTTACACATATGTGTTTATTTCCAGGATACATGTGTGTATATTAAAATGCTTGAGTGTATTCATTTAAAATGATAATAGATATTCCTATATTGCCTTCACAAATACTTGTACCAAATTCTACTCCTATCAATAATATCTGAGAAACTCTTATTCTAAAGATACTCATTCTCAAGTCATTATTTTTACTCAGTTGCACCTCAACCAGTCTGTTTTTGACCAAATCACTTTTGCCTAAAGTAAACCCTCTCACTCCTGATACTTAGCAAAGTTCAACCTGCTTATATCAGTTGCAGCTTCAAATACTTCCTACATGCATACTATTTACTCTTCATAAAAAGCAATAAGAATGTATTATGTATTCACCATATACTCAGCAATCATGCAACTACTATTCTTCTTTAAGAGTTTACCTGACTTTATATTGAATCATTTCATCATCAATGCCACTGAAAAAAATTACATGTAAAAACAAAATCATAGTACATTTTGACTATGCACATTGCACTGTAAGCACCTGTAAGTTACTTTTGTCTGTCTTAATGCCTGGAGCAGTACCTAGCCCACAGTAAGTGCCTCTAAAATATTTTCTGAATGAAAAGTGAGTTTAGCTAGTTGAAGTTAGCATGGAACTGATCTCAATCTTGTCAGCACATGAGAGTTACCATTAAGTGCCAAGCCCTCAATAATCCATGCCCCCTCAAAACCTGGAAACAGTAAAAGAAAAGACCCTGTGTAGATTCGTTAATTATTCCATCCAGTGACTCAGAGCACATTTGGAAAATCACCCAGAGGTGGAAAAAATGTCACTTCCCAGCCAGTAACACTTGAATATTACCTAACTGATGATATTCACATATCTAAGAAGAAAATGTATCATTCAAAATATAATTAATAATTATAAAAACTTAGAAAAGATTATAATTACTTTGGCAAACATGAAAAGTGCCGATCCAAGTACTATCTACGGGAGAGGAGATCCTATCCATTGACCTTTGAATATTTCCAGCCCTAATGGCAATGTTATCCCTAGAGGAGACAGAGGGTTTTAGCCGAAGACCTTTGAGCTTGCTGGTACCTCTGGCTAGCCCATTCCTAGATGAGATGTGCCTCAGGCCACCTTAGCCTGATTCCATTAGCATTCCAGTACACTTTATCCCTTCACCCAGATTCCACACTCACTAGGCAACAGTCCGCTGTGATGTGGCTTCTCACGCAAGTCTGCCCTCAAGGGGAGAATGTACCTCTTCTATAAGCCTTGACTGCTGGGCAGCTCTTGGTGAATGAATGCCTCTGATTATGATTTAGTTACCTGTTTTTGTTCATTTTACACAGAAAAATGAGCTCATTGTGAGTTATTTCAGCCAGCCTGAGACAATTTGTCAGGACATGACCACTCCTGGACACCGGCTGAAACGAGAACTCTCTGGGCTTTCGAAATGGAGACCAGATCCTAGAAAGTGTCCAACTAATTGACGTTTGACACAACATACGCCTGCCTAGCTCTGCGCTATCTTCCCTAAATAAAGCACCAACATTTTTTATTAATTAATCCTGATTTCTGGGAAACTACTATTAAACTAACTGAAATAAGGTTTGTGAAAAGTATTTCACCAGCTGAAAAGCACATGAAGTGGATTAAAATATTATTTTTAAGAGTTAAATTTATACTTTTGCTGTGAAGCACAATCATTTGTTTGAGTTGATTTCTTAATGCCAAGGTCATTAGTTAAAAATAAAAAGATCTTAATTTTATGTCCTGTGTTTCCTAATAAAAAGTAGAATATAATTCACCCCCTAAACACAATGGCAATCGTACTCATGACACAGGTTCTTAAGAGATAAATGTTTCTTCGTGATGTTAGAAATATGAAAACTACCTTACCTAATTAGTGAATGTCCTAATTCTTCCTCCTTGCTTAAGAAACTCCTGTCTCATGGTTACCATACCTCCCTTCCTGTGCTCTATTAAAATAAGCAAAATTACCCAAGACATAACCTTGAAAGGGAAGCAGAGTCAAGCTCTGTGTGTGTGATTAACTCAGCATTTTTTAAAGATGGACAATCTTTTCCTTCTATATTCAACCTTCTAGAAGTCAAACTTGAAGCAATTTCATACACTGATGGGAAAGTAAGTCGGCATGCAAATGCAAACCTATTCTCAGAAAGTTTCATATTCTAGGTTTCATGCATTTAAAATTTGGAAGGAGTCAACACTGGGTGTTTTCTGATAGAAGTCATCTCTGGCTAGGAAAAGTCTGTCTTCCTTGTTTTTCAATCAGCCTTTCAAATTAATGAGAAATCATCATACATTATTTAAAAACCTAGCCCTTACTTTTTAGTCAATGACACGGAAACTACAGCCCTTCCAGTCTGAGTAAGATAGAATTAATCCAAAGTACATAGAAATTACTTCAGAAATGCACAATATAAATTTCATTGTGAGCAGTAATTGAATACAGCATCTTAAAAACTGTGATAACCTAAAATTTTAATAAAAAATTAAAAGATGTATCTTGAAGAAAATAACATTTACCCCAACAGGAAATGGAGCTTCCTTTTCCAGCAAAGAGACTTTGGACCTGGACCCTGAAGTTATCTTTGGAACCGTCCCTACTGCAGGATGACTGAGAAGAGACTGCAATCGGATTGGAGGCTGCATATTTCCCGGAGCAGTATATGGTCGAGGGGTTGTCTAGACAATTAGGGGGAAAAAATTCCACTTAAATTAGTACCATGACACGTTTTCAGAGCCAATTAATAACCCAATAAATTGCCTAGAGTAATTAATGGTGCCTTTTTACTGAACATATTAAACTTTAATTATGTCCTTCCATTACACATACCCTTATGACCCAAAGTATTTGTTGAAACATATGGTGTTGAAGTCCTCTATATAACTAAATGCCACAATTACAGAGTATTCTAGGCAAAGAAGATGTCCCCTCTTGCATTCCTGTATTTTTATTCATACTGTAAACTCACAGACAATACCTAATTTTTGTTGTGCACAGAATGACTTTGCCCAGTTAAATGTTAAATTGAATAATGGTCCTCTTTTAGGGGTCTGAAGGAATATTATCGGGGTGGACTCATTTCTGTTGCTATGTTTCCCATGTGAACTCTACTCTGAACACTTTAAGCCTTAAGACTGGCCAGAAGTAAAAGCAGACAGTATGACATAAACAGAAGGGGAGGGCTGGGCGCTTCACTGCAATGCCCTACCATTTATCTCATTGCCTCCTTGAAATATTAAGAAAATGGTACCTGGAAACTCTGGAAAACACTATACGGAAATGATATGCTTTCCGCACTGGGCACCTCCTCCGAACAAGGTGCTGTGGCTTCCCCATGTGCTGGCCCAAGTGAGTGTGCTTAACTTCCCAAGCTGACTTTCCTTAACCCTGCCTACTTCTTTGTAAATAGTTTCTTTATTAAACACCTCCTAATGACCCTATTTGTGTGAGCCATCTGTTTCCTGCTGAGCCCCTGACGGATGCAGCTTCCAATCAAGAAGGCAAGGCTGATGCAATGTGCACAAGCACCAGCGTGGAGCATTAGAAGTGCCTTTGGGGGCATTAACAGGACATTGTAAGTTTGGGATAAAGATTAGCAATGTGTCAAAAGTGGAAAAAATGAGCTTTTGGCCCAAATTGCTCTATTACAAGAAGAGAGCAGAAAACCCATCACGAGTAGTACACATATATTTGGGTAAGAGTGTGGAGAGGATGGTACATAAATGACTCATGAATCATGCTGTGATGGTAAAGAATACTGAACAACAAATATTCAACTCCAAAAAAGTATATGTAAATACATAAAATATAATGATAAGGCCACTCTTACTACCAAAAACCAGTCTTATTGGCATCTTGAGAAGCTTGTCATATGAAAGGGGACCCTAAAAAAACCAAAATTCTCTTTTTGGAGGGTGGGCTTCTTGTAGTCCAGGCTTCCCCCACTACTTAGTGTTCTAGGAACCCATCAGCATCAGTGAACCAGCTAGTGTTGCTGTGAAAGGCTGCATTCAGCTTCAGTGCTTTTTTTTTTTTTTTTGGAGATGCTTTCAGTGCATTTGCCCATTTTATAATGGGTGATTTACGAGCTCATTTGCCCACACTGCACTGAATGTTCAGCAGTTTTTGACCAAAAACAGTGTTGACCCCTGTGCCCTACCCTTCCTATTCACCCTGTCTTGCCCCAAGCACCTTTATTTCCTTTCCCTGGATGAAAAAATTCCTCAGAGGGAAATGTTTCATAGATATGGAAGAGGTGAAACAAAAAATGACAGAAGCCCTAAAAGGCGTCAAAATTGATGAGTTCAAAAACTGTGTTGAGCAGTGGAAAAAGCATCTCAATAGTTGTATTGAACTGAGAGTAATTTGAAGGTGACTGAAGTTTAAAATATGAGAAAAAATACATAATTTTTTATGACTAGATTCCAGGTACTGGGGGCACCCCCCATATGTTGCTAAATCTCTGCCTTTGTTAAGTCAACATTTACTGAATCACCACCATAGGCCCCGTGAGGAGACAAAAAGTAATTTTTAACATTTAATGGCAGAACAAGACAATCAGTATCAAATGAACCACACACATATTGTCAAATAGACAATCGCAACAAAACACCTGAGAACAAAACTTAGAGCCTAATAAAATTAAAGCTTCACAGAAGTAGTTAGATGTTATCCAAATGGCAAACAAGAGAAGAAAATGGATGAGCAGAAAAGAATGATAAATTTGAACATCCAAGGACGAAGAGAGCTGGTGGTGAACAACGATGATGTTCCCCAATATTTGCTGTCTTATCTTCACTAGCAATGAACTTTTATCTGGGAACACGGCTATCGTGAATAAAGTTTCGGTTTCCCAGCATTCCTTGTAGCCCTGTGTAATGTATGCCTCGGTTTTGGCCAATAGGATGAGAGAAGTGGTACACGAAACTTCCAGATCATGCCCTTTGTGAGAAGAAGCATGGCCTCACTTTCTCTTTTGCTCTCTCCTTCTGGTTCAAATATCCACACAGTGGTCCACCATCTTGGCTTTTATGGATGAAGGCAACACCTGAAGTTTGGCAGATCATTAACACACGGAGGGGCTGGGCCTTTGATGACCTCACAGAGCAGAGACAGCACACCAACTGAGACTCATGTACGTCTGCTGGGGTAGAGGGGCCCTTATGTGTATGCCATTGTTTTGGGGGGGGAAGTCTCTAGACACAAAACTATATCACAACCAATACAGAAAGCCAAGTGGATTGACGAGAGCAGCATTTTGATATAAAGAAACAGGAGATAAACCAATAGGCACCAAATGGTAAAACGGTCTTAAAACCCACAAAGAGGAATTAAGCTAGGGGTTTCCGAACAAGAAAATCAGATCACCCAAAGTATTCTTGTGAACTCTGTAAACCAAACATGCCTTAAGACTTTGTTCTGTCAAATAACGCAACTGAACACACACACACACACACACACACACCACACACACACACACCTCACAGAAACCCTGAAAAGTTTAACATAAAAACTTAAGAAAAGTTTAACATAAAAACTTAAAGTGGGTGACTGCACACTAGAACATGAGCTGTTGGCTACTGGTCTCAACTCTGCTTTCCCACATTTGTATATACACATCATTCAGTTAGATGAATGTGGCAGTCAAATGTTTAACTGATTACATGTGTCTCTAAAAACAATCCTGCACCATTCACTAACAGCTGTGAGCTACGAACTGTTGTAGTTCACGTCAGAAGGCACCTTACATTTGCTATCTTTTAAATTGTTCGTAATATATTTTCTAGGAATGAGTATGGCACGTAGCTGAACGTTCTCAAATATACCAGAATATGAATTGAAGTTGACTACCTGGTGATTACTCAGCTTAGTTGGGCATTTCTAATTCTTACTGGAAGATCTGCGGGGTTGAATGTTCCAAACATGTGCAAGATACGTTGAAATGGCTTTCCATAGTGTCAGTGGGCGTGGTGTGGCTAAAAGCCTGAATGCTGTTCTGAAAGTTTAGGTGCAATTAGTGACCAAGTGCATTAACATTGCACTAGATGTTTTCCTTATTCACTCAAGAAAGTTAAAAAAAAAAATCAGTGGCAATATTCCAAAAGGATTATTATCTTCGTCCCAGTAGCACTTGAAGGTCATGAGTCCAATTTAAAGAATATGCATCCAGGTTGGAAAAAACACAAAAGGAGATGTGGACTTCTGTAAAATGGGAACTGTAATTTCAAGATCATAATAGGCATCCTTGAAGTGCAAAAGTACCATCCGGCTGACCAAGGAAAGGATCCTGGCTTCCCAGAGAGACAGCTTTCGAAGCGCTAGTGTCAATGTTTCCTGTAATTTTTAAATTACTTTCTCACTCCTGCCACATTAAGATCTCCTGGATGTATCATAAACTATTTATTGAGGGTGTTCAGCTGGAAAATTGAAAAGAAAGCCTTTCAAGGATTTTTCCTCTCTGAAACAGGTGGGAAGACAGAAAACAGCACTTGATTGTTTCTTTTGTTTCACCCGGGGTAGGCTTTTGAGAGTCTAGTGAATTTGTCATCCAATAAAAGAATTTTTATACATATACATTCAAATCAAACCTGGAAACAGGGTAACAACAAAGGGAAATGGCTGCATTTCATCACTTGAGCTGTTCATCAGGAAGTGTCAAAGCATATTTACCCTCTGAAAAATGTCAAAGCTAACACTCGATGTGATGAACCCACTCCAGCAATCTGAGAAGGCACTGCAATTTCTCCATAAATATTTTAGCAATCCCCCCAAAAAGTTCATGCTAGCAAGGAAATGTATTAGGCTGCGCATAGCAAGAATAAAGATATAATCAAGCAATTCACTTTCAACTTAAACTATCCACCTCCAGCAAATGTTTTACAAATCTTTGCGTACATTTATACTATTTCAAGGTACCTTAACCTTCTTCACACAAATACCACCTCTAGGTTATAAACGGATCAGGCCAGAATAAAAGATCAGTGTGCAATTTCTTCAAATAGAATTTCTGTACATTTAATCATGCGGAATCTTAGAATATGTGCACATACTTTTAATAAAAGAAGCTCACATGTCGGTATCCAGTCCTACATGCTGTATTTCACAGTAAGTGTGTAGAAATGGAACCGCAAGAACAAAACCTAGGGATCAGAAAACACGGTGCGTGCATGGAATGACTCGCGGTTCGCTTTCAGTGCATTGCAGGGTGCTGAAGGGTCATCAAGGGGAAACACTCGGTTTAGCTAAGTTGAAGTCATATGGTTCAGGTTCTTAAATGTTACGTGAAAGAGTCTGCTTTTCTATAGGGAATGAAGAACCAGAGAAAGTGTCCGAGCATGTAAGTAACACAGGTCATCTGTACTTGAAGAAAAGGAATCCAGAAGTAACAAGCGAAATGGATTTGGCAGGAGTGATATCGATTGGACGATGGGACGTTGAGCAGAGACAGAGTTGAGCAGAGGTTAGACTATGTTTTCATTCTGTAGGACTCACACGATTATGCAGACCAGTTGCCAGAGGGCATTCTTTCTGAGGTGACTAAGAAATCGTAAATTAATTAGCTGTGATAGCACATGACTTACCATCGCTGATGGACTGGCATGCCTTTCATCAACCAGAACACTATGGCCACGGCTGGTCTTTGGGCCAGCTGGGGGGTGGGGAGACAGGACTGGCATGTTACTCTCAACAGACCGTCGCGTGTGCACTCCCTGGAATAAGAAAGCGATTTAGCAAATAGATACATAGTTTGTAATCTAGGTTAGGTTAGTGCCTGCCATGTAAGGGATATTATATGACTAAAGAAGTCTTTACTCCTTTCTTTCAAGTGGGTTACTCTTCGGGCTTATGGTCGTTAGGAAACGTTTTTCCACCATGGTCGCTGGGATACACTTTCCACAGTTGTGCCAGAGAATTAGGTGTGATAGTAAAAGGCAAGAAATTAATTCTGCTTTAGCTGTACTCAAAGAAATGGCTACAAAAGCCGCATCCTCAGTTTTAGCAATAACACTTATTAAACCGCTTTAAGCAGATCATTACGAAAAGCACAGTGTCCTTCACTATTCAGATCAGTAGACTACCAGAAAGGAGTACTTTTCTTGGAAAATAATTGAAAAAGGCCATTGAGGGAAAAGGGTTCCATATTAAACAAAGGGGACCTAAACATATCTTGCACTAATTGCTGCTATAAAGAGAAAATTTGTACAAATAAAAATCATGTGAGGAGGACCAGGAGCGTCTGCAGACAATCTCTGCCAGGGCTCCGATACGCCTATGTGTCCCATGGCCCATCTAGCGTCTGGCAATCTGGGCAAGGTAAATAAAGCATAGACACAACAGCTTCCGTGACTTTGGGCAGTGGCAGTCACTATTTTCTGTCACCATTTTTCTCCATCAACATTTCAGCAGATGAATTACAGATTCTATGACTCAGGCCTTGATGGACAATATTGGCAAAGTTGGACTAACCACAAATCTCTACACACCAACTCTTTGATCTTGAAAAACGGATCTATCTTCTGTCATTAAAAACATGTGCGTAACCAAATTATCTTCTGACCCTGAAAAAATAGATTTGAGTCCATCAGGTACAAGGGAAAAATTACTCTCTGAGGGCAAGTTAGTCTACAGAAGCTTCACAAATATTCATCAGTTTGTGAAACATGTCTTGGGACCCACTTTTTAATAGCACTGTACACAGAAATCTAAGAACAACGTGCACATTTGAACGGCTCGAGAAATTGAGTAAAACTACCAACCTAAACTGAAATTTTTCAGATATCGAATCTAATTGAATCTCTCATCTCTTGATTCAAATGTATATATTTCATAAGTTTACTGCAAAGAAGGGCTATCAAATACAAAAATAGAAAACAAACGATTAAAATGCCTTGTACAAAGTATGTAAATCTCATCATGCTTTCTTTTGCTAAAAAGGATCTTTTCTACCACGTATCTTCAAGGGTCACATTCACATGAAAGTGTGCCATTGTATAGGTCTTTAAAAGTCTGGTTTTCTATCACATTGGGAACACTACTGTCTATTTTTTACCTTCTTAAGACTGACAACAAAAATCCTATGGCCGCTATCACAAGAAAATCTAAAGCAAAATTTTAAGCTTAAAAAGAACATTTTCAAGTGTGTCTTTGAAAAGTCTGTGCCTTATTAAAATTCATTTGGCACAAACAACTTCTATTTTTGTCATGATCTTCTGTAATGATCAAGGCCAGTATGTAGGCTTGGTGGAGCTACCATATAAAAAGGACTAGGAATGTCCTTTACCCAAAAGTAAAGAGCCCCAGGGAACTTGAATAATAGTACCACTGTGTTTTTAAAAAATCATAAAATATGATCATGAAGAAAAAGAGAGCTGTATGTCTCCTTACCTTAAACCTCTGAATTCGCTCCTTCCTAGCTGAGGTCTCCAATTTCTTTTTTATTTCCAGCTGATGGTAACGCTAAGCAAACAGGAAAGAATAAAGGAGAGAATCATATCAGTCAGAGCCAAGAATTTCTTAAAGGAAGATCATTCCAATAGCTAACTCTATTCCCAATCACCCCTCTTGTCACTGACATCCATGTGCAGGGGTAACACGAATTGGTACTCATTGGCAATGCCATTCCAAACATATATTAGGCAGTTAAAGGCATCCATAACCTTTAACCAGTAAATTTTACTTCTAAACCTGGGGGAACATCAGGATAATTTCGTAAAAATGTTTTATGCACAGAGATGCTGTCTGAAAGGGTTTTCTTTTCTTCAAAACAAAAATGCAGAGGCAATATAAGCTTCGAAGAGAATGGTGACGTTTTTGCCACATCCATTTGAGGGAATAAAATATGACCCATCATTTAAATAAGGTTCATGCAGATGTTTAAAAAATGGAAAATGCACATCATACAGAAAAAAAGGATGCAGAATTTCACAGAAATACAGTTTGATTAATCAAGCTTACATCGTGCGTCTGTCCCTGTTCTAGGAAGATGCTTGGCATGCATCATGTCTTCCTGGGCAACTCTAATTGCCAAGCAGGCCCATTTGACAGAGAAACCGAGGCAGGGGAACATGAACTGATCCCACGGCAAACATCTATTCAGTGGGGGAGTTGTCATTTCAACCTTGTTCTGTCTGACACTAACTACCTCCTTGCGGGTTTTTGTTTTTTCACAAAACCACATCCCTGAAACAACATAGCATCACGTTACCAAGGTAGACCGATGGGTAGAAGAGACCAAAACAATGCATGTTAATAGCAGTTTCAGAGCAGTTGTCTCTGAAATGAGGAATTATAGGGGGTTATTTCCCTTTGCCATGCTTTTTTTATTTTTATATCTTTATATGCTTTGAAAAGAAACCTCACTTTTAAAAAATCTGCTCACGGTGGCAACTTGAAATCGACACACTTGAGTGTTTTCTTTATGGGCCCTTTGGAAAACAATTTCTCTTGACCCCCTCCCGCTGCCTTCGGGACCCTGCAGATTCCATCATCCCCTACCTAGATATCTGCTCCCTCTTCCTCTGATCTCACGCACTTATCGCCAAGCCATTAAACTCACTGTCAGCCATTCTCTACCTTCTGTGTATTCCCAGCTCATGGCAGCGACCCTCTACCCCCTGAGGGGAGGAGTGCTTCCCCACCACAGAAGCCGGTTCACCAAGGCCACCCATGCCTTCGTCTTCTGGGTCAAACCTAATCTCCCTTTTCCCCAGTGCTCTTCTGATTCAGTCATTCTGGAGCTTGAGCGAGCCTCCCGGCTTCCAGACTCTACTCTTGTCAGTTTTCCACCCCTCAAAGTTGCTGCACGCTTTTTTCACTCCTTAAATTTTCCCTTCCAGCCCCCGCTGCTCCTGATCTCCCATGCCGCACACATTTCCAAGCAGGCTGAGACCGCAGCCTCGTTCTGGGCTCCCTCCTCTCCCTCGCCCCTCCCCGTTCAATCAGCTCAGACCTCTCCCCCGCCTCAGTCTCTCATAGACAGCTGCATTTCCTAGCGTCACCACGACTGCGGCTCCTCCACACCCTTTGGCAATGGCTTCCTAATTGACCTCCCACCTCCAATCTTTTCCAGCTCATTAATCCATCTTCCACATTTTTAGCAGCATCATCTTTCTAAAACAGCTCTGCTCGTTTATTTCACTTCCCCGCTGGAATATGTTTCACCGCCTCATCACCCACACCCCAAGCCTAGCTGGGAAGTTCAGGCTCTCCGGGAACTGAGCCCCAGCCTATTGGACAGTGTCACTTCCTGCCACTACTTCCAAGGACCCACTGACCCACTGCACCATCTGGCCTCAGGGAGCTTCCTTTGGGGGGGCCGCAAAGTTCTTCCACGCCTCTGCAACCTCACAGCTCCGGAATCCCTTTCCCAAATTCTCAGGGGAACTCTCGACCTGTCTCCCAGTGGCAGGACCTCCACTCAGCCTTCCCTGAATCCAACAGAGGACAGTCATCCTTCCCTTTTGCCCTGAGCTCCTCCTATGAGCTCCTCTCTTCTGACAGTCAGTCACTGTCTACAATATTTTATTATTTTTTAATGGTACCTCGCAGCTGCAACACATAGCCTCATACTGGCACGTGGCAAGCTCGCAATTACCGTTTGTTGCATGAGTGAACGCATGAATATTAATGCAACAATATTAGTAAGAAGCATCAGCATAGACTAAATGGGAGACAAACGTCACAGTTTAAAGGGAAGTATTACTTATTCTAGTCTATGGATGCATTATATATTGTTATATATAAATTGTCTTAATTGGTATCTTACGTACTTACATATTTTAAGATATTTATTTCCAACTTTAAGAATGCACAAAGATTCTGAAATAACAGCATATTCAACAGTTACGGTGCGTCACAATGTGTCATTTCTGTGAGACTTTGAAAAACTGAACTTCAAAGATCAAGGCTAATACTGAACCCGTGCCTCTTGATTAAGTTTTGAAACTAGGTATAGATTAGTTTTATGCTTTACTATTTATTTTTTAATAGAGTTGATGAATTCCAACTAATACTGTCATAAGCAAGTGAATTTGGGGGCCATGATTCTATGTAATTCGTGCACACGAAATAAAGCAAAGAATGAATCCCTAAGTCAACACAGCTACACATCTTACATGAACACTCCACTTGTTCAGTATAATGGTAGCATAACAGTAAATACTTTCATTGGTGCCACACTTAGTATCGGTTTACTGAAGATGCTACAGTTGTTCATAAATGTTTACTGCACTCACAGGTCACCAGTATCAGGAGTCAAGTTTTCTGATTTACTGCTGTATGGTCAAGCCAAGAAGTGGCATAGTTTTTCCCAGAGATTTAAATGGCGTTGATGCTTGAAACTACACGTTCCATAGAGCAAGGCTGAAATTTATCAGATTAGCTAGACATCCCACTGAAAATGCCTTGTCAGATTTAAAAAAAGAAGTTGTAGATGCTTGAGTTGTGCATCTCTGTTGACCACGATGGCCTCCGCTAGGAGGGACAGCAGATGTTAAAATGCCTATTCCCTGAAATGGAACATACGGCCAAGCTTCAGAGTCTTCAAAGAATAACAGATCTGAAACAATCCATGGCAGTGGAATTACTGATATTTAAACAGATGTCACTTTTTTTAGCACATGGAAATTGAGGTACAGATGGTGAGGGCTGATATGTTTTAGAGTAGCCATTGTGGATTTTTTAAAAATCTACATTTGGAAAACTAAATATCACAAAATATATAATGGTGTTCATATTCTTCTCCAACCAAAACGAAGAAAAGCTTACGATGGTCTCCTTGCTCCTGGCTACCCAGAGAGATAGAGAGTATTTCTTTGTTCCCTTTCCTTTTGAATAAATACAGAAAGAATTCCTCTGCCTCTGGGCACAAACACATTATTAATGACCCTATTAGAAAATATCAATTATAAATAAAATAGGAATCTCTACCTCCATATCAAGGACCTTATGGAAAATAGCCTGAGCTAAGCACTCCCGGATGTATTTTTGGTGATCTCGCTTCATGATGTTTAGTTGGTATTCTTTTTCAGACAGGATTCTTCCACTTCTTGTGATCTGTCATGAATAAATAAAACATACACAGAAATACAAAGGAGAAAAGGTGTTGTTGTCTACCCCAAATAAAGGAGGGGAGAGAGAGAGAGAAAGGGAGGCAGAGAGAGAGGAGGAAGAGAGACAGGGAAATGGGGGAGAGATAGAGAAGGGGGGGAAGAAGATAGGGCTGGGGTGGGAGGAAAGGTGAGGGGAAGCGGCAGTGTCTTCTCAGCCTGAAGGAGATGCCACTATGGCTGATCAACTTTCGCTTTTAATGAATATTTCATAAGGCAAAAAGGAGAAAGGCAGTCTCGTATACCCATCACTGTGAAAACACAGGTGGTGCACTTGACGTTTAAAACAAGGTTTTCATTAGAGCAGCAATTTTCCCTTGATGGAACCCAGGTGTTCCTTTCTTTTCTCTTTCTGAGCCCTTTCCCGGAAGAAGGGGGTGGGGGGCGACCTTGAAACACAAACAGGAGCCGCGACCACAGGGCCGAGGCTCTCACCGGAAATACTCAGAAGGGAAAACACGTGCACGACCGTGGCTCTCATCGGTCTGTTTTAAAAATAATTGGTTTCATTACTTTGTTTCCCCACTGCTTTTCCTCCTTCCTCTCCCCAGCCCCGAATGTAATTTAATTTGTTGGGATTCGGAATTTTACAGATTATGTAGTACCATAGATTGAAGGTATTCGATATTGGTCTCGGCCAGCATCCTTGCAAGTCCCGGGGGTTGGGGGGGCGGTTTCTGTTCTTTGTTTACCCATTTTTCTTGTCTTTGAGTCCTCCTTGTGGGCATGTTTGCTGTGTAATTCTCCATCTCAAGTAAATGCAAGGTGCTTACCTTCCGGACTGTTTGTCTTCTTGCCCGCTTATTAAACCCTACTCTCCTGTTCGAGTTTAATGCAAGCCATGCATTTCTTCTTAATTTTGTCCTTAATTTTGCGTACTGTAGTTTTTTTTTAACATATTGGAGTATTGAAATCAACAAGAGATATGCAACGAGTGATGGGTAATTGAACATCTTTTTTATAAATGCATTTTCCAATGGAAAAAAGAGGTTGTGGTTACAGAGGGTGTGCTTGGAATTACAAATCACCCAGTTTTTGAATGTGTTGTCTTTGAATGTGTTGTCATGAGATATCACGTCACGTGTGCCAAACCGGGGGAATGGTTAGAGCGTCCTGACCGCCACTCCCTGTGCACTCCTGTCCTTGCCATGTCTCCCCTGGGGCTTTGTCTGAGCTCCCCAACTAGAGCAGAAGCTCCCACCAGGCAGAGGTTCTGAAACTCAACCTTGCATCAGGTCACCTGGAGTGCTTACTGAGAAACCGAGGGCCCCACACCAGATTCAAGGACACATGGTTTGGGCAGGGCTCTGCGTTGGTCAGCACTTTCTAACAGGCTCCCGGGGGTGCTGAACACTGCTGGTGGATGGTCTCTCTTTGAGCCTCAGGGCTAGAAAAAGGGCAGCACCCTCCTCATTTGAGGTGCTATGCGCATAACCAGTGTTCAATAAGTGCTCGTTAATGGTGCTGATAGGTAAATACGCGTCCTTTCCATTTGTACACGGAGCTCACAGACGATTATCCAGGGAAGTGTTGTTAACAGTAGCAATAATTATAACCAGCATTAATCTCCCATCACTCACTGCCACAACAATCCTGTGGGCTGGGTACTATTACCCACGTTTTATGATTGAGGAGGATGAGGCTGAAGAAGCCAAGAAGGAGATTTCTCAAGATTCTATGTCTTATGGACAGCAGAGCCGGGCTTCAGCCAGGTCTGTCTGATAACAAAGCCTGGGAGGCAAAAAGCAGGCTCTCTGAGATCGCTCAGCTGAAGAGCCAAGCACATAAACAGCAATAAAACGTAATGCATGTCCTTTTAACACCATGGCAACAACAGTGTTTTAAGAAGGCAAACAGCTGATGCTTGCTATGACCACACCCCTTTCTTTCCATGGAAAACTAGAATGCTTTTTAAAGGTTTTCACGTATACATTTAGAGAAATGGAAATTTTGTGAAAAGAACGGTTGTGAAGCTAATGACAAAACACGAATGTATCAATACCCCATCACAGGAAATAAAAAAATTTAAAAATTCAAGGAGAATTATTGACCTCTTCATGTCTTACACACCCTATTCTGTGAATATTAAAACAGTATTTTTTTCTGAAGATGGTAAAATGTTCCCTATCCTCAGCCCCCAATGGTTTCTAGTGCACAGAATGTATTCAATAAATATGTGTTGAACAAATGAACAAAGAACCGAAATATGATCACAGGGACTTTTCCTCAATCATTTATAAGGTTTCCCAGCCGTCATTGTGACCCGTCTTTCCATCTTCTGAAACAACCTCCGAGAGGTAAATCAGGACCTCGGAAAGGAAGTCATTTTTCTAAAATAAGCAGGGGGTAAAATATGACACTGATTAGCTCAAAGAGGAAGCCTGAAAAGGTAGGGAATGATGTGACTTGATGAAACAAGGAGGTGGGTGGAAAGTCGGCCAAATCTTACCAGCCCAGTTCTTAAGAGATGCCGCCTTATCCTTGTGTTGTTAAAATATCCCGCCAGGTGTTTATCCGTGAGGCTATTATACGCTGCAAGTGACCTGAAATAGAAAAATAATAACCAAGGCAACCCTTGACATTCTCATCCCCACACGGTGCACAATCATTCATGCATCCAGGCTGCCCGTCGTGTTTCATAAGCATGCATGGAGCACCTACTGTTTTCCAGGTCTTGGGATACGGACTGAGAGATGGTCCTGACTCTGGTTCTCTCACAGAGAAATACAGAAGTCAGACATGAACAAGTAAATTGGGTGGGAAAAGTCCAACAATGGAAATATGCACAAAGTTGCGGCAACACAGAGACGGACTGACAGCCTCTGGGGTCAGAAAAGGCCTCACAGAGGCATGGGGGGAGCGTAAAGCCCACTTTGGTGGACGCATCTGCTCTCCCTGCAGTCCTGAACTCAAGCAAAGAAACTAACCTAAGCTTGGCTGGCCACTCATGCTTACCTCCTCTCTCGTGGCCAGAAGGCACCGCGGCCCCTGCACTGAGAAGGCCCTTTGCTCCCCTGTCAGCCGTGGACAAAACCCGTGGCACACAAGCAACTCTTGGCCCAGGAAACACTCTCTGGCGCGCACTGCATGTGCTGTGTGCCCTCTGCTTCTCTCCCATAAGACCCTGAGTTATAGCTGGGCTCGGTGGCTCAGCCTGTAATCCCGCGCCTTTGGGAGGCTGAGGTGAGTGGATTGCCTGAGCCCGCGGGTTTGAGACCCACCTGGGCAGCGAGACCTCATCTCTACAATCAATCAAAAAATCAGCTGGGCGTGGTAGCGCATGCCTGTAATTCCGGCTACTCGGAAGGCTGAGGCGGAAGAATTGCCGGAGCCCAGCAGGTCAAGGCTGCGGTGGCCGGGAGCAGCCACTGCACTCCAGTCTGGGTGACAGAGTGAGACTCCAACTCAAAAAAAAAAAAAAGACCCTGAGTTACATTTTACATCGTGTGGTATGTCATTGTCTGTTTCTTGGTCTCCTCTGATAGATTCGAAGCCCGGGCTGGTACGTTACTTTTAGTAACCCTACTGGTGTTATTTGTTGTGTATCTAAATAATCACGTGTTCAGTAAATAAGGACATAATTTTGTTTGGGACTTATTTTTCCCAGCTTGAGTTTCCAACTAAATTTGAATTCAGCATTTTTGAAGTGTTAACTTCCTCATTAAGTTTCATTACTCCCATCTCCAGTAAAAAAAAAAAAAACCCAAAATTCATAGATCACTTTTGATTTTTAGAGGCTTTTATTTTGAGTTCAAAGAGGACAAACTGGTTCCTTGATTACATGCTATACTTCAGTAGATGATCCATCTAGGTCTATATGTCAAAGCTGAGTGCTATTTTCTGTTTTAACCTATACTTTATTAATTATTCTGTACCTTACAAAAACATTTTTACACACACATATGCACGCACATTCATATATAGACATGTACAAGATGTTAGTATATATGGCGTCCCCCTTCCTCCACAGGAACTATGTTCCGAGGCCAGTGGATGCCTGAAACTGCAGATGGTACCAAACCCCACAAGTATTCTTTTTCTTCAATCTGTTATCCCAGACAGCTACTAAGTGACGAAGGGTGGGTAGCATGTCCATCATGATACACTGGACAAAGACATGACTCATGTCCCGACAGGATGCAGTGAGATGGCATGAGGTTTGATCAGGTTACTCAGGACAGCACGCAACCTAAAACCTGTAAATGGTTTATGGCTGGAATTTTCCACTTAATGTTTTTGGACGATGGTTGACCACGGATAAGAAACCACAGAAAGTGCAACCATACATTAAGAGGGACAGCTGAACGTGTGATTGGAGGGGGGGGGACAGCAGGGAGAGACAGAGAGAGAGAACAGGAAAGCCTCAACACAGCCCTAATGGAAAGCTGCCTTTAAAGAAGTGCATATCCCGTTACCTGCAGCCAAGATTTACAACCTGTACATTTTATGAGCATCTGATCCTTAGCTTATTCCAAGACCAGAGCTGAGCCTCATATTATAGCATCAAGTAAATGTCATTAGCAACAACTTGACGTAGCTGTTTGCACTGCCTGATTTACATGGAAGTGGCACTGGGGAACTCTTCCTGTCTCTTTTCTCCTTCACGGCCCACCGCAGGAAAGTTCTATCCTGTCAAATCGCAAGAAAAGTTTAATTTTGTCCACAAAGGGACTGAAAGAAGTGGCGAAGCTTAGAAGCCAAGGTGCCGCATGAGGGTTGCAGACATGTGAACAACTGCAGAAACCATTATTTCGCTGGGTTTATGTAAAAAGACAATCCAAGAGCTTCAACAAGGCACACAGAAAACGAGCTCTGGGTAATGCTTTGAAACCATCTTTTAAATGAACTGTCTTGGTGTCCTATAGTTCATCAAAGGTTTCCTGTCTCCAAAAGGTCAACATTGTATACCTTACCCTTTCTAAATCTCAGAATATCTTTTCCGCTCCTCGTTTCAGAAAGGTGAGCAGGTGCCTCTCAGTCCTAACAACCATGATTCCACAGTTCACAGATTCTTAAGATAAATCATCAGAGTGATATCCGATATCATCCTTTGTCTGCTGCCCAGGCTCAAGTTTAAAAAAAAAAAAAATTCGTCGTTTTGGAATAGCTGGGAGTGCTAAAACCTTGATTAAATGAAGTGGGGTCAAAAAGTTCTGATAGTATAAACCTCAACTCCTCTATTGACTGAAAAATATCCCCTTCTTTCAACTCAGACTTTGTGCCTTCTTTAATGCTGAGGCCCTAATAGCAATGCCTGGCCGTCTTTGGCACCTCCTAATTTTAATGCTGCTCTCTCTGTTCCTACTAAATGAAGTCGTGTGTATGACGCCCCTCCAGTCTCATCGAGAGGTCAAGTAGGCCTCCGGCTGGATGCCACTCCTAAGGCAACTTCCTGCAAAATTCTCATCACACAGCCGGCCTTGGTAGGAGAGCTGAAGCCCAACCAGCAGGGTGCATCCAGGCTCATTGCCCTTTCAGACAATGCCTGACTTTCTTTTAAACTAAAACTTTAGATTAAGAAATTGTTTGATAAGGAAAATTGCACTAAGGTATATGCACGGATTTGGTAAAATGGTCAAGGGCAAGCGTGTCCACGGTATACATGTAAATGTCACCCTCTGCCTGGCCACCAAGACTTCTCTCCAGGGAGATGGTCACATCCTGCGTGGGCCCGTGTCTCAGCCACACCTGGGCAGCCAATCCTGTCTGCTCCCGTCTTCCTCACATGTGCTCCGTGTGGGCTTGTAGCAGGCTCTTCGGCATTTACTCAATTACAAGAGCTTTGCTGACCAACACAGATGTAAGTACATGGTTGAGCTTTTCTGACGTGGCTGTTTTTGTCCTCTGCACTCATGGCCACTAATCCCATCCCCACCTTTTCTTTTCTTTGGTTTGCATGTGGCATAACCCCAGGCCAGATAAGGTGACCTGGCTCTGGGCTTGGTGACTGTACTGCCCCTTGAACACACCGTTCCTTTTGTGTGCTGCTCTCTGCATCCATTGTCAAAGCTGGACTTCCCGGTCACGCTGCCTCAGCCCCATGATCCACCCCGCTCCCTGCCCATCAACGACTCTGTTGATCACAGCGGCCCCCGGGCCACTGTGACCATGTTACTCACAAGCCACATTGTTCACGCTGGGCCCCACAACTCGCTGGGCAGACAGGTCTGGCGTGTTTGCTTCTTGATATGTGGACAAGACTATTTACCCAGCCCCGGGTCACCGGGTGGGGAAAACCCACTTTCCGGCTCAAGGCACCGGGGAAATCAGTCCCCTAGGAAACAAAGCGGCCCTGCCCCTAGGCTGGCTCCGGTTTCTCCCACGTGCAGACACACCCCGCATCCCTGGGGCCTGAGGACCAAAGCTGCCAATGCTGAGTCACTGGGGGTGCCGCCTTCCCAGCTAAGCTTCTCAGTACTTAACCCTCAAACCCCTGCCTCTCTCCACAGAGAATATACGGGCAGGACTCTGCAGTGAGAGGTCAACGACCTCTCCGTCTGGCCCCAAGGAGAGACCAGCTAGCCCATAAAAACCCCAGCTTGCCACAAGAGGAGAGGCACTGTCATAGTCATTCATTGCAAATACTCATTGGGTACGGACTATTTCTCGGTCCTTCTGTAAGGAGGACACTGGGGACACAGAGATGACACAGACACTCAGACACTGTACTCACAGAGCTCCCAGTTTGGTGGGGAGATACACATATACAGACTGTGTGTGTGTGTGTGTGTGTGTGTGTGTGTGTGTGTGTGTGTGTGTGTGACTTGACTTCTTTCTATATCATAAGCTAATGCATTCACAGTTACAGTAAGTCCCCTACATACAAACAAGCACCATCCTGAGAGCACACTCGTGAGTCCAATTTGTTCCTAAGTCCAACACAGTCAGCCTAGGTTCCCAACTGACACAATCAGCTGTATCGTACTATGCTGTAACAGGCCTATAATACTTTTCACACAAATAACACATAAAAAACACAAAAAATAGAGGGCCAGGCGCGGTGGCTCAAGTCTGTCATCCCGGCACTTTGGGAGGTCGAGGTGAGAGGATTGCCTGAGTCCCGCGGGTTCGAGACCAGCCTGGGCAACATGGTGAGACCTCGTCTCCACAATAAATAAAAAAATCACCCGGGTGTGGTAGCACACGCCTGTAGTTCCGGCTACTTGGAAGGCTGAGGCCGAGACTGTGGTGGCCGGGAGCGTGCCACTGCACTCCAGCCTGGGCGACACAGAGTGAGACTCCAACTCAAAAAAATCAAAATAAAACGATAGGGAGAACATTTTTAATCTTGCAGTACAGTGCCTTGAAAAGTACAGCAGTCTGGTACAGCACAACACCTGTCACACCGGGGCTGGCATGGAGTGAACAGGCCAGAAGAGTTCGCGACTGGAGGAGGGAGAGGAAGGGGGGAGATGGCAGAGCTGAAGGATTGTCAGCCAAAGGAGACAGAAGGCCAGCTTCCATGCCACTCACGTGCAGTGCATGCCAGACGCACGCACTAACCCACACAACTGGACCTGAGAACACATGATCGCATCTTTGAAAGTTCACAAGATGAAGGCGGGTATGGAGGGACTTACTGTACTGGGTGTCTCCACGTCAGACACTGCCCTGAGCTGGGGAAGGAGCGTGACATCTACACCCCGTTCTGCAGATGACAAAGCCCTTCCACGTACATAGTCCCATTTGATGTCCTTCAGGCCCTTGGGATGTGAACAAGAGCTAACCATTACGGACCTTTTATCTCTCTGAAATGCAGAAGCTCCAACACAAATCATTGCTTAACGTGAGCCCGTCCTAGCAACACCCAAGGCCACATTTCTTCACGGATCACACCCACGCGGACAGAGTCATTTCTTCTCGCCTACACACCCTTCAGCCCACACCTCCCCTTCCCACACTGCCCCTCCCCACACCCTCTACCCCGGGGGACAGAAAGGGACATAGCAGTTATGACTCCCGCACCAGCTCCATCCTGGCTCCACCATAACTGGGAGCCAGTGACTTAGAGCCCCTCTGCATCAGTTGTTCTAAAACACTAGGGTGTGAACACGAGTCAGCCAAGTTCCCTGCCAATTTGAGGTGAGGATCGCCTCTCCTGCAGCTCCAGACGGCCTGTTCCTCCTTTCCACGTGCAGCCTCAGCAGAATGACTCGATTGTGCATTTTTCCGCCAATACTCTGTACAAGAAGGTTTACATGTCTTCCAAGAAGATGGAGTTTTTTATCCTCTTTGCTTTCTGAGCCCTCACCAGGACCACCTTTAAACATTTTTCCATGGCAATGTAGGCTTTTCCCAGCATGCCCCTCAAAACTCTTTGGCCTTTACCCACAATTAATGCTTTCTTTCTTTGGAATCCCAACTGATTCCCACCTCAGGATGGTTTGGGGCACCCCCTTGTGGGAATTTTCCTGACACCACTTTTGGGGCAACTCCAGCCACAGATTCAGTGGGATACAGGGTCATCACATGGCGGAAGGTTTGGAGGGGCTTGAGCACAAGAGGGCAAGCCCACTCCTGTGGGCTTCACTCAGGGTCCGATTCTAATTCGATCCCTCGCGAAATACACGGCCGGGGAGAATCCAGTCTTCTCTAGCAATGACCATGAAGGAAAGCGCTGGGGCTACTTCTTAAAGAGGGTGGTCATACTGGTCTGGAAGTAGATTTACTTAAAGCTACTACATCACTGGATTGTAGAAATTCACATGTGGAAATGACCACACGGGCTCTGGTCTACTCCCTCAGTTTATAGTCCGGAAACTGAGGTTCTAAACTAGGCATGTCTGCCAATAAACTTAAATCAAAGGCCTCAAAAAGAAGATGCCAGAATGTCATGGATTCCCCCAAGAATTGTACCTGTCCCTTTCCTAGAGTTCTTGCCTCACCTCCTCATGCCGTAATTTCTCATCCACAGTTAATCACCCTCTTTAGATTTATGTAAGATTCTTCCCTGTATCCCTCCTATAAGGTGCAGTATGGAGCCACACACACGGGAAGCTATTGCAAACTTAGACAATATCTGTTGAGCAAATGAATAAATCAGTTACTAGATAAGGCGTTTTGACCCAATTCCTTGTTATGTATCCTTTTTTAAAAATCCACATGTGAGGACAAAAAAACCATCTTTTCTTCTATAAGACAATAAATGGAAGTAGTCTATGACAAAAGAGGTTTAAAAGCATGTTTTATGCATTTTGGCTTTTTTAAAATGCAGCAGTCTCCACGTGAATGATCATACTAACACTTTAAGTTTTGTTTTTTCTTTTTGTTTTTTGTTTTTGGCCCAGTGGTGCCTTTGCAGTGTGCTAGAAATTGCATCAGATTAAAAAAGTTCCAGAATGGGGGGGAAAAAATAGCCCCTTGAGGAAACTTGGAGAAAGACAAATATAGAAGAACAATTGACATGAGGGTCAATTATTTTCCAATCCTTTCTAAGAAAACTCTTTGCCAACTAAAATTAGACCATGAGTCTCTGCAGCCTGCCACTTTATAGGGGGTGATTGAACTGATACCATATAAATGATTTTATATTACATTCTTCATTCTTTTTTATTTGCATCCAGACCTGCCAGATCTCAGCAATTATGCTAAATATTGATTTACAATTTCTCTCAGCTTATTCTCACAATGCAGCCAGATAAGAACCGTAATATTATTTTATTGATAGCCTTAATATAGTGGTTTGAATTGACTGGTGGAAACAAGACGGGTCTCCCACTGTGATGACTGCTGGCACGACAGCTTGGCCATGAGCACAGACAGGGCCACGGGCAGAGGGTGGGAAGTCAGCAGGCCTGGGAACGCTGGGCCTGACCCGCGGCCTTCGAGACACGGGGTGTTCCTCCACACCCTTCTCTGTCGAGGTTTACACATCTGAACAGAAAGAAATGCAGCCCCTGAAAAATACATGCATTAAAGGAACAATGGGATCCAGATGGAGAGAGACGATAAAGCTGTTTGGAGGAAAGATAGCCAAGAGGGCAAGTTCTGGAGCCCAATAAGTTTCATCGCTAGCATTAACTGAGCACTTCCTTAAGGGTTTGCAGTGCCTTGAGTAAACGCTCTATATAGCATGCTCTGCATATTTTAATTCTCCCAACAATCCTGTGAAGTCCTATTCTCTCCCCTATTCGTAGATGAGTAAATTGAGGTATAGACTGGTTAGACAACTGGTTCATAACATTCAAACCAGGACTTTTCTGCTTTAACCACAAAACTGAGTTGGGTTCTACATGGTGTCAACCACAGCCATAGAGTGCTTACCCTGGAAGGGAAGCATGGAGGGGCCAGACACGCGAGTGGGTGACTTGTGGACGGCGCTGACAAGTCGGGATCATACAAGGCAACAAGCAAAGACCCAGGGAGGACATGGAAAAAAGAAGAGTTGCCTACAAATCACAGAGGTGGCCAGCACGCGAGGTGCCTGTGCTCCCGGGCCAGTGGCTTTGTGACAGCCATAGAGAGGCTTTGAGCAGGAAAGTGGCATGACCAGGTTAGCCCAAGTCCAGTTATTTATTTGTCTGTTTACTTATTTTATTATTTTGAGCCAGGGGTCTCACTCTGTCACCCAGGCTGGAGTACATTGGCACCATCACAGCTCACCACAGCCTCTACCCGCTGGATGATGCTTCTGCCTCAGCCTCCTCAATGACTGGGAGTGAAGTACCACACTTGGCTTAATTGTTGATGCTTTGTAGAGATGAGGTCTCACTCTGTTACCCAGGCTGATCTCTAAGTCCTGGGTTCAATAATCCTCTTGCCTCGGCCCCCCAAAGTGCTGGGATTATAGGTACCAGCCACCGTGCCCTGCCCTAAATCTTTTTTTTTTTTTTTTTGTGCGGGGGAGGTGGCAGAATTAGCTGAGGCTTTACTGTGTGGTGGGGGGAGACAAACACAATTGAATTTGTTTTTAGTTGGAAGCATGGGCAAGAGGAGACACTCCAGGCAGTAAACTTCCCCCAGGGCTGAGTCTCAGGTGGGGATCCCATGCCTAGGCACCCCCTCCTGCAGGGCCACCACCCCACAGGCTTGGGGCAGCCACAAGAGGGGGCAGGCTGGAAGGGGCCGCAGTAGCCGGTCACTTGGGCAGGACGTGAGAGGACTCAGACACCAACTTCCCGTGGCGGGTCTCGATCTTCTCCACCACGGCCCTGGAGAAGCCAGTGCGGCTGATGGGGCGGGAGTCCCCCTCGAGCTAAAGCCGTAGCTGAGGCCGGGGCCGTAGCTGAGCTCAGCTGCTGAGAAGCCCCCGGGGGTCTTGGTACGGATACTCATGTTCCCCATGCCTGCCCTCAGAGGCCTCCTGTCCCTCCCTCAGCTTCCACCAGGGAGTTCTCCAGTCCAGGGCCCTCTTGACCATCACAAGCACCTGGACTTACAGAGCAGCCATGCCATGACCTGCCTGGCCCGCAGCAGGGTGGCCTCTAGCTCAGCCGGCTCGGCGTCCGCAACAGCCATCTCCCCGCGCTGCCCTGCATCCATGGGGGCGGCCTCCAGGGAGGCCCTCTGGCCTTTGAGACCCTCCATCTCAGCCTGGAGCCGGCTGATGACCAGTCCATCTTGGAGATCTCCATCTTGGCACGCGGCAGGCCGTCCCCACGCTGCCCGGCCAATGTCCAGCAGCTCCTCGTGCTGGGTCTGGTCCATGCTCTCGGCCTCCACCCAGCTGCGGTTGGTGACCTCCTCATCCTGGGCATGGACCTCTCCAGGATGCCGTCCGTGTCCAGCGAGCGCCATTGTCCATGGACGGGACCACAGACGTGTTTGAGGTCTGAGGTCCAGCGTTCATGGCTCTCCTCCTCATTCAGCTGCCTGAGGGAGCAGATCGGTCAGTCACCCCCCCAGGTGAGATCCAGCTCCGCTTTGTCCACAGAAGCTTCATCTACGTCCTCCCGGATGAGGGCAAATTGATGCTCCGTCGCTGTGGCTTGCCGATCTCCTCTTGCACTTGTTCCTGGAGGCCTCCACCAGGCCGCGCGTGTCATCCAGCTCTGCCTCCAGCTTCAGCCTCTCCTGGTTCAGGAGTCCAGCTGCCACCGGAGGTTGTGGATGGACTTCTCCAGCATGCTGTCCCTGTTGCTGCCGCCGTCCTCTGCAGCTGTAGAAGGCTCCCTTGGTCTCCAGCATCTTGTTCGACCGCACCTTGTCGATGGAGGAAGAAACTCGCCAAGGGTCTTGCCCTGCTCCCTCTCCTGGGTACGCACAGCCTGGCTGTGGGGGCCTACCTCCAGCTTAAGGGGACTCAGCAGGCTCCGGCTCACCGTGACGGCTGGGACGCCACCGCCTTCAGCCCAGCCTCTGCCCAGGCCCATGCTGGCGCCCAGGCCACCCCGGCAGACAAGGGTGCCAGGCCCTCTCACGTAGGAGCTGCTGCTGAAGGCCCCGGGGGCGGAGGGGGACATCTTGTAGGACTTCCGGGTCACCCTGATGGACGTGGTGGAGGCTGATGTGGAGGCTGGCAGGCCGAACCAGGTGGAAGGTGGAGAAGGAGCCAACAAGCTGATTGCCCTAAAGCTCCTTAAAACCAGAATCCTCCCACGGTGCCCTGAGCAGGCAGAGTCTAGTGGCTGAGGGTCCGCTGGCTCCACTAGAAGTTCTCGTTAGGTTACGTAGTAAAGGAGAGACCAGGGGTAAGCTCCTTGGCCTCTCTGGGCCTCGAGCCCTCCTCCGAAGATGGAAATAACAAGAGAGCTTCCTGAGAAAGTCCTAGAGGGCTGAGTGAGTCAATATGTGCACACCGCTTAGCAACACACCTTGCACGCCATGTCGATTCAGTGAATGTCAGAAGTTATGGCTGAGTATATGCCTCCTCTCTCATACCCAATTCATAACCAAACCGGCATAATACTCTACAGGGAAAACTAACTATTCCCTAAAGACGTCCCCCATGAATAACTTCTCCCTAAATTGAACCTCTCCCATTGGCGGGAAAATCTTCCTTAGAAGAGGCTACACATAACAACTATTTTCCCTACCTGTTCCTCAAAGAGTGGTTAGTTGATCCTTATTGTCTTTTTTTTTGAGTTGGAGTCTCACTCTGTCGCCCAGACTGGAGTGCAGTGGCTGCTCCCAGTCACTGCAGCCTCGACCCACTGGACTCTGGTGATCCTTCCACCTCAGCCTTCCGAGCAGCCAGAATTACAGGCACACGCTACCATGCCCAGTTGATTTTTTTATTTATTGTAGAGATGAGGTCTTGCCAAGTTGCCCGGGTGGGTCTCGAACCCGCAGACTCAGGCAATCCACTCACCTCAGCCTCCCAAAGCGTGGGATCACAGGCTGAGCCACCGAGCCCAGCTGATCCTTATTGTCTTAGCAAGAGGCTGGCGTAAATCCAGGCACCATCTTCTTGGGGAGGAAAGTCAAGGTTTCTTATTATCATCTCTCTAGACTATAAACTCCACGAGGGCGTCCTCTTGATCCTTTGCACTGGAACCTCGTGTTCCGGGTACAGAGAACAGTGTCTGGATTGTACTCTTTGAATGTACAGATACATAAATATTGTTAGAGTGTTCTTTTTTGTAGATCTCAAACTCGTTTCTCGTTGTCAGTACTCATTTTTGAGTGAGTTAGTCAGATAATCACAGTTTTTTCTAGAGAGAATCTTCCAAGCCTTTATGTTCTTCTCCTTATAAGTTCTGATGACCAGAGCTGGCCTCAGCAAAAGAGATAACCAGGTAAGGGTGCCTCACACCCCCCACTGCCCCGCCCTGTGACCCTCCTCTTCTGGCTCCTAAATGGCAAAGCTCCAGAGCATAGTAACTCTCCGGCCCCGTCAAGTTCTTCCTCTTCCGTTTCTCCTCCTCCCTGCCTCCCGGCTTCCTGGCGGCTTTCCACCCCAGGGGCTCTCAGGAAAGCTGTCCCCAGCACTGTTCAGAACACGTGCTGACCTGCAGTTTGGGGCTCAAGATGTTTATCAGAGAGCAGCCCCTGGGAAAGAAGAGGGAGGCGGCAGTTTGGGCAGAGGGAGAAGTCAGAGCACAGGCCGACCAAGAAGAGCTGCGGCCCGCACAGCAGGGAACCCGGAAGCAAGTCCCGCCCCGTCTAGCGGTCCAGCATCGGTCTAAGACCGCCAGGACTCCGTACTCGTCCATGGCAGCCCCCAGTAAGGGCAGCCCAGGAAGGCACAAGCTCTGATGATGAGATACTAAGAATCAGAAACCCAAGTCAAAGAAATGACTTTGAGGAGTGGGACGTACTGTCTGAAATTCAATCTCTCTCCATTTCATAAGACCCTGATTGCTTTGACCACACCTGTCGAAGGTATGATAACAAATATCACTAAGAAGTTCAAGATACTGCTACCCAGCCAGCTCATAGCTGATTTGCATCCGTGAATTCTAATTTTTCCTTGCTTGTAATCCAGTCTGAAATTTTCTTTGGTAACTTTCGTTCAATTTGCTTCTAAGCAGAATCCAAGTTTACTAAAAGAATTTTGAAGACTGATTCTGCGTCCATAACTCCTAAAGTTAGTTTTACCTTAATATTCAGCCCCTCTGCTAGCTTCAGGTCAAGGGTAACCACAATAAAACAACTCCAGGTCTAGAGCCAATCTGCCAACAGACAATCAACAAACACCTGATGGGTCAATTCTACCAGCCATTGTGCAGAAAACAATGCTGTAGAGGTCATATTTTCTAAATGTATTACTGGGCATATGAGGAAAATAAAAATTGTCCTAAAGAGTTTCATTCTAACGTCTGTCATTTTCTTCCACCAGAACTTAGGTTAGCTTTGTAAGAGCTGGTTCTTTTAAAAAGTCATGCTTGCTGGGCTCGGTGGCTCAGCCTGTCATCCCAGCACTTTGGGAGGCTGAGGCGAGTGGATCACCTGAGCCCGTGGGTTCAAGACAAGCCCGGGCAACTTGGCGAGACCTCATCTCTACAATAAATCAAAAATTAGCTGGGCGTGGTGATGTGCACCTATAGTTCCAGTTACTTGGAAGGCTGAGGTGGAAGGATCATCGGAGCCCAGCAGGTCAACGCCGGGGTGGCTGTGAGTGTGCCACTGCCCTCTAGCCTGGAGACAGAGTGAGACTTCAACTCAAAAAAAAAAAAAAATGTCATGCTATTTCCAACCATTTTTGAGACCATATGACTAGTGTGTTGTTCACTCATCCTTACCCTCTGGAATCAGAGAGATCTCACTTCAAATCTTCTCTTGCCACTTCTACTCAATGAGTCTCAACAAGTTGTTTAACGACTATTAAGCTCAGCTGCCTCATATGACAAAGCATAGAATAATGGTGCCTTATGTCCTAGAGTTTCTATCGCGGTAAGTAAGGTGATGCAGTTGAGAGCTTAGAACAGTGCATGGCACGGTTAGTCGCTGCAGTGTTCGTTGCAACGTTTTATCCTTAAATGAGCCACATAGACATTTGCCTGTGCTCTGAAAGAGGAAACGGTACCATGTTTTAGAATCACCCTGGAACCACATCAAGGAGACTCGGGAGCAGGGGAGTGATTTAAGCAAGCAACAATGAAGTCTGAGCCAGGGGAAGGAAACTGAATAAGCACCAGGCCACCTGAGGAGGAGCCGAGGGAACTTAGATCAGCGTTACTCCAGGAAGAAGGACCACGGTGTGCAGAGGCCCCGAGGTGAGAGAGAGCCTCGGTCCCTGTCTTTATACTTCCTCCCGCTAGAACCTCCTCCTGCCACAGGTGGAAACCTGGTCTCCACCACCGTTGCACACACATATGTGTGTATCTGTGCACACACACACACGTCCCAGAGCCACCCCTGGAAGCATGGAGGAACACCGGCATGTTTCAAAGGCCAGAGGATAAAACTGAGGCGAGGCTAGTCAGCATGCTGCCAGACACAAAGGAGATTGGTACCTTTTTGTAGGCAACAAACTCAGGGTGCTTGCTGGCTTTGTGCCATCCCAAAGGTTACACAGCTGTATACACATAGTCCCCGCCCTCAAGGGACAGTCCAACCAAGGAAATAAAGGCAGAAAGGTCAGATGTGGGAGGATCAAAAATCTTGAAAGCCGCCACGTATTACGCTGGGCATGCAGGACCTCATGTAGTCTTCTAAACATGCATCGTGTTAGCATCCCACTAACAAATGAGCGAGCTAGGCCCACACTTGGGCTAGTGAAGAAGAACTGGAATCTGCACTGGGTCCTCCAGAACAATTCAAGGACCGAGGGAGGAGCCAAACATGGGTGGATGATGCTGGGCCGGAGGTGCCCTTGGACGTGTCCTAGGAAGTAAGATCATCACAAAGTCCAAGGGACAGACCATGGGTTTCTGGCCCCCAAGTAGGACTCTGAATTATTTACCATGAAGATAATACTGCAAAAGGGAGTTGAGTTCCACAGCATCATTAAATTGTTAATTAAAGCAGTTATATATCTCAAGTATATTTTAGCGGGCTACGTTGGCTTAGAAATCTGACAGTCTTTATTTATACTTGATCCTGGAATGCAGTCTCTTATAGATACAGATAGCCCACTTAAGCATTTTAACTACCACATACATGTGGGTGCACACATTCACAGACACACAGCCACATCTATATCCACGGGCTTTCCAGATGTATTTCCAATATTCAGTCCCTTTCCGGTCTTTGGATATTTCCACAAATGCCCGTGAATGGTAGCTAACAGTTCTCAGCAATTCCCAGTCATTTTCTGTGTTGCATGCCATAGCGTCCATCCATCTAAATAAAACTTGGCAAATTAAAATAAATCCCTCACATATTCATTTCAAAATAAAACAACAGTACTGTGTCAATGTCCAATAAGGAAATGTTCCGGAATGATCCCACAGAGTGATGCACTGTATGAAACAAAAAGAAGAAGAAGAAAAGGAAAAGAAGCAGAAGCGAAAACACTTGCCTTCAAAGAGGACAAAACCAATACAAGTCCCATGTGTGCTGAGAAGGGAAACGTCATCGGCTACTTTTAAAACCTTCCCATTGCCCTAAAATGTAATTCTTACGTGCAGTAGCAAGATTTAAGTGGCAATGACGTTTGGTCAAAGGTTAAAGAGGTTGACTAAATTTTAAATGCTCAACCATTTAAAAGAAATACCCATAAGATTTTCACCAGTCTTGCTACCATTTGTCAATGTCAAAGCAATGATGCGGCTTCATGAGTTTGACTGGAATTCGCAGGTTTGATAATAAGAGCACGTGTGCTGACCAGGAACAAGCGCGCTGGGTCATTGTTCCCATTTTTATTAAAATTCTCAGCTGTCCAGAGCAAGTTTCTTTGAAGGGGCAACCTCATTTTGGGGGGTCATGAGTTGGTAGTTCAATGTTAATTTTCGTTCTTAAAATTCATGAATCTAAGAACAGGCTGTCATTGAAAAGAAATGAGTTTAATTAAACAGGAAAGTGATTTATGGACTGGTAACACCTCCCCCATCCTTCCAAATTTACTAGGGACATCTCTGCTTATTTTGAGCTATATATTTTACTTATCTTTGGTTGATGTCCTTTAAGAATCAAATTCTAGAGACTTAAGCAGTATACACTACAGGAAGATCAAAATAGATACACAATAGCTGCCAAGCATGGAGTGACTATTGTGCACCAATACTTCTGAAAGGGAGGGATTTATTAGTCCCATATTCTGAAAGAAAAAAATGAGACGCAGAGAAATTAACCTTCCTAAGTTCACATAAGACATGCTGGGATTCAAACCTACCTCTTTCTGATTCTAAAAATGGCTCTCTTTCTGCGTTGACTCATATCTCTCTCTTTTTTTTTTTAAATAGAACATCAATTTTCATTTTGGACTAGCAATCCTTTTAATTTAAAGGAAGAGAAAAAAAAAAGAAAGAAAGATACGTTTCAGGCAGTTCGAACTCTCAACAATTCATGCCTCCTTCGAAGTGTTTCAGCCACCTCCCACACCGCTGACTACAGTTCCCGAATTCCTCCATCTCCTGACCGCCCAGGCAGGGGCCTGAGCACGCCTGCTCCTGTCACAGCATTCTCGGATTTGATTTCTGCTCCACGCTCTTGCATTTGGCCCTGACACTTCAGGCTTTCCATTTATTTTTCTAAGCCCGTCTCTTCACCAAGGACTAGACCCTGAGTGTCCCTCTTCACACACTGCAGCCTGAGGCCAGCCTCACGCTCTCCCTAAGTTTTTATTCCGGCCTGAGTTGAAGTTTATGTCCCCAGTTTGATGGAAAGGACAGAAGAATTGTAGGAAAGAAGATGTTAACAGTGACAATCCCTATGAATTGTGGTGAAATCGTCATTTGCTGCAGGTACAGAGAGAGATTCCCAACTATTGATTTCAACAGAAGGAAAATGAACCCCTTTCTATAAAGGTTTGGGAGATGACCAGAAATAAAGCTCAAACTAGTTTCTGATTTAAAATGGAAGGCAAATATCATTTCATTAACAGTGAAAAAACCCCATGTATATCGTTAGTGTTCTATTCAAGGTATTAAAAACTAAGTAAGAGACAATAAGTAGAACTTAAAAAACAGAAGCTAATTGTGATGTGAACTTCTTGGTGCAGGCTAGCTTTCACTTGGTTTCATAGCATCCTTTCCTGTTTCTGAGAACATGTCACCTACATAAACAAATAATGTTGCTGTCTCCTCTCACTTATTCGAAGTCATAATGGGCTACTGCTGTGATGACTGAAATTCGGATGCCATGTTCTTAAAGAGTGCTTTTTTCTATTTTTAAATGTTTCCAGACATCTTATTTTATGTCTCTTCTCCTCCTTTAAAACTCTTTTCCAAAATTATCCCTCCAGGGTGCCTTCTCCCATTAATCCAGCTCTACATCTAGCTTAGGACTTAGATATGGGAGTTCTCCTACAGAAATCTGTGCCAACTTATGAACCATTCCCATGTAGGCTGCTAGGCGCCTGGTGAGCATATGAAGACTTGCTGTGGCCAGACCCTATGCTCTGCATACTGGAGCACCCATTGCATCCTAACAACTGTAAAGAAGACATACCTCCCACAAGGATTTAAAAAGAACAAACTAGCAAGCGTCAGGTGAATTCCAACATTTGCTTGGGTCACACAACAGCTATGTGATAAATCAGACAATTTAAAACTCAGACAATTGAAGTCTAGTTGCAGACAGCCAGTTCCCAAAGCATGGCAGTGGACTTCACTGCTGACTAGTCACAAGAAGCCATGCCCAAAACCTTCTACCTTGCCTGCCTCTCACCATCGACCTTGGGAAAGTCAAATACGCTCTTTCTCACTCTCCCTGGTCATGTCCATTGCTTCAATTAAGGTCAGTGAGATATAAAGTTCTACCAGAAGGATTCTAGAAATGTTTTCCTTTCTGATTTTTTTTTTTAAGTCCTGTTTTTGTCTGTATTTTTCTTTTTCTTTAGGGTGGTTTGATAAGAATATAATGCCTGAGTCTAGGGCAGTCATATTGCTTCCATTGAAAAAAACCAAGAAAATTGCAGAGCTAAGACTCCCAGTCCTGATATCACTGAAAGCTTAACTGCCTACCTGTAGACTACATGTAAAACAAATAATAAACACCATTATGGTTTAAGCCACTACTAGTTTGGTTTTCTATTACTTGCAGCTGAACGTACTCTTAACTGATAAAATCACCATGCTCCCTCAAGGACTGCAAGGTTTAGTTAAGGCTGATGACTTCTGAAACCTCTTTTGAAAACTCGCTTTTAAAGTTTTTTCAAGAACCAATGAATTCCTGTGAAATGAATTTCTGGAACATAGTAATTGACTGATATTGTAGCCTAGTAACCAGCGCATAGTTGACAGTGAATTGAATGAATTGCATTCTGTTGAATGCATGAGCAAATAAACTCTTGGGACACATGATAGATGGTCTCTAAGATAGGAGACATATGTCAGCAATTATTGAGCTAAGTTCATGACCTAGTCTTTGGGTACAGTGAGGACCCAAAGATGTCGAGAGGTGTGATCTCTACCCTACACAGTTTGCAATTCCTATGGCAGATATAGGGACAATTCAAATGCTATGAGGGAAGTGTCCACATGGTACTTGCTGTAACTTGACAAACAATACAGTCTTAGAAACTGCTTTTTGAATAACATAACTTTGCCAAAATAGCTTTAGAAACAGGAATAACCCACAGGAACCTGGAGTAGAAAGAAAAGGACAAAAATGTAACTCTAAGTATTTATAGATGTAGGAGTTAAAGCAACTTTGATTTTCCTCTTTGTACTTGTCTTCTCAAAGTAGGAATTTTTCAATATACAGATAAGTACAAAGAGGAAAATGAAAACCCACTTGTATCCCTAGTACCCAGAGACTTGAGTTTCCTTCTAAGTCTATTATTCTAATTTACAGCAGATTATTTTATTTGACTCCAAACAACATAAACAATATTGTTGCAAATATCTTGGAGCAAGCTATGAAGAGAAACAGCTTATTTTATATGAGAGCCAAATCATATTCACAAATATAAAATATTACAATCCCAGGCATATAGCGAGTGCCAAATTAACTGCTACTCTAAAACACTATGATTCAATTCAATCTAAAATCCTTCGTTTTTAATGCTGTTTCATAACTACTATGTGCAATTTATATTGTCTGTTTAGTTCCCTGCTGATTCTTTTCTTGCTTCAATATTTTGCCCTAAGAATTTTCAGTAATTTATAAATGTTTGTGACTATCACAGAAAAATAATAACAGTCACAGAAAAAGGGATCACCAGCTTGAAATGTTCGATTTTCTATTCCAACCAACATCAGGCACTGAGAGGCAGGAAGCAATTTGATTACTAATCAGACTTAACAGTTCAACACTTACCTGTAGAGATCATTGACTTATTATCTTAATTATTTCTCCTCACTGGGCCTCTGCTCATATTTTGTTAGCTTTGACTTTTATCTCCTTTGTGAACTCTTGACTTCAAATCTCCTTTTCCCATACTAAGGACTTCATGTTTGTGTCCCCCCAGAATTCACATGTTGAAATCCTAAACCTCCAAGGTGATGGTTTTGGGGGTAGGACCTTTGGGAGATGATTAGGTAAGGGAGATGACATGTCAGACAGTCACAACAGAGATTGGTGCCTGAGAAAAAGAGATCCAAGAGAGGTCTCTCACCCCTTCTGCCACGTGAGGACACAACAGAAGACAGCCATCCGTGAATCAGGAAGCGAGCCCTTACCAGACACCTATCTGGCTATACCTAGACCTTAGACTTTCCAACGCTAGAACTGTGAGCAATAGATTGCTGTTGTTTATAAGCTGCCTGATCTACGGTATTCTGTTATTATAACAGCCCAAGGGAACTAAGACACCCATGACCCTCATATGTTGTGAACAAATAGTGCATCTTTTATTTTCAACAACTCTGCTTTTCTCGCAAAGACTATCTTCAGTCTCTGCAGGGCCAGGTCACAAAGAACATCAGCAGTGGCAGACCGGCTCCATAGGAGTTCAGGAGAGCTGCCACAACAAGGCTTCACAGACCAGGGAGGTTAAACAATAGAAATTCATTTTATCATCATTCTGGAGGCTGGCGATCTGAGACCAAGGTGTCAGGAGGGTGGGCTTCTTCTAAGGGCCATGCGGGAAGGGTCTGTTCCGGGCCTCCCTTTCTGGCTTGTAGATGGCCATGTCGGCGCACATATCTTCGGTGTCTTAATCTCCTCTTCCTGCAGAGACGTCAGTCACACTGCATTAGGGTTCACCCACTGACCTGACTTTGCCTTAACTACCTCTCTAAAGATCCTATTTCCAAATACATCACATTCTGAGTTACCGAAGGTTAAGACTTCAGCACATAAATTAACAGGAGCGAAGGGGAGGAGACAATTCAGCCAGTAACACAAGAATAACAAGAAAGGTGACCAATTTAAGTCTGTAACATGGATGTAAACAGAAGAAAGGAGGAACATCTTCCATGGATACGTAGAAACCCAGAATGCTTTACCTTGAGTTACCTGTGCTGGCAAACAGAAAAAGATCATTGATGACCATCAAAAAAGGACACACATTTTCTAGATCCCAGAACACGCATGAGGGTAGCTGGAAAGACTTTAGAGAGCATAAAGAACCTCTCCGAGGAGAGTGCTGGGCACAGTGACCCATGCCTGTAATCCCAGCACTCTGGGAGGCAGAGGCGAGAGGACAGCCCGAGTCCACGAGTCCAAGAGTCCCCAAAGCATTTGGAAACTCGGTTCCCACTGGCAGAGGAAGAAACTGCATTCACAGTGATCTGCCCATAGACCCAAAACGAGCTAGCCACACAAAAGTCACAAGGAGACAGGAAGAGGGAGAGTGGGTAGACCCCCAGGATGACGAGAGATCATTAAGGAATCCAGATCTAGATCGGGTCTATATAGCTATCCGTTTCAATGTTCTTTACTTTTAAAGTATGTTCCTTGTGGCTCCTCTCAAAGCAATGATTTGACAACAATTCTCAAAAAACTTTTAGTCCTAGCACCGCCAGAAGTTCAGTAAGGCACGATTTTTCAAGCTGCACTATTCAACTTGTCACATCTTTTCCTCTTTTCTCCAGAAAAACATTAATCCAATAAGGCAAGCTCTCAGGCGAATTACTTTAATCCAAGTATCTTTCCTGATACAGCAATTTGCAGCTGTATGACGTTGTCAACGAAGAATGTGTTTCCTTGCTGGGATTCATGCAAGAAAGGGTGATTAAGAGCTTCTAGCCAGTGAAGGGACCAGCTGGAACCCAGGGGATCGTGAGGCCTGCATTATGGGGGTTGACTTTTTTAGTCAGCACAAGATGGAAATAAACTATGTATTACGTATATATTTGAAAATCACTTATTTAACCCCTAAAGTACAGTACACATGATTTTATGCATAACACCCTATCCAGTAATGCTTTGTGACTCTAAGCCAGAGGAAGAAACTGAAGAAAAATCAAAATGAAGTGTCTGTGCATTCAAATAATTCTCCTTTGAGGACACTGCTACAATCAGGACTGGGAGTTGGTCATTTAGACAAAAAAGTAAATGAATGAGGTAACTATATACAATTGCATATACCTTAAGGGGTTTGTCTTAATTGGAAGCATGCATGTACATCTGTTCGCTCTTTTTCGTGGTGTCAAGGAGTTTACTCTGACTCTGTTGATTGTCGCACACACCGTGAATCATCTGGGACTTCAAGTTCAGGGAAAGGAGACAAAGACGCTTGCAAACCAACGTGGGTGTTACAGCTTACGTTCTTCTCATCTTTTTCGCAAATGGTGTCCCCAGCTAATTTGTCAGTTTGGTTTAAACCGGTTGACATGCATGGGACCCTTCCATCCACACGCCATTCTCAGCCGTTGTGTTGGGAAGTGAGGAGGCTGCAGCAGGGGAAGACCTGGCAATGCAGTCTGCACGCCCCCTCTCTCGGGCTGTGCCAACACGCGTAACTAAAGAGTAAAAGTATTGTCCTCCAGAGGCTAACACTTTCATTGAAAATGACATCGCTGGAAATTTAAGATCCAAAAAGAAACAAACTTCACCTCAGGTTCAGACAATATGTGGCTGATTTTAGAATTGAGAATTGAGTCAGAGAAGTTTTATTTTCCCATCTCCCAGAAATACTTGTATGCCGTTATCAAGAACCAAAACAAGCTGGCGAAGTCGCCCCTGTCCTCTCAGTGAGAGATGGTTTTCCTCAGCAGAGAGCAAGAGAAACCCCCCAACTTTCCTGGGGGAACTGGGACAAGGAGAGTTTTAACGGAACCCTTTTCTGCTTCATGTTGACTCCACCTCTCCTTTCATAGTCACCTTTCTATTTTGCAAAAGAAAAGTACATCTTTCCTCATCTGGTGTCTTATTAGGGTGCATTGAGCTGAGACAGGAAAACATCTGAGAAGGAAAACCGAATAAATTTGGACACAACATATGGCCCTCGTGACTGGGCGCAAGTCTGACTGCAAGTCGAACACTGTTGGTTTCCAATCCTTGACTTTCAACTAGTTGAAGGAAACACTAGATCAGTTGTCATCTGAAAGATCACCAGGAACATTTTTTTGGTGACAGATCACTGTGTAGCCTTTGGCTTATAACTGAAGAAGTTCAAAGGATTCGCTGGCATGGCCATAATACCTATCTTTCCCTTCCCTTCTACTTCCGTGAACAGGTTTGTTAAAGGGATAAAAGAAGAGACAACATCGATTTAAAAAAAAAAAAAGAGCAGAATCTATAATACAAGATGATCAGAGAGGAAGCCATGCAAATGGCCCTGTTCAATTCACCTCGTTTAAGCAGAATCAATTTACTCCTTAGTTAATTTGTTCATAGTTAACAGGAGGGTGAATCGAAACCCCTAAATTTGAATTGAAATGTTTAATGACGTTAAGTCCGAAATTCTGTGAGCAAGGGATCATTTTGGTGGTGAGCACAGACAGCAGACTAGAATGCTGTTGGAATTGTGGAAAGTGCCATGCTATTTGCTAACCAAGAAGGAAAAGACAACGTGTGTGACTCAAGAATGCAAGGACGCTCCAGCGGTCAACAACATGGTGGGTTACGATTTTTGTCACATTTTGAGACACATACTGTCTAAAAATGGACAATTTTACTGCCAGCATTATTTACTCAGCCTCTGATGTAAAAGTGCTTAGTACTATCAGGTAGTACTAAGGATGTGTTCGTTCTTTCTTTACCACACTTTAGTGGCATTCTGTCACTATAGAAACACTTCTTTACATTAAAAAGGTATAAACGAATAGTCTAAACAAACAAAAAGGCCCCTAAAACCTTGAAGAATCTTTCAAAACATACATCATCTTCTACATCTTTTTTCTTGTCATGAACTACAATGCTTATCATTCTTCCTTCCACAAAGAAAATTTGCAGATGAGTGTGACTCTCTCTGCTTAGAGTCAAGCGTGTCTTTCACACAGGAAGCCAACGTCATATAAATACAGTGATGACCCTTTGAAGGAGCCAAAGGAGCCGTATCGTTTCATCCTCATGCATGACTGAGGGGTGGAAAATCTCCATTCCACCTCCAGGACCCCTGCACAACCCACAAACACACACACAAACGGCAACAGGGGTGAGATTTAGCAAACGAGAGGGACTATCAATTGAATTTTTCCACTCTAAAACAATTTCATTAGAGATGGCCTTGCTGGAAATGATATTTTATAGTAGACTTCCACCAAACGATGATACAGCTGAGATTCAAAATCTCTTCTATCTTTGCCAGAAGTTTTTAAGCCATTTTTATTCACTCCAAACTCTCTCTAAACAAAGCCATCATGGACCCCTTCGCAAGTTTCACATCATGTGCTTTGTGCTGTAATTAAGTAAGCAGTGGAACTCAGAGCAAGCACTGAGAGAAAGCGTCAGGATATCTTATCGATTGGCGAAGTTTTAGAGATTTGAAAATTTCTGTTTTAATGTGCAACAGAACTGTTTTATCCTTAAAATGTAATAAGTATAAACTGCTTCGGTAATGATGGAAGAGCCTTCTCAGCTTTAATGAAACCTTTTATTTGCTACTGAAACTTTTATTATTTCCAAATGGTAACATAAGCAAGAAAAAAAAACACTACTTTTATTTGAGGGAAAACTTTAGCAATTTAAATAATTGTATTCTTGGGTGAGTTTTTAAAGCGTTTTGATTGGGTTCATTCGTGCTTATTGTTCTCGTTACTTTTGGTGAAGTAAAACCAAAAAAAATGCATACATACATGATTACAAAATTATTTTCCAATCATATGTCAAAATACTGGGTAGTGATGTATGGCTGTCCACGTCAGACACTGGTCTGATCTGGGTAAAAATTCTCAGTATTTGGGCTCCTGCACACCTCAGCTGTTGGCCAGGTAAGGCCACACTGCCTGGTGGTGAAGGGCACACTCTGAAGCTGGACAGCCTGGCTTGAGTTCCAGCCCTGACCCTTTCAGGCTGTGCCTCCTTCAGAAACTGCTCAGTCCTCAGTACCCTTCCAGGGTGACTGAAACCGGCCTCATGGAGTACATGGGACAATTCAATAAGATCTTTCATACACAACATGGGCGTAGAACTAGGCTCATGGTAAGCACTTCCTGAATGTTTAGCTCTAACACAGCTTATGTCCGTGGATGCATGCACCTCCAGAACGGTGCATCAGGTGATACCATTCATTCCACAAACGTCTGTCGAGTTTTACTTTATTCTGAACACTGTCCTGGGCAAAGGAGCACAAGGATGAATGAGATATGGAGCTTGCTTGCCAGAAACTTATCATTTCAGTGCAAAATATGCGTTGCCATCTTAATACCTTTCCTGAAGAGCACCACGAGGCATGCTCTTTCATGAAATCATACATTTTCCTTTTTCCTTATATGCTTGGAACTAATAGAGCTTCAGAAGAATTTGACTTCAGTTTCTGAAATCTTAATCGTGCACAGTTTAATAAGCAGCTACAGGTTTTTTTCACATTTTAAAATAGATGATTAAATGGTCTAATCAGATTCTAACTAGCCAAAAACTTGAAAAACCTAGGAAGACAACCATGACTGACACGTTCATTTTCCTGAATGTGGACTCACTGCAAAACAGCAGCTGCAGAAAAACAGTGCTATTTACGTCTTGCATGGCCCACGGCTGACTAAACCTGTGCGGAAATTCAGCATCGAAATGTTAAGGCACCTCAACCAAATTCAACTGGAGATAAAATAAGAAGCTCGTTGAGTCATAGCTACGTTACTTCTCAAAAAGTTCTGAAACCGATTTCCAGCACAGCACCTTATATGGCTTTCGTTTTTTCAAGCATTTTCTTTTATGTCATTACACGCAGGGAATTCATTAGAAAGTAAAATCTTCATGTGTGAGTGTAAGTTCCAAGCACAACGACTAACGCGGTATTTCAGACATCACAAACTCCAAATGATCCAAAATATGTTGTCCTCTGCTAATTTTTTGCTCTTAAAAATGTGCGATAAACACAATTAAAAGGGATGCATCTTCAAATTAGTCGCAAGATCAGCTAGGATATGTATCTCCTTACTAGATGTCTCATAATAAAAACCATTTAATATGCATTACACTGCTTAATTCAGAAGGAAATTGGATATTCTCCCTTCCAATAAAAGCACGAAGATTTTTCCCCCCCAATGGCCAATAATGACTGTGTTAACTTCCTGGAATAGATTGAAAGTCGCTGAGATCGGTCTTTCCTACCCAGCAAGGGAAAGGGAAGACCCCGGGTAAACACATGGGCACACCACTCCCTTCCTCTCTCTTTCCTCTCCTGGGTCATAAAAACCTTCCTCGGCCAAAATGCTTGCAAGAAGACTCCTAGGATCCCTCTGAGATTGAGTGGAGCAGACGAAGGCCCTGACTGAACCCCCACCCGGAAAGCAACGCTGGTGGGCCCATCCCAGCTCACGCGGGGCGTGCGGGCGCTTCTCCCCGGGTGTCAGAGCGCAGACGCATGCATATGGTGGTCACCTCGACGGTTGCCTTTGCGCACGGATGTCCACACCACAGGGTCGTCCTGACCCAGCTCACGTCCCCGCTTAACGTACGCGATGGCCACATCCGTGTTGTCATCCTTCCAGGGTGGGAGAAGCGAGGAGGGGGCGGGGAGCTGAGAGCCCGGGACTCCGGTCCCCCTCGCCACCGTCTGGGTCCGTGCCCTGTCTTCGCCCCCCCAGCCCCTCCCCCTCGCCCTCCCGCTCCCCCCGCCCCTCCCAGCGCGGCAGGAGGGAGCGGAGGGGCCGCCCGCGGAGGCGCGCCGGCCGCCACTTACCCAGCGGGCCGAGGGTGGCTCATGCTTGCGGGCCGCCGGGGGGACCCCGCCGCGGGCGCGAGGGTGGGCGCGCGGGGCCCGGCGGCGCCGGCCTGCGACCCGAGGGCGGCCACCGGGCCGGGCCGCCCCTCGCGCCCGGCTCCCCGCAGCCTCGGGCCTCCCGCCCGCGGTCGCCGCGTTGCCAAGGGAGCCGGAGGCGCGCGGGGCCCGGAGCAGCCCGGCCGCCGGAGCCGCGCCCGCGGACGCTGGAGGCGCAGCCGGCCTCCCCGCTTGCTCTGCGCCCCGACGTGGGAGGGGCCCGGGCGGGCCCGGCTGTGTCGCCCGGGACGCGGGTTCCCCAGGTGCCCGCGAGCTAAGACACAAACGCGCGCACGCACACACATACGCGCGCACACACGCACTTGGCTTCGGCTGGTGCGCTTCCTCTAGGCCCTGAGCAAGGATGCCGCAGCGACATGAGATAAGACACCTTGCCTGCAAGTTCAGGGGAAAGAAAGAAGCCCCCTCGCCCAGCCTGCGCTGGGCTTTGACCTCGTGTCTGCACCTGCAAGGCCTTGGGTCCCTCACGTCCTCCTGGGACCATCCCCACCCCTGCCAGCTGGCAGGGCAGGCCTCGTGGGCTTTCAGAATGGGGAGGGCGGGGCGGAGGAATCCACGCCACGGGAGGCAGGGTCACAAGGAAGAGGCCTGGGCTTCGAGGTGGGCGAGGGCGTGGACGGATTTTAACGCTGAGTCCAGATAACCGGTTCCTCCTCGTCTTTTGCTGGGTGGCTTGCTCTCAGGCCTGGGGTCCCCCGGTCAACCCGAAGGGCTGGACACGCGGGGCTTGACTGAGCTGTCCTCAGGCAGGGAGGGCATCGCCTCGCCGAGGTCACCCTGCTCTTCCACACGTGGTGAAGCCCCACCGAGCGTGACAGTCTCAGTGTCCGTGCCAGGATGCTCGAGGCCCTTCAGCACGTGGTCCGGCATTCCTCATCAGCCCCTCTGGGACCCCTGCCCCCACCCTCGGCACCTAACTCCTGCAAGACCCACCCCTGGCTTGTCCCTCTGGCCGAACACCCTGACCACGGGAAGGCGCCTGCTGTCCTTCAGCACTTGGCTTGGTCACACTGCCTTCCTGGACCTCCCCTGAGTGCTGACTGACTGGCCTCCGGGACCGCGAGGCCTGCACAGCCTCGGCGTTGCTCCTACCCTTGGACGGCCCTTGCTGGGTGCACTGGTGGCCTTTTCTGTTCAAATGGATGCACCTCTATTTCATTCCGCACATCGATGTCATTTTTCTGTATTCTCAGAAGGAAGCAACAGTTGCACAAATGTTGGACGCATGAACAAAGAAAAGAAGAAAAAATTGTCTTCTGAGTGGAAGCATTCATACCGCTCTCCTTGGCCTCTTATTGAGCTCTTGCTAACTTCCTGCTCTCCTCCCATCCTCATTCCGAGATGTTTTTATCTTCATTTCATAGTGATTTGAGCTAAAACACAGAGAAGTTCATTATTTTGTCTGCCTTCTATGATGGCCCCCAATTGGAAAAGCTGGGATTCAGATCTAAATATGTCTGATTTCCGCCAACAAGTCTTCACAATGACAACTCAATTCTCGTCTCTACGGCCCCTATATGTTGCTGAAGAAGCCAAGTTTCCCGCACCGATAGAGTTTTCGGGCCTGCATGACCAGAGCCATGCCAGGACAAATAGGATGCTAGACCCTGAGACTGAAGGACTTCAAGGCCGCTTTGGGGGCCAAATGGCTTGAGCTAGACAGAGATAGAGGTCATCCCACACCCCCGTAGGTCTCTCCCCATTAACTGTGGTTCCCACTGGAGGTTGCCTTTAATGCTCCTTGTAACTAGATTTCACCTGGATAAAAATCGAGGGGTGGGAGAAGGAGGAAGGACTGGAAAGAGATAATAACTTTCCCTGGGTGCTGCCAATCCCTAAGGATGGTATAAATAATGTAATCTTATATAGGTACTAGTTGTTATATATTAATTCATTTTTGCAAATAGAAAATGGTGTTCTCTCACTGGCAAAATGAGAAAGGAAATGAAAATATACTATTTAGATACTTATGATTCTGTAGAAAAGATTCCCCTGCACTCAGCAGACGGTGAGGTGCCCTCAACAGCATGTATTAATTCATAAATGGGGTTTGAGTTCTCCACCCCGTGAGCTGTGCAATTTCACATTCCTGATGAAAACTCCAAGGAAGCTACTAATTTTCACTTCAAGAAAATGCTCACTGTGAAAATGTATTGGGAATTTAGCCAGAATGAATTTTTATGTTAATTTCTAGAATGGAGACAGGGAAAGGGAATAAAGAAAAATGCTAAGTTAAACTGTTTCAAGACCAAATAGTCACTGGAGTCATTTTCATTTTTTCACAGGAGAAAAAGTCCCCAGATGTCCCAGTAGCATCATAAATTCACAGCAAGATTTCTGTTTTGTAGAAAGACCTGCAGAGTGGGAGCCGGGGCCAGGAGATGCAGAGACGTAGAAAGAAAAGATGAGGACAGATGAGGTGACACCTCCAGGGTCAATTGCGTCAGCACTTTGAGCTAGCTGGAGCTAGACTTAGGGGTTGCAGGTCGGAACTATCCTTGACTGTCTTGGTTGTTTTCTGTTGCTAGAACAACAGACTACGTAATTTATAAGAAAAGAAATCCATTTCGTATGCTTCTGGAGGCTGTAAAGTCCAAGGTAGAGCAGCTGGTGGGGAACTGTCTGGTTGCTCACAACGTGGCAGCGGGCGCCACGTGGCAAGGGAGTGAGAGCTCAGTTCACGTTTCCCTTCTCTTCATATAAAGCCACTAGTCTCATGGGGGCCCTCCAGTCTGAGGACCTTGTCTAATCCTAATGACCTCCCAAAGACCCTGTATCCAAAAACCATCAACATAAGAGTTGGAACATTAAGTTTCCAACACGTGAAATTTGGGGACACATTCAAACCACAACAGCGAACATGCTGGGTTCACTGGTATAATTCCCACAATGACACAATGATCCCGGTCCTGTATCAGGAGTGGACAATTCATGCTTGCCAGCTAAATCTGTCCACTGCCTGTTTATATATAGCCTGCAAGCTAAGGGTGGCTGCTACATTTGTAAATGCTTGAAAATGAAAAGTCAAAAGAGGAACAATATGATATGATACATGAAAATTATATGAAATTCACATTTTGATGTCCATGAATAAAGTTTTCTTGGAATACAGCCACATTCTTTTGTTTGCAAAGCATCTATGGCTGCTTTCACACAATAATGGCAGAGTTAAGTGGCTCCAACCGTGACCTATAGCTCATGAATACTAAAATGCCTGCTAAGTGTTTCTTTCAGAAGTTTGCCGACCAGATCATCACCACTTCCAGAGGCCCTCATGGACTTGAGAACAGGCACCCCATCTTTCACTCCTGTATCCCCAACATCGATTCCAGCACCTCTCATAGACTGGATGGTTGATAAATAAGCACATGAAGGAATGAATGGACTGGAAGAATAAATTTCCCCTTGTGTTTACTTTTCTCCTGAAAGGAATCAGACTACCAAGGCTCTGTCCTCGGATAAAATCTTGAAGGCATCTTGGAGATCTTCAAGGCACAGCCCAGAGCCCCGGGGCCTTGAAGCCCAGGGATTGGATGTGATCCAGGGTCTACGCTCTTCTATCCACACTATGTAAGACCTCACTGGGAGATGGTAAAGTAAGCCTTCCATCAGGACAAGCTCAATTGTGTGGGAGAGCTTCCCAATACCTTACAGCCCCCAACGGGAGCTTGGGTTGCTCAAAACTATAGAGCATTGAGATGCTAAAGACGGGAGCGCTAACTTACAAAATTTAACTTCAAACTTTTAAAAACAGGAGTGTATATCCCATCCCTGAAATTGTTTTCCAGCTGCTATTTCAGCCTCCCTAATTTATGTATTGAAATGAAAGCACCAATACGTAGTATTAAGAGATAGAGTCCCTAGGTCATGGTAAAGTCATGAGGGCAGAGCCTCAAGGAACGGATTAGGGCCATTACAAAAGGGCTTGAGGGAGGGGGGCCACTCCCTTCTGTCCTTTCTCTGTGTGAGGACAGTGTTGGTCCCCTCTGGAGGACACAGCCATAAGACGCCATCTTGGAAACAGACAGCAGCCCTCACCAGCCAGCAAACCCACCAGTGCCTTGATCTTAGACTCCTAACCTCCAGAACAGTGAAAAATAAATTCCTATTATTTATAAATTACTCGCCCTGTGGTATTTTGTTATAGTGACACATACAAAGACGCCAGCCTCCCCTCATGAGCCTAATTCCAGTGACCCATTGGGGAAGCTTGGCACTAGATATAGGAAAGACTGAACAATGGGTGGAGTGATAAACGCAAAGGCACACCCCTAACTGAGAGTTCTGAGCAACCTGCACAGGCAAGGTGTCTCCAGATCCCTCTGTCCCTGTTGCTGAGTTGGGTCAAATCTGCAAACAGGTCAACTGGAAGAGGGATAGTCAACTGAGTGGCCGTGAGAAATCAATGCTATTTACTAGAACTGAAGCCTGAGATGAACAGATCTGCCTTCCCTAAAATGTGAACTCCGTTGGCTAAAGAGGCAAGCAGACCAAGAGTAATGACACAAAGTGCTAATGCTACGATGGACGTACGTGACAGGCGCCATACAGATCGTCTTCCGACTAATGATCCTGCCCCAGCCCTGCCCCCCACCATTGCCAACCACTGACCCACCGTCCGTGATCTAATATGACTTCTCACTCGTCACATCGCTATTTCTTTTGGCCTTGAGACCCTGGTTATTTCTCACCATCCTGTCCCAGAGATTCTACGCCAGGAGAGGGCAGACACTGGCAGCAACACGAAAGAGGAGGACAAGAGAAAACAGAGGTCATGGAGGAGGCGGAGCTGCTAGACATGCAGGGAGAACAGGGACATTTATTTGTAGATAGATTGCTTCCAAGGATTTTTATTTCTGACAAATTCACTCCCCACCAAACCCCAGAAAGTCTGCCAGAGAAGCCAGGGAAGGACTCACAGAGGAGGAAAGACTTCAGATGAGCCTTAAGAGCTGTGTAGGAGTTGGCTGGCGAGATGGGACCTGGGGAGAAAGAGGCAAGCCTTCCCAGGCCAAGACTTCCCGCTAAGCCTCTCCAGCTGAGGGTGGACTCGGCCAGTGCTGCATGCCCCGTCCTGGCTTCTGTGGCCTGAACGTCGGTGGAGGTTGTGATCCGGAACAGAAGGAGGAAGAGGTGGCAGATGAAGATGTGATCAAGCGAATGAGATTCAGACAAGCTGCTGCGGCAGGGCTGCCTCGTGTCACGCCCTGCCGGTGTCACTCCTGCCCCATGGCCACACGCTGCGCTGTTTATGAGTCTGTGTCCTCTCCTCCAAGCCCAGGGCGAGAGCCTGCTCTTTCCTTCAGGGCCTACCAAATCACCGTGAGTTTAGGAAGTCTCTAACAAGTATTTGCTGAACAAATCATAGAAGGAATATCGTTCATATTTCTCTTGACACTCTAATTGGTGGAAAGGACATGAAGACTATGATGATGAGAGTCATAAGTAAATATTTCTCTGGCCCTGGCTTCTCCCGTGATTGTCCACCATTAGCCAAAAACGCATTCTTAACCACAGGCATTGACTTTGGGGACAGGGGCTGAGCAGAGCCGTCACAATGACCCAGGACAATGAAGACTAGGTTTGCTTACGTGGGCGACGTTTCCAAAGCAGCTACCAAGGGCTGGCACCATGGCCTGCCATTAGAAAGAGAGTGTAGACTTGGCTTTCACGGCGTTAAGGCTCCACTTGGCCTAAAGACCAGAGGGCACCATTAACCGTTTATCATCTATCAGGCACTCATGGAGTTCTCACACCTATAAGGTGGGTATTATTTATATCTCTATTTTACTTGGGCTCAGCTAAGTTAAATACCAGCCAGTTAGTGGCTAGGCTCTCGCTGAGATTCAAATCCCATTCTCTCCGTTTCCAGAACCCACACTCTTAAGCCCTTTGTTGCATCCCCCCCACCTCCAAGAGATAAGAAAGCATAAGCACACAAGAGGAAGGCCATCGCTGGAAGGTGACCGACTGTTCTCTCGCCAACCCGCCACCCTCACAAGGACCCAATCGTGTGGCTGGTGAAAAACGTAAAATTGAAGAGCAGGACTTTCATTTACGACCGCACATCTGTTTTCTGACAGAGGAAATGGAATACTCCACACCCTCTCACCCTTAAGAGCAACCATCTCTAAAATATTTTTATAGCTTCATTTGGTTTAGAGGCCGCTGGACTTGACTGTTCCATGGAAACTGAACAGCACTTGTCTTTGAGCATTCTGGCATCGCAAACTGCGGGCTGAATTGCCTCGTTCACCTTCCCTCCACAGCTAGAAGGAAAGGAGAAACCATGGGCCCTTGAATTAGAATGTGTAGCCTAGAAAACGATGTGTCTTAAGCTTAGGTTAGAAGTGGATTCATGGCCTCAGGCAGAAGATTGCGATTGTCCACCCAGGAGTAGATGACGGTCAAGCTTATAGAACCTGCCACTGAACTATGCTGTCTTTTAAAAAAATAAATAAAAACATAACTCTATTACTTACACATTGTAGCCCAAACTTGATTAAGGAAATGCTGCCTGATAGGGACCTTCAGAAACATATTGACAAGATAAAGACACTTTTTGGTCATTGCCACGTCAGTGTCACGTTAACTGAGCCGCCCTGAAGTTCACCAAGTTTTCCCATAGGGCTTAAGCAGTCTCCAGACAAGCATGTTTTCCCTTGTAATTGCTAGGCCAACATTTTCTCCCCAAGGGCACACAGGTTAGAAAAAAGTTCTGTCCCTGTTGGAGTGATCACACAATTTGAATTCAGGAGACTTTTTGGTTATGATAAAAGACTAGAACTTAGCGGAAGTCGCAAACAAGCATCAAGAAGACACAAAGGGGAAAAAGACCTTCCTGCAGTGAAAGTTGGAGAGAGCTGTCATCCATCCGCTGGTCAATTGCAGGAAAACCCAAAGCGGTGATGTTGAATAAATAAGAGTAGGCAGATCTCAACAGCCTACCCAAGCTCCTTGGGCACAAGAAACTCACTTGGAAAGAAAACTCGGGGATTCCTTGAGATGTGGACAACTGCGTGCTATGGCCCCCACAGCTGCCTAGCATCAGAACTCACTTTTGTTTCAGTAAGCATTTCTCTCTCTTGAAGGCCACCTCAGGAGCCACCTGTCGGATGAGGAGATGGAAGCATGCCTACAGGATTTTTTCCCTGCACCTGTGTGAGGCTGTCACCATGGGGAGCGTTCATCCCCGCCCTAAATGGTCAGTGAGACGGGGCGTGGGAGAAGTGCTCTGATGAGCCATGGTTCCACAACGCTGGGCACCAGAGCACAGTACTTCCTGGCAGTCGTTGCTGCCATGTGTTCTGTAGTCACACACAGCAAGCGAGCTGCTTCCTAAGCCGTAGGCCAAAGGGGGAAACGCCGTGTGGTGAACACTGGTGTGTGCCGGGATGTGGAGCAATATTGAGTGAAGTAAACTTTTCACTAAACATGTAGATATTTAGTGGAATATTTACTTACTTATTTATAGATTTATAAAGATAGCTTATATATTTGTATTTACAGACTCCCCCATAAATGTAAATATTTCACTCTATAGTTATATAAATATTCATTTACATTTATAAATATGTAAATATTTATAAGAGGGAAGTCAGATATACAACTTCACTGACTTCAAAGGCCAATAAATGACAAAGAAAGCAACGCGGTCTGAGCGTGAGGGCCACAGTTTCAATTATCTGTAACCACAAAGCGTGGAAGACTCTGATCCTCTGATTTCGTTTGGCGTTCTGCCTCTGCGCTCAGACACAGGTAGTGACGCATGCGTGTGCGATTGTAAATGCTGAGAATTTTCTTCAGATGTATCAAAAAGGCCACGTTATCGAGCACTCATTTAACCAGAGGCAAGAGGTTCAGGCTCCCTTTTTTGTGCCTGTGTAAACCAGAGACCTGGGTTTGAATCCGAATTCTGCTGCCTGTCGAGGTGTCACAGCTTTGAGTTCCAGGAGCGCTTTTCCTGCACCCACTCCTTGGTGCTGGGCCTGGCCACGTGACTTGTTCTGGCCGATGAATACGAGTGAGAAGAGCTGCGCATCCCTCCTGAGTCTCTTAAGAGCACCCGCCGGGTCCTCCCTCTCTCTCCGGTCTCAGCACCCAGAGACACTCTCGACAGCGGTGCTCTCCTCAGTCCGTGCTCGTAGTGGGGACAACACAAGCCAGGTGGACACACACGTAAACCTCTGCTGTTTAAAAAGACTTGGGGGCTGTTGGCCATCCCAGCACCACGGTCCGTGATGACCGGGGCAGCCATGTATCGGCTATGTGACTTGGGAAAAGCCACTGAGAGTCACCAAGCCTTCCTTTCATCATCAGAAAATGAGGAGGGTCGGGCACAGAGCAGGCATCCAAAAATGGTCATCCACTCACCCTCATGATCACAACCACACTTCATCTGACACCTGCGGTCACCATCTTCCCTGCACGTGCCCCATGTCTCATCCTTACACATGAGGATGGGAGTGAAGAGGTGGGTGTTATGAGCCTTTTTAAATAGATGATGAAGCCAAGCCTCAGAGAAGCTTACCAGATAAACAAGGGTCAACCCAGCTTGTAGGTAGAAGAATCAGACCCTTCTGCTTCAGGGAGCTTGTTTTCTCCACATGCTTCTGCCCATAAAAAGAATGCAGCTAGGCCGGGCACTGTGGCTCAAGTCTGTAATCCCAGCACTTTGGGAGGCCAAGATGAAGGGATTGCCTGAGCCCATGGGTTCGAGAACAGCCTGGGCAACTTGGTGAGACCTCATCTCTACAATAAATTTTAAAAATTGGCCAGGTGTGGTAGCACACACCTGTAGTTCTGGCTACTTGGGAGGCCGAGGCGGAAGCGTCGCCTGAGCCCAGCAGGTCAAGGCTGCAGTAGCTGTGAGTGTGCCCCTGCACTCCAGCCTGGGTGACAGAGTAAGACTCCAACTCAAAAAACATAAAAGAATGCAACTAATTCATCCCTAAACAAGTGAGAACTTACAATGTCCATATGCAGCTATTTCCAGTCTGAGGCTGCCATCTCCTTAAAGTGTATAAAGGTAATAATATGAATTTGCAAACTACTCTCAGGATTTTCACAAGCCTAAAAAAAATCAGATATTTACAGAGGTCATGAAGGCCTGAGCTAAATAAAAACAGGTTTTTTTTAATCAGAACTTATAATGGGCCATCTCACTGTAGTATATTTAGCTTTCTCACGGGATGGCATTCTTTGTCATCACTTCTAGCTAAATACGCAGTCTTTTTCAAAACACTAGGTTCACGATCATTAGAAGAAAACTGTACAAGAGACTTTGGTTACGAAAGGCCTGTCACACACAACTGTATCTTGACTCCCACATTTTGGCGGGGACCAGCCTACATGGGCCATCCTCCATCTCTTCGCAACATAGCTCCTGATAACCCAGGTTGCCTGTCCCCTAAGGTCCAGAGAGGTGCAGGGAAGCAGCACAGCAGAAAACCCAGGGGAGGACCCGGGGGGGACGGCAAGCGAGGGCATGGCCGGAGGGCCCGGCAGCGGAGTGAGTCAGAGGCGCTCGGAAGAGGCCATCCTCTCCAGTGTATTCCACAGAAGGAAGATCGGGTGGGTGAAATGGAAGTGACTCCAAGTTCTCTTGTCACGGGCAGAAACACAAAACACCTAGACTCTGGGCGAGGATGTCTCTCTAAGAAACCGACAGCAGACGTTGTAGGACACGGGGACCAAATGAGCAGCCCTCTCAAAATGGAAGTCTCCCTCTGCCTTCACCTGCTGGTCTCTAGGCTAGCTACACTGAAGGCTCCTCAGTTAGCCGGGCATGGTGGCTCACGCCTGCCATCCCGGCACTCTGGGAGGCAGAGGCGAGAGGATTGCCCGAGCCCAGAGGTTCAAGACCAACCTGGGCAACTTGGTGAGACCTCGCCTCTACCATAAATGAAAAAATTAGCCAGATGTGGTGGCTAATTGGAAGGCTACTCGGAAGGCTGAGGCGGAAGGATCGCTGGAGCCCAGCAGGTCGAGGCTGCGGTGGCCGGGAGCGTGCCGCGGCACTCCAGCCTGGGCAACGGAGTGAGACTCCGACTCAGAAAACAAAAATGTCCCCTCCGTTGTCACCAGAACAAGGGCAGTGGTTACAGACACCCTTTTCCCAGATTTCTGGAGGACAGTCCTAAACCGTGTCATCAAAGGAAATAAACTCCACTGTAGTTGCAGCTGCTGGGGCAGTAGTGGCAATTTAAACCTATCTATACTGAATCCATGCTTTGTGCCAGGCTCTGTGCTAAATGCTTCCGATGCCTCGGCTCATCTTATACTCCAATACTATGATTTCCCCCTTTTTACAGAAAAAGGTTCGGAGAAGCAGGGAATTGAAGAAACTTACCTGAAACCGCACGCTTGTAAGTGGCGACTCCCCCACAGCAATGGCGCTCCGCCCCCATATCACACTGTCCCCAGCAGGGTGGTTGGAGCGAAATCACCCATTGTGGGTGTCATCAAGGAAGGCAGAAGGGAGAAGGGAACCAGCGTTGACCCAGGGCCTCCAGTGAGCGACCACCCATCCGCGTCATCTCATTAGATTCCCCCATTCCTGTGGGAAGGTGTTCTGCTCATGGAACCGAAGAGAAACTGAGGCTCAAAGAGGTGGATGGCTGGCCAACTAGGGAGACACATTGAGACATGAACCCACACATCACACTTCTTCATTTAGTGACACGGCTCCTGTAGCACGGTGACTTCGTCTCAAAAAACTATCACCCTTTATAAAGAATCGATATAGCTGGCCAAATTTCAGTTCACATGGAATGCCTGGATATTTTAGTTGCCTGGAAGCTCCATACAAGGCAGGTTGGTGACACAGCAACCCAAATTTTTCCTTTGTGTCTTATAGCGAACTGTTCCCACCTGGAATGCCGTGCTTCGGTTACAGACTTGTATTTCAAGGCACATGGCAGTCACTGCATTCTCCAAATTCCCAGGAAAGGGCCACGTTCTCAGAGTTGCACCTCGAGAACCTTCCTCGTTTGGTTTAATGTGAGGGAGAAGCATTCCCTGGCAGTGGGGGTGGAAACAGGAAGCGATAAACACATTCTCAGCTCTCTCCAATGAAACGCACAACCAGCTTCTTCCCCCTGGCAATGGCCTTTTCATCCTCTTTCTTATGTCCTGGCAGTGGGAATGGGCTATTGCCTGTCCTGCACCTGCGCCTGGCACTTCTCTGCGGGACGTCAGGGTCTGCCTTGTCAGGGCACGGCGTGCCCAACCCCAGGGTGTACTGTTCATGTGGGCCGGGAGGAAGGAGCGCTCCCCACGGCTGTGCACTTCAGCAGCCCTATGACTGCACCCATCGTCTTATTCTTTCCAACGGGGCCTCTGCTGAAATCAAACAGAGAAAACCTGTTTCACTTACTCACTTCTCGGCCTGACATCCAACACTCCAAAATAAAAGAGCTGCCTATAAAAAATGCAGTATGCAAGCACTCTGGAAACCATTTCCTAGGAGAACCCATCAAAATAACGGGCGCTATCACCACAAAACATGATCGGATGATGGAAAGTACCAGTGTGCTCAGACATTCGAAAAGGTTTTATGCAGAAGAGGGAAGAGAGCAAGAAGTTTCCTAGAAGATGAGTAGGAGACGTTATGAGAGGTTTCAGCAAAAGGAAGAACTTTCCAGAAGCAAGCAATTAGAAACCCTATCACAACAACCCTATGAGGAAGGGCACACTCTACCCCCATTTTATGGAGGACATTTCCAAAAACAGAAAGGACGATATTTACAGTAGAGAAACGTTATCTCCAGAAGCAACCAAGAGGGGGATTCAGATATATTCCACAGGAGATGCCTGCACAGAGTATGTTGAACTAGGTGGATTACGAGGCTTCTTCTAGGAAAGTAACTCTGTGTGTGTGACAACATCAAAGCTGTGACAGTCCCCTGCTGGGGAATGTCCACCACTCCTGGAAGAAGGAACTCCCATCACCTCCCTTTCGGAAGGAAGTCGAGACCGAATACAAGGTGCTTGATCTCTTGCACATGCACATTTCAAAGCTTCTGCCAGGTCTTATGTAGCTAAGCAAACAGCCATAGAAAATCTAGGTTTTAGGAAGGTACTCATTTTATCTTCCACTTCTGAAAAACCTAAGAATCACAATTTGAAAGGAGTGAGAGTAGAAATGAAGACTGCTTTATATGTTAATAAATTCTGCCAACTCCACCATGCAAGGGTGTCTGATCTGAAAATTTCTTCTTCTTCCTTATGCCCTTAAGCCAGGAATCAAAAACCCACAGGAGGAAGAAAAACCCAGATGCTAGAGACTGGCTGTCCTATAGCACAGACTGCCTAAAAGCAATTTGCTTGGGCCCAGCTGTTAGGTGCCGTCTAGAAACGCCTTCTAAGATTGCCATATCTTCTGATTTTTCCAAAGAAACAGAAAAATCATTTGGATGAATTTTTCTAATATTCAGAACACTGTGTAGGCCAGACAAAAAATATCTGTGGTCAGAATTCCACTGTTTCTGGAAAGACAGAGTGGGACTCGACTGTCTCTGCCCTTTCAGACAAGGGCACATTTATGTCTTCATGCCAGCCGGCAGGTATCTGTGGGGCAACTGAATGCTAAACAAACACACAAACAAAAAAAAGATTAATTGCACTGGTGGGAATTCTTTAGACGCCTCAGTTAAGACAACTCTCCCCACACTGGGTGGCTCTGCAGGAATGGAAGGGCCTCAGGCCACTCTGCGTCCTCCTCTGGGAGCACCTGGTGTTTCCCTCTGGGATGACCTCGGACTGAGGAAGGCCTCAGGATCATCCAGCAACACCCGACCCTGGAGGGGAGACCATCCTTTTTCCCAAAGGACAGATAAAGACCCACCAAGGCCAAGTTTGGAGAGAAAGCCATTCTTTGGAAGGCGCGAAGACCTCAGGAAACACAGCAAAGTTAGAATGACCACCAGAGGACCCTTGTGAAAACTTTCACTCCTTGAATGCTTTTTCCTCAGACTAAGGAAAAAAGGTTATATTTACTATGACATTTCAACAGTCTTCCCCTGACAAAGATAATCCTTCGGTGCATAGCACAGTTGACATCCGTCCCGTTTTTAAATATAATCTTCGGCAGCTTGTTCACATGGATTTTGATTTTGGTACAAGTTTGCTTACACCCCTGAGCACTAGCACCACCAGAAGAAGTGACAGGCACAGGATAATCCCATTCACTGGGTGGGAAAGTGGTAAAAAAGAGCAAATCGGGAATAAAGAGAGCTTGAGACATGTTTAGATTTAAAGGTGATGGATGTCGTATCTATATATTTCTCTCTTTCTCCTTGTTATCGCGTGTTTCCTAAAATTAGCGACACGTCTGAGACACAGTCTTCTTGCTTTTCTAGAGTGAGAGGAAATGAGATAAGCGTGGTGGATCTGTTGTCTTTTGCGTGCTTGGCTAATGCTTCACGCATTCAGCTGTTCATAGAAATCCATCGGGGTGGAGAGACAGCCATGGGACGATATGGCCAGCCAAGTCTGGACAGATGGCGTCTAGACTGAACCGCCTCTGCGCACAAATGGATGTCAGGCCGGGTCACCCATACCCCCCCACGCCCTCCGGCTTCTCCTACGTGGGGATGGTCAATGATGCAACAAAATTGCGAACACCTGGGTGCAAACGTGCTGCCGTCTCTCTCCAGAGCCCTCTGGACTCCGCAGAGCGCTGGCTCCGCGGCCGACTCTGGACCAGGCCAGCCCGGAGTGACTGAGCGCTAATGACTGTGAACTAGGACGTCATACACCTCAGGATATCCATCAACTGTCAATCACTTCTCAAATCTGGCACCACTGCACAGGCTGACAATTAGCCTGAATAAAACGAAGGTGATATCTTGAGTTGCCCCAGGCAAATCAGGCGAGCAACCAAAAATTACCATCAATGGCATGGAGTTAAAAGCATATCCAATTCCCATTGCGTATGTAGTCTATCTAATGACAGGTCCTCTGCTTTGCTTTTCTGTGGCTCTTTGAGCCACCACCAGTCGTGGAGCTCATTATTGCAACAAGGAGTAACAACCCGTATTAATAAGACCAGCTTATTTGGGGGCGCTTGACAGACAGGATTTGTGGTGATGAGGCATCTGATTACAGATAAGGACCAAAGTGCAAGACTACCCCACTGTCTGGTCTCCTCTGTGGATGTGAAATTTAGTTCACTCCCATTACCTCCCGGAATAACATTAATTCCACTTGGTATAAAACATCAAGCGGCAACACTGGTAACCTTGTCAAGAAATAGAGCGACTAATCAGCAGTTGACATAATATTTGGCCTCCCTCCTTCATGGCTGGAAGTAGTTTCAGTTCAGCGGCCGTGGAAACGACGAAGTTTTGAGGGAACGCGCAAGAAAATCCATGGAAGTTATGATCCATTGCATAGACTGCTAATATCCTAACGGTGTTCGTGTGACACGGATCCAAACTACCGCAGATTTTTTGATACATAGTTTAATGTCCTGCACTAGTTGGTTTCTTTTAACAATAAATACCTCAAGTATAATTATATGAGTCAAAGATGATTAAAAGAAGAGAATGTTAGGATAAAATTAAGGACGTGCACTGGTGTAGGATCTTCTGCACCTTACGCTGAATAAAATCTTGGTTTCCTTCCTTTCTCTCACTATTCTTTTTTTTTGCTTCCCTTTTTCTCCCAGTCATATGAAGTTTATTAGAATAACACACTTGACTCCAATGCACCCAAAAGTATGTACATACAGGACAATATAGTCTGTCCAAGTCCAATTATTTCTGTAGTGGAAATCACAAACCACCAAGCAATTAATAATTCTGTGCATATTTTGAAATCAATACCCTTAGAAATATGATTGTGAACGGGCCCTGATCTGAGTTATTCAGTAAGCATTTATCTAGAGTTCACCAGTGCTAAGGTTATCGTCTCCAGCGTCATCTTCCTAAACTGGTTCTACCCTGCAATAGAAGAAACCTTTGAGCTAAAAACAAATATCTCTTCCATCCACATGAAAAGGTCTAAGAGGTATCTGTGATCTTGGCCTGATGATAAATTCCTTTACATCTTCAAAAGAAAGTTTCCACCAGGAATTTGTTGGCAAGTGTATCCAGAGCGCCCTTGGAAGCAGTAACTCACCCTTACCACAAGGCGTCTGGAAGCAGAAAATGAGTTCTGACCGGTCCCACCCCTCGTTCAAACCCCTCAGTGTTTAGGGCTGGGTGGTAACATCCATCATTCCCAGAACTCAGAGATTTGCATAGGGACATAGTGCCAGGAACAAGAAAGAAAGGGGTGCAGGGAGGAGGAAGCTAGGATGGCAATTCATGGACTAGGAGGCCCTGGCAGGAATCTTGCCCACTGGAAGATAATCGTCCTTGACGCTTCGCAAAGTGCCTAGCACTAACCCACACTGGATGCTCGGTGGTTATTTTCCCCTTCCCCTCTGATACTGCTTTAAGCTAAGGTAGCATTTCAGAGAACATGAAGCATTTTTTTTAGGTGGTTATATTTTAAAGATGTGGGGCACAATTCTGGGTTAGGTAAATAAGTGGTCATCACGCAGGTGAAGGTTGGTCCTCACTTCTCCTAGCTTGGGATCACACGACACATGTTTGAGCTAAGGCAGCATTTCAAAGGACGCCTTAGTTTTATTCTGGTCCTTTAGAGATGGGCTTTTGTAAACGTCTGACAACATGGACAGTCTGAGAGGTCAGCTCCATGTAGCCCAAGGTCACACAACTAACATGTTTTAGAATCCATAGCCTGGATCTTCTGATTCCAAGATTCTCTCTCTCTCCGTGGCTTCCCTGGACTGCAAGGATTCAGCAATGTGTGTCTGATGGCTACCTGTCCTATGCCAGGAATTGCCTTGGCTATGCGTCTTCCTACCTGCAGAGATCAGCTGATGTCTCGTTTGCCTTTCTCTTCCCTGGTTCTCGGTTTGTAAAAGCATGACATGTCTAATGCTCACAGGCCTGTGTTTAAAAGTTCTTCAGGCAGGATCCCGAGCTCTTCAAAGCTGAAGAAACCCCACAAACGAGGCACTTTTCATTCTGGGCCTTGTTTTGGCTCGGAGGGCCCTTGCTCGAGTACCAAGCACAGTTTGCGTTTTGCCTGTGAGATGGAAAGAAACCTTTGTGTGGCTGTCGCTATTCTTGTGCCATGACCATTCCGAGGTGTTGATTTGGGGCTTCGGCACTTCTGTGTTCTTAACTTGATGCCCTAGCTTGAATTTTTATTTCGCTCTAATTGTGTTTTAAATTTGAAGTCTTCCTTTTACTTCGGCAATTTCAGTTGGAACAGTATGTTTGAAAAAAAAATGTTCACAGAGAAACTGAAGGTTAAATCAGCTTTATTCTGTAAACAGTGCCTAAATTATCATTTCCTTCCCATAACAGCCCAATTAATATGTTACAGCAGAGCTGAAAAGCCAAAAGCCTGCTAAAAACATAGAGCTCGCGCGACACCTGCTGGAAAGAAACAGACTGCATCTAGTCAACAACAGCAGAAACAAGTTCAGACAATGGACCTTTGGACAAGATTTTATTCCCGCAAACCCATCTTTGATGGGTACCTGGTATGTCTCAGGCACTGTGACGGGCACTTGAATTACTGATAGGGTGCAGGTATGATTTTTACATTCCAGAAACTCACAGACTGCTGGGGAAGAAAGATCTCTACACACCTGACTACAAAGAGCTTATTTTGTATAATCAAGGTGGTCAGATTGGATGGGGTGCACATAAGACACATCAAGGCCCCACCGAGAGGACTTCCTCTCACAGGTCAGGGACAACTTCAAAGAAGAGGTCGTGCTGAAGCCTTGGAGGATGAGTAGGTTTTAAGAGACAGCAAGGTAGAAAACGGGATGTACCCAGAGGAAGTTGCTGTGCTTTGGAAACAACAGGACCAGCATGTGCCCGAGACTGAGAGGCCCAGGGAGTGCATCGATTTACCACAAGTTACTCCATGTTCTACGTTCCAGGCTACAAGGACCCACAGGGAGTTGGAAGCATGACAGTGAGGTGATCAGATTGTCTTATTAGAAAAGCCACCCTAACCCACCTCGACTGCAGGGTGAAGGGCGGAAGAGAGACCCGTCACGGTGAGGAAGGTGAACAGGCAGCTGAGCAAACTCTGGAGTGGTGAGAGACTCGTCAGGGCAGGGGTGGGGAGACTAACAGGTAGAAAGGTCTTTCGGGGAAGAACGTTAGCCCATGTCAGGCCCATCTGAATGTGGGCTTCAAGAGATGAGGGTTTTTCAAAGATGCTTTATAGGAGCATTTCTGTTTCTTAAAGCGAGAAAAGTCAGCATTTTAATGTGGGTATCTTTCTTTTCCTTGCATGTGGGCTTAGGAAAGAGTTAAACTCTTTGACATCACACGAGAGCATAATTGCTCCACACTTTCAAGCACACAATTTTGTAAACTGAATCTGGAGACTTTGAAATCTATTGATCTCACCTGAAAGCAGCACATAACGAGTGCAATTTGGAAACAAGGGCCCAGAGACACCAATTTGCAGAGACAGCACTAAAGGGCCCCGAGAAAAGTCACAACCCAGGTCCTTGAGAAATTTGGACTGCTGTCATCAATGTTTGTTCAGCGGAAGATTTAAATTTTTAAATGAACAGCTATAATTATAAATCGAGAAATTAAATATAAATGAAAAAGAGGTCATGATTCCCTTGCTGTCAAAGTAGGCCTAAGGAGCACATTTTGCCAATTGAGTACCAGACAAGGGCATGCACTTACGTTCATTTATTCAACAAATATTTACCGAGTGTTTGTGTGTGCCAGCTACCATAAAAGATAAAATATATTAAAAACAACATAGATTTCTCAACTTCCAGGAACTGATAGTCCCATTTGTTAGTGTGTATATATATAAATCTTATATGTATACAATATATATATACACACACCTGTGTGTGTGTATGAGTGTATGTGTGTGTGTGTGTGTATAGTGTGTGAATAGATAGATACTACATTCATTTTAATAATAGTCTCCACCCATGAAGTGAGGAAAAAAATTCCAGAAATAAAAAACTAAAAATATCTAAAAATATCTTATTTATTAAACATATGTGACAGCTGTCTACTGAGACCAGACTATTTAATTCAGGTCTTTTTAAAATAGATAAACATAAACTTGCAGCTTTAAAGCATAACTTATGCCTTTAACCCTCTATATTATACTACCTACCCATAAAATACCTCTTCTTAACCAAGTATATTAAAATATAACTTCTAGAAATGCAAACAAAGAAGAAAGTTAAATCAGATCTCTTAAATTAATAACCTAATAAAATAAATATTATATATAGTTCCTTGGGAACTATGTACAAAGACATACATTTTTAACATGTTTCATTTAATACATTAATAGATTACATGATTCCACAAGAATCATGTAGACATTATAGACATATGGAATCATTATAGAGAGTGTTCTTTTAAAAAACAAAGTATGTGTTGAATATATTTTTTCAAGGCACAAAGACATCTTTGACAAAGCCTCCAACAACAACCACTGGGGAGAGGAGAACCTATTCAGTAAATGGTGCTGGGGAAACTGGCTGACCACATGCAGAAGATTGAAACAGGACCCCTACCTGTCACCATACACAAAAATTAACTCTAAATGGAGCAAAGACCTAAACGTAAAACCTCAAACTGTGAGAACCTTAGAAAATGCAGGAGACACGCTTACGGAAGTTGGAACTGGCAACCGATTCCTGATCAAAACTCAAAGTGCCCAGGCCATAAGAGATAAGATAGACAAGTGGGACCTCATTCAACTGACAAGTTTCTGCAAAGCCAAAGAAACCATCAAGAGAGCAGGGACACAGCCCACAGACAGGGAAAAAATATTTGCCAACTGTATATCTGACAAAGGCCTAACATCCAGGATCTACAAGGAACTCAAAGACACCGAAAGGAAAAAAACAAACAGCCCCTTTAAAAAGTGGGCAAAAGACATGAATAGACACTTCTCAAAAGAAGATATACGGGCAGCCAACAGACACATGAAAAAGTTCTCAGCCTCACTCATTATCAGAGAAATGCAAATCAAAACCACGTTGAGATACCACCTAACCCCTGTAAGAATGACCATCATTAATAAAACAAACAACAGATACAGGATGTGAAGAAAAAGGAACGCTTCTACACTACTGGTGGGAATGCAGACTAGTACAATCTCTTTGGAAGACAGCATGGCAATTTCTGAAAGAACTAGAAATTGGCCTTCCATATGACCCAGCAATTCCCCTGTTGGGAATACACCCAGAAGAACTCAAATAATTCTACAAAAAATATATCTGCACACGTATGTTTGTTGCAGCTCTATTCACAATAGCAAAAACATGGAGCCAACCATGTTGCCCATCGAAGCTGGGCTGGATAAAAAAATGTGGTACATATACACAATGGAATATTATGCAGCCATAAAGAATGACAAATACATGGACTTGGCAGAAAATTGGATGGATTTGGAGTCGATCATACTCAGTGATTTATTACAGAAAAAAAGACCTGAGTTCCATATGTTCTCACTCATAAGATGACCTTGAACAATAATAATGCTAAAAGAAAGTGATTGGTCATAGTGGAAAACTGTCAGGGGAGGAGGGGTGGGCCTGGCAGTTGAGGGAAACTGTTAGGGGAGGGAGGGGCATACCTCATCCACAACGGTACCTGCATGATCAATATCTGTATACCTAACCCTGAATTGTACCCCACATCTTTATAATAAATAAATATAAATAAATAAAAATAAAGGCACAAAGGAATAAACAGTCAAACTTAGAGTGACTTAATGTTGCTAGCTTGTGTGTTTAAAACCATCACCTGGAAAAATATAGTCTCCAAACACTAACACAGGGTAGCCAAATTATTTTTACCTGCAAAAATATCTGATCAAAACTTAAAATGTTTATTATGAAGAAATGACAGAATAAAGCTAGATAAAATAAAATTGCTTGTAAGAACCAGCTTTAAAATTTTAATATTGATTTCTTCTTCAGGGTGATCACCACAGCCTGATCTACAAAATAAAGTGCTTCCGCCAGGGCCATATAAAATAAGCAGCATGGCCAAAGGTGCAGGTGTTCTGGTCCTACATCCTGCCTGGAAGGCGTCATTGTCCTAACAGGCCCATCTACCAGTTCTGACATGCTCCACATGCAGCTATGTGGACGAAAATATGGGATAAACGAATTCTCCTTGGGATGTTAAAAAATGAAAGAAAACTATTTTAAGTGTATTAAAATCTTTCAATGTAGGTAACCATCATTGGAAAGAGGGTTTAAAATGAAGCTTTGATTCATAGAGCTGTTCACATTTCACTTCTGGTTTTACAGAAATATTTAGGCAGTTTGGAATAAGATCACACAGATGTATTTACTCAAGAGTTACAGACACGATATATTTTATTATATATAAAATACATAAATGTGTATGAATGAATGAATGTATGAGATCATCTCAATGAGTGAGTTGGGCTAGATTATAAGCATTTCTTCTAAACACAAGGTTATACCAAAGCTCCATCCTCTCTCACTGGACCGCTGTGATCTTGCATCCTCTGTTCTCTACACAGCAGCCAGCGTGGATAAAAGTCAACTCAGATCATGTACTTTGTTGACCCCTCCTAGACAGCCAGTGATGCACAGTGAGTGAATTTCAGTGGCTGGATCTCAGCATCTTCTGCAGAGTCCTAGTCCACCTCCTTCTAGAGCAAATGCCAGAAGGCCAAGTTTTATGATGAAATTAACCTCACCCAATCTCAGGCACACGAACACAACTTAAAAGACAGAAATAAGGGGGCCATCTCCCTGCCTCTGCACAATGCTTGGCCCAGAGAAAGCCACGTAGCCCTTGCTGCTGGGAAGCAGAGGGGCCGACCCTTGCATTCTTCTGCATCAGTGCTCCGGTGTCCAGTTGTCAACTCCGTGGGTGGCGAGAAGTGGATGTAGTTCTGCTGGGGGTGTGCTAATCCCCGAATCTCAGCTGAGAGGGCTCCTAACTCCCCAGCTCAGGCCTATTCTGGTTGTCATTCCTGGAGGTCCAGCTTTGACTCCCTCTCTCCACGCCTTCCAGTGAGGTTCAGGCACCTACTCCCTGCCTGACATAGTGGCATGTTGTTATTTCTGTGTCCAGACTGTATTGCATACACCTTTCCTCTGATGAAGACTAATATCCTAGATATTTCCATGAGGCCTAGGCTCCTTGTCACCTCTCTGAGGCCACCTGCTTCCACCCTTTCCCTTTCTCACTGCACCCAGTCGCTGCAGCTCCCTGATCTTCCAGAAACCCACCAAGCATGCTCCTTCCTCTGAGCTTTGCACCTGCTATTCCCTCTGCCTGGAGAGTGGCTCACCTAGATATCTGTCCACTCGGACAGATCTCTTGTTTCCTGTAGGTCTCACGTTCAAACACCAGCTTCGTGGAAAGGCTCTCCTGACCACACTGAGGGAGACAGCAGCTGCTTCCAACACTCCCCGTCCCCTTACTCTATTTTATTTTTCTGTGTCATTATTTTCATTACTGGACACTGTACCTCCCTGTCTCTCTGCTTATCGTCAGTCTTTCTCCACTATGTGCAAATTCTAACCAGAGACTTTGTCACCAAAGAGTAACCGCCTGCAGAACAATGCCTGGCTCAGAGTCGGTGTTTCACAAATACTTGATAAAATTTTTTAGACAGATTGGAAAGCAAGAGGTTTTTACAATTTACCGACCACTTACTATGTGGCAGATACTATTCTCTACCTGACATGAAACAAAAGACCACCGGCCCATCCTTGAGTAAACAAACAGCAGTGGGAGTCAGACAGGCCAACAGATAATTATAAACCCTTCATTCATTCAACCTTTATTTATTCAACCTTAATGGAAGGATGAATCCTTCAAAGGTTTTCTATGTGCCATTGTGCACAAAAGCATAAAATAAGGCTTAGCTAATGTATCTTTCATAACAATCAAATAAGTAACTACTATCCCTGAGTTATAACCAAGAAGCTTGAGATTTTCCAAGGTTATACTGCTTGGGCCCAAGATTGCCAAGATAGAGACTATACCCTCATTCTGTCTGACCTACATTGTTATGGCACTTAAGGGAAAGTAGAGAAAAGTCAACTAACCATTGGAGAGGTCCACTGAGGCTTCCTGGCAGAAAGTTACCTACTGAAGGCAAACTTTCAAAAGTAATTTGGTAGAATTAGGCAAAGGATGAAGAGTTAGGCATGTTGACCCAAGCAAAGAGCATGTGCAAATTATGATGGCACTACAATTTCCATAAATAGAGAAACACAGGTCTTTTATTAATAAAGTAGATTAAAGTTTGGCTCTCTGAATTAGTTACTAAAACATAACAAAAAATACAAATACACACACCATACACACACATACCTATATTAGCAGTGCGAAAGTCAGCTAGTATAAGCTATAACTCAAGCATGCAATGCAAATCATCAGCATAAAGGAATTACATAGAAACACAAGATTGAAGATCGAGTGTTCCAGATTTTAACAAAGGAAACATGATTGTCTATAAACAACATTTTCCATTTATAGTATATAATTAAATGACTCATGTGGCAATTAAATTACATGCCAATTAAATAGAATTGCAAGCTTTAATGTAACAAGTTAAAACAAGTGGAAGTTATTACTGAAGCACATCAATTGCTTTTTTTAAACTAAGTTGAATTGACATTTTAAAAATTAATACTGACCTACGTTATGCACTTTCAGTATTTAGAATTGAAGTTTTAGAAGTTAGGATGCTAAAAGTTTTAAAGGTAAAAATTAAATAAGGTTAAGAGAAGTAGATTCTTGTTTCACTCAAACAAAATAATAAAGGAAAATAATTTTTTAATGGATTGGGTTTGCTTTTTTTAAATTCCAGGGTTTTTTTCCTTTGAGCCATTGACAATGAGGTTGTCTGTGAAGCAAGATGGCAGGTTCCCAGAGCTGAACTTGAAAGCACATAAAGTCAAATTTTTCACACTTGATCCAAATGTCAAATTTCTACTTGAATATGTTGTTTAATATATTGATATGCAAACATGTACCTATACCTCTGTGTGTTCTCCTGTGATACAATTTAAATTTCAAGTTAACTATACATATATGTATACACACACACACACACACACACACACACATTAAGCTTGAGAGACAATGTTTCAGGTAGGAACACCTGACACCTGGTTATCATCTTCCACTCATCAGACATTTGAGGACCTGCCCTCCGTTAGCCACATGCTAGGTCTCATCCCTCACCTCAAGTTGCTTGAGGCAAAAATGCTCAATGGAAAGCTGAAAACATTCATTCCTCCTGATTAGCACCTGCTGAAGCTTCACCCACTGTGTCTTCTTTCCTATTGTGTGGTGTATAGTGATTGGCTTCCCCTCGTGGTTTGGTTGACATCTGAGAATAGCTGCCCCACATAACTCACCTCTGGGAGAAGGGTGCCTATCTCATCTTCTAAATACCGCCACGCCTGTGAGCCAGAAAGCAAGACGCTGAATCTGCCAGCGCCTTGACGTTGGAGTTCCCAGCCTCCAGAAACAAGGTGTTGTTGTTTATAAGGCACTCGGTCTAAGGCATTTTGCTACAGGAGCCCAAATGGACCAGGACAATGGCTTGAAAGCCCCTCCACTCCGGAAGCTTCTCTGATCACTTGACAGGGGTGTGTAGCCTACATTTTCCTAGTCCTCACCTCCTGGGGGTTGGGGGAAGGGAACTGAGGTCCCAGCAATAGTAATAGTGGCCCTTAAAAATCTTCCCCAAGCATTTCTGAGGGGCCCAGGGTTGTCTAGACCCAGTCTACTTTGCCTGGTCTTCAGCAGCTGAGTCCTGCTCCTCTGCTTCCCAAGAGCCCAAGTGCTGCTTCTCTACTGTGTGCCTCAGTCTGCCCTGGAGACCCGGGGGAGGAATGAATTGGAAGTGACAGCCAGGCTTGGCTAACAAGGAACAGGACATGGGGTCTTCATTCACCAAGGCAGGAAATGCAGGCAGAGGAACGGGGAGAATTTGCTTTGGGACACACTTTTGAGAAGTTTGTGGCATGACCAGTTGTCTGTCGAACACGTGGGCCTTGGGACGTGGAGCAAGCTGGAGGGCTCTCCATACACAGGAGTCACTAGGGCCTGGGTGAGCATGCCAGCCAGGAGGAATGCATAGAGAACAAAGCAAGGAAGGCACGTTGACACACAAAAGGTGAGTGCGGGGAGAGGAGTTTGCAGATAAGCCCGAGAAGTGTCCAGTGGTGCCAACGTGAGGGCCTGGAAGGCTGAATGGGGAGGAACTGGCCCTGTGTGTGTTTTCAGGAAGAGGAGGGAGATGGGGAGGCTCAGGGGTGGCTGACAGAGCAGAGTGCATGGAGGCCAGAGCAGCAAGACTCAGAGGCCCTGCTTGGCAGGACTGGGGCCATCACTTCCAGCAGACCCGGAGAGAGGACAAAAGGACACAGGGCCTCTGTATACGCAAGTGGGGTTGTATTCTTCCTTGCCAAAAATAAATCCAGACAAACTGCCTACCACTGGGTAGAACAAAACTCGGGAAAATAGTGTTCCTCATTGCGTGAACCAGCAGGCTGACCAGAAAGAGGCAGAGAATTCCAGCTACTTAAGAGTTTTTGTTTCTGTGGAACTGGGGCTTGACAGACATAAAAGGAACAGAATCCAAGGAGCACTTAGAAGCTGCGGGGACGGCCGTCAACAAGACAAGGGAAGTCGGCTAACGAACTCATCTCCACCAGCATGAAAGAAGCTTCAAGAACGGACAAAGGCGCCTTACATGGATCCACCGTGAAGCAGAATCGCTGTGTTAATTCCTGAGCAAAATAGTGTTTCACCAAATTACAATTTTGTTAAAATGCATTTGTCACACCTACTAAAAGTGCTTTGATTGGAGGTGATGCTCACAATTGGATTTCAAACATAACGCTGCGATCAAAATAAATATCCAAAACAAAGCGCGAAGCCAAGTTTCATTAACCATGAGTGAAGTCTGACAGTTCATTTCTAGAAATGCAAACCCGAGGTTGTCCCCCAAGATTAGGTAGTTCGCATCGCTTTGGAGGAATACTTTGTCTTTTGAAAATAAAGTGGAATATTTTCAAAGGACGTCTTTTGAAAAACAAGAATGAAAATAATAAGTAGCCAGTTCTCTTACTGAATAGCCTCTTTCCCCACTGCAAAGCTAGCTTTTCACCCACGAAAGGGAGACGCATTTCTAGACTCTATTCTGTTCCACTCAACTAGTGACTCTTGAGCTAATGTGGCTTGACTTTAGTAACTCTAACTTGGGAAAAAAGGCTCATATCTAATGAGACTGGTTCCGATTCAACTTCTGTTCTAAATTTTTCTGGCTAGTTGCCTTTTCCCCCAGAAAAACATCCTTTAGAAATATACTGTCAAGTCTCTAAAAATTCCTATTGAGCTTTTTGGTATGAATTGCTTTGAATTTCTAAAGTGTAAAGGAAGAATCTTTACGTGACTCTGACCAAGAATCTTTTTCTTTGAGTATTCCTTGATGTCCTCCAGGAGAGTTTTATAGTTTTCTTTTTAAAAGCCCTGTACATCTCTTAAATATACTCTCTTATATTTCTTTTAAATACATGCTTTGAAAATGAGTAATAATAGTACTATTGCAACTGTGAAAGAAATATTTTCCATCATTTTCTGATCATTACTGACACGTTAATTTTTATGTTATGCAATTAACCACTTTGCTTAACTCATTAAATTTTTCCATTTGTTCTTCAGGTTTTGAACAAAATAACTTGTAAGCAATGACTCTTCTGCATGCTCCCTTCCAAATCTAATTATAAGAAACGTAAACATTTTAAAGGATACGTCTTATTACCAGTAGTCTTCATTCATTTTCCATAGACACAATGAATACCACCAACGAATAAACTTAGCTCTTAGGTTTAGGACAGGAAAATTTTCTCGAATTATTACCTCTTTCGTTGTTCAGGGGAATGTTTTGGGCAAGGCTATAATTCAGAGGTTGCATTTTTTTGTTGTTTTTCTATATTTTTTCCTCATCTCTTTCTTCTTTATATTTTTGGAGAGTTAGCAAAGGTGCCTACATGAGCGAGGGGTGCCTTTTTTTGAAAGATGTCAGGATCCTTTCTTTTCATTCCTCCCCTTTATCTCAAGGTACTCTTTTTGGCGAATAAAAATAAAAGATATTTAAACAGATTTGGGGCAAGACAGAGTGCTAGGTGCTATATGACCCTTATTTAATTCTTACAATTCTTACCCCCCTTTCTCCCTGATACGTATGAGAAAATTGAGTCTCCAAATGATTGGGTAATTTGCCCAGGATTCCACACTGGCCAGTGACAAAGTTAAGCTTTAAAGCCATGTTTTATGCCTCTGTAGCCCATGCTCTTAGCAACTAGACTAGAGAAATGCCGGTGGCCCTCCTCCCTGTCCTTCCAGATCACCACCTGGAGTGAGACGGCCTCTTAAATACCTGTGTCAATTCCAGTGCCTGCCGGCCTAGTGCCTGGGCATCTTCTTTCCAGTTCTTAGATGACCTGGCTTTGCTAGAGACCGGCAGATGTTCTTAGAGCAAACGTTGGATACTCTCCAGCATCTGCTGCCACCCAGAGACCCGCCACGCTGTCCACGTGCAATGTTTTCACTGTGGTGACTGTACACTCAAAGATGAAGAGTACCCCCCTGCTCCACCTGTACCGAAAAGGGAAACTTGCAGCTTCTAAGATGCCTGGGAAAGCAAGGAGTTGAAGGACAGTGTGGGGTGGACAGAGACCCCAACCCTAGCTAGTTCAGATGATTTCTGGGCAAAAGGGGCTTGGTTTTCCAGGCAGTAGAGCTCCTGTGTCCCAAGTCAGAGGCAGTGACTGAGTTGAGGCTTTTTCTTACCCATCCTGGAGTTAATGATTGATGCTGGTGTTGAAAATCCCCATGGATCTTGGCACAGGGCCTCCTCGTCACTTTCTTGTACCACTGCTTCTTCGTGGGAATCTTTACATCAAGTTGGGCATGAATGCTGACTTGGGGTTATGTCTGCCACATTTAAAGAACGTCTGTATCACACATGGTCTTGGGATCAGTATTAGCCGCATTAGTAACATACACGGACTGCCCTCACATGTGACTTAGGGGTCAGCACAAACCAAAAGGAACCCAGGTTTCCTTCTACACTACAATACTTTCTAGGCCCTTCCATCGGATGTAGCAAGTCCCACAACAGAAGTCCCATGGATTCGTACAATTGTCTGATAACAGCTTTTAAATGACATTTTTTTTAAAAGCACTGTACTAAAAAACTGTAGGATTAAAAAGAGATGATTACCGACTGAGCTGAGGTGTTTTTCTGTTTGTGAGATGTGGCTGAAAAGGCTGAAGGAGCTGGGTCAAAGTGACCCAACAGGTTTTGCTGTTCTGGCAACCACAAAGAAAGAAGGCTCTCTACACTGTAAATCGCAGAAGCTCCTTGACACACATGATTTCTTGCCTCAATAAAGCCAAGTTAAAGACATTTTAAAGTCCACCTAATTTTTTTTTCCTTTCAGAAGCATCCTTTATTCCTTCTTTTTTTCACCTCTATGGCCAAGCTACTATGGATGAGGAGAGCTAGCAAAGGCACCAAGAGTATTAAGTGTGGAACCGCAAATCCCAAGCTCCACAAAGCGCCCTTCCTCTGTGTCTGCATGCCGCCCTTTGCCATCGTCAGCTCTGAGTGTCCGCATGAAGTCTTCGTGGTCTACTTATGTGTTTACATAAAGTTGTCGGTGGAGTCCCCTCAACACTGCAGGCAGGCTCATCCGATCAGATGAAAGCCTTGAGAGCCAAACTGAGGTTTTCCAGAGAAAGAATTCTGCCCCAAGACTGCAAATTAGAAGCCCTGTCTGTATTTCCAGCCCGCTGGCCTGCCCTCCAAGTTGAGACTTGCCGGCGCCCACAAGCACATGAGCAAATTCCTCCAAAGAAATCTGTCAACGTACGTCTGACGCATTGACCCTGTTAATCTGGAGAACTCTGCCTGATATACTCCACTATACTCTAAAATATTTTATTTGGGGCTGACCCCAAGCAAGTAAAAGCTAAGGATGTGGACTCTGTCTTATCTACGTATCATCAGATTCCAGCAGGTGTCGTCTCTGACTCTGGGTACCCAGTAAGTATGTGTCACGCTAATGGATGAAGAAAATAATCCCCTTTGTGAAAGACTCTCAAGTCAGGAGACAGGTGGTAACTGAAGCAAAGATGATGAACAGGGTCAGGACTAGGGAGCCCAGACAAAACAAAACTGGGACAGCTCAGCCCCTACAGAAGCCAGAGGTACAGTGAGCAAGAAAAGCCAAAGGCTTGGAAATTAAGACTCAAGAGTTCGTGGTTTTAGATCAACAGCTACTAAGAAAAGTCAGCTGAACGGAAATCTCCTAGTTATGTGACCCCTGGCATGTTGTTTTACTTTTGGGGGCTCGGAGTGCGGATCAATTTGGTCTCTAGCGCATTCTGTAATTCCAGGTCATGGAGGTAAAGACAAATAGGAAAAGAAATTCTGAAGGTGGGGAGGTGAGCCAGCGTTCGCGGACTCTGCGGGCCATCCTCTACTTTCTGTCGGGGGCAGGCCCCGGGGACCACATAGCAGTCCTAAGGCTGGAGACACCAACCATGTAGTGAAGGTTGTTGGCTGAAAGGTGGGACAAGACCAGAACTAGAATTCTAAGGAGACTCATGCAGAGAACACATTCGATGCTGTGCGTTCACACTACAGGAGTGAAGGTGTGCAGTCCACTAAACTGCACCTATGTACTGTGAAGACGCTGGGTCATCCATATGCTTTGGCCCACTCTATAGATGAGGCAAAAGTGCCAACCGATCAACTGGCTTCTGCAGAATAATTATGTCTTCACCTTGTTGCATGGGAAAGAATCCTCCATTTTAGGGTGCTCCCAAAATCGTCCTGCATTGAAGACACTGTTTTAACACTTTTTCCAAAAATGATTTTACAGGACTTAACTTATGAAATAAATAGTAAATCAACTTGGAAAATGCTGACAGCAAAAACACTTCAGCCATGGCACACACAGCCAGAAGCCAGCAAGACTCCTCCATTATAGACTTTAGCAGTGTTTTCTGTCTGCGACGTTCCATGTTCACATCGGAAACTATCATTCAAAAGAACAAATCAAGACCATCAACCACATAATACAACAAGAAACGGGAGGATGTGCTCGTAGGAATAAAAGCCAAACCAACCACCAACCACACCTTACTTCCTTGAACATAACAGAGGACATCCCTTTATACTGAGTTTAGGTAAAGACGTCCATCACAGACCACTGTTGAGACGTGACCGTGAGTTGCTATGCTCAAGTGATGTGAGGCACGTACTGTACAAAATCAACAAACACAGGCTTTAATTTTCTGCAGAATTTACTACAGATCATGTCATAAAACAAAGGCAGATCATTCTTAAAGTGTCAAATTTGTGAGTTTATTAATCTAAATGAAAATATATGACCCCCATCAACAAAGAGATAACCCTGAATCTACTTTGAAAATCTAATCAAAGAAGTATTATCTATGTGAAGACCATGTGTAGGTTATCATATTATACCAAAGAGAGGGCTGCGGTCTTCACAGAACATACGAAGTCATTGGCAACCAACTGATCATGAGTATTCTAATATTTGGAGAAATATTGGGAAAACTAACAAACTGCCCTGGCCATTGCTTATTGTTGCACATCCAGAAGACTTACAGACCCAGCCGAGATTAGTTTGAAACAAGAGTCTTTTTTAGTCCAGTAAATCTTCAGAGTCCAAAACAGTTAAGGCAAATCAGAGACTAAAGAAACTTTGTAGAGGTGAGTAGGCTCAGAAATCTGTGGGACCTGGGCAGTCCTATTATGAATCAGCGTGTTCTGATCAAAGACATGGAATTACTCAAGTGTCAGTCAAGAATTTCTGGAAAGCACTTCAATGCCAATGACCACTAACACGTTATTTCCTAATCTGATGATTCTGATCTGAGACAGAGGCATAAAAAATATTGCTGGCTATCAATTTTACTTTACTGCCTCTGTTCTCTAAAGAAAAAATCTTATTTTTTCACATAAGAAACGCGCAGAATCAACTGAACGTTAATCAAAGAGCAGATAATTAAATAAAAATGGAGGAGAGAGAACCTCCTGTTACATAGAAAATTGCATCAAATGATTCATCATCATAAGAGAAGAACCATTTTTCCAGTAGCCCCACCGCCGTGAATGATATTTTCATGAGCCTGGGCCACCTTCTCCAACGGATACCGAGAACCTATTACAGGTTTCAACCAACCAATTTCCATTCCAGCTTGAAGGGCGGCTGCAAATTGCTGAAATTCCTCCTAAGGAAAAGAAAAAAAAAAATTTTGTAGTGGACCATATGACTTAATTTTCAGAAGCATTAAAAGACTTCAGAATATAAGAGTTTCTTACAGATGTGACTTTTGTCAACATGGCCAGAACTATAGTAAAACTAGTTCTCTATGGGGTAACCACAAATCTCCTTTGCCTGGAACAATGTTAGTTCACAAAATATCTATTACCCCAAAATAATTACCAGTAGTATTCCATTTCTCTCTCAAAAGTATCCTGATTTAGAAAATAAATTATGTTGTTGCCCTAGTTATCCTTCTGGTAACCCATCCTTCCTAACTCCTACAGTTATATAACTAAGTTAACAGCTACTTAAAAACTTTCCATCTGCCTGAGTAGGCAACTGTACCAATGTTTAAATTACCAAAATCAGAATGACTTGTTTGCTTACCTTGGTTGAGGAAAAGAGATGAACTCCAATGATACTAGCCTCCTTGGCCATGGTATCCCGAGGGTTGATTTCAATAGTACCTCTGTTGCCAACAACCTATTATTATAAGAAATAACATCTCTACAGTTAAAGATTACTGTAAAACAGTGATAAATTGTGGTAAAACATTGAAGTAGTAAAAAAAAAAAAAAAAGAAAGAAATACTTACTATGACTCTTCCTCCGTATGACAGAAGATTCAAATCTTTACTAAGATTTACATTCGCTAACATTTCAATAATCACATCAATTCCTCTCTCACCAACAGATTTCTATATAATAAAAGAGAAAGTAGAGTAAGATAGCAAGTAAAAAACTGTAAAATAGCTATTCTGTGCGTCATACATTATAAAAATGTTTTAAATGACACATAAATGCTACATTTTAAAGACCAACAATGCAAGTTTTTAAATGATCTAATTATATAACAATAATGTAATTCCAAGGTACAAGCCACAACATCTAAAATGATAAAAATTTGTACTAAATTGCTGTCACAAAATAAAACTTTCCCAGAATTTCCAGGTGTTAGGTTCACCTTGATACTTTTTCCTTAGCCGAACATTTTCTATCTTCAAATGAACTTTCATAAAGAAACAAACAACAAATCAGAAACCCAAAACTCCCACCAAAAAGGGAGTTGCTGCTGTTTTGATGCATTCAGCTTTGTTCTAAACGGATTAAAATCTGCTTGAAACACGGGTCATTTGGGGGAGCCCCTGGACACTGGATGCTGATGCTTCAAAAAGCGACACACATCTACATTGTATTCATTGTATTTTAATGACAAAAAAATAAATACCTGTGCCAGGGACTGCCTAAGGTACCAGGAGTGCAAAGGTGGACATGGGGAGCTCAGAACAAAGTTGGGGAGAAAGCTGGGGCTACTACAGTCATGGCCGTGTGGGGAGGGCTGAGTACGGCGTTGGCAGAAGCGAACCACGTGTCAAAGAGGAAAGAAAGCTAAAGTCTTTCCTTACGGCTCCGTACTAGTCCATCATGTGTATGTACCACATTTTTTTCATACAGGCCAGCTTTGATGGGCAGCACACATGGACTTGGGTGGATTTAGAGTTCATCACACTCAGTGATCTGTCACAGAAACAAAGAACCGAGTACCACATGTTCTCACTCATAAGTGGACCTGAACACTGACCCTAACACGGTAAGAAAGGGGTTGGCAGGAACAGGATACTGCTGGGGTGGGGGGTGAGGACAGCATCAGTCAGGGTGGCTGATCTCAAACCAGGCAAAGTGGGGACCAAAGAGAGGCCCAAACTTGAGCTGCACAGTGTCCACTTGCACACCTAATCCCGAATTGTGCCCCACGTCTGTAAATTAAAATACATGTTAAAAAACAAAACTAAAGTCTAACGGCCGCAGAGCCACAGAAAGCTCCACAGAGACGATGACCTGGGCCCTGAGGGATGTAGAGGAGTTTCCCAAGCGGAAAGGAAAGAGGCCAGGGGAAGCAGAGTCGGTCTGGGCCACAGAAACAGAAAGAGAAAGAAAAGCAGCAGGAGAGCAAGGATGCAGGGGCTGAGGACGCGGGCCTGGACGCCTGGGCTGAGCCCATGGCGGCAAGGAGGGATGGCAGGGCGAGGAGGAGCAGGGAGGAGGCCTGGGCCGGAAGTGCAGGGAGAGGCACGTTGAGGAACTTGGCCGGGCTCTCGCCCGCGGGTGCTCAGAGTTCCTGGGCCAGGCGCTTCTGAGGCCCGGCAAGTGCAGTGGGGACGAGAGAGGGAGACATCTCTCTCCTGCCAGAGCTTTCAGGCTGGGTCTTCCTGGAGACTGCTCCTTGAGAGGGCACCACACAGCTCTGGAGACAGCAGGAAAGACGGCAGGGAGTACCAGCTCAGTCGTGAACAACAGCCAAGGCTGGAGAAACGGAGGCCTGGACTCAGTCACAGTGATGAATGGAGTGAGGGAGGGGGACGCATTTGGAAGCCTGTTACAGCTGAAACGGACAGAAAGAGGCGACCAACTTGCTGGGCGGGAGGGACGAGAACAAAGCATGGCGTGAGGGTTCCGTCCTGGGTGACCCCATGAGTGACAACGTGGAGCGGGCTGCGGGCAGGACGGCCGGCCTCAGGCGACAGACGGTTGTGGGCATCGAAGCCTACGGTCATAACGGAAGCCACGGAGACGGTCTCGGTGGAAGCCTCACACCAGGGCAGGCGAGACGCCACGGGGCAAAGCCTCGGGGACACCAGCCTTGAACGAGACGCAGGGGAGGGAGACCGAGGGCCAGCAGTCTGGGAGAGGAGAGGACGGCGGCTTCCAGGAGCCGCGTCCAGGGTCCCCCGGGGCTCATGCTCAGACAGGACGAGCGCGGAGGGACAGCAGGCCGGGCCCCAGGAACGTCTCCATGGCCTCTGGGCACAGCTGACGGAGCCGGCCGAGAGCAAAGCTGCGGTGGGAGGTGGCGGGGGAATGAGAACAGGACGCTCTCACCGATTTTCAAGAAGTCCGATGGTCAAGGGGAAGAGAGGACGGGATGGAATAACGGACACGGGAGTCCGTGGAGCGGGTGGAGACTACAAGACTTTTAGGTCTCAGAGTCAGATTACTCCTGGACAGAAACCATTCTCTTAAACTAACTGGCTGTTTTTCACCTTTGTAAATATTTTTGGATAATGGTATTGGGAATGAACGCTGATCCCAGGTTCCCTGGACATAGAACGAAAAAGGTGCCTTTGCTCAGTGACGTGGCAAGATGATTGAACGGTAATAAGCGCTCACTCACATTTTTCCTCCACTTGTAACAACCTAGTTTACACAGTACCAGGGAAATTCTAATTCTTTCTAATACAAGGAACTGGCTGAAGTTTAGCAAAGTGAACAGTGCTTAGTGAATTGCTATTATACTATCAGGCAAGTGGAAACTTCAGAATCTGCTGGAATTCTGTTATATCAGTCTGCTTGAATTCTTCTGTGTGCAACAATGAACACTAAATGCCACCTCATCACCTTAGATACAGCAGTGATTATTCTATTCCTCCAAAGCATCCAGTTAACAAACAGACTTTACTCCCTGGGCCAAAGAGATCCAGTTTGTAATCTGTGGATATTGCACCTTCCATGGAAAATTCACATCAGTAGAATTATACAAAGAACCGCACAGTTGCAAAAACAAAGATGCAGCTTTACTGAAAATGTGATTTGCACTAAAAGATGCCAATTTTTTTTATAGTTGTAAGACTCCAGAGAGGCTATATTTTATGTAATACACATAAACAATACAGAAATAATAATGAAGGTTTAAAAATTATGCATCTCTGCTTTTTAAATGAATTAAAACTTTCAGACACACATAAGCATAAAAACACACACAGGCATGGAACAAAAGAGGCAAACAGCTGTAAGAGAGTAGCTGGTTAAAGAACTTAGAAGAAAAAACCACATAAGTCTCCAAGAAGCGAGGTTTGACTTTTGTAAAGTTGTGGAAAATTTACCTTAATTTTATCAACGTAGTTAACTTCTCGGTGATTAAACACTTCATGGGCTCCATTTTGCAAGACAACCTTCTGTCCCTCCTTGGTGCCAGCCGTGCCCAAAACCCTCAAGCCATAAGCTCTAGCAATCTGGCACGCTGCTAAGCCAACCTGAAAAACAACACAGAACCCAGTAGTTACATATTCCCTGCATTCCTTCAAACACTTACTAAATATAGACAATGAACTTGAAATTCTACCAGGGCCCCCTTCCCTATTCCTAAGGAACTTAAAGTGCAGATGAAGAAGCAAGCAGAATAGCTAACTATTTTTGGCTATGTATCATGTTCCAGGTCCCCACACTAAATGCTTTCTACACATTGCTTTATTTTATTGCCACAATGACCCTACGAAGTACATGCCATTATTGTCCCTATTCCACAGACGAAGAAGCTGAAGTTTCAAAATAGAAGTAACTTGCCCAAGTTGCACACAGAGAGGCAGACAGGGGTTGGACCAAATAACACTGCAGACCTTGAGCTTTTAACCACTGCATCAAGACGTCTGCTTAGCATCTGCTTTGTCCAGAAAGTACAGGGCTTAAAGATCATCAGAACACACTCACCAGCCTCCTGTGTTAAATGTGCATATAGAATACTAGATCACAAATGTAAGGCCTCTACCATTGAAGCAGGGGTGCCAGGTAGACAGGCAAATCAATTCATTCATCCACATGCTGAACATTTATTGAGTGTTTACTATGTGCTAGACATGGTACTAATGTAAGAAACTTATATTCCATAGCCCAGAAGCAACTTAAAAAAGAAAAGAAAAGAAGCAATTGAAGGCGGGCAGAAGGTAACAAACACAAGAACAGATAGATAAAATAAGTTCAGAAAATAATAAACGCGAAGAAGAAAAAATAAGACGACTGGGTTAGAAGGAGATGGGGCTGCTCAGACCGTCAGAAAAGGCCCCTCTGAAGCCACGAGAGCTGAAGGCAGTGAAGGCCGAGCCAGTGAGCATCGGGACAGGCCGGGGAGGCTGCGGCGGGCGCGGCACGTGGCCACGGCAGACTGGCGAGGCGGGCACACCCGAGCATCTGAAGGACAGAGGGAGCGTCAGCGTGGCCGGGACGGGGCAGGTGCGAGACGCGGAGGCGGTGGCCAGCGGGCTGCATCACAGCGAGCTGGGCGGCGGAGGCCAAGGCTCCGGATCACGCCGAGAAGACGCGGAGCGACCGAAGGCTCACACAGGCTGCAGTCCTGCCAACAGAGGCTTTCCGGGGCTGCTCCCGTCAGTGATGTGTGAGGCACAACGGAGGGGAGGAGGAAACCGGGCGCGGGAGACGGGCTCCCAGCTGGTATCACAGTCCAAACTGGACGTGAGGCCGGCCTGGCGAAGGGGGTGGAGAGGAAGGTGGAAAGGACAGCAGTAAGTCAGATGCCATGTAGAAGCAAGCTGACGAAGCCCTCACGGGCGAAATGTGTGGGGAGCAAAAGAGAAAAATCAAGCTGCCGCCTGGACTCTGGCCAGATTAACTGGAGGGAATAGCAGAGAGGGGAGCGTCACCCATGTGAACGCATCAAAATCCATGAGTGCACTGCGCTGCCCCTTGCTCACCAGGGCCAAGATGTCCAGCAAGCAGCGGACGCGAGTGAGGACTAGCAAGGGGCCAGAGGTGCAGACGCACGTGGAAGGTTCACTGTCTTACAGGTCGTCTGTGAAGCCAGCATTCCAGGCAAGTGTGCCTGGCCTAAATGGGAAAGGAAAGTGACCCAAGAACATCGACACCATGCCAGTTGTTCATGCAACAGCATGAGAAAAGACATGTTTGATTATGCACCAAATGAGGGCACAGACAAGTTTGGAGCGGCTTCTCAAGCTTGGCACTATTGGCATTTGGGGCCTGAGAGATCTCTGTTGCAGGGAACTGATGGACACCTGCCCACCAGATGCCAGAACCCCCTTCCCCAGGTGGGACAACCATTAGGACAGACATTGCCAAGTGTCCCTGAGGGAAAGGAGGAGTGACACAGAGTCACCCCCATTGGTGACCAGAGATTCAGAGGAAAGGTTGGGTCGGCCAAGACGGAAAAGAATTAAGATGAAAAATAATGATAGACGCTCATCAAAATTGTAACAGAATCACAGACTCCCAGACCCAAAATGAACCTGAAAGACTGTCTGGCAGATGGGAATGAGGAGCCTGGTCCCAGTCGGGCGGTGGCAGGCGTTTGCCTGATTCAGCCAAACAAGCCAGTACACGGACTCACCCACTGATGAAGGGAGACAGCCAATGAGCTAAGACACGGTACGCGATGGGGCGGGCACCACTGATTTTCTGTTTTAACTGTCAAATTAAGGACAACAGACCTCTAACAGAACCATATTTCAAACTGAAGACTTCGTGCGAATGCATCTCCCTAGGCTCCAGCTGCTCTGCAAGGGCACTCAGCAGGTCCCACAGAGGCCCCGTGCACTCTGTTCTTGCCAACAATTACCCTAGCACTTCTTAGTCACATACATGATGTGGCGCTCTTCTGTCTATTTTGCTAACACTAGGGCACTCCCTGCCAACACATCTGGATGACGGCTGTGTCCATAAATTCCACACCATCTTAAACACACAACATAACCCCAAGAGAATCTGAATGACATGAGGACAGGAAGTATGAGCAGCGGCAGGGCAGAGCCCCGCCCTCTGTTTCCCTCCGACAGGGCAGGGAGGATCAGAGGCTTCACATGCCAGGTCGCCAGCCTATCGCTGCCAGTCAGGGATTTAACAACCTCGGCGGCTCAGAGAACAGTGTGGTTCTTTCCTTTAAAAAAAACTACAGTGAGGCACCCGGGCTCTTTACAAGCGGGTGAAGGGACTAGAAAGAGATTTTCTTTAAACTCTTCTTGCTCTGCCTGCTGAAGTCTCTCCCTTCCACGTGGAGCAGGTTAGCTCTGGAAAACCACAGCAATTTAAATAAATGCATGTGTTTGACAGACCCTTTAGTCATTTGGGGTTACTTCAACTGAACCCCAAAACAGCCTCTTCTGTGAAGGTGAGCAATGGGAGATTCTGACATGGTGCACCCGTCATATTTCTCAAGCCCCACACAGACAGTGTTGGTGTTTTTAACAGGCTGTCTGATCTGTGAAATCCTTGAGAACCCATCTGCTTGAGGCGTGCAGGAAGCTAGGCGTGAAGCCCTCACTCGTGGATCTAAGACCCAGGGCGACAATGTGCTCCTGGCCGAAGCTGCCTGGCCGCCTTCAGAGGGGAACTCACGCTTCCAGCCCCTCGCTGTCTGGAGGACCCTGTGCTGCTTGACGGTGGCTTCTTCCAATCTCCTCCCAGAAGCACACAGTGCCAAAGGGGTACACCCGCGTCCCCAAGGTGAGCGTCCAGCCCCAGGCCCTGTGTTTTTAAAGCACGAAATCAAGTCTCCAAAGTCTCTGAGGCCTCCTTTGCAGGATGGAGGTCACGGGCATTTCCTGTTAAATGCCAGCCACCAGGGTCCAACCTTCTCATCTAAGCACCTCAGAGGCGGATTGGCGGTGGGTTTCTTGAAGAGGTTCTGACAGCCGGAAGGGGCGATTTCACTGAAGGGCTTAAAAGGTCCGAGTCCCACCCCTCCCCATCCCCCCACAGCATTTTGGGCCAGGGGCTGTGGTGCTGAGGACACAGCTGCACACTGTGCACTCCGCATCGCAGCACAGCGGGCCAGAGGCGGAAGCAGGGGGAAAGGACCAAGAACTCAGTGCGGCTGGGCAGTGCTGTCCTGGACAGTACGCAAAGCTTTGGCGAGCCTTGGCTTCCTTACCTAAGCGAACATGGAATTGACACCAACCTGAACAAACTGCCTGGACTTCTAAACCAACACCCTCACGACACATGTGACTTGGAGGCAGACCCGGGGCCAGTTTATCCCGGTCCACGCGCAGTCCAGGCCGAAAACCTCATCTACGCACTTGGACGGGGCGGGCTGCCGACTGGACGAGCCAAGAAGCGCCAAACTGACGGCAGAAGCACCACACTCGGTGCTGAAGATGGCGTAAAGCACGAAAGTGCGAGACCCACAAACTCGAGCGCTTTTAACTGCTGGGGTGGTGGGGGGGCAATAAAGAAACAAACAAACAAACAAACCTTTATAAAATACTTACTCCTCCGCTAGCCCCGTGAACCAGAACGCTCTCGCCAGCCTTCGCACGGGCACTGCAAAAGAAACCGTGGGTTCCAGCACTTAACTCGTTGACGCTCATTCAGCTCAGGTGTTCTCCTCCTCTTTAAGGCATTTCCACCCTTGGCCCAGCAGCACGCGTCCAAGGGGCAAATGCAACCCGGTGGGCAGCCCGAATCACCCCCGGGGCTCCCGGAGTCAAACGCAGATTATTCTTCGGAGCCTCAGAGACAGGGAAACCTTCGCTTCCTTTACTCCTTCCCCATATATCTACTGGGAGCGTTTCTGTGCCAGGCCCGCTGCTAGGTACTGGGGTCACAGCACAGTGCCACTCTGCGGCTGCAGCCCGGGCAGGAACGTGCATGGCATCTCACTCCCCAGGATCCACAGATGCATCTCCAAGCAGGTCTTAACAGCTCAGCCTGCCTGCAGCGCCCGCCAGAGTAAACACAGCCGCCACCCTGTCTTGTGCCAGAGACAAGAAACGATGCTTCCTTCTCCGCCTCTGACCATCAGGCTGCACCGGTCTCCAAGCTCTCATTTCAGAAAGCAATGCCGAGTCAGCAACAGTAAGGCAGAAATACGACCAACCCTGTCACGACAGTTCCCGTGTCACCCCTAGGTGTCCAGACTCGCCGGTGAAATGACATGTTTTGATTTCTGACTCACGTTACTACTTTCCTATTAGATGCTGAAAACAGGGAACACGCAGCCACCATCAGGGACATGTGCTGACGTAGCCAGTGGCAGAGGCCGCGCGGGCCCCGCCTGAAACTCAAGGAGGACCCTGCTCCCGCAAGCTGGCGCAGCGGCCACACTGCAGAGATGCCAGGGCAGTCCGGGAACGAGAACACAGCGACCCGGAGCTGACTGGCAGCTGCCAACCACGGCCAACACGAGGCCCAGGGGACGGAGGACAGTGAGCTGTAGTGAAGGGGTGACTCCTGCGCTGAGGCGACGGTCACCAACACTCCGTGACATTTTAACAAGCAAAATGCACGTGTGAGGGGTCAGCATTCCTGCTGTTAAACTGCGAGATGGGAATGCTTCCCAAGGAACTTTCGTTCATCTCACAGACACTCCTCGAATACTAAGCAAGCACTCCTGCACGTCTCCAGGCCCGGGGCGAGGGGGCCAAGGAGGCCGGCCCTCTCCTGAGCCCACTGTGATGACTCCCGTCCTTGCACAGGGTCCCTGTGATCCCAGCTTCTCACGTGCGCTCGGCCGAGCCAAGGTGTCCGGGATCTGTTCACAGTTATCCTGGATGTTTCTGCGACGGTGTCTTTGGCTGAGGTCATTTCCCACCTCCTCATCTCTTCAAAGAGTTGCCTCCACTCCAGGAACTGACTTCCTCTTCCTTCCTCAGCCGAGGCAGGCTGTCCAGCACTCTGCTCAGCAGGAGCTGACCGAGGTCGCCATGGCCTCTCCCTGGCTACGCCCAGCTGCCTGTCTCCGCGCAGACCTCACGGCCACCCGGGACGTGGCACTCTTCCCCAGCAGCACCATCAGCTGCTGCTCCCAACACCGCCAGCACTGGCTGGGCTCTCGCTCTGGGTCAGCCCTGGACTCAGAACTTTAAATAAATGTCACCTCACGTAGTTCTAACCAGACCCCGGGAGGTGGGTGCTGTTGTTACATATGTTTTTCAAATCAGCACACTGCAGCTGAGATGGGAGGCAACCTGGCCAAGGTCACGCAGCTAGTACCAGGTGGAGACGCGACTCTGACCCCTGTCCTTCGGTCTTCAGGGTCCACGCACTGACTGGATGCTGAAGGGATCCCAGGGCCTCTCGACGCTCCTGGCCTTGGGACTCCTCTCGACCGTCTCTCAGGACGCCTCCCTTTCCTCTGGCTACGCTCCCAAATGTGGATGTTCACGAGGGTCTACTCCCAGCCCACTGTTCTTCAGAATCCCTGAGGGATTCTGGTCACTTTGCGTCTTGCCCGCTGTCACCTGTGTGCTAGTATTCCCAAATTGACATCTCCAGCCTTCAAACTTCACTCCTTTATCCAATGGGCAAGGCACCTCTCCATTGGGCTCTCTCCCTCACAATTTCTTTCTTTTCTTTTTTTGAGTTGGAGTCTCACTCTGTCGCCCAGACTGGAGTGCAGCGGCCGCTCCCAGCCACCGCAGCCTCGACCTGCTGGGCTCCGGAGATCCTTCTGCCTCAGCCGTCCGAGTAGCCGGAATTACAGGCATGCGCTACCACGCCGGCTGATTTTTTGATTTATTGTAGAGATGAGGTCTCGCTGCCCAGGCGGGTCTCAAACCCGCGGGCTCAGGCAATCCACTCACCTCAGCCTCCCAAAGGCGCGGGATAACAGGCTGAGCCACCGAGCCCGGCTTCCCTCACAATTTCAAGTCCAAAACTGAACACAGCTCTCTGGCTTGTCTTTGCCACAGTTAAGTGCGACTCAAGCTGGAAGTGCTCTAAGCTCTTCCTCACCCCTTTCTCCACCTGCAGACAATCATCCAGTGCTGTCTCTGCCCCCACTGAGTCGCTGACCTTTCCACTCCACCACAACCCTTGCCTGGCCCATAGGCATTTTGTCTGGAGGGATTCCTAGAAGACCCCCTGTTTCACCCTCCAGTCCTGTCCTCAGATCCATCCTCACACGCAAGCAAGTGATCTCGATGAACACAAATAGGACGACGGCATGCCCTGAATAAAACATTCACGACCGCAATGCTTCAGAGAACGTGTGGGCTCTGTATTCTGAGTCCTACCTATTTGGTGATGGCAGCTAACATCTACTGAGAGATTTCGACGTTCCAGCTTGATGCTTTGCCGCTCTTGGCCTCCAAATCTTCCGTCCACTGAAGCCGAGGTGCTGTGGTTCTCCCTACCCTATTTCCGTTGTCGAGAACGTCCTCTCTCCTTGCCGCTACCCTTCCCAGGTACATGCCCGCTGACCCTCTGCAAAGGCTTAGTGGATCTGATTACAACACAGATTCTCAGGAGCCCGTCACGGATGCTGAGCAGCGGGTCTGGCGGGGGCCCCGTGCCCGGCCTCTGACTTGCTGCCCAGACGATCCTTGCGAGGGGCCAGGGCTTTGCAAGAACCCCAGCCTCGCCTCCTGCCAGGGAGCCCCGTCTGGTCGCCACAGGCACCCCCTTGCGCCCCACGTGTCCCGGGGCGCGTCCCTGCCCTGTACTCCCCCTCCACTCTACAGAGGAAAGCCTGTTTCCCTCCCTGGACAGCGAGCACTGTGGAGCCAGCGTCTGCGCTCCTTTGGGTGCCCATTGATGACCACAGCCCCAAATCAGCACGGGGTCCACTCCGTGCATGTCCGTGCTGCCCTGCTTCGGCGCTGGCTATAAAATTGAGAGTGTGTCGTTACCTGTGGATCAGAGCTCGAAGCGCCGTGAAATATGGGATACCGATGGCCGCGCCTTGCTGGAAGTCCAGCTCGTCAGGCAGTTTGTAGACGGTGTGATCCGCTGCAAGCGCGTACTCCGCGTAGCCCCCAGAGAGCGTGCTGGTCGTGAAGACCCTGTCACCTGTCTGGGGGACAAAGCGAGTTGACAAGGGCGTCAGGGCTGAGAAGCGACGTCCACATAGATACAGCCCTTCCTAGCAAGAAAGCAACGAGCATTTACGGGCTGTTTTCCACCTCTAGGGCCTTGTGAAAATAACTTCAAGAGGGTGAACGTTTCAAAATGCTTATTATGGAAACCAGTGGGAAGAAAAACGGAGGGAGATCGGGAAAACGAAAGGAAGGAGCGCCCCGACCGGCACGACGGTGACCCTGCCCACTCGCCTTCGCTGAGCGCTGGCTGCGCCAGGTCCTGAGTTCAGCGTCTCTGAATGTGGCCTGGCTGGACCTTCACAACAGCACAGGAGGTGGGCACTTGTACCATCCCCACTCCAGACTAATTCCCACTGCACACGTGAGGAAACTGAGGCACAAAGAAGTTCAGAAATTTCCTCAGATCAAGCAGTTAGCAAGCAGCAGTCAGTACAAACCATTATTTTTGCCCAAGGTACTAGGGAGAAGAAATAAATAAGATGTAACGCTTCTTCCAAAAACCTGGTCCAGTTCCTTTCACCGGGCTTCCTGGCTCCTGGATTGCCACCACATTCAGGCCCAGGCCCCAAGGAGGAAACCACGTCTGGATCCTGAAGGCCAGGGAGCTGGGACAGGCTGCTGCACCTGTCACAGCACCGGACACCCAGCACACTCTCAGGGCGCCGGCTGGCCTCACGACCCAAGGGAGGCGGGCCTGAGGATGAGGGCGGCCTGGCTAGTATGATCTGGCCACGCATGCCCGGGCCCGCACACCAGGGGCAACTAGACTGCCTGCTGCAGCACCAGCCCTCACTCCTCCTTCCTGGAAAGAAAAAGCAAATACTCCCCAGACCAGGCAAACTATCAAACAATTAAGGCAATGACTGCTCAGTACGACAAGAAAGAAGTCTGCAGAGGTAGCAGCACCCTGTGGCACGGCAGAGACGGAGAAGGTTCAAAGGCAGCCAAGAGGCAAAGACCAACTTCGGCATTAGCAGTGGTGCCCGCAAAGGTCGAGTGGGACGCGGTTAAGACGACACCCGGGGTTCACAGCTTAGCAAACATGTTAACTTGATTTCAAACCATTCAAACAGTTACTGAGAATCCACGCTAGAGAAAGCACGGCTACAAGTTCTGCGAGGGATCCGCACAGAAAGACACCATCCCTCATCTCAAGCATCCCCACTCTAGAGGAGAGAGAAGAGCGGAGATAATGATAAAGCCAGGCAGACAAGAGAAGCCACCACAGGCAGAAATAAGAAAAAGAAAGAAGCGCCTCCTAAGTTGAAGAAATTAAGAAGAGCTTCATGGAGCAGCTAATATTTGAGGCAAGTCTTGAAGGATGGGACACGATTTTGAAAATTAGATCTGGGAAGAGTCACTTTGGGGGAAGCGACCAAAGTCAGCCATGGTGCAGGGGCAGGAATTAACGCGAGGAACTGGCAGCCTTCATTCCCAGTGAGTCGCCTGACGTGTGACACAAATAGCTTCACGAGACACAAGCAAAAGAAAGGCAGAAGTGCAAAAGCCTCGGAATCCATGTCTATAAGTTTCCATTTAATTCTGTCAGGCAGAAGAACCAACCGGGACAAAGACAGAGACAGAGCGCAGACTGGGCAGGAAGGAAAAGCAGGGCCCTGCTCAAAACAAACTGCAGGTGAGAAAAGTGGAAGGTGAGAACGGAAGGACAGGCGGGAAGGGCTGGAGGCGAGGGTGGAAGGACAGCCTCAAGAGAGACCGTCTGACTTCCAGTGAGGAATCTCAACAGGCTCCCCCAGTCTGCAAGGAATGAGTGCAAGAATTAAGGCGAAAGAACCATTCCGTACTGCGGGTTCTTCCTGGAGTAGGATGGACTGGGAAAGGAGGGAGGCGGAGTGTCAGGTGAGACTCGGCCAGGAAGGCAGGATGACCTGAAGTGACCCCCAGGCAGCCGGAGGGGAAGGGGCGAGGGTGGCCGTTCCAGGAGGGAGCAGAGGGAGGGCATGGAGGGGAGCCTCAGCCCCCCCCCCCCGCGGCTCCTTTCTGTGATGGTGGGGCGTTCCACATCTGCGCCGTGCAGCAGGGGCGCCGCCGGGTGTGGGGCCACTGTGCATTTGGCTAGTGTGATCAGGAGCTGCGTTTGGGCTGGATTTTAATTTGCAGCCCGTGGCTGGCGGCTGTGGTCACGGCCAGCACAGCCCAGAGCTTAGCAGGACATTCTACGCTGAAGCTGTCACGTAGGATCATGGAAAGTAAGGGTGTGCAAGAGCCCGTCATGGCAAAGGCACAGGATACAGACAGCAGAGGCCTCCAGCGGGCCTGGGAGCCCCGGGCAACGCTGAGCTTCCAGGAACACCCAGAGAAAAAGAGGCCAAGAAAGGGTGCCCGGGCAGGAGGGGAGAGGAAAGTGGGGGAAACGATGGCGCAGAAGCTGAAGAAAAAGTGTTTTTAAAGAAAAAGTTAAGTGGCTGAGAGTGTCAAATGTCACAGAGAAGTCAAGAAAGATAATGGCATAAAAGGGCCCATTAACTCCAGCAATAGAGAGGCCATTAGTGACATTAGCAAGGATCATTTCAGTGGAGCCGGGGGCAGAAGCCAGATTGCCACAGGCTGAGAAGGGGAGAGAACGTGCGGCTTCCTGGCCAGGGGCACAGCAGTCTTCTCCGTCTCCACCCAGTTCTGGCAAATGCATTGCCTAAGGTGAGCAGGTCAAGGAGTCAGGAGGAAGGATGCCAGGATGCGACAGGATGATGTAACACAAGTGATGAATACACTGCTTTGTCTGGCTTCCAGCATATATAGAACCAAAGCCCAGATCATACCACCACCATTGACCTCGGTCTGCCTCAGAGCTCTGAAATGGAACGGTGACCTTACATTTTTTGTGTGTTTTACTTATTCCTTTCAAGAATTAACTTTCCCCTTATTTTCTTAAGCTACATTTATAACAGGAATTAAAAATCATGTTGGCATGTGCATTATCAAGAGTTAGGAAAGATGATCATTGCCTGGTTTGTCTTCTGCCTCATGGCTATCACTCCAACAAGATCACACTTATTCTGTGGGGACGTGAGGACAGGGAAATCACCAGCATCTCTTCTCAACAATGTAAACAAATGAGGCCTCTGCATACAAAGTGATTTCTTTCTTTGCTGAAGGAGTCCCCCAAGTGGCAGGAGCTGGGAAGCAGAACTTTGGGTCTTCAATGCAGACGCGACGTAAGCTGTGTTCTCATATAATGTTTTAAACGTCTAGTCCAAATGGAGATGACCACCAGTGCCATACCTTGACAGCAGACACACCGTCTCCGATGGCTTCCACCACCCCAGCCACGTCGGAGCCAGGCGTGTAGGGCAGGGCTGGCTTCCTGCTGTAAGTCCCGGAGCGAATGTACGTCTCCACGGGGTTTACACCACACGCGTGGACTCTGATTAGAACCTGCAATGGCAACAGACTTCGTTCACGCAGAGCATCACAGCATCCTCAGCCCTAGGCTAGGACCATGCTGCCCATGGGAGCCACAGAAATGGAGAAGGAAGCCACACACACGCCCTTGCCTTCCACAAGCTCGCATTCTAGTTTTGTAAACCAACATATAAATAAATAAACAGAAAGACTGGCTTATGCACTGCATTAAAGACATTTGGGGAAAACAGCGGAAGAAATAGTTAAGGGATGTGTGGCAGAGACCGCCACGTGTTGCGCAGCACGTGGAAAGGGCAGCCCTTCCCGACCTCCTCCGCAGTCAGCACAGACAAGTGACTGAGCGTCAGCCACAGAAAGTGAGCGAAAGTGATGCCAGCCACCTGCTGGTCTGGCCCCAATCCCCCACCTCAGCCATCCACACTGAACTCCATGTCTCGGAGACCCTGGAAGCCTGCGTCCCCGGGCCCTTGTCGGAGGACAGCCACCCACCCACAGTGGAGAATTTTGGAACCGTGCGAATGACAAGTATTTTTCTGTTGCTGAACTGTTGAGATGTGGGGGCACGTCCCTCATAGGAGCTAATTTTACCTTAATTAGCCCAGAATGACCGCTAGAGTGAGGGAAGTTCTCACAGAGGAAGTGGCATGTGAGCTAAGCCTAAAAACAGGAGTAGAAATTCTTTAGGACTTGGGTAAAAAGAGATTTCAAGTAAAAGAAATAGCATGTACAAAGAGAGGAAGAATGAGCCTCTGGAAAGACTGGATGTGGGTGGATGCCGCTACAGCACTGTATCTCCACACAGACAGGAAGTGACGAGAAACAAATCCACAGAAGCCAAGTACAGCCAAATTGTAAAACCTCTCATCAGGCTTGCTAAGGAGTTAGACTTGGGGCCATAGAAGGTCGGTCATAACAAATACATAGGTTTAAGTCAAAAGTATATTGTTAAAGTCATTGGAGAGGATTAAAACACTGTATTTAAACTCTTATAAATCATACACAGAAAAGCATAAGCACAGACAAAACTGTTTGCCCAGCATGCACAAAATAAAACGCATGGAGTCTATAACAGAACAGCTTGTTCAAAACTCCTTATGGCTCCATTCAGAAGAATCCAGTGATGACACTACAAAACTTTTCTTATAACCAGAGGCTATTCCTTTTCAAAGTCTACTTCGCTAATTATCAGACTTAGGTTAAGCTCGTCAGGGCCCATCCATGGAGGTGCTGTAAATTTTGTGCTAATTCAATGTCTGTGAAAGTCACTGTGTATCTGTTTATTTTGAGCACTGGCTTGCCGAGTCACACTCAGTGCAACTATGGCCTGAGTAAAGTGATTCTTTCCACCTGGTGGTCTTTTGGAATCGGCACGGCCACATCCGACTGGAGTTTCAGGACTTCGGGTCCACCAAATTCAAACACTCTGACAGCTCTCATCAACCTCTGTCCAGTCGCCATGGTGATCTAGATACTAAGAAGAAGAATTAATGTCACATTGTATCCAGGTTCTCTCCATGGTTTTTCCCTGGAAGGAGCAGATAGAGCACTTTTTCAAACAACAATTTAAATTGTAAGCTTACCACTGATCTCATTTCATATCTAAGGATCTTTCATCTTACACATCCTTCAGCTACAAAGCAAATTATTCATCCTACTTCCTGTAGGAACTCGGTGCTTCCAACAAGGAATCAAACATGCAAACAAAAAGATCTGGACACATATAGCATGATACCATATCTTAGGTTTTCTTTTGTGTAAGTTTCGGTTGCAACATCTTGGAAATGTTAGGAGCTAAGTTTTATTAACACTAGATAAACAGATCTCCTTTCATTAGATTATGAAAAATTTCAAACATATAGAGAAATACAAAGAATAAACACCCACTTTAACAAATAACAACAAATTAACAAGTAATAAACCTGGCCGGGCTCGGTGGCTCAGCCTGTAATCCCAGCACTTTGGGAGGCCGTGGTGAGTGGATTGCCTGAGCCTGCGGGTTTGAGACCCGCCCGGGCAACTTGGCAAGACCTCGTCTCTGCAATATATCAAAAATGAGCCGGAGTGGTAGCACACGCCTATAATTCCGGCTACTCAGAAGGCTGAGGCGGAAGGATCGCCAGAGCCCAGCAGGTTGAGGCTGCGGTGGCCGGGAACGGCCACTGCACTCTAGTCTGGGCGACAGAGTGAGACTCCAACTCAAAAAAAAAAAAAGCCAGGCTCGGTGGCTCAGCCTGTAATCCCGCGCCTTTGGGAGGCTGAGGTGAGTGGATTGCCTGAGCCTGCGGGTTAGAGACCTGCCTGGACAGCAAGACCTCATCTCTACAATAAATCAAAAAATCAGCCGGGCATGGTAGCGCATGCCTGTAATTCCGGCTACTTGGAAGGCTGAAGCGGAAGGATAGCAGGAGCCCAGCAGGTCGAGGCTGCGGTGGCCGGGAGTGGCCACTGCACTCCAGTCTGGGCGACAGGGTGAGACTCCAACTCAAAAAAAAAAAAGTAATAAACCTGGCACCCGCTTTAACAAATCTTAAAGTTTAAAAACCTAAAACATGGTCAGGTGCAGCGGCTTACACCTGCAATCCCAACACATTGGGAAGCTGAGGTGGGAGGATCGCTTGAGCCCAGGAGTTTGAGACCAGTCTGGGCAGCATAACAAGACCTCATCTCTACACAAAAATCAAAAAATAAGCCAGATGTGACGGCACACGCCTGTAGTCCCAGCTACCAGGGAGGCTGATGCAGGAGGATCCCTTGAGCCCAGGGGTTGGAGCCTGCAGTGAGCCGCGATCATGGCACGGCAAAAGAGTGAGACCTTGCCGCCCATCCCAAGCCCATTTCTGGCCCACCCTTTCAGGGGCGGTTATAGCCATCCACGCTGCTCTCCTTTCCCAAGCGTGTCACTTCACGGCTACATGGGGATGCGCTTGTAAACAAGGTGTGCGACTGGCTTTCTCAGCTGAAGACTTTGGGTTGGGCCGCACGTACTTAGTGCCGCCATTTGCTTTTTCCTTTTATTGTTAAGTTTCTGAGATTTATTGATGTCGAACCCCTGGCTTTTGTAGTTCATTTATTTTAGCAAAAGAGGAAACCATCAAAAACTAAAAACACTGCTCGGCATTCAGTCTTTTGAAAATGACAAGGGCTCAGCTAACCTTTCTGCCCTACCACCGTTAATGTTAAAATGAAAACTGAGTCGAAATAAACTCTTTAAAAAGGCAAAGAACATTTGTATGCACAAATTGCATAACGTTGGGAAATCTCCAATCCCTCTGAAGAGGTAGTGAGAGGGCTCTATCTGTCTAATTTTATTTGTGGGTAATCATAATTTCTTGAAATTATCCAAATCAAATAGTGTTAGGTTCCGCCACTACCTAGACATAGTCCTCAACCACAAGCAGATTAAACATCAGAAAGAGTTGCAGAAACTGGAGCCCGAGATGAAAGAACCGAGTCTTTCGCTCTGTTGGGGCTCAGCACAGGGCTGCTCAGGACAGAGGCCACGCGGCCTATAAAATGTCATTCCTTGTACTGGCGGGGAGGGGGTCCAAAATATTTTGGTGGTATTGCTGGAAAGTTCTCGACATACTTAATCAACAGTCTGTGTCATTTTAAAACCCTTAAAGCCAAAATGATTTAATGCAGGGCTGGCCCAAAGGAGGAAGTGACACGTCCTGGAAGGCCATCCCCTAAGGAGAGGGAGCAGAAGCAGGCAGAGCACAGCCCCCCACCCCCAGGGACGCCGGGGCTCTGAGGGAGACCCTCTGCCAGCGGTTGGGCCAGGGCGGGGAGGGCAGCCCCAGGCCACCCAGCAATCTCCACTGCGCCCCACTCAGGGCTTCTCCCAAGACGAGGGCCGAAGGAGCAAGCAAAGGCTGCCCGGATCAGTTTCCACCGTAGAACAAGAACACAGAGCTTTAGCTGTTGCTGTTGTTTTCAACAGGGAAAGAGAGTGGCTTTAGGATAGAACAGCTGTCAGGTCGGAGCCCCGGGCCCTGGCAAGGCAGTCGACCTTTCCCGGCCCAGTTTCCGAACCTGGAATCTGGGCTGGCACCCAGCGCTAGGGGCTGTAGACTTCGCAAGCACCCAGCTCCGAGCCTGGCCAACGTGAGCCCCGACGTGCAGCAGATATCACGGCTCCCTTCCTTTTATTCTTTCGGATCGAAGTCATAGAAATAGACTCCCCTCCGTCATTCCGTAACTATCTTCGAGACGACAAGACATGACAGTAAACGGGCTCTAAAACCCGGCTTTGACCCTCAAAGCGCTCAGTCTGATCGCTGAGGCCAAACGTTAACACCCACCATGGGCTGGTCCTCGTTCAACGTGCATTTTTCAAATATTAACGGCAAGAGAGGCAGGGGCTGGACCCAGAGGCCAAAAGGGCAGCGAAAAACCGAGAAAGGCCTGCGCGGACGCCGAGCCGGAGCCCGAGGCCCGAGATGAACGTGGTCGCGACGGTGCCGCCTCCCAGGCCTGGATCCCAGCGCCCACCTCCGAGGGGGGCGGGGGTCCATCAGCCGAGCCTGGACCCCCAGGCCCTGCGGCCGGAGGCTTGTCTGCAGGGCAGCTGCGCTCCGGGCAGAGCTCGGGGACTCGCCCGACCTCCGGGAGAGCCGGCTTCGGGACCCCCGGCCCTTTCCGCGAGCCGGGACGCGCCGTCCACACCGCGGGCGCCCGAGGGTCCAAGCCCCACACGCCTTCCCCGGCCCGGAGAGGAGCGGCTCGGCGGCCCCGCGGCGGCCCCGGGGCGCTGGCAAGCGCTGGCCTTCGAGGGGCGCTCGGGTGGCCGGGGGGGGCCGCCCCGAGCAGGGCGGGGCCGCTGCTGCAGGAATGCGCAGGCCCAGGCCGCAGGCACGGGGCGGGGCGTCCCGGGCGACCCGCGGCGGGACGTGCGGCCCCGGGGGTGCTTCGTCCGGGGCTCCCGGCCGGGCCTCGGACGGCGACCGGGAAGGGGTCCTTACCCGGCCCCGAGGGCGAACCCCACGCTGCGGGCTCCTTCCGACGGCGCGGGGGAGGCCGCGCCGCCTCGAGGCCAGGCGGGCTCCGCCGCGCGAGCGCCCCGCCTCCGCCCCCGCCCCGTGGAGGGCGGGGCAGGCGCCGGCGGAACGGCGAGGAAGTTTGGGCCTCGTCGGCCGCCGCTCGGCTCAACATGGCCGCGCCCGGGAAGCCGCGGGGCTGAGGCCGGGAGCGCGCCGGCCTTCCGCCCGCCCGCCCGCATGGACCGCGGCGCGGAGTTCGCGAGGTGGAAGGCGCAGTGTCTGAGCCGAGCGGACCTCAGCCGGAAGGGCAGCGTGGACGAGGGGGTGGCAGACCTCGTGCAGCTCCTGAACGCGCAGGAGCAGTTCTTCACCACCAGCTCGTGCGCGGGCCGCGTCGTCCTGCTGGACGGGGTGAGGCCCCTGCGACCGGCAGCGCCCGCCTCGAGTATGGAACCCTGGGAGCCCGGCGCCCACTCGGGGCAGCGCCCCATCCGGCCCGAAACCCTAGGAGCCCGGGTCGCACTCGGGGCAGCGCCTCCTCCTGCCCGGAGCCCTAGAAGCCCGGGCCCACTTGGGGCTGCCCCTCCCTCCCGGACCTCTGGGAGCTCAGGGCCCACGCGGGGCAGCACCCCGTCCCGCCCGGAACCCTAGAAGCCCGAGGCCCACTCGAGGCGGCACCCCGTCCGCCCGGTACCCTAGGAGCCGGGGACCCACTCGGGGCAGCACCCCGTCCCGCCCGGAACCCTGGGAGCCTGGGACCCACTCGGGGCAGCCCCCGCCCCGCCCGCCGGCGTCTGTCCTTCTCGGGTGGTCTCTGCCTCTTAATGCGAGATTCGGAGCGGAATCAGCTCGGGGCTGGCAGGAGTCGACCCTCTTCGTCACCGGGGATCTTCCAGGAAGCCAGATTCTGGTCCTCCGGGTCCAGGTGACCGCCGCGACCGGAGCAGCTCTCCAGATCCCGGGTTGGGCCCCCTCCCCCTCGCCCGCCCCACGGCTCTGGAATTTCTTCCTGGAGATAAATGCCATCGCGGGTAATCCCGGGCGGCTCGACCTTTCTGTGAACTGGAAATAAAGTCCCCAGGCCTCCAGCCCACCGAGCCAACCCCAGAAAGCCCGACCAGGAGGTGGCCATCACCCGGTCCAGCAAATCCCCGCTGTCCACGCGCCCTGCCGGTCAGTCACTTCGTAGCTGCCCGGGTTGTCAGATCGACTGGTTGTATTGCTGTGATTTTGTCCAAGTAACCCTTGTATTAGTCAGCCACGGCCCCACCGTGCAAGCGTAGCGATGCAGGTGGTGTGGACAGGAAGGGAGGTTGGGCGCCACGCCTGCCTGCCCCTTTGGAGTCAAGCCCCAGGTGGCCAGCGTTCGTGTTAGCGCAGAGATGGTGGCACTGGCAGTAAGAACTGGCTGAGAAACAAGACGCAGGGCCACGCGGACGGGCATGGGTCTCACCTACAAAGCGTAACGTCTCCGTCCTCAGGTGCCTCTTTTTACTTTTTTTTTTTTTGAGTCGGAGTCTCACTCACCACCCAGGCAGGAGGGCAGTGGCACACTGCTCCCGGCCACCGCTGTCTCGGCCTGCCCGGCTCAGGCCTTCCAGGTAGCTGGAACGTCAGGTGTGCAGCACCACGCCCAGCTAATTTTCCTGATTTATTGTGGAGACGAGGTCTTGCCATGTTGCCCAGGCTGGTCTGGAACCCGTGGGCTCAGGCCATCCTCTCACCTCGGCCTCTCAGAATGCTGGTGGCAGGTGTGAGCCAACACACCTGGCTTGCAGACGTTCCTTTTTTAATGAACCTGGCGTGCTGTGGCTTACTTTCCAACCTGACTGTGGCATGCCATCACGACAGCCAGACCCCCCTGTCTAACTGAGGCTTTCCTTCATGCCGACTTCAAGTCTTTAAACGAAGCTTAGCACTTTCAACCCGTCACCAACTAGAGAGACCTAAAACCCACCTGAGACTGGGAAGCCCCCACTTTGAAATGTCCCATTTTTTCCAGCTGACCGATGGATGCCTTCCATGTATTGATTGGCGATTTCACCGACAATTCCTGTTGTCTTAAAATGTATTAAGACCCAACTGCAACTTGACCGCCTTAGGACCACTTATTCGAGGTCTCATGGATTTGTGTTTTCTCGGGGCCATGGTCACTCGTGTTGGCTCGGAAGAAATCTCTTTAAGATAGTTTACAGAGTTTGGCTTTCCACTGACGTTGCAATGGGCATACTGGGGTGTTCACTGCATGTTGACTTACGTTATTTTCCATTTACTGTGGATTGGTCGAGATGTAGCCTCCCGCAAATCGAGGGGTATCTGTACAAGTAGTGCCCCTTATTGGCAGTTCTAGTCACCCATAATCAGGCGCAGTCCAGAATTATTTACTGGGAAATTGCAGAAATGAATAATTCATAACTCTTAAAGTGCTCATGGCTGGGAGGAATGTGATGAGCCCTGCACCAACCTGCTCGCTTCCGACCAGGAAGTGGCCATCACTTGGTCCAGCGAATCCCTGCGTCCACTCATCCTGCCCGTCCGTCACTTGGTAGCTGTCCAGGTTGTCAGATTAACTGGTTGTAGTGCCGAGCTTTTGTTCAAGTAACCTTTGTATTAGTTAGTCATGGCCCCACAGTGCAAGTGTGTCGACGCTGGCGGCGCGGATATGCCAAAGAGAAACCGTGAAGTGCTTCCTGTAAATGAAAATTCTTCACTGACTTAGGAAAGGGGAAAAAATTGGATGACGGGTGGCTGAGCTCCCTGGCAAGAACGCCCCTTCCATCCGAAGTGAGGAAGAAGGAACATGAAATTCACGCGTGAAGGTTCCGGGCATCCGCGGGGCTTGACTGTGGCCCGCGGGGGCAGGGAGGGCTGCCGTGGCCGGCGACAGTGGCCAGGGCCTCGGGCTCTGGGGTGATCTGCTCAGATCCGACGCCAGTCCTCGGGAGTGTCGGCCGTGTGGCCTCAGGAAAGGCACCTCAGCTCGGCTCCTTCCTGTTCCGGGAGTGAGGCTAGTGAGAGCCTCTGCTGTCCAGGGACTCTTGGGGAGGAAGTGGGTAACGCGCTGGAAGCATCAAGCACGGTGCCCGGCTGTTGAGTCCTGTGGGATTGGCTGTGTGTCCATTTCACTGGGAGTGTGGGATTCTGAGCAGGGAAGGCACCATGTCCCCGGCCGTCCTTCCCGTCGCTGCTGGCTGATGCTCTGCTGCTCTTCCAGGGCCTGTTTGTCTCTGGGCTGCCCCCGCGGCCTCCGGAGCTCTGGCACCCTGGCCCGCGTGCTCCTGCCGCATTCCCACCGCCGCGCTCTCGGGGGCTTTGTGGTGGTTTTCCAGCAAGCCGCTTCACCACGCCGTCTCCAAGCCCCGTTCCTCTCTGTTCACAGCTCGCCTTCCTAAAGCACCGCTCGGTCACACGCCTGTGCCGAAACCTCCCGTTACCTCTCTTTCCACAAGGAATTCCTACTCCAGCACGCCTTCCCACCCTGTTTTCTGCTACTTGTCTTCATCTCTAACTAGTTGCGAGAACTGACTATTCCTTCTCATCCTGTGTGTATCTACCTTGCTCATGTTTTTTTTTCTTTTCCCTGAAATGTTTTCCCATCTCTCTTACCCGAGATGTGATTCCCAAAACTCTCCTCCCATTTGAGCACACTCATGCATGCTACCCAGTTGGAAGTAGTGGCTACTTCTTCTGAATGGGCTCAGGACTGTATCTGAACCTCTTTTTATTTTTTATCCTGTATCTTGTATTATGTTGAGTCTGCCTTTCTTTCCAGTAAGGATTTTGAGCAACTTACAAAAAGACACAGCGAGACAAAATAGGAAGTGGTGAAACCTGGGTAAAGGGAAGATAGATAGGGTGAAGACAGTGACGGCGTTAGTTCCCAACTCGTGCCACTAGACCCCGCGAATTTCCTGGGGACGGGCCACACACCTGGCTCTGGGATTAGAGTGGCCAGCACAGGACCAGACACAGAAGTCACCAGTGTCTTACCGGGAAGACGAAGCCATTATTCAGAGCATGCCCAGTGCTCCCTGGTTCCAAGGCCAGACGGGAGAGTTTCCCGTGAGCCCACGGTCTGTCACTTTGTTGTCGTGCAGTGATCTCTGACCGTGTGGTTTCCTGCATCCTTCCAGTGTCCTTGAGGGTCGGGCCTGTGTGTACCCAAAGTACCCAAGAAAACTTTGCAAATAAACATTTGACCCAAAAGTTAGTGTTAAAAGGTTGCCCTCTTGAAACCTCGGCCTTTCAGTCTCAGCTCTGCCCTTGAGCTACTCTGAGGGTCACAAATCGATGCCTCTGGGGTCTGGGGGGTATTTAAAGGTGTGCACAGAGCAGGCAGCGGAAAAGAGTGGTGGTCTTGCGTGGGACTGGAGCAATGCCGCCCTGCAAGAGGAATTGAAATTCTTTCAAAACGAGTCTTGTGCTGGCCAAATAAGCCGGCTAGGGTACAACTCAGGTGCTTCTGTTATACTGCTTGTACTAATTCCTTTTCTTCTCACAAAAGCACGACCATATTTCAGAAAGTATTAAGTATCTTGATCTTTCAAATATTTTCTTTCTGTCTCAAGTTATTTGGGTTCATTTTTTTGTTTTAGGTCAACTTTACCTCAAAGCATTGTTTTCAGTAATGTTTAAAAGTCACAATTTGGGATTATTAAAGAAAATCTACAATATGCTATACATTGTACTTACTATTTTTGCAAATATTATGTAATTGACTTAAATCATTATTTGTTCTTTAGGGTATAAATGGTTTTGAGGTTCAGAAGCAAAACTGTTGCTGGCTGCTGGTTACACACAAACCTTGTGTAAAAGATGATGTGGTAAGTTTTCATATATAAATTTAGAAATAAACTTTTAAATTCACAGTTATTTTAAATAGATGTGAAAAGAATAGAAAATGCTAGGTGATTTATATGCATAATTGCAATGGCTGAAGATTATAAAACCCGGAGAGCTTTCATTACAGTGGCTTTTCTAGGAGATGAAAGTGTGGGGGGGGGAACATGTATTCAAGCATGACTCCTCTCAACAAAATGCATCCTCTGGGCTGTGGCAGAAAGTTCGTGAGCGTTGGACACACACTGGATCTGAATTTTGAATTGTGATTCTGCCATTTGATAACCCTGTAACCTGGAACAAATTATAGAAGGAGGGGGGATTAGCACTATCTCTGTGTTACCAGCTTTACTGATGTAAATAAATTACACATTGCTTGCCCGGATTGCGTCTTGAAATCCCCGTATCTGTGCTGGGTTATTTAGTTTCCTAAATTAAAGCACTGAGATGGATTCATAGACGCTTGTATCTGCCAGGCACTTGTCATTCCCAGGGAACTTAGAGATCCAAGGCTGTCATAAGCCACAAAGAGCATTTGTGAAAGTGGACAGGACGGGGGGAGCTAGCTTCAGACCTTGCTGGCGCAGGAGCCCGGCTTCACCTTCAGAGCTCGCCCCATCTCCGCCCCTGGGGCCAGAGTCCTCTGCCGTTTGCCCTTGTTCTCCTGCTGCCAGTGACTTTCGTCTTCGTTTTCATTTCTCTGGGTGGGAGGAAGGAGAACTGCCAATGGCCCCAGCAGGAAAAGGCTTCCTTTTCCCAAGATGCACTTGTCAGTCCCAGAGAAGGACTCTGAGTTGCCTTCCCACTAGACCCGTCGGTTTGGTGAGTGGAATGGAATAAAGTCCTTGATCAGACGTGACATAGGCACTTGGCACTTCCGATATTCTGGGGGAGGAGGCATCAGCGACAGTCTCCTGAGTGGCAGTCCTACTAGAGTCCAACGGTGTGAAGGAGGGAGGATGCTGCCTGGGACGCTGGGCAGGCAGAAATGGCCACTGTCTTGTGCGAATTCCAGCTCAGACAGTACTGCATGTTCCCCTCGGTGGTCAGGCTGCGCTGCAGATGGGCGGCAACACGCATGCGGCCAAGGTCCCGAAGCACCAGTGCCACCCAGGGAAGAGACCGTGCATGACCCAAGGTCCCTAAGCAGGAACACGGACACCAGGCTCAAGCGTGTGGCCTTGGCACCCACGGGGGAGAGAGACCCCACACAAGGTCCAGCTCTTCCAACGTGTCCGGCCCACAGCTCAGATCTATCCCACAGCTGACGAGGGCTGCGTGACTGCATGCGTCCACTCAGTCCTTGCCCGACGGGATCTGAAGTACAGAAAGCTGGGGGCATCCCAAGGCCGGTGACTCGCACATAGCTCAGCAGTTCCAAGGCAAGGGTGTGTGTGCTCAGTGCAGAAGGAACCGGGACACACTGGCTGTGCTCTGGGCTCCTGGTGTGCAGGGCCGTTTGTGGGCTCGCTAGTGCCCCCATAAGCGCAGGTGTGGGAACACAGGTGATGTCGGGCTGTGCTCAGCCTCTTCCTTCACGTTAAGTGTGTCTCAGCCTCCAGTGACAAAGAATGTAAACAGCCCTCCGAGATTTACAGGTTTTCTGTACGGCGTTCCTGAGTGAAGAGAGCACTAGGGAGCTAGAGCAGTAGTTGGCAAGGTCTGGTTGCGGAGAAGGGTACAGAGGCTTTTGGGAGAAGTGGAAATGGGGCCTTTTAAGAAAGCGGGCCAATGAGTAAGGTTTTGGTGAAAGAGAACCAAGAAAGCAGAGGAAAATTTGCGGTAGAAAAGCACGCTGAGTGCTTCTGGAGACTTCTAAGCAAGCCTGAACTTCTGTGGGGGATAAAGCGTTCCAGAGGGACAGGTGAGACCGCGTGTCTGATACCTTCGCCCTTTGTCGATCTAGACGCAGGCTCTGAAGAAGGCACGTGGCGAGGCCGTCCTGAAATTCGAGCCGTTTGTCCTTCACGTGCAGTGTCGGCAGCTGCGGGACGCGCAGATTCTGGTAACGTTGGTTGGGATTCTCGGGTGATAGGTATGTGGGTGTGTTTGATTTCAGGCTGTTCGCCTCCTGTGAATATTCATGAGTTAGTGATTGGTTCAACTAGATTTCTGTCTATTCGTCTGTTTCTGCAACCTGTGTATTTCCTTTTAATATCAGGTAAAAAGAGTATCTAATAATTCCCAGCAGAGGAGGACTCCCAAATCGCGCTTCCCGTTTTCTTCTGTATCCTTTCTATTTATAAATTTTACTCCAATTGTCTGTTTGTTTTGCCTGCCAAACTTGGATTAAAAAAATACCATGGGACTACATGTTTTAATTGTTTAAGGGATATTTTACTTTTTTCATCGTTTAAATGAGCATCACATAAACATCTCTTTGGTCTTGATTCTGTGTTTCATCTCTGTCCACTTTTATAACCCTCGTGTGTTTATCCATAACGTTAAGTTGCATTGTAAGCCTTCATTCGGCAAAAATGCACGGAGTCCTGCTGTGTCGGGCACAGGGCGCAGTGAGGAGCAGCGTTGGAGACTAGCTTGTGCCTCCCTCAGGGCTGGGAGGCAGGACTTGTAGGAAGGAGGAAACAGCCTGTGGGAGAGAACAGCGAGGAGGGAACCCGCCTGAGGACAGGCTTCTCTGGAGGGCTTCTTTAAGCTGGGTCTTGAAGGAACAGACGGAGCTAGACCATAACTGGGAGGGGGACCTTCTGGGCTGGTGGATAGGAGATGCGCTGTTTCCCAGGCACGAAGGAGCTTGGTGTGTTCGGCGAGCAGAGAGGAGCAGAGAGGGTGCAGCACGAGGAGGCCGGGCTGGGTGGTGAGAGCTGTGCAGGCCAGGACGGTGGGCTTGGGCTGCTTTCTGAGTGCGTGCAGACCTCCGGAGGGGCCAGGGACAAGCAGAGGGTGCTTCGTGGGTCTGTGCTGTGCTCCGTGGGTCTGTGCTGTGCTCCGGCGTAGAGAGCGGACAGCAGCAAGTGGAAGCTCCGTCAGGAGTCAGCGGCGACCTGAGTGGGACCGTGGCGAGGGGCTGGCGTCAAAGCAGCTGAGAAGGAACAGACGCCGCTGTGTGTCAGCACTCGAGCGAGCGGCACACTGAGAAGGGTGCCTGCGGGGACAGCAGAGGGGGAGGGGGAGGGGGCGGACGGGTCAGAGAGATGCCTCAGGTTGGCCAGAGCCCTGGCATGTGGTTGCTGTCCTGTACCCAGGTGGGGAGGGCAGAGGTGAAGGTGGGATCCAGAAAGCGCGTCAGACGCTGAGTGTCTGCTAGAGTTGCCATGGTGAAACGCCAGGGTGGTGTGAACAACAGAAATGTATCTTCTTGCCAGGTGTGGTGGCTCACACCCATAATCCCAGCACTTTGGGAGGTGGAGGCAAGAGAATAGCCCGGGCAACTTGGAGACCTCATCGCTAAAATAAATTAAAAAATCAGCCAGTCGTGGTGGCTCATGCCTGTAGTTCCAGCTACTTGGAAGGCTGAGGTCAAAGGATCTCCTGAGTCCAGCAGGTCAAGATTGCAGTGGCCGTGAGCGTGTCACTGCATTCCAGCAACAGAGTGAGACTCCAACTCAAAAAAACGTATTTTCTCACAGTTCTGGAGGCTGGAAGGCCAAGGTCAAAGTACTAGCTAACTGGTTTCTCCTGAGGCCTCTCCTTGGCTTGCAGGCCCCTGCCTGCTCCCTGTGTCCTCTCACGGCCTCTTCTGTGTGTGCCCATCGCTGGTGTCTCGCCTTCCTGTGAGGACACCAGTTCTGTTGGATTAGGGCCCCACCCTTACGGTCTCACCAGACCCGCATTATCACCTGAGAGGCCTCGTCTCCAGACACCGTCACGTTGGAGTTTAGTGTCTCGACATAGGAATTTGAATCCCTGTGGTCACAATTCAGTCCGTAACACCTAAATGAAAACTTCAGATAGGTGTGTAGGGCGAAGTCTGGGCTGAAGGCAAACACTGGAGAGACACAGTACACAGTGTTTGGGGCATGAGCCTCAATCAGATCCTCCCGTGGAGAAAGTGCCGAAGGCAATGAAAGAGGCCTGAGGAGCACAGGCGCTTGGAGCTGTTCCCCCAAACACGGCAGGCAATAACCCCGTGGCTCACGGCTCTGGTGCCCGTTCCACCCCTGAACTTCGATCTAATCTTATTTTGCATCTCATTATATCAGACCACACACAAAGCAAAGTAACCTACAAAGTCGCCCTGATAAGATCATGATGTTTGTGCCTAAAATGCTTTTCTCATATTATTTCAATGACCTTTTTTAGGGATAGAAAGGACACTAAAATAATCTCCGTTCTTACTTAGAAAAGACATTTCTGTCATTTAAGAGAGAGATTTTGTTTGTTTTGTTTACTTGTATACAGCACGTTTTCAAGAATGGCAGGTTTATGGAAACAGTCACTAGCCAGGTGTCTCTGTTGCTGAGTTCTGGTTTACTCTTTCTCCATGACATTTCCATCGTTCATACTGTATATTTCTAGTAGGAGTTTAATTGAAGTCACCCTTAAGCATAGCTCATATTGGTTAGCCAAAAAGCCTTAAGATGTTTTGGGTATGTCTGTTTCTGCAGTTTGTAGAGCTAATGATCTGATTAGTGGTAGTATCAGATGATCATGTGACTAGTATTGGGTATTAGATGATCTGATTAGTGATGGTATCACAATTTGACAAGTTGTATTTTCTTACAGCATTCAGCGGCAGTAGATTCTGGTTTCAGGAACTCTGGCATAACGGTGGGAAAGCGAGGAAAGATTGTGCTGGTAAGATACCTTTTTGCCAAAAGCAAGTTTTGAGTGTGATGTGATTCAGAGGGTCGAGTCACCTAATCAGGCTGTCCTGAGACACTTGCCTTCAGTGTCTCCTGACCAAGTCTCCTGGCCAGGCCCTCGTTCAGAAACCGTCAGTGGTGGCTCCTTCCTACAGGCCGCGTCCCGAGTGTAGATCACTCCGAGGCCTCACGTCGGCCGCCTTCTCCACGCACTCTTAGCCTCACTCCTCACTCTGTGGCTTCCCCACCGTAACCAGTCGAGGCTCGATTTCATGAGCGCGATGACATGATGACATGGAGAGTCACAGGCGGGGACTCCGAGGCCTCTACGCCCACGCGAGCAAGCTCCCGGTCCCTCAGGGCCGGCTGTCTCAGCCACGCCAGGTCCAGCCCGCAGGGGCCGGATCCCACTGCGCCCTCTGGTTGGTGATTGCGAAGGCTGCGGTGCGAAGTCAGTTGGTTGTGATGGATGCTGCGTGGTTTGCAAAGCCAAAAGTGTTTGCTCTCTATCCTGTTACAGAAATGTCGGCTGACCCTGGCCCAGAGGGCCTTGAAGGCTCCTTCTAAGGCCGACCTTTCTGTAGTCCCTTCCTGGCCAAGCTCACTCTCGTCATCTTGCCCTGTTCTCATATCCGGTGGCATTCACTGTTTGGCCTTGCGTGTGGTGTTTGCTCTTGGGCTGTCTAGCCTAGCTCACCCCCTGTTCTAGCTGCCTAGCTGCTCCTGTCCTTAACCGACAGCCTGCTTCCCAAGCAGAGCTGGATGACAGCAGGCACCTGCGAAGCGTGCCGGTCCTGGCTTGTGTCCCCACCTCCACCGGGCCCCCCGACTCCATCTGGCGGCCCAAGCGCGACAGGCCACTCCTCTGCCCTCCTCTCCTGTGCTTCCGTATTCGGCGAGTTCCAGGTCCTGTCATGCCGCCTCTGCCCCGGCCTCTGGGCCTGCCGCTCTCAGCCCTGTCAGCTGAGAGAGCAGCAATAAAACTCTACAAAACCCATTATGAGGGATAAAGATCAAGACCTCCCCCGGTCTTGACCCCGGCTCCGGACTGGACAGGTCCCTCCACCAACACGGCCAGAATCCCCCTTCTAATAAAGCAGGGTCGCCGCGCCTTTTCCCTGATACCCAAGGCCTCGCCCCAGCCATCCCGCAGCTTCCTGCTCGCACTCGCCTGCCACCTGCCACCGGCGTTCCTGCGGTCTGGTCGGGCCGCGCAGTCACCTCCCCGATGTGCGGCGGCACCGTGCCTCCCTCTCTGCAGTGAGCTGTCCTGGAACGCTCCCGCCCGTTCTGGTGTCTGGCGAAGTGGCACTCGCCCTTCACATCCCGAGCCAAGGGCAGCCCCTGTGGCTCCCCTCCCCCGGTGGGAGCTTTCCTGTCGCCTCAATAAATCCTGCTTTCGAAAGCAAACCCCAAGCCAAGTGCCACCTTTTCCATAAGGCTGATGCTCAGGCTCAGTTAGTTGTTCAAGAGGAGGCTGTTCTGAGCGGTGTGTGTGTGTGTGTGTGTGTGTGTGTGTGTGTGTGTGTGTGTGTGTGTGTGTCCTGTCGTAACACAGGAGAATCCGTGTAATTCCCTGTCCACCTGCTCAGTGTGTGTGTGTGTGTGTGTGTGTGTGTGTGTGTGTGTGTGTGTCCTGTCGTAACACAGGAGAATCCTTGTAATTCCCTGTCCACCTGCTCAGGTCCTGGTCTCGCCTGTGCGTTCTGAAGGCCAGGAACCGTGTTACAGTCGTCCTGTGTCTTCACGCCTTTCAGGGGCCTAAGTGGACACTCAGTAGGTTTATTGGGTGAATCTTTATCCCTCATAATGGGTTTTGTAGAGTTTTATTGCTGCTCTTATCCTCTGGGTGGCGAAGACTGTCTCCCCAAAGCCTCGCGAGGCTGCCTGTGTGTGTTGGAGGCGGTGGGACTCACTCCTTAGCCGAGCTCGGCCCCAGCAGCACTGAGAGACACTGGCCTGCAGTCCCTTTTGATCTTCTCTTGAGGCTTCATTTATTTCTTTCCTTTAAAGTGTGTATTAAAGCTTTCTAAGCCATAGTGAGACTGAAGGTGTTCAGAGTTACTGGATCCTTTGATATCCTTTGCTTCTCTGAGAGACCGTGTAGCATGACTTTCTGTAGAAGCGACTGTATGTGATGGGAATTTCTATTTCATCTTCTCTGAGTCGCTTGTGTTCAGCTAAATTGCATCAAAGCACAGACTTAATGCTGGAATGGAGCACAGCTATGTTCAAGCACAGCCCGAGCGGGTCTTCCTGTAGCTGCTGTGAGTGTCTTTAGATCATGAGTCTTCATGTCTAAATTGGTTCTCTTGTAGGCTGTCCGGAGCACACATGGCTTGGAAGTTCCATTAAGCCACAAGGGGAAACTGATGGTGACAGAGGAATACATCGGCTTCCTGTTAAATGTGGCAAATCAAAAAATGGAGGAAAACAAGAAAAGAATTGAAAGGTATGCTACCTGGGTATCTTCATGCTATTCTTTTTTTTTTAAATCCATGTTATTCTTATGTGCTCTGGTCATCCTTGAAAATATTAGTACCCACCCTCTCTGGCTCGTAATGCCAACTGCTTGTCTACTTGTAACCTTACCTTGGATACAAAGAAACAGTCAGAGGACTGGAGGGGAGTGAGCAGGCATGACACGGAGCTTACGGGGAAGGCTCTTCAGGGAGGGTGGGCGCAGCCCCCAGATGTAAGTGTGAAGGAGAGACGCAGAGTCGCCTGGGAAAGACTCACGACCACAGGTGCCACAGCTGGTCATGCTGAAGACAGTGGGACGGTGGGCACGCTGCCCCTGAGAGCCAGCTCCAGATCACCCAGAAGGTCCTTTGGAGGGAGCTGCCCACTTGGCTTTTGTCTGAGAAGTGTTTTGCATCTCTGGCGAGGCCGGCCACAACCCAACTCTTGTCATGGGTGAGATCTAGAACTGCCGTCACGGAGCCAAGTGGGAACCAGTTCACGTCTTGATCTCGTCTTCTTAACCCTCACCTCCTGGCAAGCGAGACTCTTAGAGTGCTTTCATTTTCTGCTTTTTCCTAAGAATGTAGTTTGCATGTGAAAAGGTAAATATCACGTGGCCTTTCACACACACAGATAATGCCACTGACCCACCCTCCGCCAGGTGTTCAGCTCTGAGATATCCCAGGAGCCGTGACCAACCGGCCGTCTTTCGTTCTTCCTTTCTCCGTCCCCCCAGCGCCTGGGCCACCTGGCATCCTGGCCGTCGCTGCCTCAGTATCTCTTCAGTCACGTCTGCCTCCACCCCTGCTGTTACTTTCTTCACTGAGGGCCGTTGCGGTAGCCTTGTAGGCTGCTCCCATAGGGTGCTTCTGTCTGTCTCTGTTAAACCCATCTCCAGTCCTACTCAAACTGGGTTTGTAAAGTGCAAAGGAATCCTGTTGCTTCACTTGCCAGCTTGAAATTCTTTCATTCCAAGAACTTTTTTTTTTAAGTCTGGGTCTCACTCTGTTGTCCAGGCTGGAGTGCAGTGGCACAATCATGACGATCACGGGTCACGGCCACCTCAACCTCCTGGACTCAGGCAGTCCTTCCACCTCAGCCTGCCGAGTAGCTAGGGCTACAGGCACACACCTCCACACCCGGCTAATTTTTTTTTTTTTTAATTTTTTGTGTGCGGAGATGAGGTCTCACTCTGTTGCCCAGGCTGGACCCCAACTCCTGGGCTCAAGCGGTCCTCTCGCCTTGGCCTCCCAGAGTGCTGGGATCCCAGGCATGAGCCGCCGCTCCTGACCCCAGTGCCTTTCTTGAAGCAGCGAAGGCCGGCAGTGCCGAGGGGAGCATGTGGCGAAAGAGGCAGAACTGGGCTTCTGAGACAGAGCGGGCTCAACGCCGGCTCCACCGAGGGCCTCAGTCTGGGCCCACAGAGTTGCTCAGGGTGGTGGGCTTCACTTTTCGTATCTCTAGCTTGAGGGAGATGCCTGTCTCAAAAGCTAATTATTTCGTTAATTGGATGGCATGTGTATAAGCACTGGCCCTGACCCTATCATGTCATGGGCTCTCGCGATAGGGTAATAACCCTTCTCCTTCGTTGATTCATGGAGAATGAAAGTACCAGCATGCAGGCTTTCTCGACTGGGGTTTCTTACCTGAACCACAGAATGTAGGGAATTGTAGGAGGAACTATTTTCTCAGTTTTCCCAAGGATTATCTATGACGGGTACCGTTTTAGACATGCTGGAGCGAAGTTAATTCCTCACTCACAGTGGACATCGGAGGGCACCCGAGCTTAATTTCTAGCTGAGCCCTGGCTGGAAAGACCGGTCCACGAAATGCTTTGGGTGGAGTGCTCCCGGCGGTGATTGCTCCAGGCCAGCAGCTGAGGAGCGCCCAGCCACAGGCCAGGCCACAGCGTCTGGTCTGCGTGTAGGCACTTACTGCTGCCGCTGCAGAGCTCTACCGCGTGTGCCAGAGAGTAACCCAGTGAGACTCTGCTGAAACAGAAGAGAGAGCAAATGAATTCCCTCTGTTTCCTTACTTGAATTTCAACAAGCTTATAAATGTAGCCCAAGAGCAACTAACTATACACCTGGTGAAGTTAATTGAGCCACGTTCGCCAACTATAAAATCAAATTATGCTTTAAATCCATTGACTCAAAAACATGTTTTGAGATTATAATGTGCATGCTGCCATAAGAGCCACGCTCATCATATGAAATCAGGGAAAAATTAAAGGAGGGTAAAAAGTGTCTCGAGATGCTGATTAGAAGATCACACGTGAATTCAGAAAGTGCGCACAAATTAGGGGGCGCTTGGGAGCAGCTGTAACTCAACCAAATGCTGAGAAAGAGTCTTTTCATGTCGAAAGAGAATAAATAAACACCGGTGGTGTGACACGTTATGCAATCAGACATCGAGTGCCATAATTGGTGTCTCACAGGACCAAAGTTCCACAATTCAGATATCTAGAAGAGAATTTTGAAAACTCAAAAAAGTCTCGAACAGTTCAGCAACAAGAAATAATCTGGAAACATGAAAATCAAAGAGCAAACTGTTTGTAATAGAAAAAGGGTCTTGTTTGTGGAAACAGTTCCCAAGCCCACTTCCTGGTGGAAAGAGATCGATCAGCAGGATCAGCCAGGCTGCTCTTATTTCTGGAGCTGGGAGGACAAAGCCTGCAGGCACCAGCCTGCCTAACAAGCACTGACTCGGAGGCTGGAAGAGAAGGGACCGACATCAGACACAGTACGATAACTTCATACAGCACAATTTCCATGTGAAAAACAGAAGACTTGGAGATCTGTTTACTAAGTCCAAGAGGAAGGCTGTGCTTGTATGTGTTTATCAGAGGCCAGGACGTGGGTCAGATGAAACCACCATTTGGCTATGCGTAGCTTACAGTTTGCTGTGTTCTTTCATCAACCGTGTAGTAAGAAAATATTAAATAAAATATAGACTATAAAAGCGGAATATATTGGTATATAGCATTGCTGATAAGAGTAAACCAAACCTGAAAGAAAGTAATTGAACCCACTTCCAGTGGTTGATTTCTTTTTCTTTTTTTTTTACTTACTGTGGTAAAATGTACATAATTTGAATTCTACCACTTAAACCGGTGTCAGTAAATACATTCACATTGTTGTGCAGCCGTCACCACTGTTCATCTCCGTAACTTTTTCATCATCACAAACTAAAACTCTGTACTCATTAAACTCTAGCTCCACTGGGAACCACTGTTTCATTTTCTGTCTCTGTGAATTTGACTGTTCCGAGTATTTCACGTAAGGAGGATTATACAGCATCTGTCCCTTTGTGTCTGGCTTACTTGTGCCTTAGCTGATGCAAGGTCGTCTGTGTTGCAGCGTGTGTCAGAATTTCATGTCTCGAGGAGGCCGAACATACCTTGTTGTGTCTGTAGGCTGCATTTGGTCCATCCGTGCGTTTGTCAACAGTCACCTGGGTTGTTTCCACCTTTGGGTTCTTGTGAATAATGCTGCTTCTGAACATCAGTAGACAAACATCTGTTTGAGTTCCTGCCTTCAGTTCTTTTGGATATATTCTCAGAAGTGGAATCACTGGATCTTATAGTAATTCTATGTTTGATTTTTAAGAGCCACAATACTGTTTTCCATAGCAACTGCACCAGTTTACCTTCCCGTCTCCTATGAGAAGTTGTGCTACATCCTTGACAACACTTATTATTTTCTGTTTTTTGATACTAGCCATCCTAGTAGGTGTAGAGTGGTATCTCATGTAGTCTTGCTTTGTATTTCCCTAACAGTTAGTGTTGTTCAACATCCCTAATTGACTCATGGACCCTCTGTCTATTTCTTTTGGAGAAATATCTATTCAAGTCCTTTGCCATTTTAAAAATTGAATGATTTGGTTTTTGTTGTTGAATTGTAGAAGTTCTTTACATATTCTGAATATTAATTCCTTACCAGATATGTGATTTGCAAATACTTTCCCCACTCTATGGGTTGCCTTTTGGCTCTTGGTAGTGTCTTCTGATGCACGGAAGTTGTAAACTTGGATGAGGCCCACTTTATCTCTTTGTGGCTGTGGCTGTTGCCTGTGCTTGTAGTGTCCTCTCCAAGAAACTGTCGCCAAATTTAGTGTCGTGAAGCTTTTTCCTGTTTTTGTCTAAGACTTTTATTGTTTTAGTTTGTACATTTAGGTCTTTGAGTTAGCCCCTGGTGGATTTTTAATGCTAACAAGTAAGTGACTCGGGTGAAGGCTGGTAAGACCTCTTTGTTACTGCTTTTCTGCCTCAGCAGCTCTCCAGGCTGCAGACAAGGCTCCATGGGTTGCCCAGCCCAGCTCTGTCCTCCGCCGCTCCCAGGCAAGACAGGACTCGGTACTTGGCGTCACGAATGCCAGGTGTCTCCAGAGTAGCCTTTAGTTTATCATCAAGGTGACAGACTGGGTGAGGATGAGTGAGTGTTTGCTTGCTCTTTCAACAAATGTTTACATAATGGGCCTATCACGTTCAAAGGACTGGTAGGCCCTGGAATTCAGAGAGGAAGCCCACACGGATCTTGCTGTGACAGTTCTAGTAAGTAGCTTACTTGGGAGTTCAGACAGCATATAAATAACTACAATTGAATATAAAAAGGGGCAAGTGCCCTAAGAAGCGTATGGAACACTCTGGGATTTTGCAAGTGGAAGCAGCTAGACTCGTGTGTGCGGAACAAGTGTGATCCGTGACGTGGACTTAAAGGGCAGGCAGGACTTTTATTCGAAGAGCCTGGGGGAAGTCGCCCGGGCTGGGGAGCTGTGTGACGGGCGGAAGGAACAGCGTGAGCAAAGAAAAGGAGGTGGCAGTGCGCAAGCCATGGATGGGGATCAGCGAGTGGCTCGACTTACCTAGAGAATGGGAGGAGTGAGCACTCCCATGACATCACTGCGCGATTTCCTTTCTGTTTATGGTGGTCCTTCTCGGCTTCCTTGGGCCTGTCTCTTCTTATGCTGCCTCTTTTTAAACCGCGTTCTCCAGGATTCTGTACCTGGCCCGTGGCTTCAGCTCCTTCCCGTGTGCTGGTGGGTCTTCCAAATCTTTCTAGAGTCCTGGACCCGCATGTACAATAACCCATGGACATAGCTAATTAAAATAACCCGCCAGCCTTTCCTCAGTATGTTCCTTTCCTACTTTCAACTCCACAGCCATTTTCTTGGTTTCAATTTGTATAATCTTTTTCTTTTTTTTTTTTTTTTTGAGTCAGTGTCTCTGCTCGGTCGCCCAGGCTGGAGTGCAGTGGCACGTTCACGGCCACGGCAGCCTCTACCTGCTGGGCTCAGGTGATCCATCCACCTCAGCCTTCCAAGTAGCTAGAACCACAGGCATGTGCCACCATGCCCGGCTAATTTTTTTATTTACTTATTGTAGAGACAAGGTCTCACCAAGTTGCCCAGGCTGGTCTCGAACCCCTGAGCTCAGACAGTCCTCTGGCATCTGCCTCCAAAAATGCTGGGATGACCGGCTTGAGCCCTGGTGCCTGGCTTGTATCATTTTTTTACCAGTATCTTTACAGTTTATGCTTCCGTGCAAAGCAGAGATGTATATCCTATTGAATTACAGTTACTTAATTGCACGTGTCTTTTTTCCACTGCAACATGGTCAAATCGAAGATGGAACTTCCTCCTGCCCCAGCCACCTGCACCCCCCCACACACACACATGCATGCATCAAATACCTCATCCTAGAACATAGCACAGTATCAAGCTCCTAGTAGAAGCCCAATAAGTCTGTATTGAATTAATCATGAGAGATAAAGGAGCTTGAAAGTTAGCACATCATACTGAGCTCCCCAAAGGCAAAGACAGTTTATTCTCCATTGTTATGTTCTGATTGTCTGGAATAAGAAGAGTGGCTAACAGACGTCCACCGAATCGAGTTGACTGGTTGTCTCCTTAAGTAGCGCTACTCTAAGGCTTCATAGCATTAGGACAGTGACTCTGGAAGACATGTGGGATGCCGTAGAGATGGCAAGTAGAAAGGCTCCTGCTGTGCAGTCTGGGCAGGACGGGACGGGACCCTGAGGTTCCGGATCAGCAGGAGGGACACTGCAGACAGCCGCCCACGTGGCAGCAGGCTGGGAACGTGGGCCACACAGGGAAGGAGGGGCCGGGAGCAGCAGTGGCTTAGACGCCTCAGAGTCGCAAGTCTCATTTCTAAAAATGGGACTAAGACCGCCAAATAAGAAACACACACATTCCCCTGTACGGTTGGCCTTGAGCAAAATGGAGTCATGGTCACCAGCCCTCCTTGCAGTCAGAAATGCACGTACCAAAACAAATACATTAGGATAGATATTTCTTGTTGATGGATTGAAAACAACCACCACCCAAAAAAAAACCCCAAAACGCACATACAACTTCTCATTTCCCCAGAACTTAACTACGAATAGCCTCCTGTGGACCAGAAGCCTTACAACGACAAAACCGTCGACTAACGCATATTTTGTATGTTACATGTGCTATATCCTATATTCTTCCAACAAAGTAAGCTGGAGGAAAGGAGATGTCGTTAAGAACATCATCAGGGAAAGAAAGTCTCTTCGTCAAGCGGAAGTGGGTCATCACAAAGGCCGTCCTCCTCTTCATCTCCGTGTGGGGGCGGAGGGTGGAGGTGCTGGTCTTGCTGCCTCGGGGGTGGCAGAGGCAGAAGAGGCGGGAGACAGAAGGGGCGACAGGAGAGGCAGGGACGCCTGTGTCGCTTCTGTTGGAAGGCAGCTGCGCCCGAGTGGCCCCGCGCAGTTCAAGCCTGTGTTGTTCAAGGGTCAACTCAGGACGAAAACCCGCGATTTGAGGTGGACACACGCCTTTTGCCCTCCAGCAGCTTCTCCTCGGATGCCCCCCAGGCCTTTCCTCCTGCTTCCTCCCATCACACAGCCTGCTCCCGTTCACTTCTGGATCAGCCCAGGCATCAGATCTCTTCGCGGCGTAGTTCTGGAGCTCGTTGGAGCAGCGGCCTCTCTGTCTTCCTCGTGGCGTGGTCAGTGTGGCGTTACAATTCCATGGCTACTGTTCAGCCGTGAGCTTGAGGGCCCAGGCCGCACACCACAGCTCTTTTCTGTGTCCATTACCTGGCACAGGGCCTGCTGCATGCACGTTGGATTTTAATTAAAATGCCAGAGCTAAAAAATAAAACAAAATGCCAGAGCTTAATCAGGTAAAATCCAAATGTGGGATATCTCAGAATAGTCTCCTTTGATATTTGTGAATGATGTGAGCTTAAGTGAGTATGAAATGATGCCTCAGTTTCCTCAATCTTGAGTCCCTATTTCAGGAGTCCGTGAAATTTCAGCGTTTCATTGCAGGCGGTTCTCTAACTTTGGAAAAGGAGAATTCATTTTCTCAGGGCTGTCCTGAAAAGTTAACTCATGAATAGAGCTAAGTACACGTTGTCCTGTGGCGTGATCATCTTGGCTGTAGATGCAGAAAAACTCAAGACAATTTGATTTTTTTCAAGGCGGAGAAACGGTTGCCTGGGCATGCTTTGTTGCTGCTGTTGTTCGTATACTCAGAGCTCTTTTCGTGGCCTGTGAGAGCTGAGAAAATTGCATTCTGGGAATTGGGTTTAGAAAGCTGTGTGAGGGTCATAGCATGAGGGGAGGATATATAATTTGAAAACAAAGTTCTGACTTTTTGAGTGAGACAGTTTCCCAAAGATCTTTTAAAGTTCCCTTTAAAAAAAAGGAAGAAAACACTAGTATCTGAAGTTTCTATTCTTGACTCCAGCAAGAAAGGATCTTTGTTCCGTTTTACCAATTGTACATTGGTACCCTGAGGATGTAGCTTTGAATTCTTGGGTTCTTTAGTGGTAGATTAAAGTAAAGTGCCCGTTCCTTGTTCATTACTTTTTAAAATGTGCTTGATGAGACATTTCTCACAAGCTTTTAACTCCCTGTGATCATAAACAAGCAATTTAATATTATTTTTCATATTCTAGGAATGAAGTATAATCCGGAAAAAAAGACTTTGTTACCTAAGACGAGTGCAGAGTGGGTGGAGAATGGTAGACGATAAGCTTGCGCTCTATGGAAAGCAGCTCATGGCCGGGCGAGGGTGCCCCGTCTGTGGCGTGCTCAGGTTGACGTTTCAGGTGCCCCAAACGCAGGGCAGTCTGAACGCAGGGCGTGTGGAGGATGGTACAGAAACAGTCACCAGGGTCTCCTGAGGTGCAGACAAGACTGGAAAGAAAGATCCGCCAAGCGTGGAAGCTTCCATCCACGTCAGGGACCAGAGTCTTGGTGGGTGTGTGGGGGCCCATGAAGGAGCGCACTCTGGCAGCGTGTCGACGAGCCCACTGCATTCTGGCCTCCTCTCTCAGCTCGGTGGCAGCAGGGTCCGGAAAGAACAAGCCATCTTGCTGGGCAGGAGTACGGGCACGTGGCGCCTGTGGAGAGCCAGGCTCCAGCTAAGTCAGGATACCAAGGTGGCTTCAAGCGAAAAGGTTGTTCTCAGGGAACCAGGCCTGAAAAACGGTACGAGAGGACCCCGGAGGCCCCAGAATTATAAAAAAAAAATTGTATTATACTTACAGTTTTAAATTTCAATCAATTACTTTCAAAGTCCTCTACATTGGATGCAATACACCCATCAAGATGTTTATTCCACTGCTCAAAACAGTTTTTGAACTCGTCAATTTTGATGCCTTTTAGCGCTTCTACCGTTTTTGTTTCACCTCTTCCACATCAGCAGAATGTTTCCCTTTGAGGACTTTTTTCATCTGGGGAAACAAAAAAGTCATTTGGGGTGAGATTAGGCGAATAGGGAGGGTGGAGCACGGGGGTCATGCCAAAACTGCTAAATAGTGTAGTGTGGGCAGATGTGGGTGCTTGTAAGTCACCCATCGTGAAATGGGCAAACACATTGAAAGTCTCCCAAAAAACTGCATTGAAGCCAAATGCAGCCTCTCACAACACTAGCTGGTACACGGATGCCGGCGGGTTCCTCAGACACTTACCTGGCGGGAAGGAAGCCTGCACTACAGGGGCCTGCCCTCCAAAAGATAGTCCCAGTTTTGGGGGACCCCCCCCTCGGATGTCGTGTTTCTCAGTCTTTTTCCTTTTACGACACCTCTCTCTTTGAGATTGATTTATTCATTGAGGAAGTGTTTATTGAGCACCTATTGTGTACCAAGCCCAATACCGGATACCAAGATGTACAGTGGCAAGTCCGTAAGTTCTTGGAACATGGACAGGACAGATATGCACTAAGCATGTTGTGTAAGTATTAGTGTTGTGTGTAGTATTTGGGTGTAGGTGGATATTTAGGGTTTTAGAATTTTGGAGCCTTTGCAAGTAGAGCTTAGCCTATTCATGGAAAGATGGACAGCACAATAGCTCAAACCTGAAATCCCAACACTTTGGGAGGCCAAGGTAGGAGGATTGCTTGAGCCCAGGATTTTGAGACCAGCCTAGGTGACATAGTGAGGCTTTGTCTATACGAAAAATAAAAAATACTAGCTGGGCACGGGGGCATGCGCCCGTTGTCCCAGCGCCTTTGGCGGCCGAGTCAGGAGGACTGCCTAAGCCCCGGAGGTTGACGCTGCGGTGAGCTACGATCATGCGTTGTGCCGCCACACTCCAGCCTGGGTGACAGAGTGAGACCTGACTCCAAAAAAAGACAAAAATTGGCCCAAGTAGCAGTCTGTTTTGCAGGTGTCAAAAATTTCCTGTTACAGTCTCCAGTTACGATAGGATAAAAAAGCAGCACGAGGGCTCCGCAGCGGCAGGGGTGTTCTCGACTTCCGGATCATCCTAACGTGGGACCGGGATGATACATCCATCACCTTCTTTGCCCGGTGGTCACTCATGCGGGTGTTCAGCATATCCCCCCTGAGGGTAGCAGCATGGTACTGCATGCCAAGAACATAGCAGAAGACAAGTGGATAGGGCCCTTGGTCTCATGAAGTCGTGTTCTGTAAAAACAGTCATTGCTGAGAACTAACTCTGTGCCAGGCAGTATGCTAGTTGCTTAGAGTATCGTAAGATGAGTAATATGTCGTAAGATATAATCCTCTGGCAACCTCACTAGATACAAGATAATAATATCCAGTTTTGCAACTGAGGAAACTGAGACTCAGTACAATTAATTGGAATTAGCCAACCACGGCTTTTCCAGAACGCTGGGGTCAACCGCATGCAGTACACCGTGCTACCGCTGCCTTCCAGCGTGTCAAGTGTTAACATGGCGGAAGTGAAGAAAGGAGGCCCGGCTTTCAGGGAACTCACAGTTTGTCATGTACAATTAACACTAAAATTCCAGCAGAAAAATGAATAAAGGAAAAGAACAAGATCCATTTAAAAAATTTAAAATAGCTAATAAACAGATGAAAAACATTCCATTTAACTTGCAGGCACATAAATGAAAATTAAAATAACAAGATGCCATTTTCACCCATCAAAGTGGAATGTGTGTATTTTGATGGTTGTAGTCAACATATGGGTGAAGTGACCGTTCTCAAGTGCTGCAATTCTAATATATTCTGTATTCTATTTTTAGCATATTTTTTTGAACAGCCATTCTGGAAAGCAGTATTTATCAAGAGTCATAAAATGTTTATACCCTTCAGCCACAAAAGTTCATTTCTGGGTGTCTATATGAAGAAATGGCTAGAAACTCAGATCACATCATTCTCAAAAGTGCTGTCACATTTTTGTATTAGGGAAAATTTGAAAATAAGTAAGCCAATCTGGATGACATAATACTGTACTGCCACTAAAATATTAATTTTGGAGTTCATCTGATGATGTAGAATATGTTAATAAATATCAAATTTGAAAAAACAATAAAACAATGTATATAGCATTCTAATTGTGGGGGAAACATGTATGTGTGACACATTAATTCAGACCACAATAAACTAGAAATAAAAACACTGAAAGCGATTATTCTAGGTAGTTATGTAGAGGTGATCTGTATTTGTAGCTTCACACATTTTGCAAATTTTCTAAAATGAACTTCCATTACATTTATGATTTTATTATGAAGAGCTACTAATTTTTGTTCTCTTTCTTTGGCCTCCACATCTGGATGGAACTTGAGGGATGACAGGGGTTGTGAAGAGGAGATTCCAGCCACCTTTCAAGACTGTTCTTAAAGAACTGGAAACACACTCATTTTTCTACTCAAGCAGTTGTAAAGACAAGAGGCAAAACCCTTTGATTTATTTTATGCTTACAAGGCTAATATGGGGCATCATCACATTTACATGATTTGTAAGTGCTGGGCACATTTCAGTCGTTTGGTTTCAGAATATACGGATATAAGAGGAGTACTTATTTCTTCACAGGTTTCACAACTGCCTGCAGCATGCTTTGGAAAGAGAAGCGATTACAAACTCACATCCCAAGATCGAAGAGCAAAACAACCCATCATGCACTCATGGGAAAAAAAGAAACCCAGAAAAAGCGTGTGGCAAATGTATTGCTGAAGAAAACGAAAAAGAACTTGAAAACGACGATGACGGCGTCGATCTGGGAACCAGTGTTGCTGTCTTCCCTGAAGACTACTGAGATCTGGTTCTGAAGCAGCCTGGTAGTGTTTCTAATTAGTTTTATAAAGCTGCTCTTTATAAGAGTATTTTAGTTCATTGAGTGTATCAGCCGTTCAGAAAAGCAAGATTTAATTTCTCTGTATTTCAGAGAAACTCATAAACATAGATGACTTTTTAAAATAGCTTTGTGTACTGTTTACTCATTAAATACTACTCTTTTAAGTCACACAGATTCACTGCAAAAATAAAATTATGATTTTTTTAGTGCCTGCCTCTTTTTATTTGTTTGCATTTTTACTTCTGCAAAACAGGAAAACTAAGTACAGGAGATTTTCAAGAGACCTTTGACGTCAAGGATACTGGAGTAAAGCTCATACTAACATTTCACCTGGTTTGAACGTTGAACCCTCCAGCCTCCAGGGAAGGGGTCAGGGTGTGCTTCTGTTGCCGGGGAATCCAATGACAACTTTCCTGCCCGACCTGCCTCCTGCTCTGGCCAACCACGGGGCCTCCTCAGGGGAGCTGTTATTGTCTAACAGTTTTCTCTCTTGGACTTCTTCTTTCCTGATTCTTTGGCCAGAGACAGCTGGCCTTCGTTGGAACGTTTTTTGCCTGATCCTGTTGGCACTTTTGGGTTGCTGACTTTCCCTGTGCCCAGGTCTGGGACACATGAGACGAAAAAACAAACAAATCGTCACTGGGTTGCTCTTCAGATTCCAAGATCCTTAGCTAGTCCACTTTCCTGTTGACTTTTCAGAGTCTTCTTATGTTTGTTTTGTCTATAATGTCCAGAGTTTTAAATTGCACTGCTGAGAGGAGTGTGGAAAGGTTTGTGGACTCCATCTTCCCAGGATCTGAAGTCTAGTGTGTGTTTTATAGATTTAGAGGGTACAAGTGCCGTTTTGTTCGACGGATCTGTTGCATAGCAGTGAAGTCTGGGCTTATAGCAGACCCATCACCTGAATTGTGTACATTGTACCCAACAACTCATTTTTCTTCCCTTACACGCTTCTACCCTCCCACCTTTTGTAGTTTCCAATGTCTGTTATTCCACTTCATACAGCCACGTATTGCTCATTGTTTAGTTCCTACTTATACACAAGAACATGCAGTATTTGACTTTGTTTCTGAGTTATTTCGTTGAGGATCATAACCTGGAGATTCACCCATGTTGCTGCAAAAGACGTGATTTCATCCTTTTTTGTGGCTGCATAGTATTCCATGGTATGTGTGTGCATACACCCCATTATATCTATATTTCATGTGTATATGTATATATACACACATACATATCATGTGTGTGTGTATATATAATGTAAACATATGCATTCCATGGTGTGTGTGTATGTGCACCATGATATACATATCTCCTATTTTCTTTACCCAATCATTGTGGACACTTAGGTTGATTTCATGACTTTGCTGTTGTGAATGGTGGTGTGATAAACATACAAGTACAGGTATCTTTTTGAAATAACGCTTTCTTTTCCTTTGGGTAGATACCCAGTAGTGGGATTGCTGGAGCGAATGACAGTTCTATTCTTAGTTCTTTGAAAAATCTCCCTACTGTTTCCCATAGAGATTGTACTAATTTACATTCCCACCAACAATGTATTCTCACCTTCTATTGTTTTTGACTTTTTAATAATAGCTATTCAGACTTGTGTAAGATGGTGTCTCACTGAGGTTTTAATTTGCTTTTCTGTAATGATTGGAGATATTGAGCATTTTTTCATGTTTGTTGGCTGCTTGTATGTCTTGTCTTGAGAAGTGTCTATTCATGTCCACTGCCTACTTTTTGACGGGCTTGTTTTTGTTTTTGATATTGTTGAGTTCTTTGTAGATTCTGGATATTCATCCTTTGTTGGGTGCCCAGTTTGCTGACATTCTCTCCATTCTGTAGGTTGTCTGTTTACTCTGTTGATTACTTCTTTTGCTGCATAAAAGCCTTTTAGTTTAAGTCCCATTTGTCTGTTTTTGTTTTTGTTACGTTTGCTTTTGAGGTCTTACTCAAATTCTTTACCTCGGTCAAAGTCCGGAAGAGTTTTTCCTAGGTTTTCTTCTGGGATTTTTGTAGTTAGAGGTCTTACATTTAAGTCTGTGATCCATTTTGAGTTAATTTTTGTATATGGTGAGAGATATGGGTCCAGTCTCATTTTCTGCATGTGACTACCCTATTTTCCCGGCACCATTTATTGAATAGCGTGTCCTTCCCTCAGTGTATATTTTTGTTGACTTTGCTAAAGATCATTTGGTTGTAGGTATGTGGCTTTATCTCTGGATTCTCAATGCTGTTCCACTGATATATGTGTCTATTTTTATATCAGTACAATGCTGCTTTGTTTCCTGTAGCCTCGTAGTATAGTTTGAAAACAGGTAATGTGATGCCTCCAGCTTTGTTCTTTTTGCTTATGATTGTTTGGGCTATTCAGGCTCTTTGGAGGTTCCGTAATGTGTTTTTGGAACTGTTGATAACATCAAATTGTGGGGGAATTGCTGAGGATATCTTTGCAACCCCGTGCAGAGAGCCTGGATCCCTCATTTTAACGCTGTGTTCTGTTTCCCAGCTGGTGTGCTTTGCTGCTTTTGCTTGAGGCCACTGGAGCCTCTCCACCCTACAGGGAGAAGAAAAAGCCTGCAAGTGTGCTTCCTGTCCTCCTCAACCACCACACACGCATACACTCACTGCCTCACAGTCAGTAGTGACAGGTGCAGAGCTTCAGATGACAACTTTGTTGCCCAGAAATGGAGTGAACTTGGATGTGCAGTTGTGATCTAAACTCCCAGCAGGATCAGGCTGACACTTGGACTTCCCTCGAAATGTTGTTGTTTGTCCCTGCTCCCTGGCCAGTTTCTCCTGGGAGTCCCTGTTTAATCCCTTGCACTCGAATGATGCCTTCTTCTGCAAGTTCTGGGCCCATTATTTTGGATACATTTTTTGAAAGTGATGGCATAAATCTATGTGAAATAAGTACATATTTATTTTAAACAATAGTTGACACTTCAGTGCTGGAAATTAGCATAACAGTTGATATGCTAGAAATTACATCCTTGGTTGTGATTTAAATCTACGATGCAAACAATATTTCTGGTGTTAAGTACATAGTTTTAAAAATTCTTTTTGGGAGTATAATAATTTTTGAGGGTCGCTTCTATAATACATATTGTTAGGAACCAAGAGGTGGGGATAATTAATTTAGGTGAGGGAATATTAGAAGTCTAATTCAAGGAGATACCATTTCATTTAGGTCTTAAAGGACAAGACAGTTTGCTTGGGGGAGAAATCCAAGAAAAGCACTTGGAGACACAGGATGGGTAACGAAATTGCCATAAGACTGTCATGGAGCTGGCCGAGGGCGTTGCCGCACACCTGTCACCCACCACCCTGGGAGGCTGAGGCGAGAGGGTTGACTAAGTCCAGGAGTTTGAGACCAGCCTGAGCAACCTAGCGAAACTTCATCTCTACCCAAAATCAAAAAAGTAGCCGGGCATGGTGGTGCATGCCTGTATTCCCAGCTCCTTGGGAGGCTGAGGGAGGATTGCCTGAGCCCAGTTGGTCGAGGCTGCAGTGAGATGTGATCGTGCCACTGCACTCCAGCCTGGGCAACAGTGAGACCCAAACTCTAAAAAAGAAAAAGAAAAGAAAAAAAGACGATCATGGAGTAGAGAAGTTGCTATTGCCAAGGGGTGTTCCAGCCCTCCAAATGTCATGCTGCAGCGCATTAATCCTGTGTTTGGTGCCAGTTGCTTGAGTACACAGCACATACAATTGTGCACAGTACACAATGCTTGACAGTGATCATGAATGACTATGTTACTGGCTCATGGATTTACTGTATTTTTAGTCGTTATTTTGGAGTGTATTTCTTCTACTCTTAAAAAAAATAGTAAACTAAAATACCCTCAGGCAGATCCTTCAGGAATATTCCAGAAGAAGGCATCGTCATCACAGGAGATGATGGCTCACGCATGCTATTGTCCCCAGAGACCCTCCAGGGGGACAAGGCGTGGCGATGGAAGACGGTGATCCTGGGGGTCCTGGCCCTGCGTGGGCCTGGGATGACGTGTGTGTTTGTGTCTCCGTTTTGACAGAAAAGTGGGTTAAAAATTTTAATAGAAAAAAGTGTATAAAATAAGGATACAAAGAAAATATTTCATACAGCTCTGTCATGTATAATGAGTTTACGTTTTAAGCTAAGTGTTATTACAAGAGTCAAAAAGTTTCTTTAAAAAAATGACATCCACAACGTAAAAAAGTTACAGTACGCGAAGGTTAATTTGTCATTGAAAGCACCTTAAAATAAATTTAGCGAGGCCTAAGTGTACAGTGTTTACAAAGTCTACGGCAGCGTCCAGCAATGGCCTTCACGTCCACTCCCGGTCACTCCCTGACGCAAACAACTTCCAGTCCCTCAAGCTGCATGCAGGGTGTGTGCCCTAGAGAGATGTACTACTTTTTAACTTCTATACTGGATTTTTACTGTCACCATGTGACAGCAGCCTACAATGTCCAGTACAGCCACGTGCCATCCAGGTGTGTGGCCGAGGAGCGATGGCCTATCCCGGATGGCCGAGGGGTGCAGTAGCCATGCCATCCAGGTCTGTGTGAGCGCACCTGTGACATCCACGCAGCGACGAAATCGCCTATCGGCCCATTTCTCAGAATGCATTCCCACCGTCAAGCGATGCCCGACTGTCAGACCGTATCCCCATGGCCAATCAACACGTGACCGTATCACTTTATTTATGCGTTCAATCCACATTCCTGATCACCAACATAAGCCCTGCAGTGCAGCCATGTGGGACTGATTTGACACACAAGACAACCTATCGGACAGGACCTAGTGGCTTGTTTTTGCTGGGGTGGGAAGAACATTTTCCTTCCTCTAGGATGAAGGCATTTACGCCTAAGGTCAGGCGTCTCCATCTCACCCACCTTAACTGCTTTTGTGTTCAAAGGGGGGTGGGGATTGTGAGGCTTATTGAGAAACAGGAAAACTAAGAAACACAACTTTGTTTTCTAAATTCTAGGCCAAAAACCATGAACGAGCAGCGAAGTCATGGCTACACAGACATGTCTGTTTGGCCTGGGGAGGATATTGTTCCTCATTGAGTCAACATTTTAAAATACGGTGGCTTCGTGTTTAAAAATACAAGCACAGCTCTCGTTTGCAGCCCAGCCCTGGCTGCAACTCTGGACCAGCCACTCTTCCCTCCCGCAGGCCCATGCCCCTGGTGGCTCCCTGACCCGCCTGCTCCACCTGTCTGCACTTGGCTGTTTGGTCCCTGTGGACACGGCACTATTCTGTCAGCACACCACCTAAAACATACAACAGCGGGACTAGTGACACAACCTGCTGAGGATATTGCAACACAAAAATGCAGACCCTTGACAACTGTTAACCCTTGGAGAATTTCCAGATGGCAGCCGCAGAGCCCCGGACCAAAGGCTGGGCACTTCTCAGCATGGGCCCCGGGCCACTGCACAGGCCACACCTGGGAAGCTGGCCTGGACCCCAGGCTGGGGCCTCAAGGGCCAAGGAGGGTAAGGCACCCTCCCGCTCGCCTGGGCGGTCACCCTCCTCCCCTCGTTAGGACAAAGGCCCAGTGCTGCAGCTCCGTCACGAGCCCAGACGTGGGACCTGCTGACAGGTGGCACCCTGCGGGGGCAGAGTCCTGGGCGGCCGTTCAGAAGCCCACTAAGAATGATCACTCCTCATGGGTATTTTGGAAGCTGAGGCAGAGGTCTCAGTGGCTAAACCTAGATGGAACAGGATGGAGCCTCCTTCAAGCCCCCCGACCTCATGTGTGAGCAAAGCCCGCAGGGAGCTTGAGAACAAGGCTTTCCCCATTTTGAGAGGAATCGTGTGACGTCCTGGGTTACATGTTGGAGAACCCCGGAAAGCGACCACTGTCAGCCTCACGGGTGTGCCCTTGGACAGGCTTACTTCGATGGGGGGTAAATCTAACACTCCCACGGTTTATACCACGGCTATTTCTGGTTGGGATCTCTGTCTTTTAGAAATGGGCTTTGATCCCCAAGCCTCCTTCCTGCACTTTATCACGCTGCTTTCAGTTGCAGCCTTGTCCGGTGCAGCAAGATTTGAATGCCCCAAACTATTAACATTCCAAACTTAACAGCCGCTGAATGTCCTGGATCTTTATGCCTCTGTTCTTGCTAAGCGTATATACCTCAGCCCTCTTTTGCTTCTGCCTTTGCTATACTTCCGTTTAAGCTATCGTTGTAACCCATTGCCCATTTGATTTATCCGTTTATTCTGTTGGACTTCATTTTTTAGAGCGGTTTTAAGTTTGCAGAAAAAGCGATGGGAGGACATTCAGACAGTTCCCACCTGTCTCCTTCACCTGCCCACACTGGTTCCCCTGTTTTCTTACGCTGCATCTCACACGTCTTAATTGCGATGGCACTTCTCTTATGGTGGATGAGCCAACCCCGATGTTAGCAAAGTCAGAAGTGTATACCCTCCTCATCCGTCATTTCCATTCTCTCCTTCTGGAACGACTGTCAGTCTATCCGTCATACAGTGGCTCTTCCTATGGCCTGTTCTCCATAAGTGGGGGGGAACCAAAAAAAAGGGAATTATTTTCTGGAGGGTGGGCCCCTTGTAGGGTAAGTGTTCTGGGAACTGGGAACCCATCGGCATCCATGTCCCAGCTAGCGTTGTTGGGAGAGGCTGCGTTCAGCTTCAGTGAATTCTTTTTTTTTTTTTTGGAGATTCTTTCAGCACATGGGTCCATTTCACGATGGGTGATTGATGAGCACGTCTCCCCACACCGCCCTGAGTGTTCAGCAGCTTTTGACCCCCATGCCCACCCTCCCTATTCACCTGATCTCACCCTGAGTGACTTTTTTTCATTTCCCCGAAGAAAAAGGTCCTCAAAGGGAAACATTTTGCCAATGTGGAAGAGGTGAAGCAAGAAACGGCAGAAGCGCTTAAAAGCATCAAAACGAACAAGTTCAAAAACTGTTTTGAGCAGCAGAAAAACTTCTTGATGGGTGTGTTGCATCAGATGAAGAGTACTTTGAAAGTGACTGAAGTTTAAACATATAAGAATAAATACACAACTTTTTATAAATACATTTTGTACTCTTGCTCTCTTCCCTCATATATATACATATATGTATATTTATATACATATATGTTTATATACATATATATATATATATACACATTTTTTTTTTGAGTTGGAGTCTCACTCTGTCGCCCAGGCTGGAGTGCAGTGGTACCATCATGGCTCATCGCAGCCTTGACCTCCTGGGCTCTTCCACCTTAGCCCTCTGACCAGCTGGGGCTACAGGCATGTGCGACTATGCCCAGCTAACTTTTAAAAAAATTTTGTGGAGACAAGATTTCACCGTGTTGCCCAGGCTGATCTCAAACTCCTGGGCTCAAGCAATCCTCCAGCCTCAGCCTTTCAAAGTGTTGGGTTGACAGGCATGAGCTACCATGCCTGGCTTTATTCTCTGTATGTTTTAAGCTTTTCATCTCTCTTCCCATCTTCTCTTTATGTGCTTATTCCATGGCATGTCCTCAGCACATCTTTCCATTAACTCATTCTCTCTTCAGCTGTGTCTAATCGACTTTCTAGCCAGCCCACTGAGCTTTACGTTTAAAGGACTACACTGTATGATTTTTAGAAGTTCTATTTGGTTCATTTTCTTCTTTTTAAAAAAATTATTTTAAAGATGTGGGGTACAATTCAGGGCTAGGTCTACAAATGTTCATTCTGCAGGTACTCTTGTTGAGGTTGTGTGCCCCTCCCTCCCTGGCAGTTTCCCACTACTGCCAATCCTGCACACACACCCTCCCCCTGGCAGTTTCTCACTACTGCCAATTCCACCGCCCACCTCCCCTGGAAGTTTCCTGCTCCTGCCGATCCCATTCTTAAAGTAGTACGATAGTTTTTCAAGGTCCACTTATGAGTGAGAACATGTGGTACTCAGTCCTTTGTTTCTGTAACAGATCACTCAGTATTATAGACTCTAAATCCATCCAAGTTGCTGTGAAGTCTATATTTATTTAGACATGTAAGAATAAAGACACACATTTTTTTATAAATAAAGCCTGGGGTTTGCTTTTTTTTGGTCCTCCCTCATACAAAAAACCTAGGATAACCTTCTGTTATAGATCACTCAGTATTATAGGCTCTAAGTCCATCCAAGTTGCAGCAAAGTTCATAATTTTGTCTTTCTTTATGGCTACATAATACTCCATCGTGTATATGTACCACATTTTCTTTATCCAGTCCACTTTTGATGGGCAGCACAGTTGGTTTCATGTTTTTGCTATTGTGAATAGTGCTGCAATAAGCATGCGTGTTCAGGTATCTTTTTTGTCGAATGATTTGAGTTCCTTCGGGTATGGTTCATTTTCCAATCAGATTATTTACAGGCTCCAAGAGTTCTTTATCTTTCTGCATACCCTCATCCAGATATTCCTGTAAATTTTATTGGCGCAAATTTATCACACATCTGTGTGTTGTAGACACCATCTACTTTCTCTAGCTATTCCAAGAATAATTGAAAAGAGAGTCCCCCTACCACCGCCAGATATAAGCCACTCAAGAGGAAAGAGAACTTTTTCTCAATACCAGACTGTTTTCTCACCATTTATGCATATATAAAACATCTGCATAAAAGTTTTCTATTCATTTACTTGGCACATATTTATTGAGCACCTACTATGTGTCAGTCATGTAGAACAAAGTCTCTCCCCTCACCGAGCTTTCCTCCTAATGACATTAAAGACTTTGTGTGGACACTTGCCTATAATCTGCAGACCTTATTCAAATGTCGTCTTGCTGCTCTTTAAATTCTACTCATCAGTCAAGGCCCAGCTCAAATGTCGCTTCTCTGAGAAGTTTCCTTGTCATCCATTTCAGAATTAACATCTTCCAGGTCCGCTTACCCAGAGCACGTTCCCGTCACTATACATACACAGCGTGTTGTTTACACCATAACCACACAAACCAAGAAGTTGCTTGATAGTTATTAATTGCCTATGTATATATCCAGCAGCACTACTAACTAATTGAAGGAAAAAGCTATATTTCCATCATTTTTGTATCCCCAGTGTCTTGCATATTGGTGGTTTCCAACAAGTGCTTTCTAACTATCTTGATACATAAATGCATTGTGTGTGTGAGAGCTCTGAGGCATTACTTACCGCATTGTTTTATTGACAAATGACAAAATCCCCAACCAAATTGTATTACGATACGTTTCTTGGAAAAAATCTTGATTAATTATTGATAACATGAAAAGACTCAAGTTAAACCAAAAAACAAGTTTAGAGTCCAATGACTATGCATAGTATCAAGCTTTATATCTAACAAAATACCCACATGTCTAGACACCAGTATTTCAAGATATACCCTGTGCTTAAAAGTGATAGGTCCTGTCCTTTTTTATTTTTACACCAGTTTTCAAATAAAACTTTTTTCCAGTTTTATTTGAAAACGTCTTTATTTTTAAATAATTGCCTCTACAGAAAAGTTATAATAGTACAAAGAACTCCTGGATACACTTTAGCCAGAGTGACACTCTCTCTCTTTCTCTCACAGAGAGGAGATCTACCTTAGATAGTGCATGTGTACAGTCTCATATAGAAACTTCTGTGGGTAAGTTGAAGGTCTCGTGCCGCTACTCTTAAACATGTCAGTGTGTACTTCTTCAGAACAAGGACAGTCTCATAGAATCGCAGCATAATGACAAAAATCAGGAAATTCAACGGTTATACAATATAATCGTATCATCTGCAAATATTATTCAAATGTCATCAACTGTTCCAATGATAGTTTTGTAGGATAAACTGGATCGTACTGACTTTCATGTTTCTATAGTCTTGTTTAATTATTCATGATCTGTTAAAAGCTTTTGTCTCTGATAACATTGACAGTTTTGAGGAATTTTTTGTAGTTGTTTTATATAGCCAACAATGCATATTTTCCTCATAGTCATTTGCCTTAGACTCAGGTAATGCATTCAGGGCAAGAAGGCTACGGATGTGGTGGGTTCTTGTCAATCGTGGCCTCAGGAGGTGCATGGCTTCAGCGTGCCCCATTATTGGGAATGTTAGCTTTGATCACCTCATTAATGTGGTGTCAGCTAGGTTTCTCCACCCGAATGGAAATTTTCCCTTTTGCAACTAATAAGAAATTTGTGGGATGCTCTTCTGTGATAATTGGAAATACCCTGTCCCTCATCAAACTTTTACCCACCAGTCTTAGCATCCGTTGACAATTCTCGTCCAAATAAGTTATTACAATGATCGCGAAATGGTGACTTGAAAGCTTCATTATTTCCTCTACATGTATGAGTTGGCTTCAACCTTAAAAAGAAGCTTCTCCTTCACCCCCAGACCCCACGGACTAGCATATGAACCCAAGGATTCTTATTTTATTCAATGGGTGATAATCAATTGTTGTCATTATTTATATTTATGTTGAACAATATCTAGATCGTTCCAGGCTTGGGGAGTGGGGTCCCTGTGTGCTTCTGACGTGTCTCCACCAGCTTTTGAGAGCGTCTTTACTCTCCTGCACAAGATGTCCCATGCAGGTTCACGGCCCCCAGCCACAAAGCCAGCCAAGAACCCAGCTCCTTTCTGTGGGGATTGGCATTTAGAAACTAAGTTCTGAGCACTAGGTGTGTGCGTGGCAGCGATTTCTTTTTGTAAAAATAATTATAGGATGATAATTAATCAGAGAGATCATTATTCAAAGGTTGTGTCGTACAGTTTACATAATCCATGAGATGTGTTGACAGAAATGACATCTAAAAGTGTCTCGTAAGTTCATTTCTCTGAGACGTGCCGCAGGAACGTTCATATGAATATCCTGAGATGTCTCATTATATTCATTTGACGGGATCCCTTTGTTCCTCAGCTTTCTGTGACTTAACACCCACCCCTACCTAGTTTCCATAATATGGAAGCAAACTCTTCTTAACTCCTCGGAGAAAAGCACTGTGTTTGGCTAGCCTCATTTTACCTAACGGTGGCCAATAACTAATTTGGACCTCCTGCTAATCTTTGTGGCCGGCTTTCGCTGATGCTTTGAAAGGAGGCAGATGAGCACGTCGCCTGGACCAGCCACTGCGTTCCACAGCAGCAGGCTTGTTGTCTAGCTGAAGTTGAATTCATCAGGTCTGTGAAAGGGCGGGCACGAGGGACCCGGAGACACAGGATGTCACCCAGGGTCTGCTCTTTCACCAGTGGCCACCAGGTGGCAGAGCACTCCACCCAGTGGGCCGCCGGCGCTGTCAGCAAATGGCCTGAGCCCAGCGTGGGTTTCCATTGTCTTAGAAAGCCAATTCCAGAACGTTCCGACTGCTTTGTTTTTCAGAAGAAAAGTCATATTGGAAAAAGCACAAGTCCTCTTACCCTCTAATACATTATCTGATCTAATTTCAAATGATCCTTCAGTCACCTGGCATTTTAACAGCAAAAGCGTTTATCCAGAAGTTTCCACCTTTGTTGTTGAAGTATATTCCATTAACATTGCGTCACGCAGAGGGAGGAAAAAGAAAGGAATTTCGGAAACGAGATTTACTTCCAATTTTTTTTTTGTCTGAGTCTAAAACCTGCATTTAGCCAGCAGATTAATTGTGTCTGTATATATGTAAATATATTGCACCCATCAAGAATGTGTACGTGAGAAATTCATAATCACCATTTTGTACAAATTCAAAAGATGAAACTATACGTTGGTTTGCGTATAGCTGTCCAAAGTCATTGTTTTCTTGGAGTATCTGTATTGTCTTGGTGTCCTCGAGAAGGCGCGGGCGATCACAGTTACATTTACCAGGTGTTCATGTGTGTTTCTAGGTGTGTTTGTTCTTTAGGTAAACTTTAATGTTCAATACTTAGACAACAAACAGCTACAAAATCTAACCATCTACATTTAACCATGGAGTCTGTAAATAACCTATTGCTATTAGCTTAAGACAGTTATTCTAAGATTGATGATCCTTGAATCCCTGTTACAGTTGATTCCAGATTTTGGACAGACAGTGACAGATTATTTCTGATACCTTGATTTTAAGGGACTTTTTCGACACTGGTTTTCTCTGTGGTTGCACAGGTAAATGTAACCAGCACCCTTTCGATCGAGAGGGCACTGCTGAAGAGTTCAACCCACAGCACAGCTGGGTGCTTAGGACTACGGTTTTGGTTTGGTGGTAGAAAAGTAGAAATAAGTCAAGAGAATCTGGAAATAACGTCTAGTGAGAAATAGATGGTTCTTGAAACAAAGCAAAAGATGATCCAGTGCTGGGGAACTCTTCAGCAATGTGTTTCCTTGCTGCTACTATGGTGTGTTGGATAAAGTCACATCTGGTTTATCCTTGTAATCTCTAGTTTACACTTTTCATTTGAAAAACAAAGGAGCGTTTTTCTCCAATATCACATTTGTGTTTTCACTTACACGCTCACGGAGGTATTTGGCACGTGTTCCTGCGTGAACTTAACGTTTCGCTGTCAAGCCTGGATCTCCTTTCAGGATCCTAAACTTAACTGCTTCCCCAGACCTTTCTACAGGGCGCTCTAAGTAAACCAGTCCCCTAAATGGGAAAGTGCTATCTGTGGGGACATTCTTTCACTCAAGGGATGAAGAATGGCTCTTTAAAAGGGTTACATTTCACCAGGCATCTCTCTAGTCAGTTCTTTTTCCTGCCTTTCCCTGTTTCTAAAATGGAAAAGATACGCGTGACCCTAACTCAGTCGGGGGGTCGGGGGCTGCTGCCCTGCTGACGTGAGCCGTCTAAAACTGGGAATGAACTTCTCGCTCGCAGCGGCTCTGGCGACATGCCTTCTTTCTGTGGAAAACACACGACTCGACTTAATTGCATCATCTGTCTTTCTCTAAGACCTGGCTTCCTGCAGGGCCAAACAGGTCTGAAGCCGGCAGTCTCTGCCTTTAAGAGGGCTAATCAGAAGGGATTTGTGATATTGAAATCACTAAGAGGTAATTATGAATGATTTTGCGCAATTCAGAAATGAAAAATTCTTTCCCAAGGCCCCAAAGCTTTGAGTCTATTTTGTTTTAAAATAATGGGAATGTGTTGCTTCACGTGCATATCATGCTAGCATCGTGCATGCGTTTCTCCAATGCCAAAAGTGAAAATATGCTTCTATAAGAAAAGATTAATGAATTCCAAGTGACAATAATAAAGGGCACATAATGTAACTCTGGAAGCAGAAACTTCCACAATGATAAAAGACAGGGGAATTCATTCTATGAAAATAATATTAATAATGGGTTTCCACACTGAGCTTTTATATTATTTCTTTACAATCAGAGGAAAAAGACATTGCCCAGAAAACTTTCCCTCGTCTGTTGACATGAACAACCATTTTTGCTATTAAAGTAGAAACTGGTAATTACATTTTTTAAAATGACACTCTGGTAATTACATATTTAAAATATGAACCCTGATGTTTAATTAGGTCATATGACTGTAATATCAGCTTGCATTTGCAGCAGATTATCAAATCCCAGCAATTCATTCCATAGAGAAATACAAGTAAAAAAAAAAAACTGCTGTAATTGTGAGATTTAAATAGAATAAACCATAATGTAGTACAGTATTCCTTAAATATTGTTTACTACTGTTATTGAGTAATGAAGTTATCATCATGGCATATTCTTCTTAGATAATTACTCTGGTAGCAATAAGCACATAGAAAGCTTGGTTTTTTTTTTTTCCCGGAAAGCTTTCAAACTGAGCTCAGGGTAGAGTTCAAAACATATATTTGAAAGCGGCTTTGTATATTTTTAACATGCATATGGGTTTTTTAAAAAAATTAACTTCGTTGTGCTTGGCTGTTAGGGAAGTCATTTTCGTTTTTTAGCCTGTACCATAAATCTTTGTTTTATTCGCCCTCACTTTCACTGTTTCCTAGTTTTCATTTAAAAATTATAAAGCGAAATAAAACCTCTTATTTTAGCATAAGTATCTATTTCGATTTTGACTGATAATTTCTAAAAAGCTAACCATATGCCTGCATTTTGTATTTTAATGTTTCATTGTGCCTTAATTGTAATTTGTGGAGAGTTTTTGTTGATTTGTCTTTTAATCCCTCCTTGCTTCTCTAAACCACACTGTGTACTAGTGTGTACTAGTGTTATTTTTTGTAAAATACCAAAAAAATAGTAGAGTTTAGTTGCTAATTATTGTATTATAATCCCCTTTCAGCAGTGTTTTTCTTAGTAGAGAGAGCCCTTTACAATATACATGTTATACTTTGATATCCTTTGAGAACTGTATTCTTTATTGTTATATTCTGCCCCAAATTTAATCTTTAAGATATAAAAAGTAACCAACTGGTTGCCGCAGAAGTCATTAGTGTAGGGTTAATGATATAGGACTTTTAAATATTCATAAATTTTGGAGTCTCCTTATCATGTGACTAATGATTTGCACAGCTAAAACAGTCTGAGTACTTTTCCATTTAGTCCACTAAAGGTAGGGTTTCCCATATAGAGGTAACTTTACTACTCAAGAAACTTGCCTTGAAATTCTTCCACGGATTGTCCTTGACGATGCTACCAGAATCTTTATTAAAAATCCTCCCTGTTTTCTCTTTGTAGCTACACCTGCTATAACTCATAGCTGTCATCATATATTGTGTCACGAAAGAAAAGTCTTTTCTGGATCTAAGGATTCTATGGTTTTTTATTTAGGGGGCAAGAGAAACGCGATTGTCTTTATCACACACTTGGTGTCTTTTTGTGTTGACTACAGCAGCCTACTGCACGACAGGCAGTGGCAGGACGGGTGTGCAGTGACTGTTTGAGCAGTGGCATTTGGTGCCTGTGATTCACCATAAGGAATCTATTTCCTAACACTAGGGGTCATTTTAGCTTGTGGCAACGGTGTATGGTATCTAGTTTTTATAAAAATAGATGGTTAGGCATATGACATTTCCTCGAAAAGCGCTATCCTGGAAAAACATTTTCCTGGGCTCAGATTCCTAATTATTCCCCTAGCTGAGCTGTGAATCGATTCCGTTCCATTGTCTAGTTTTTAAAATGTAAAACAAAAGCGTGCTTTGGGTTTCTTATCTCAAGTCTGTTTTTGTGAATCCTGCTAAAAAAATGTTCAGGCTCTACTCTGAGGGGGCGATGCTTGATCTCACTTTCTGCCTGTGGTCACAACCCAAGGCCTTGTCACCTTTGGGGCTTGCGTGGCCTTTTTCTTCGAGCTTTTCATTCAGATTCACCTGAGCTGCAGTGAAAGTCGTACTCATTTTTCTGTCATTTTCAAGCGAGGTACAGTAAATGCCTTCGTTAGACCAGAACTTTGTTTCTCCCATAACAACTTTCCATTACAATCTCTCCGGTTTTCTACTCATAAAAGTGTTTACAATGTCAAGCTCTTCCTAAAAGGACTTTGTTTTTCCCCTCTAGGATCTCATAATATAGATTACTTATTTATTTTTTAAAATTCACTTTAAGGCCATGGTGCTAAACACGAGAGACGATATGAGGAAAATTCAGGTTTTTTTCAGTTGAGCATTATGTGTTTTCAAATGTACTCTAGGTTATGTAATATGAATTATGATCTTGTTTATAACAAATGGAGTGGGTAATTGCAAGCTATAAATCATTTCTGGGTATCTGAAAAATGTAACCTTCTTCCTCCAGTTACACACATAAATAAGGACAGTTGTATTTGTTTTCTTAAATCCAGTTTTCTTAGATCAGCTTAAAATCTGTTGTGCTTCGGAAAGCATGGCATATTATGTTTAACGTTTTTCAATCTGAAACAAAATATTGCCTTTGAGTCAAAAACTAGATTGACTTCCTATACCTGGTACTTCCTAACACGTGGAAAATACCAAGAGAAAGTTATATTGTCTACTAGCAGCAAATCTATGATGAAAATGTTCATGAAGCTCACACGGAGGCAAGTGACGGGGACTTCCTCTTTTTCCCACTTTGAACTGGAACGACGACCTGATTTTCCAGACAGGGCAATCGTCCCAGGCGCAAGCGTCCACTTCCGAGGCCCGTGCGACGCCCTCAGAGTTCTTCTGTGGCTGGCCGTCCGTTCCGTTGCAAGTGACGGGTCTTACTTTGGAAAATAAGAGAATGAGGTGTGTTTTCAGTCGGTGGCATTTTAACATTCTCAGACCTAAGGCCAAAAAGGTTCTGACCTAACAGAAAGCGGTGAAAGCCTCACACGAGAGGCTTAGAGCTGCGTGTCGATGTCACGCATGTCCTGTCGCCGGGGGTCACTGACGCCTGCCCTAATGAGGCCAACATGCCACATCCCAAAAATGCATCCTCTGAAGCCATTTGAAGGATGATGTGGAGAGAGGAGGCCAGGATGCAAGAGATGGGACAGTGGGACCGAGGTCGCCCACATCTTAGTCTAGTCTGTCACCCGCTAGCTGTGCTTCTCTTTCCTGCCTCTGTCTTCTCGTTGGTATAAGAATTCAGAGGCCGAACAGGGTGGCCTCTGTTGTCTTGTCTGGGTCTGTGATTCCACCTCCCACTTTGTTCTCGACTCTCACCTGCCTGTTTCCTTTCTCAGAAACAGCGTGGTCTTGCACACATTATTACATGTGACGTGCATGCTTAACGGCTTTGTGAAGAGAATATTCTATGCACACACACTCGTGTGTCTTGCCCAGAAGAAAACAATTACATCCGCCACCAAAAATAGCATCTGGGTAAAAGGCACATCATTTTTATAGATTAAAATGTTAACGAAACGCTTGGAGACATATCAGCCCTGAAAGAAAAAAAAAAAAAGTGGAGCATTTAAAGGCAGTCTTACAAAATCAAAGTCTCTGGAAGGTGAAAATCCTTTCCAAACAGTGATCCTCACTGATGACCACCCGAACTTCTTCGGGAATGTTCCAGGCAGGTGTGCGGTTCCCACTCCCCAGCCTCCTTACTCTCCGGAGACCCGCAACTCTGACCATGTGGAACCACGGGATATGACACCCAACACTGCCTCTCTCTCTCCTTCTTTTCAAAAACATCCTTCCACGACACATGTGCTGCTCTTCAGTATGGCCGCAGTGGGATTTGATGCCATGGAAATGGTAGCCCACAAGAGAAGCCCCTTACAAAAGCACCCCTCTCCCTCTCCCCCGCCCAGAAATAATAACAATTTGCTAAATTGTTGGGAAGTTGTTATAATTCCTTTTCCAAATTATTACTCGCCCTTTAGATTAGAAATGAGGCCCGGGTTAGCAATCAGCTATAAATGGTAGGATTTCTCAAGTAAGAAGCACTTGTCTGATTGTGAAGTGGAGGCCATTACTGCCTTGATTGGGCCTTTTTTTTTCTTCGGCTGGCTTGATTTGTGCTTGAGAGCGCACATTCACTCCTGGACCTTGAGCAATCAGGCCTCCCTCCCCCTCTAGTTTTCGCTTAGCGATTTAGGGGCCACTGCTTGGGCCCAGCTGCCACCTTTTAGCCTTCACCACGCAGAATATATTTTTTTAAGGGGGTAGGGGATGGGAGCAAGTAACGAGTGTACATTTTGCTTCTTAATGTGCCTATTTTGTATTTTCAGAGAGAAGTTTCTCGCTCGAAAAACAACCATGTTGGAACTTGGACTGCTACACTCAGTAAATAAGTTTGGAAAGAAACTTCAGCTGCTTTGAGCCTACTGTCCGTTTCTCTCTTCCTTCAGAGAAAGGCAAGTGCGGGGAGACAGAGGCTGGACCGAGGTGTGCGAAGGCACATTTCGCACAAACAATAGCATAGCCTTTGTTCTCTGGGAAATCAAACAGAGGCAAGGGCTTTTTTATCTGCTTTGTTCTGTTGGGCATTTCGTCAGCTTTGCACCAAATCTAAGGCCTCTAGGAAGAAGGTATTAAAAGCTCTTGAAATGGGAGTCCTATTTTATCAGGTTTAAAAACTGCTTAATCACCCCTCTAGTTTAAGAAGATCGATCTTGTCAACAGAGAGGGATACTTTTGTTAGGAGTTCAGTTCGGCACGCCTGACTCCGTGGAGCTCACTAGAGTCCCCGGAGAGACGGGATTTCCGAAGCCGGAAGAGAGGCTCCTCTCAGGCACTTCTTGGATGCCGTCAGTCCCCATCAGATGATGATGCCTGTGTGAGAGCCTGCGCCCTCTCACCCCTCTTCTGTCCCGCCGCCCCCCCCCGTCAAAATGGCCAAGTGACCTCCGTGAAACACATTTTTCTCAATACATTCTCAAGTCTGGGTCACCACAAATCTGTATAATAAAGGGAGGCTCCCCCAAACGAAGACCAGGTGACAGGGAGTAGTTCCCTCAAGATCTGTGTCAGAACTCATAATAAATCTTTTGACACCGGTTTTACTGAGATATGATTTAGCAGCCATAAAATTCACCCATGCAGTGTGTGATGTGACGAACTTTAGTGTAGTTATAGAGTTGTACAACTATCATCTCAATTTAATTTTAGGATATTTCTATCATCCTAAAAAGAAACCTTGTGCCCATTTACAATCACTCTCCATTCCCACTCCAGCCCTATGAAAACACACATCTCCTTTCGTTTTCTCTATGCTTGCCTTTCTCTTCTTGGCTATGTATATTAAATATAGACACACACACACACACACACACACACACACACACACACACACACACACACACACATATTTCCCTGCACATACAATATAATGTAGAAGTGGACATTTCAGATAAATTAACTATTACAGTGTGTGCTTTTTTTTTTTTTTTACAGTATGTGTTTTTTTTCATGTCAGGCTCTCTCGCTGCAGTGTTTTTGAGGTCTGAAGTCTCATCTATGCTGTAGCATGTATGGTTCTTTTTTTCCTTGTTAACTGGTAAATATTATTCCATTCTGTGAATATATCACATTTTATCCATGTATCCAATGTCACATTTAGATGTGACATTTCTGGTTTTTGGCTCTTGTTATTGATACTGTTACAAACATCCCTGTATGATCTGTGTGTGGACATACGTTCTCCTTTGTTGTGGATAGATAACTAGGAGAATTGTTGAGGCACATGCTACTGGGATAAGGGGTGCAGTACCTCGTGTAGGACAATGTGTTGATGTTGGCAACCAGGTTCTTGTGTTCCAGTTTGGAAAGAACTCACACACAGACACCAAGTAGCAAAACAAACAAGTAGCTTTTATTAAACAAAGAATAGTCCACTCTCAAAAAGGAAGAGTAAGCTGGGCTCGGTGGCTCAGCCTGTAATCCCGCGCCTTTGGGAGGCTGAGGTGAGGGATTGCCTGAGCCCGCGGGTTCGAGACCCACCTGGGCAGCGAGATCTCATCTCTACAATAAATCAAAAAATCAGCCGGGCGTGGCAGCGCATGCCTGTAATTCCGGGTACTCGGAAGGCTGAGGCGGAAGGATCACCAGAGCCCAGCATGTAGAGGCTGTGGTGGCCGGGAGCAGCCACTACACTCCAGTCTGGGTGACAGAGTGGGACTTCAACTCAAAAAAAAAGGAAGAGTAGGTGAAAACAGTTTATAGAAGTTGCTGCAAGCATCCTGGAGGAGGGACCACTGTGCCAAGGGGTGTATCTGATAAGAGTCTAGCAGGCAGGTGTGAAGTTTCCTATAGGCATGGTTTTGCACCAGCTGCGGCAGGCCTCATGGGCTTGGAACTGTCCTACAGCCTTAACGTTTTCCTGGTCTAACCTGCTAACTCTATCAATATGATCAACCTATGTTTAACTTAAAAACAACAACAACAACAGCCGACCTGTTTTGCAAGTGGTTGCATCGGTCTACATTTCCACCAGCAATGCATAAGAATTCCAGTTTCACTACATCCTTATCAACACTTGCTATTATCCGTCTATTTTATCCTAGCCATTTGAGCGAGTGCAATAGTATTTCCCTAATGACTAAGGATGATTATGTTTTCATGTGCTTATTGGTCATTTGTATATTTCTTTGGAGAAATGTCTATTCAAATTATTTGCTTATCATTTAGTTGTTTTCTTTCCTTATCAAAGAGTTGTAAGGGTTTTTGATACATTTTAAATGAAAGTCCTTATTGGAGATATGATTTGCAAAGATTTTGGTCCCAGTCAACCCAGTGGGCTGACTTTTACTTCCTTCATAGTGTCTCTCAAATACAAACGTGTTTGATGTGAAGCAAATCTCTTTTGAACTCTTAGTGGAGCACAGTATCTCATCGGTTCCGAATATAATTGTTTAAAGAAAGAGAGAGAAAGGGAGGGGAAGCAAAAGGTTAAACACAAGCTCAACCATTATACTTGGGTCAGTTGGAGAAAGGGAAGAAATCGCTTTGCTGTTACGTTTCCCTTAAAATAATCTGACAGTTTTCACCAGAACAAGTTTTGCTTTTCAGCTCTTCATTTCTAACTTCATGTCCATCGTTTGAAAATCAGGAAGGCTAGGAAAGCAGAATCTCGAAGGTCAGCCCAGGCTACAGGTGGTTTGGAATGACGTGTGTCTCAGAGAACCTGAAGCCACAAAACCTCACTCTTTGTGCTTCTTCCTCTGGGAAACAGAAATGACGGAAGAAAAAGTGGGATGTGCAGTTTATTCTCCAGCAGGAGGTCCTGCTCCTGGTCCTCCCAGGCAGTGCGTTATTCGCAAAATGCCTTCTTCTCAGGTGAGTCCGCAAGAGTGATTCGCAGCAGCAGGAACATTAACAGCCAGGGATGAACGTCAGCTTATCAGGCAAATTTGGTAGAAGAGAGGAGAAAAAACCCAAAACCATTGGTAATAAATGCTTTTGTGTTGCAGCTGCTTGGTGGAGGGGTGAGGGTGGGGGAGCCTACCTAAGAGAAAGACCAGAATGTATTTATAACATCTATGGCTCAGCTCTGATATGGCAGGGATGCACATACCTTGCTGTTAGCAATGAAACTGGCAAGTGTTTCACTACTGTCTAGAGTTTTCAACATAAAAGCAGGCAGCAGTGAATCCTTTTGAAAATTAAATGATCAGCTTTTAATGGGTTTACTTTGTGAGTCCAGATTTCCATCTGGCATTTGCTATGTGTTACAGCAAGAGAGACCCACAATGCAACGTGGCTGCCCAGAGGCCTCTCCCTTCTTACCCACCCTCGTACCAGCATGAATTTAGCCCTCCAATACCCCAGACAACTAACAATTGCAAAAATAGTGGAGCATATGCTCATCTGACCTAGTAAGCTTAAGAGCGTTTCTCTTTTACAAAAACTGTGACTACAACTAAGAATTCAGTAGTTACCATCAATATATTTTATTTTATGGATGCAAATGTTGCTGCAATATTCTGTTAAAGATAGCTCATGTTGTACGGCCTGAATGCCTCCATCAACTTCTGTTGTCCACAGTAGGAAGAACTCATCGTCCGTATTACTTTTACACTTGGCTTGGTGCTATGAGTCACTTCAATTAATTTTTAAAAAGTGACTTCCAAGGGAGGCTTGGCTAAGACCATAACTCAATCTTAGGGACACAGGTCATTCTTTTTTGACAGAGTTGCATCATTTGTTCAAATCGGTATGCTGAAACACCCGCTGAAGAAGGGGGACGAGAAAGCTGTTGATTGTAATCAACCCAGTGAAGTCAATGCAGAGCCAATAAGCAAGTAACTAAATAGAAAGGGGGCCTATTGGGTAGAGTCAAGTTTCACCAGAAATAAAACCCGGTGAGTCGAGAAGAAGAAGCTGTCTGAGTGCATGTCAGGTGGCTAAGCAGCCCCTAGTCACTTTCTTTTCTTTTTTTTTTTTTTGAGTCGGAGTCTCACTGTCACCCAATCTGGAGCTCCCAGCCACCGCAGCCTCGACCCGCTGGGCTCCAGCGATCCTTCTGCCTCAGCCCTCCAAGTAGCTAGAACTACAGGCATATGCTACCACACCCGGCTAATTTTTGATTTATCGTAGAGACAGGGTCTCGCCAAGTTGCCTGGGTGGGTTTTGAACCCGTGGGCTCGGGCAGTCCACTCTCCTCAGCCTCCCAAAGTGCTGGGATGACAGGCTGAGCCACTGAGCCTGGTCCCTAGTCGTTTTCACACATGAAAATGGGAAAGGCACCACCCCACACAATCCGCTGAGCTCTGGGAAGAAGATTGCCAAGCCAAAGGAGGGAAAGACTCGATTCCTCTCAAGAACAAGCGGGACCATCGGGGGAAAAGTAAGCCCTGTTCTAAAACAAGGTGAATATCTGTTGATTTCTTAAGTGACCATTGCATCAACCAAGCAACTTAATATACAGGAAGGAAACCAACCACTTTTCCCCCCATCATGAAAGCTCTGCAGGCAGGAAGACCTAACGGATCAAAATCTGAGTTTAAGCAGGCCTCACAACCTATGTTATAGCTGCAATAATATTCACAATAATAACCCAGTGGTCATTGGTTTTTACCCCCCGCACTACGCAAATCCTCAGGACCCTACAAAGCCCTGGGCACATGTTCCTGGGAGTCTCCAGCCAATACCATGCACACACCCTGTGAACTGTCTTGAGTCCCACGCGGTTGACTGTTCCCAGTGAGGTGCTGGGACGCTGACTGGCCTTCACTTCTGCTTCCGGGTTCCTTCTTTCGGGAACCCAATGCTCCCCCGTCGTCCTGCCACGCTCTGCCGGGCTCTGGTGTCTCCGATGCACCGAAGCCCTCAATGGGCCCAAGCAGCACGGCCATGGGACACGGATCTCCACCCGTGAGCACCGCCCTCCATCTGATGCGTCTGTAGACCTGTCCTTGCCCTGATGGGCAATGGAACTTTAAGGAGACGACGCTCTCCTCCTCCTCCTCCTCCTTCTCCTTGCTCTCTTTTCCTCATTCTCCTCCTCCCTTTCTTCACCCCCCGCCTCCTTCTCCTCTTCCTCCTTCCCCTCCTCCTCCTCCTCCTCCTCATTCTCTCCCCCCCCTCCTTCCTACCCTTTCATGTTCCCATCCCCTTCTCCTCCCACTTCTGTTCCTTGAGGTCCAGGAGGGCCATCTGGCTACAGCTCGAAGTGCCAGGCCCCATCCGGTCCTCAGACTTGCTCCTCTGCCCAGTGTGGCTCGACTTCACAGTCGCTGTGTCTTTGCTTAAATGTCTCGCCTCTTCATGAACGTCCTGCGCTTTTTCTACTGCATCCCTTAGTGTTTGCGTCACTGTTTTTTAAAGTCCTGTGTAGCAAGTCCAGCAACTGGGTCACCCCGAGTCTGCTTCTTTGGACTGCTTCCTCTCAAGAGCACATTTTCTTGTTTCTGTTTGTGTCTTGTGATACTTTATTGTATTCCAGATATTTTAAATAAAATAAAACAACAGTAAAGAATAAAGTCAATTATATTTACCCCCCAAAAGAGCACCGGCCCCCTTTCCTGTCAGGCAACTTGAGTGGAAAAGGAGTCCTCAGTGAGTCTGACTTGTGGTTGAGGTGACTCTGGTCTTTGTTTGCGGTGTTAGTTTGATTCAGTCTACTGCTGGCTTTAAATATTTTGAGTATGGATCCAAAATTTTTTTGTCACAAGGAGTTAGGTTCTGAGCACTGATGGAATTCCGGGGATCTCTTTGTGCTTTACAGCTGTGCCTCCAAGTTTCGGAACTGTGGAAGCTCTCTCTCTCTCTCTCTCTCTCTCTCTCTCTCTCTCTCTCTCCTCCCCCCCCCACCCCGCCCCCTTCCTCTCTCCCTCTCTTTCTCTCTCTCATTATAGCAAGGATGCCAGACTTCAGCGTTACTTGGAAGTTCTCCTTGATCTCCAGTCCTGCTTCAGGATTTATGCATTCAAGATCTTTCTCCTCCCAAAAAAGAATTGGTGGGTGGATACGGACCTGTCTGTGGTTGACCTCCTTGGAGTTCTAACTTGTCTTACCCGCTTGCTTTTGGCGATTGAAAGTTCTTTAAAAATTGAGTCAGTCGCACATCCCTCTCCAGAAAACCTGTGGGTGGGTGATTCCTCCTTCGGCCCCTGTCGTAGCAGGGGTGCGAGAAGCCGCGTGTCTCTCATCTCCTCTGAAGGGCATTTCCTCTTCCGGAATATGGGTCATTTAGGTTCCTTTGTGTTCTCAGCTCTACGGTGAGTTTAAGTCTTATCCAGCATGTTTGGGCAGTCAGGTTGAGAGGAAATTTTCTTACAACTTTCTCCATCCTAACCAGAAATCTCCTCAACTTGGTTTTCAGATTAAAAAATATATATATTCCTTTTACTTCCATATTTCATAGGCTTATCTATTATTCATTTTACTTACATGACTGCTACAACTATATGGTTGTCATGATCAGTTTGGGGACAAGCAAAACTGAATCTGGGTAAACTACTTAATTGGTTAAAAAAAAATAAGAAGAAATGCAAGGTCACTATTAGTCTCAACTAGGTTTTTAAATAGGTTATAGAGAGCTCTCAAACAGCCATTCAAAAGAAGGAGAAGCAGATTCTACTGTACTGCGTGTAACAAATTTTGCCCCGTAGAACACTGACATAAAAGTAGTCCTAAAAAAAAGAGAGAGAGAGAGAGAACTTTCCATTAGGAATGCTAATTATGTATACTATATAAACTGGCAAACAAGGTATGAAATCTTTATCCATTTAACTCAAATGTTAGTTTATTCAGCAAACATGATTTTGCTATCTATATTGCTAAGTGGTTCTACTTGGGCTCTCTACTGTAAGGAACTTGATTATCCATATGTCGGATTGTCTTTGTCTTGCATACCTATCGGTTTTTATCTCTTTTATCTATATTTTTTAATTTTTAAATTTAAAGATGTGGGGTACAGTTCAGGGCTAGGTATACAAATATTCATTATGCAGGTACCCTTGTTGATGAGGTGTACCCTCATCTGCATTTTTTATAATGTTAAACAATTTCACTATTTTAGCAATTTACTTTTCAGCAATGACTAGTCTGTTCATCATTCTTGCTAATTTGTCCCTTGACTTCATAATGGTGTTTTAATTATCAGTTTGTTTCCTTAGGTATTTAGTGCCTGTTTTCCCTCATTCTTTGAATTCATGACAAACTCACTCAGTCCCATCACACAAACACTCATATATGTACCAAACACCCATATACACACCCACATATATATTATGACACTCCAAACTTTTATCTCTACTCAGGTTTCTCAGAACTCCAAATCTCTTTTTGAGACAGGGTATTGCCCTGTCACCCAGGCTAGAGTGCAGTGGTGCGGTCAGAGCTTATGAAAACTCGAGTTCTTCATATTATACATCCAATTTCTTATGTGACTTGACGTCTGTACCTAAATGTCCAATAGATGTTCCAGACATAGCATATTCAAAACAAAGCTCCTTATTTCTCCCACCCACCCACCTAACCCTACTGCCCTACACACTTCTCTATCTCAAATAATGGCAATTCCACGCTTTCAGTTCTTCAAGCCAAAAAACACATGATCTTTGATTCTATTGTTTCTTTATACTCACAGCCAATCTCGCAGGCTCTGCCTTCAAATTGTACTCAACATTGAATCATGTTTCTCCACTGCTCTGTGCACCATCCTGGCCTAAGCTGCCATGATTTCTTGTCTAGATTTTTTTTTTTTTGTAATAACCCCTATCTTAGTCCATTTGGGCTGTAATAATAGAATACCACAAATCAGGTCATTTATATTTTTAAGAAGAATTTATTTCTCACAGTTCTGGAGGCCAGGGGTTTGAGGCCAAGGTGCCAGCAGACTTGGTGTTTGGTGAGGGTTCACTTTCTGGTTAACGGAGACTACCTTCTCGCTGTGTCCTCAGTGGAGAAATGGCCAAGGCAGCGCCCTGCAGCCTCTTTTCTAAGGGTACTCATCCCACTCATGACGTTTCTACTTTCATGAACTAACCACTTCCCAAAGTCCCTACCTCCTAAAACTATCACACTTGTGATTAAGTTTTAACATGTGAATTTGGGGGGATTATCACATTCAGACCATAGCAACCTCCTAATCAATCTCGCTCTCTCTCTCTCTCTCTCTCTCTCTCTGTCTCTCTCTCTGTCTCTGTCTCTCTGATCTGTCTCTCTTTCTTTCTTGCTCTCTCTCTCCCTCTCTCTCCCGTTATAATTGGACATTACCTTCTTTCTGAGATCTTTTAAATGCCTTTCATTAGGATTCATGCCACTTAGTTGGACATGGGGGCCGATTATGCTATTCTTGTGTGGGAAACAATCTCAGACTTCGGCTCATTTCTGTTGATTTACCAGACTGACCTTGGGGCAGGGTAGGAGGTGGGGGTTGTTTGTTTGGGAGCCGTGACTTTTCTGACTGTGCAGTTTTTATTCACGGTTGCTAGGTCTTGAAGTTTACTGGCCATTTTCATATTTGTTTTTTCTGCAGTGCCTTTTTTCCCTTAAGAGACATATTTCTCTGGCGCAGTTTCAACTTGCTCTCTTAAACTAGGAAGCTCCCTGTGCTAGCCGCTTTGCATATGGCAGTTATCTTTTGAACTTTCACAACAACCTCATAACATAAGTATGTTACTGTCTTTTCAGAATGAGAAAACTAGACTGAGAGAAGTCACATGACTAGTAGGACACAAAGGCAGTATTTCTGGCCATAAACTAAGAGGATGTTTTGTTTTTGCCGTTTTCCGTATTTCACATGCATGTCTCAACTGTCCTTTAAGGCAGGGGTCCCCACCCCCCGAGCTATGGACCAGTACCAGTCCGTGGCCTGTTGGGAAACGGGCCACATGGCAGGTGAGTGGCGGGTGAGTAGAGCTTCCGTCTGCTGTCAGTTCAGTAGCAGCCTTAGATTCTCCCAGGAGCGAGAACCTGTTGTGAACTGCACATATGAGGGATCGAGGTGGCACGCTCCTTTTGCGACTCTAAAGCCGTATGATCCCCATGCCCCCACCCTGTGGGAAAATTGTCTTCTGTGAAACTAGCCCTTGATGCCAGAAAGGCTGGGGACCGCTGCTCTAAGAGGCCAATTGTCTTGAGCGCAATGAGATACCTGATACACATATCCATACCTGATACACATATCCATAACGGATCCCATAATCCTTTGCTGGACAAGGAGAGGACAGTATTCCCTTGGGAGAGAAAACACAAAACCAAGAAAGATGGCTCGGTAGAATGTGTTAGAAGCTGGGGTCAGATGGAGGGTGAGGCGGGGAATGGAGCAACGTCCCAGGGTAACATACTGTCCGTCCTAGGGAAGAAAAAAATGAAATTGGCAGAAATATGATAGAACAGGAAATGTGATATTGCATGAAATCAATGATGTAAATTGCAAGCCATCACTTCAAGTTACAAATGGTGGATTGGACGTATACCCTCACACTCAATTCTTCCCTAAAATGCACACTTTTTTTAAACACACATAGATCACAAAAACAGAATGGGAGAGGAGGCAGCAGCGACAGCTTGCACAACTGGAAAGCAAGTAAGGGGAGGAGTGGGAACTGACTGTGCAGACGTGAGAACACAGTGGCAACGCAGAGAGCCGATGCTGCTGACGTCCAGAAGCCCCAAGTCTCAGGAACTGACCGCAAGAGCCTCCTCTGGAAGTGGAGACGAAAGAGGGGCCAGAAACTTGGGGACGTAACTGAAAGCTGAGAGTCCCCCAGACTCCTCCTCACTTTACTCAGCTGAAGGCTGAGAAGTTTCCTTTCTGAACCGGTGGCCACCAGGTATACTTGAAGGATTAAGGGTATGTTTACTCACTTCATCTTGAGGCCCCTACACTCCTCCCACCTCTCAGTTCCTCCAGTGCTCGTAGCCAGGCATATCCCTCCACACACTGACTCCAAATGTCCTTTCTAGGGGACTGACCAGTGCAGAATAATATGCCCCCAAAGTGCTTAACAATGAAGGCCCATGAAAGGGCCCAGGGAAATCATCTTTCAGAGAGGAATGCAGTACGTAACCCAACCCGCAATTAAGAGCAGCCACTCAGCTTTTTAAATGCCACACTCTTAAATATAAGAAGATAGGCCGGGCTCAGTGGCTCATGCTGTAATCCCAGCACTTTGGGAGGACAAGGTGAGTGGATTGCCTGAGCCCGCGGGTTTGAGACCCACCCGGGCAACTCAGCGAGACCTCGTCTCTATAATAAATCAAAAAATGAGCCAGGCATGGTAGTGTGTGCCTGTAGTTCTGGCTACTTGGAAGGCTGAGGTGGAAGGATCGCCTGAGCTCAGTAGGTCAACGCTGGGGTGGCCATGAGCGTGCCACTGCCCTCCAGCCTGGGTGATGGAGTAAGACTCCAACTCCCCAAAAAATATGTAAAACACTAGAATAGTGCTTGGCATGTAGTAAGAACTACGTGTTTGTGATTATAATAATGATAAACTAGCAAGTGATATAATCTAACAATATACAATAATAGTAAATAATCATAACAAAATATTCATGATAAATAATATGAAACAATAATTAATATATTACTATCATTCTATCAATCAGGAGATGCTAGTTTATGCTGCAGCAACAAAAATCCCAGAGTCTCGGTGGCTTAAACTACCAGTCTTTATTTCTTGCTCATACCAAATGTCCACTGCTGACAGCAGCAGTTCCTGTCCATTGCTTTCCCACAGACCCAGGCTGTAGGACAGATGCCACCTTGAATGTTGCCAGTCACTGTACCAGTGTGAAAAAAAAATTCTGGAGAGTCTCGCACACGTCACTGCTACGTGCTCCAGTCCGAAAGTGACACGCCCCGTACCCATGGCTGCTCACAGCTCGTGGCTCCACCTAAATGTAAGGGAGCCAAAGCCACAGCATCTCACCAAGCGCTCGAAGGTAAAGAGAGCCAGAAACGCTTGGCAGAAAGCACCAGAGACTCCCACGCATGTTATTCGCGTTTGTGTTTCACTCTTTAACCTACAAACACATTTTGATAAAAATAAAAACTAAGTTTGAGAAAGAAAACAAAGTGCCAGCGACACTCAGAAAAGGTTCATCTTAATTATTCTTGTCTTGGGTTGTCTGGAGCTAAACTTGGACTAACCTAAACCTTGTCTGGATGTAAGTTATTAACAAACGAATCAAAAACAAAAACAAAAAAGCCAAATCACTGATTGTTTGATATACTTCACTACACCAAGATACATTTTCCTCTTAATACTGCAGAAACTTGATCACAGAGTCGTATCCTTTTAAAACATGTAAACAGTTACAATTCTATTTGCTTTGATGTGCTGCAAAAGCACACATTTTGTTTTGTCAGGATAGAAACCACCAACAACAGAAAAACTGCAAGGGCGTCATGTGGACAGCTTCCTCACATCAGCCAGGGTCTCCCAAACCGCAGGGTTGTGCCCTGTGTCTGCAGGTGGACAACTCCTCGTGTTCCAAGAAACCGAGCCTGCAAGCCAGGAGTGTCCTGGGCTGAAAGGAAGCCCAGAGGCCCGGGCAGGCCTAACTGGGTAGCGTTCACAGTGCTTAACTGTTATTGTCTCTGTGACTTGATGAAATTTCACTATTGCTGGTTTTCAGGGAAAAGTTATATCCTTACTTTACACTGTGCACTTAAGTAACTCTTGATGGAGTCACTTTTTAAAAATAATATACACAAATTTATCTGCTCTTCTGGTGGTAAATGCTTTCCTAAGCTTGACTCTAAATAAAATAAATACACTTGGCATATAAAAAATTAAAGGACAGATGAAAATTGAGAGGGTTCTTGTTTGCTAAGAATAATAAAAACAGAAACAGTGTCAATATAAACAAAAATGAATAAATAGGAAAAAAGAGTTAACATCATTCTATATAAAGATAATGTATAAATCAATAAAAAAGATTTTGTCACAAAAAATTAACAAAGAAAGGGAAAAAGTAATTTCCAAAGGAAGAAATACAAATGACCAGTAATAACATTATAATCTATTAATAATAAAATACTAAAAATAAAATATTTTGTTTTGACTCTTTGCTAAAGATAAAATGGTTTATAATAACCATCATTGGTGAGCTTGTAGAAAAAATGGGCACTAATATTTGGTAATTTAACATTTAATAAAATCACAAATTATTTAGCATTTTCACTTAATTAATGCTAAATTAAGTGAAAAGGGAAAACTATAACATATTAAAAGTAGTATGGTCAAATTCATTGAAACAATAAGTACTAGAATAATATTTTTTAAATACAGAAAACAAAAACTGGGAAGCTACAACTCAAGGAAAACAGTGTTTTCCTATCTCTGGATAGGTGAAATGACAGAAGTCACTTTTGTTTTCTTCTTTAACTTAAAATTTTTTTTCCAAAAGCCTTGAAACAGCCTTGAATGTACAGAAAAGCTATAAGTATAGTACTAAGAACTTTTATTTTCTGAACCATCTGAGAATCAGTTGCCAACATATCACCCTCAACGTTACTGTGTGTTTCCTAGAAATTAGGCCATTCACGTGCCTGGTCACAAGAAAGCAATCAAAACCATGAAAATAACACTGATGCTCTCGTCTGATCCTCAATCCCATTTAATTTCCACCAAATGGCCCCAAAATACATACTACAGCAAAATACATTCAGTTCGAAGTCACACATTGTATTTCGTTATTTTGTCCCTTTCCTCTTCTTTGTTCTGGAATAGTTCCCATTGTACCTCATGCTTTCTTTGATTTTCATGACCTTGATACTTTTGAGGTTCCCAAGCAAGTAATTTTATAGAGTGTCCTTCAGTTGGTGTTCATCAGATATCCCCCATGATTACATTCTGGTCATACATTTTGGCAGGAATGTCACAGGAAGTGATGCTGCGTTCTACTCATTGTACGCCTTCAGGTAGCTCGTGGTTTTGACTTGTCAGCACTACAGTTGATGTTCACTTTGATCACTTTATTAAAGTTGTGTCTTCAAGGCTTCTTCATGTGAAGTTACTTTTATCATTGGTAATCAAGAGGTATTTTGTAGGGAGATACTTTGGCACGATGTCAATATCCTGTTTCCCATCAAACTTTGACGTATTAATTTACATCAGTATGGACACATGGTTTCTTATTTTGGTTTACAACAAGCTGTTAATAGTATCATGTTGATGCTGAGGGTGTTCCCTGTTGGAGCAGTGCGGAGCTTATTCAGGTTGGTTCCTGTGTCTTTTCGACATTCCCCCTTGTTGAGTACATCTTTGCTTTCTGTCACAAGATGTTCTGGGCGTGTCTTGCACTTTCTTTGCCCCAGTCATGTCTCCAAGGAGGGGATTTCTTTTCGTGCAGGATGGTATTTAAGTGCCAAGATTTTAGAGCCAGATGTGCTCATCGGTACTGACGTATCATGGTTGTCAGGCCCTCTGGGGGATATATGTATTTACATCCATATTTACATCTGTATTTATTTGTAGAGCTATCCATGATTACTGAAATCTAAGCATTCACACCAATGCCTTTGCTCCCAAGCAAACATTCCCAGCTTTCTCCTCCTGTGAATTTGCAAATCCCCTTCCTGACTGAGAAATGCAGCTCCCGTAATTCTTCATGGGTTTACTTCTCTGCCGAACGCCTCCATGCACAGCAGTCTCTGTCCCACTTGGTTTCTGACTTCCTACCACAGCCTCTCCCTCCAAGCCACTCACCCAGTGGGGCTGTGCACCACACACTAGGCTGCCGCCCACGGGGCGGCCCTCCCTGCCTTGCTTGGGTCTTGACGTCCCACGGGGGACGGTCATCCTGTGCATATGCCCACTTGATCCCTCTGGGACTCCAAGAAGAACGGGGAGGGAGGGCTCTGCTCTGGCTGACTGCATCGCCTCACCCTCCCAGGCTCAGCCCCACCCACTGGCTCTAAGATCCAGCTGTGTAGAAAGGGAGCAGGAAGAACAAATAGAGGAGAACTGGGACTCTGGGAATTTCACAAAGTTCTTACAATAAACATATATTACTTTTATAATATTCAAAGGGTAATTTTATTTTCTTTATCGTAAAGATCAGATACTGGTACATTAGACCAAGGGTTAGCAATCTTTCTATGTAAAGAGTTAGAGAGTAAATATGTTCAGCTTTGTGGGCTGAAACCATTCAACTCTGCCATTAGGAAAAAGAAATGGTCGTAGCTATGTTCCAGTAAAACTTTATCTACAAAAATGGGCAGCAGGTCCTACTTGGTCCTCAAGTCCTAGTTGGTAACCCCTGTCCTAGGATGTGGATCCAACAAGCCAAGGTTCAGTCCTGAGCACTCTCTTTCCATACCTGGGAAACAAAAGACAGGTAGTTTAATCCCTCTGAGTTTCATCTAGGATTTGTATGAGTCTTTCATGAACTGTTAGATGTGAAGCTACTTTGTGAAGAGAAAAGTGTCACATGATATACTTACAAAATACGTTGACCTTGAAGTGAGTTGTGAGAGGTGAGGCGATTAAAAAAAAAGAGCTTGCAAATGATTTTTAAAAAACACTTAAAGGAGCTTGGATTTTATAGTAGCTAGGGGATGTTTTCTAATATGAAAACAGAATATCAGGAACATTCACCTGGCAGCGATGCAGGGGATGAAAGTAGGAGCTTGAGAGGAAGCGCCAGGAGGCGTGTCCTAGGAGTCAGGTACGGTAACACTCGCAGAAACAAGGACATCCAGAATGAGATCCAGCGGAGATTAAGGAAGGAGAGGCAGTGCGTGAGTCTTTATGGCCCATATGCCAAGGAGGAAGAAGGGAGGAAGAGAGGGAGAGAGGGAGGCGGGAGGGAGGGAGGGAGGAAACGAAAAGGAAGAGGAGGAGGCGGCGGAGGATTTTGCCAGATTCATCTGCACAAGAAATGACCAAAAACCTTCTGAATCTGCCAACAGACTGCAACCATCCACACTGAAATTTTGAGATGCTTAGACTTAAACTGCACATCACACTTCTGTATCAAGGAAACACAAGAGGAAAATCTTGCCTACGACTGGGGTGCATTGATTCAGAAGCCAAAGAAAGGAACACCCGCAGACTTCGTTAAGAAATATGTTCAGTATGACGTTAATATAAAAATAAGAAAAGGTGCCTCCGTCTCTTGCTAAGTCCCCTGTTGGAGGCCTAGAGCACACATCATCCTGAGACTGTTCTGTGGACACGTTCCCCGTTGTTCGTCCTACTTCGCATGTCCATGAACGTCAAAACTCTATCACATCACTGCTCCAGGATACTCGTTTGTTGAGAAATGGCTCATGATTTTTTTCTTTACGGACGTTAACCTTCCTAGCTGTCTTGAAGATTGCCACAAAACTCCCACGGAGTCTAAACTTGGGCTAGGGATTTTTGACTTGCCAAAATGATCACTGTCTGGCAATGACGTGATTCGGTTTGTCAGCAAAGATATCAGGTTTGGCTCTCAGGCAAAAATAATTCTCATAATGTTGATAATTTGAGAAAACAAAGTGTGTTCTTTCTTCTCCTCCATGGCCATCGCCTATCCCGCCTGGAGAAGCGTGGCTACCACTTGTTCCAGGAAGTTAATTGTCAAAATCAAACCAAGTCATGACAGAAGATGTGTTTTATGCTCAAAAACAACGGGTTTGGCTGTGAGCAAAACAATAGGAAGCAGAAACAGAAGCAGTTTTCCTTGCCCATAAGCTCCTAATCTTGGCTCCACCTCTACCCCTTTCCTGCGACGGAAGATCTTACTTCATTCCTGGTGTAGTATAATCATAAAGCACAAAGCCCAACAAGGTAGGTGCTCAGCAAGTGGGTGAACAGATGACTTTGGAAGTCATTTGCCTGTCCGGATCCATTTGTAGTGCCTAAATAATATTCTCATTTTAATGAGATATGAATTAAAATGTGCTCTCCTGATATTAAGCTAAGACTAGCTGAAGACGATGATGAGTAGAAAGTGGTACTGCTATGTCCCCAGATTCCTCTGTACCCGTTTTTCTTCTATACAGGACCATCCGAACCCTTTGAATACCGGGTGGAAACACAACTGAAACATCGTCTAAAGATCTGGAAGCTTATCTTTTTCTCTAATTTAGAGAAAGAAAGATGTTCAGGACCCAAGGTAATCTCAGGCGTGACATTCTTCAGACAGAAGAGAAGTGAGGGGCACACGAAGAGACGGGTGACAGAAGAGGCCATTGCATTTGTTCAGAAAAGGCAGAAACAAGAGTGCCCATGGGTGGGCCAATAGGCTGGCTCGGTGCCTGCTTGGATGCTTGGGTGTAACAAGGAAGACAGCTCCAGCTGCCGGGCTCCCGGCCCCATGCACCGGCTTTTGGCTGCTCATTGCACACTCTTCCCCTTTATTAAAGTTCTAGTTCAAGGGTCCATGCCGGACAGGGCTGATGTGGGAACGTTTTAGGGACTCGAGGCCCATCGAAGTACTTAAATGGCCATGGGATGATGGAACGGAATGTGTGCGCTCAAACACAATGACTTGAAGGCTGGGCACGAGAACTGGCAGCTGGCAACTATGAATTATTTGCCTGTCGCCAAAGCTTCAACCCTGTGAGAAAGCCTTCGATGTCTGACTCGTCATGACCTAACCTTGAGGTGCTCTGCTTCCTCATAAGAACAGGACAGGAAGGCATTTCTTCCCTCTGCTGGCACATTCGAGAGAGGAGAATTGTGTGTCCACTGAAGGTAGGATAGTGCATTAAGTTCTTGAACATACGCGTCAGGGGCTCAGTAGACAAAGGCCAGAGACGCTAGGACTAAAGAGCAGTTCTTGAGAAATCCCTCTGGGTCTCTTGTCGTGATTAACGCAGTTCTGCAAGACGGCACTGGGCGCGTGGGGATCCGAGACCGCCCTCTCAGCCTTGTCTGCATGGAGGTAGCACGGAACAGGCGTGTCGTCAATGTGTGCCCGAGTCAAACGGTTTTAATAAATCCCTGCAAGCACTTAGGTCTGGAGCCGGCAGGGGTGTGTGGAGGGTAATGCCAGCCACAAGCTGAGCCCGACTTTATGAATGAAGCGCCTACATGGCATTAATGTTTCAATAGGTCCCTAACAAGGGTAATTGGACCTCCAGGGAGCCTCCCCGAGCCTCCGAGTTAAATCTGCTGGCGGGGAGGAGGCTCAGGTCTCGGAGGTAAGCGGAAAACCGTTCCTGCTTTACCTTGAACCCGAGGGTCAAACAGGCCTAAGGGAAACCGCTTGGAACTGTCATTTAACATTATCGCCGACATGTACTGTATTTCCAAGCGGCCTGCAAGGGAGCCAGAGGCATGCGTGCCCGGCCCCGAGCTGCAGGGTGGTAGTGTGTCACATGTCTGGTAACAGAAGGGGATAACCATCCCGGTACAAACTTGACATATATAAATTGATTACATAAGTGGGCAGTGGTGGTCCTTTCAAGTACACTCCCTTTGTTTGAGCTTTACAGTAAAATTACCAGCAGCAGTTTACAATTAAGGGGAATAATAATAACTGAATATGCTTTCATCTGCACATACAATTACAATGAACTGCATGCCTTAATAGGATTGTGAAAAATCTGCGTTTGACCCATACAAAAAAGTAAACATTCTTGTTCTGCATACTATATCATTATCACAACAAAGAGAAACTCCTGAAACCTGATGATTTAAACATCTGGAGAATGTTAATCACTTCAAAATGACGGATGTTTTCTATTTCAGCTTTTGACAGACACACTCCTTTCATAGATAGATGATTATTTACATAAATTACATCATCAATGTGAAAAGAATCAGAAGAACTTCAAAGAATAAAATGCTTCATTAAAAAGAGACTTGCATTTCTCTTTTCTCTCTTTCTCTGTGTTTTCCCTTTAAGGAAGGAGTAAAATGGCAGATCTGCTCGGTCTGTTCTAGGTGAAAGCGTAATGAAGATGTTGCCTGTCGAGTTTATTTTCTAGAAGACACGGGCTTACCTTCAAGAGTGAATTACTCTGTTTTGAGTGCCCCAAACCTGTTGGTTACTTTGTGTGCACTTTTAATGCCTAGGGTTTCCCACTGAGTAAAAGTGGCCATTTGGGGTTCACTTCATCACTCCAGGGGATGAAACCCAACAGATTCAAGCCCAAGCTGAGTCTGAAACTCACCCTCTCTTTCCTCTCAGACCCCCACAATCGGCCTTACTAGACGAAGGAGAATAACCTTTTAAAGCAACTCGGTGCTGACCCAAGAGCCTAACAGATCTCGTTTCACTGTCCCTGGAGGAGTTTTGAGAGGGAGGTGCGTGCGAGGAAATCAAAGTCAAGAACAACCCCAGAAGGAAGATGTGAAGATTTCCCTGCTCTTCCAGGGAGAACTGGCTGCCGGCCCTGGGCCGGGCCTCTGACTGGCGGCGTGTGCCTGGTGCTGGTTGGTGGAGCTGGTGCAATCTGGTGGATTCACTACCATTTCCTCTTGCACTTGGAGCTGATCTGCAGGCTGACCTTAGACAATTTGTCTTCTTTCAGGGAGAAATGTCACCCGAAAGGAAGCTATTAAGTCAAGAAGGTAATTCTCTCAGAACAGTCCACTGTATAAACAGAACTTGACCCCAAGTAATTTATTGCTGGTTCCTAACAAAGAGACTTAAGATATGGACCTGATAGGCTTGAGATCTGAATCTGTCAATAAAAAGGGCAAGCCAGAACCTCGTAAGATTCCTTTTGAATGGCCATATTTAGAGTATAAGTCAGATCGATAAATTCTTCAAACAAGAAGAGTGGCATTTGGGCGTGTAGAATGAAAAGCTCGTTTTATTAACAAGTCAGAAGTTTGGGCTGGCTCAGTTTAGCCACTAATTGTCTTGTTCTTTAATGTGACCTAATTAATTTTTGTTAGGCTAACACCTAAACATGATATAAAGACTATGTTTTCTTAAAAACAATGGGTTGGGTTCAGTGTTCAAGATCCATGTATGTCCTAGAGATTTATCGTCTTTTTAACAGAGATATGAAAGTACAAAGTTGAATTTCTTAACAGAGTGGAACGAATCATGTTACTTGGCATCTCAGAGACCGATTAATAAGAGCACCTCGTAGTTCAGGATCTGGGAGGGTCAAACTGATGTACTGTCTCTTAACAATATCCCATGGACCATTTTTGATGGATACTAGACAGACTTCCAGGAAAAAACAAAAGAAGGAAGAGGAGAAGGAAGGACAGGAAAGGTAAGAAGTATATTAGAAGAATTGGTTAATTTGTTTTTAAACTCCTTGTTTTCTGGTTACTAAGGAGAAGTTTCCCATACCCTATTGCAAAAGGGGATTTTTCTACCTTTTCTGTTACGACTCTAAATCCCAGCTCCCTCAGTTCGTGACTGGCTTGTTTCATGCCTTCCCCTCGACGGTCCAGGTTTTCCACTCTGCTGTCCAGTTTCACTCCAGCTCCCAAGAGCCCTCTCTTCCCAAGGTTCCTCTCACCTTCTCAGGTCTCCTCCAATTCACAAGCCAGCTCTACCAGGGTCTGAGCCTGAAGACCACCCACATCCTACAAGTGGAAAAGTGCTGAAAACCTGTCAGCTGCAGCTGACACTAAGTCCGTCAGGTCAGGTTTTAATGCTGTGAATATTTTTTCTAAAATTTTGCCACAGAGCACTGCCTGGTGTTGACATTTTAGGTCTCAGGGTAGCACTTTGCTCCTGGACTGGCTCTACTAACTTTACTAACTTTCAAAGTGATAGTTAGAAAGCGCCGGAACTTTTTGAAGTCTCCACTTGTCCAGTCAATACAGGGGGCTAGCACCGGAACTGAATTCTCTGGACAAGCTGCAATGCCCCCTTGAGTGAATGAACAGCTTTGAGATCGTCACAGAAAAATTCTAAAGGAGGAATTGGAGAGTATAATGATGTTTTCCTAAATTAAAAATGACAACCAGCATTTAGCGGGGGAATCAGAAGACAGACTCGAGAGCAGGAAGCTTTAGATTCATTACAACAGATGGTTTAGTTTTCACTGAATGAGGAGGAAGGAGCTGAATGAATGAGCAGGGGTATGTCTTGAAAAGATTCAGCAGCCCTCCAATTACGCAGGAACCATCGAGCAGATACGAAGGACTTGGACTGGTCTGTATTATACAGAATAAAGCATCCCTACTGGGGTTGACTTCAGCCGTTTGAAGTCATACGGCATAGTGTTCCACTATTAAGTAGCACTGGTGTAATTACCACGGGCACGGCTTTCCAAAATAGGATTGTGTTCAAATTCTTAACACAAAGGTAAGTCACACAGCAAATCTGTAATCAATACCTCTAAAGAAAGACTGAATGATTTTCAGTCCAAGGGAAATGCTTCCTTCCACTGCGTGGCTTTTCTCTCATCTCTAGCCCACGTCTGCTTTTCTTTCCATTACAAAATTATAAAACATTTCATTTGAAATATAAAACACGCAAAAAGGGACAGAGTGCAATACCACAGACCTCTCTTCCCACCACCAAGTTTACGCAGATGTTAACATTTTTCAATACCTGTTGCTATCTCCTCTCTGTAGACTTAAGATGTCACACAGCTGTGGCCTCACGCCATCATCCTTACCCCAGCCCTCCTCAGCGGTGAAAACTTATCTGCGTTTTTTTGTATCATTCTTGTGCATGTGTTTGTACTTTTACCACATAAGCATGTGTTCCTGAGCCCTGTCACTATCATGCCATTGAACACTTTTAATACATGATGTTATGCTGTATTGATCCGTTTGCAACTCTCTAATTAACGCATTTTAAGATGTATGTACATGTATCTCATGGATTTGAAGCAGTAGAACATTCTTTTATCTCTTTAGGTGCATAATCCATTCCCTTCCTTAGGGACCAGTCCAGATTTTCAGCAACTGCTAGATTCACCCTGTTTCGTGGTATGGCAGGGAGTTTTTTGGTTTTGTTTTATATTGCTTCTTACTACCACAAACAATGCTGAAATGTACAATTTTGTACATATAGCCTTGAGTGCACATAAGAGATTTTTCTAGAGAAGAAATCTAGTAGTCAAATTACTAGCTACTCTGAAGTGATCATCTTCATTCTCATTATGTGTTGCCACATTTCTCTCTAAGATGGTCGTAACACCTTACACTACCATTAGCAATAAGAGTTGGTTTTTCCTCATATCATCACTAACACTCGATGTGACCACGCTAATTCATTTTTGTCAAAGTGTTGTGAAATTATATCACATTGAAGCTTCAATCTTCATTTCTCTGACTATTAATAATATTGAGCATATTTTAATATTTTTATTTACACTCCTGTGAATTGCCTGTATTGCTTGTTCTTATCATTTACTCATTTCTCTTTTGGTTTTATGTCTTTTCCTGCTTATTAGTTTTTAAGATACAAATTGCAAATATGTTTCTATGTCAGTCTTTTCACTTTTTGACGTATAATTCATTTTTATGAAATTGATTTCATTTTTAAAGTGCTCAGATTTATTGATCTTTTTTTATGATTTTTGTTTTCTTGTATCCTGTTAAAGTAATGCTTCTTCAAATAATGTCATAAAGCCTTCTCTAATGGTTTCTTTTCAAATATTTACACCTTCACTTTTTGTATTATTTTTAAATTTACTTTTTCATAAAATGTAATATGGGGATCTGTTTTCATCTTGCCCCTGTGTCAAATATTGAATGATTTATCCTCCATCCTATTACTTGCAACTCTCTTCTCTCATAGACTAAACTTCCCAAGATACGCAATATTCCCAGGTCTCTATTCTTAGAGTCTTAAACCAATAGCACACTGTTTTAAATAGTTCGCTTCTAAGTTTGATAAGTGGTATGACAGGCAGAAAAAAGGCTCCCAAAGATGTCCACATCCTAATCCCTGGAACCTTTGAAGCAAGTTACCTTGCATGGCAAAAGGAACTTGGCAGGTGTGATTAAATTAACGGCTTCGAGATGGGTAGAGGAGCCTGGATTATCCAGGTGAGTCCAATTGAATGCATCGGTCCTTAAAAAGAGAGAGCCTTTTCAGGCTGAGATTAGCGTTGGAAGGAGATGCAACCACAGAAGAATGGTGAAAAACACGCAAGGTTGTTGGCTTTGAAGATGGAAGAAGGAGGCGTGAACCGGTCATGTCGGCAGCCTCTAGAAGCTGGAAAAGGCAAGGGAACAGCTCACTTAGGGACTGTTGACATGTGTGCAGTCCCGTGTTCAACCTCTTCTGACATCTTAATCTTAGTCCAATAAGAACTGTGTTGGAATTCTAATCTGTAGAACTCCAAGAGAGTATATATGTATATATATATATTTTTTTGTTTGTTTGTTTTAAGTCACTAATTTTGTGTGCTTCAAACCCTCACTTGAGAATTTCCAAGAAAGTCTCCAATTTGTTGGTCAACTGGGCACCGAGTTCTCTGCGGTGAGCGCCAACCATTGCTGGGCTAGATATCTGACACTGGAAGCCTGGACGTGTAGTAATGAACAGTTTTAGTTTCAACCTATTCTGTAAAGGAACATAAATGAGGAGTGAGGATGTGTTTGTGGATCTAGGAGCCACGTTAGAGTTAGTCCATTGGTTACCCAGGTAAGCGCAGGTTTTTGATTTTTGTCTTTCCACCGGGAAAAGTACTGACCTGGGGACTGCCGTGTGACCAAAGGTGAGGCTCCCAGCCCTGACAACTGTCTTCAGCCCCCATCTCAGGTTTTTCCAGCCTTCCCTGCTCACTGAGCCCCAGGGGACAGTCAGACCAGGAGATCTCGAGGAGAGTCAGCCTTGGGTGTAGTTTTGTATCCCACTTTCCCTCCGAGGACCGCTGCGGTCAACCCACATATAACGGCCTGAAGTTCCTAACTGAAAAAGGGTAGCAAATTTGCTCATCAGGATTGCAAAGCAAGTGGAAACGATGTGATCGTTTATTACGAAAGCTAAATTGCAAGGCAGGCAACGCTAATATTGCTTCCCACATCTACTCAGCCCTTTCTCGCCTGTTCTTCGTGAGGAGTCTCTCTCCTGTGTAAGGCGTGCCTCTCTTCCCTTTTTGCCTCCACTGCTCTCCTTCCTGCATCTCACGCATTCTTTCTCCAATATCTCTCCTTTGCCATGTTTTCCTCCTCCTCCCATTCTACTGCGAACTTAGCTTCTTTCCCCTGCCTCCCACCGTTTTGTCTCCTTCCATTAATTGGCCTTTATCAAAATATCAAAAATATTGTATTACAGACCATTAATGTTAAAGACGGTTTTTAAAATTCCTCGGTCTCAACAGAAGAGTCAGATTAATTGAATGTTTCACACACAAATTCAAGTGACCTAACCTCATCTGACTCTTGGTGCAGCTGAGAATTCCCTCAATTCATTTTTTTAGAATGTGAGCATACACATTTCCTGAAGAGGACACTAAAATGCATTTGTCTGCCTCTCCCTTCTGATTGTGTAGATGTCGATGGAACTGGGGACCTTCCATTCTTACCAAGCACCACAGGAGACTCCGATGTGGGTGTTCTGTGAGATTACGCATGGCGGCATCCTGCTTTAACTTGTCTCTAACTGTTCTCTGATACTCAAGAAACCTCTTCTTTTCTCCCTAAACCCCAATATCTTCTGTCTACAGACGACCTTGCCTATTACTTCACAAGAACAAGGTAACTAAAGTGTATTTCTTCAGTTTCCATCCTTTGACAACCACTGAGCATGTCTCTCTCTCTCTCTCTTTTTCTCTGACTCCTTCCTTGCAACCCTTCTCTTTATGGCCTTGGAATAACCCGTCTATCCAAGGCTGACTGTGCCCCGGGCCCTGATGGTATCTGCAGTCCCACTATTCAGAAGACAACTCCTCCTCCTCTAATTCCCATCAGTCTCCTTCCTTCCTCTTGCCTCCAAATGCTTCTTTGCCTATCCTTGGTCATTACTATTATGTTTCTATTGATATGAAGATTTCTTTCTTTCATGAGCTGAAGACTTTCTTGAGGAGAGTGCCCGCATATTCATCCTTGCACACCTGTCTACAAAACATCTAGAAGCACACTGTTGTTGTCTCCCGAGATCTTTGTGTCCTGTGGAAATGCTCTCAGAATGATCAACCAGGGTTATATTTCATCTCCAACTTTGCCCCAGGTTTATATTTCATCTCCATGATTTAGCACCTTCAGAATCTAGTTCCACGTAAACTCCGGGCTTACGGATGGCTGCCATCACCTGGCAGAGAAGAGCCTTAGACAAGGCAGCTCCTTTCAATAAATAAGCAGTTTTGGCATTCACTGATGATTCTTTTTTTTTTTTTTTTTTTGAGTTGGAGTCTCACTCTGTCGCCCAGACTGAAGTGCAGTGGCCGCTCCCGGCCACCACAGCCTCGACCTGCTGGGCTCCGGCGATCCTTCTGCCTCAGCCTTCTGAGTAGCCAGAATTACAGGCACGCGCTACCACACTCGGCTGACTTTTTGATTTATTGTAGAGATGAGTTCTCACCTGCCCAGGCAGGTCTCGAACCCGCGGGCTCAGGCAATCCACTCACCTCAGCCTCCCAAAGGCGTGGGATTACAGGCTGAGCCTGTAAAACCGGGATTACAAGCCCGGTTCACTGATGATTCTTACCTGAAACAAATGTCATTATGGTTACCCAATGGCAATTTTCTAATTCATTCATTTGTTTAGCTTATATTTCTCTAAGACCCCAATATGACAAAGCAGAGATATAATGTAATGTCAGATAATATTTGTAATGTTAGATAATATTTGGAAAATAAAATACAAATTATCCCCAAATAAAAAACACGAAAGCCTCTCCAGGAATCAAGTAAATACAAAATAAGACAAAATATAATACTTCATTAGAAAAAAAATACAAATTTTAAAAAACACTCATTTTGATAAGAATATAATGAAAATGTAAATTCATACTTCCTTGTGAAGAGAGTGTAAAACTTTACAAACATTGTAACTCTATCAAGAAACAGGAAATTCCTTTTCTAGGAAACTTCAATAAGTTCTCTTTGTCTCACTTCACTTTTTTTCCCTCTTAAACTCAGATAAGATCACATTTTTACTTTGAATTAAATATCATCTTCTCTCTCTTAGTTTGTGCTGCCATAACAAATATCATAGACTAGGTTGCTTGAACAATGGAAATGTATTTTTCTCACAGTCCTGGAGGCTGGGAAGTTCAACACAAAAAGTCAGCATGGTTGGGTTTGAGTGAGGACTCTTTTCCTGGCTTCAGGATGGCTACCTTCTTGCTTGTGTCCTCACATGGTTCAGAGCAAGAGAGCGAGACAGGCAGAGAGCCAGAGAGAGAGAGAGAGAGAGAGAGAAACTATCTTCCTCTTCTTACAGGGCCACAGCCCTATATCATTAGGGCCCCACTCTCACGATCTCCTAAAGGCATTTTCACCAGATTAATTGGGGATTGGGCTTCAACATATAAATTTTAAAGTGACACAATTCAGTTCATAGAGCATCATTTTAAAATAATTGCTTTTGGCCTTTGAATATCTACCCTACTGTCGGTATATTTGTGAAGAGGATTGTCAGAAATGATATTTGTATAATGTTAACTTGATGATTTCTGAGTGATAAGAATTTGGGGTTTTTTTGCTTTTGTCTTTGAACTTTTCAACCTAGTTTACATGTTTCTATAAAGTTACCTTTACAATTATAAAGGAAAAAGACCAGCATCTTTTCACAAGTACCCCAGTTTGCTACCATGTTGAGTTGAAAGTGAGCACTTTTTCATCACCAGGAAGACTCTAACCGACCCAGTGCTTTTCAAATGTCCCCACCAGACACTCTTATGAACAAAACAAGAGGCAGGGAAAGAGGCAGGTAACGGAAGGAATTTCTGGGGATGGAACCAAATGTAGCCTATCTCAAGTGTAACATTTCTTTGACGTCTTATAATCTGCAAGTTGATTTGATTTTTCTATTTTATCCATAACAGATGTCTGTTTGTTTCCATATAAAAATAATGTTTAATACTACTGACCCTTGAGTAAAATTCAAGTTCAAGGAAAATGTGTCATTACCATCCTGGGTCATTAAGTATCCTTTGAATGAATCGTTTTATGTCTGTGGGCACTCACACCCCCATCTGAGAAGCACAGGCTTAATGTAATTATTAACACTATCATTTGCCTGGACGTCTCCAAATCGTAAGAACTGTTCCACATAAATTACCTCATTGGGCCTCTCAGCATCCTTCTTTTCAGGTTCGGTATCCTTTACCTAGTTTTGAGCACTGCAATCCCTCCTGTCTCTCAGTTCAAGGCCTCTTTCTCACATATCTCCATATTCACTGCCTGGATGATTACTTTTTTGACTGTAGTTCCAATTTCCTGGTACATTCCAGTGACGCCCAAATCTATGTCTCTAGAGACACTTACACGACTGTCAGCCTGACATCACATCTTGGATGTCCAACCAGCATTTTAAACACTAAATATCCAGTGTGGAATTTATCAGCTTCCTTCAGATCTTCTTCATTTCCATTCAAAGGCACCATCATCCATCTAGTTGTACAAGCCAGAGATCAGTATAATTATGACATCTCAATATTCCTCATGCCCCATCTAATAGATCACCAAGGCCTGCAAACTTCTACAAAAGCTTCCAGTTAGTTTATGTCTCACAAGTTCACCACGACCATCACCACCGCCATCCCAGTCCAAGCTACCATAATTTTTTCCTGACTGGTAAAATAGAAATACTTAAATCTGTACTTGGATGTCCAGTAGGCATCTCAAAATAAGGCTGTCTAAACAGAAATTTGGACTACTCACCCCAACCAGTTCTTTTTGCCATCTTCTTCATGTGAAAAAGTACCACCACAAACCCTGTTTCTCAGGTGAAAAATGAAAAATAATTCCCCACTTTCTCTCATACCCTTTATAAAGGGCAGCACACAATTAGAGAGCATGTCCATTATCCCAGAAAATTCTGTCTAACAATGCTGTATGTAGCAATGCAGCATTGAAATCAGATAGAATTTTGATTTTATTTTTTAAAATTGCTTTGGTTATCCTAGGTTTTTTGTACAAAGGAAGACCAAAAAAACAAAACAACAACAACAAACCCAGAAATTTATTTCTAAAAAAGTGTGTATTTAATCTTACATGTCTGAACTTCAGTTACCTTCTCCGTTTGATACAACAGACCTATCAAGACACTTTTCCCACCACTCAAAACAGTTTTTGAAGCCATCGGTTTTGGTGTTTTTCCACGCTTCTGCTGCTTTTTGTTCTACCTCTTCCACATCAGTAAAGCATTTCCCTTTGAGGTCCTTTTCATCCAGGGAATCACACAAAAGTTGCTCAGGGCGAGATTGACTGAATAGGGGAGATGGGGCATGGGGTGCCTGCTATTTTTTATCAAAAACTGCTGAACACCCAACGTGGTGTGGGCAGGTGCATTGCCATGGTGGAAGAGCCAGTCACCCGTTAGCCACAACTCGGGGTGTTCCTTCTTTAAATCATGATGCAACCTTCTCAAAACTTCAACATAAAAACTTTGGTTGACCATGTGAACCAGAGGAACAAACTCTACAAGAGGGCTGCCCTCCAAAAAGACAATTTCAGTCTTTCGGGAGTCCTCCCTCATAATTTTGTCTGAATTTTGGAATCAGCTAGCCAATGTCTTGATGTGCTTGTGCTGCTATAAAGGAAGAGCCAAGGTTGGGTAATTTATAAAGAAAAGAGGTTTACTTGGCTCTCGGGTCTGTAGGCCACACAAGAAGCCTGCACATGGCGCGGGTCTCAGGCTGCTTCCGCTCATGGCAGAAGGGAGAGGGGTGGTGGCAAGTGAAGATCACACGGACAGAGAGGAGGTGAGAGGATCCAGCCTTTTTTAAACAACCAACTCTCCAGGGAACAAACAGAGTGAGAATCCACTCACCCTCCCTCCGGGGCGTTAATCTAGTCCTTAGAGATGGACTCCCTGGACCCAAATACTTCCCATGAGGCTCTACCTTCGACCCTGAGGGTCAGATTTCAACATGAGAGTTGGAGGGGTCAAATATCCAAACTATAGCAACCGATATCTGCAACAAGGCTACTAGATTTTGGCTGGGACTGCACTGGTCTGTAGATCAATTTGGGGAGAAGGGATAACAATATAATTCATAAACATAGCACATCCTTTCCACTGATTTAGGTCTTCATTGATTTCATCGTTTGCTAGATTTCAGTTTATAGAACTTAGTTTATTAAATAGATCTCTAGCTTTTTTTTTTTTTGAGTTGGAGTCTCACTCTGTCGCCCAGACTGGAGTGCAGCGGCCGCTCCCGGCCACCGCAGCCTCGACCTGCTGGACTCCGGCGATCCTTCCGCCTCAGCCTTCCAAGGAGCCAGAATTACAGGCATGCGCTACCACGCCCGGCTGACTTTTTGATTTATCACAGAGATGAGGTCTCACTGCCCAGGCGGGTCTCGAATCCGCGGGCTCAGGCAATCCACTCACCTCAGCCTCCCAAAGGCGTGGGATTACAGGCTGAGCCACTGAGCCCGGTGATCTCTAGCTTTTTAATTGTGTATGCTATTAGATAATATGGCAGTTTTTATTTTCAAAGTTTACTTTTCAGTTGTTTTCTGCTCGTATACAGGAACATAACTGGTTTCTGCATTTTGACTTTGTATCCTGTGACCTTGTTAAACTCTTACATTTCAGTAACTTTTCTTTGGGTTTCTTAGGGTTTCTATGTACCCAATCTACCAATCAAGACAGATTTCTTTCTTTCTTTCCAGACTGCATGCCTTTCCTTCCTTTTACTTGCCTACTGTACTAAGAGCTCTAGCACCATGTTAAACGGAATCTTGAGGACACCGTGTCTTTCACCCTTCGGTCTGCCTGTAGGTTTTATCTGTAGACATACTTTTACAAACTTGTGGATGCTCCTTTCTGCTCCTAGTTCCATGAGAGCTAATTTTTAAAGTCAATCACAGAAATTAAATTTTTTCAAGACTTTTTCTCCATCTATTAAAATGTCTTTAAAAAATGTAGTTAATATGATGAATTATATAAATAAATTTTCAGATATTAAATAAACTGTGCATAACTGAGATATATCCCATTCAATCATGACATAGCATCTTTTTATATATTGCTACATTGAATTTGCTACTATTTTGTTACAAATTTTGGAGTCTCTATTCATAAAGGATATTGTTTTATACAGTAGTCCCCCGTTATCCATGGGGGGTACACTCCAATACCCCCAGTGGAAAGTAGTGCACACTATATATGTTATGTTTCCCCTACACATACATATGTATTTTGTTTGTTTTGAGTCAGAGTCTCGCCCTGTTATCCAGGCTGGAGGGCAGTGGCACAAGCATTGCTCACTGCAGTCTGGACACTCTGTGCTCAGGTGATCCTTCCGTTTTAGCCTCCAGAGTATCTGGGACTACAGGCGCAGGTCACCATGCCCAGCTAAGTTTTTTATTTTTGTAGAGACAGGGTCTCGCTATGTTGCCCAGACTGTTCTTGAGCTTTGGGGCTCAAGCAATCCTCCTGCCTTGGCCTTCCAAAGTGCTGGGATTACAGGAGTGAACCACCGCATGCAGCCACATGCATACTTCTGATAAAGTTTAAGTTATAAATTAGATACAGTAAGAGATTAACAATAATGATTAATACTATACTAGAACAATTCTAGCAATATGCTATACTAAAAGTTATGTGAATGTGGTCTGTCTCTCTCTCTCTCTCTCTCTCTCTCTCAAAGTATCTTGCTGTGTTGTACTCACCTATTTTTAGACCACAGTTGGCCATGGTTGACTGAAACCATGGAAACTGACACTGGATGAGAAGGGACCACTGTACTTTTCTGTCTTTTAATGTCTTTCCCGGCTTTGGAATCAGGGTGTTGTGGGCCTCACATGAGCTGGGCAATACTCTCTCCTCTTTGGTTTTCCAAGAGTGTTTGTGCAGGGCTGGTATTGTTTCTTTCTGAAATATGTGATAGTGGGGTATTGTCTTTAGCAATTATCAGACACTCAGACACCAATATAAAGTACTAACTGTATAAACACATGTATAAAATGTTCCAATCATATGCTATTATAGCATGTATTTTTATATCTCCCCAAATGATAAAATAATTTTTATTCTCCTCAGATATGTCCTGAGACCAGCATGCACCTTCATCCTGTTTCTCTAGACCTGAGGGGAGGCCAGTCCACCAATAATAGACACCCTCAGATATTTACTGAGAGAGGAAGAAAAGGAAGTAGCAGATTTCACACTCACTGTGTTGTGACCCTATATACATCAGTGGTTATTTTTATGTGCCATTTATGCCACATTCAGATCTCTGAGGGAAGGATACTTCAGCGAAATGGGTCTTAATTTACCTCCCCAGCAGCCTTCGCATTTTAAAAACATCAAAACTATGTACACTGAAAGTTGATCATTTGACTGTCAACATTAATAATGGAGTCAAAAGATGCAGAAAAGAATAAACATATGATCACAATTTCTTACAGGTAACTACTTTATGTTTTATGCAGAAAATAAGAATGTATAAAGAAATTAAATAGGTTATATATTTGGGGTCATTATTCACAGAGATAAATATCTACAGTCTATTATAATACTTTCTATGCCATAAAATATAATATTTAATGCTTCTCCTTTTTTTTAGTTAAACATTGACCCTCTAATGATTACGTTCACATAATAAGGCTTCCTTTAATGAAGAATGATAATGTGTTCTTGAATAATATTTTTAAATTTCAAACAAAAAGAGCACTGGCTGATTTTATCAGTTTTTACTGTCTTCTATTCCCAATATCTCTAGCAAATACATATATCCTGAAGTTTGTTGTTGTTGGTGTTTTGTAAAAAAGAATCGCTTTTATGAAGAAAGAGACAGGAACAATGAGCCCAACTTCAAAGCCTCCTGTCAGCACTGAGTTTTTAGTTAGCTTCAGAAAGTTTGCTTGAAGGGAACCTAAAAGCGCTGGTTTCCAGAGTGTGAGAGTGGGTGAAGTGTCTGGGTGGCAAATTTCCTGTAGGAAACTCCCATGTAACTCAGGCCTGGCATCCTACTCCCCACAACACGTTGAGGATGCGGATTTCATGCAAGCCATCGGGCTCTGGGAAACAAGCACCGTATTCTGAAGGCGCCGGCCCCAGATGCTCTGACTGCCACTCATGTGCATGTTTCCAGGAAGAGTGACGTCTCCAAGTGATGCAGAACTGAAAGCAGGTTCTGCACGAAATCCCTTCCTGCGCTGCACCTGGTTTCCCCCTCCCCTGGCCAGCCCCTCCACAGTGAAGAGCCAGGCCTGGTTCCTGTCACCAGCCAGGCAATGGTTTCAAACCCCAGGCCTGTGTTCTGGCTTCCCTCTGGGTCTCACTGGCGGCCTCGACGAAACGCAGGCGCCCCATGATCTGTCTGCAAAGCCCACAGCGATCACAGGAAGATGTGATCATCCTTCAGTGGCCAGCACCAGGCTGCGCGATGATGTCCTGCAGGGAATTGCATCCTACAAGTGAGTGCAGAGGCCAGCGGGCTCAGACCTGGGGATGGGAGGGGGGACGTTTCCACTCTGCTGGTGAAGCATCTCCTCTCTGCCAGAACTTAAGATACAGGGTCCTTGGGGAACGCTCTCCGGAGGCTTTCCTTGGGAAGCCATCCGCTCTCTCCAGGAGGACTGGCTCTCCCGGGAAGTCCTGGCCTCTCACAGTCCTGGCCTCTCACAGTCCTGGCCTCATGTCCAGGGGAACTCCATACCCAAGTCAGCCAAACATGTGTTCTGTTTTAGGGCCAAAAATGATCCAGAGAAGAAACTAAGCTTTCTAATGATGCAAATAAATACCAGATAGTCTCCTTTTTAAGAAAACTATGATCATAGAATGAAATGGTACCTGAATTTCCATTTGAATTTGGCCAATTGACCACCACGTGGCCTTGGACAAGTTGCAGATGAAACCAGGGCAGTAAACGGTCTGAGCTCAGTAGGCTGCAAAGCAGGAAAAACAAAACAACAATGAAAAAACCCCCGCAAACTATTGTTTTTTACTACGGCTCTTAGGATGTACTCTGTGAGCTATTTGTTCTTCACCGCTACCATGAAATCTTGGCAAGTTGCAACATCATTCCAGTGCACCCGTCACTTTTGTTGTCTCATTACAGGGCAAAGATGCCATAATCACTGCTCCTTACTCTCCGCTACCACCACCTCTCACCTTGCCCCCCATCCAGCTGGGTGTTGCTTCAGGCCTGGAGATCTAGAACGAGAGAAGAGTGTGCTTGGCGTCTCTCTTTTCTCCACCTATTTGTGTCATTCTGCTTTCAGGTCTTCTCCGAGCGACATCAGGCCTGGAGGTGAGGAATGAGGGAGGACTGGCAAGTCCCAGAAAGGAGCGAACTTGAGTGGCGTGGATGTCGTCTGTGCTGGAACCCGCCGAGTGTGGCAGTGTTCCACGGATTCTTCCTCTTGTGGGACACCGTGTCTCTCAACGATATCCCTGCTGGAACCCTCCCATCACAACTTCCTTGTTGCTTATTTGTTGCCTGCTCGCCGCTTCTAATTCTTCCCTCAGTCTCTGAGCAGGTGGCAGTCAGCTCCCTCACTGGAGTCCGCTCTCCTATCCAGCAGTTTCTTGGAGTGAGAGGGTGGGATTCAAAGTAGGTCTGTATCACCTCTCTCCCGCGTGGCTCTTATCTAGTCTATGAGATAAACGCTTGCATCCTTGTCCCACCCTGCTGACGACGGAACAGCTCTTCCCTTCAGAGGCAACCCTCTTTCTGCTCTACTGTCTTGGGCCAATGTCTGAGGGGGGAACCCCCCCAAAACAGAATTTATTTATTAAAATGGTGTACTTATTCTTATATGTTTAAACTTCAGTCGCCTTCAACGTAGTCTCCATTTGATGCAATACATCTATCAAGATGCTTTTTCTACTGCTCAAATTAGTTTTTGAACTTGTCGATTGTGATGTCTTTTAGTGCTTCTGACGTTTTTTGTTTCATCTATTCTACATCAGCAAAATGTTTCCCTTTGAGGTCTTTTTTTTCATCTAGGGACACCAACAAAGAAAAGTCACTGAAGGTGAGAGTGGGTGAGTAGGGAGGGTGGCGTAAGAGGGTCATGCCCTTTTGTGTAAAAAAACTACTGAACACTCAGCATGGTGTGGGCAGGTGTGCTCATAAATCACCCATCAGGAAACGGCCAAATATATTGAAAGAATCTCCAAAAATTTCACCGAAGCTGAACGCAGCCTCTCACAACAACCCTAGCTGGTTCACTGATGCCCATGGATTCCCAGAACACTAACCTAGCAGAGAAAGCCTGTACTATAAGGGGCCCACCAACCAAAAAATAATTCTGGATTTTTGAGGGCCCCTTCTCATATCTTAGTTTCTTTTGCCATCCTTTGCTTCCGGTCTCCAGGATAACAGGTCAAATTCCGCAAGTAATTTTTTTTGAAGCTTTCTTTCTTATTTAGCTCAAAGGGAGGAGCTAAGCAAAAGTGAAAATGCTTTCTCCATAGTAACCATCTCTTCCAACCATTTCCGCTTTAACTTTTTATACCTTCAAGGTGGCTCAATATCTCAAAATGAGGTCCATATAACTCTAGTCCAGGGCTCTAATCAGTAGGTGTCTTAGTCTGCTTTGTGTTACTATAAAGGAATACCTGAGGTTGAGTAATTTATAAGGAAAATAGTTGTATGAGGCTCATGGTTCCTTAGGCTGTACAAGAAGCATGGTGCTCACATCTGTATCTGGTGAGGGCCTTAAGCTGTTTCCCTTCATGGTAGAAGGCACAGGGGGCTGGTATGCACAGAGATCGCATGGTGAGAGAGGAAGCAAAATGGAAGGGAGGCACCAGGCTCCTTTTAATAATCAACTCTCTTGGGAACTAATAGCGTGAGCACTCACCCCCCATCCCAGGTACAGGCAAGTGTCTGTGAGGTAGTGTATTGATCTATTCATGAGGGATCCACCCTCTGGAACCAAACACCTGTCAGTAAGCCCCACTTCTCAACACTGCCACACAGGATTAAATCTCAACATGAGATTTGGTGGGGACAAACATCCAGGCCATAGCAGTAGACAATGTCTATCACATCATGAATGACCAATAGGACTTGGCAGGTCTCAAAAGGAAGATTTTAAATAATGGGAAACAAAGTCTTAAGTGAAAATGGATAAATCTCTTAAACCAGACTAGCATGTGCTTATTCAAGCTGAGGATTTATATCTTTCTTCAGTTATACAAACTTTTTCAAATAGGACCCCTCGGCATCCTTTTTTATCATACCCTTCTGGAACTCCTATAGGCATGAGTTGGCATTTCCTGTTCCATCTTCCAAGTTTTGTAAACTCTTACACATGTTTTTAATATCTTTATCTCTCTGTGCTAACTTCACTTCTGAAAATATGGCAATTGTAACCTAAAAGCCTTTTGGAAACACCTAGAACTGTTGGTGAAAATATAATATACAAATGCGTAGCAGAGTTCTCAAGAAAGTAAGAGAAATCACTAAGGGTCAGATGTAAGGTAGAAATTAAAAGACAGAGTAGTAAGGACATAGCCAAATCTTTGGTTACTCTCACTAGTATGAGGTTAGGAGGGAGAAGCTAGGATATTGACAATTTCAGAAAGTGTTTTTGATCCACATAAAAGTTTGAAATGAAGCCTCAGGTCCACATGTCAAATGAAGTCAGAACTGTGATCCAACTCATAAGGCTATAGCATCTGTGACCAACCAAAAAAAATCTACCTGTTTGCAAGAAGATAATGAAGAAACATGTCTATGGGGGGAGGGGAAAGCTTCCTAAGACTTTGTAACCACAGAGCTAAAATTCATGTGCATTTTAGTTTCAACTTTTTACCACCTTTGTAGCTTGGTGAACCCTAAGCCAAAAAAGACTCCAAAATTGGTCTCAGGCCAATATTATCAATATTATCCTTAGATGGTCTGAAAAAACCAACACAAAATACTCAATCCAAGTGTGCCAGGGTCTCATGGTTAAAGCTTCACTAAAGATTAGTGCAAAACCCCAAATCCTAAAATCAAAGAGGACACATTTAATTATGAGTGCTGCAAACAGCTAATTAGATAACATAATAATATGACAGAAACTATACAATTAGTAATTTTTAATATTTCATTCAAACGTTTTTTTCAGACTTACAGAAAATTTCAAAATAGTAAAAAGAATTACCATATAGGCTTCACCTAGATTCTCCCAATGTTTATCATAAGAATTCCATCAACCATATACATGCACACTTTTTTGAACCATTTGAGAGTAAGTAACTGACATAATGCCCATTAACTGCTAAATACTTCAGTATATGTATCATAAAATAAGGATATACTTTTATATAACCACAGTATAATAATAATATCAGGAAATAGACATTGATACAATTATATTATCTAATCTACAGACCTTAATTAATTTTTTATCAGTTATCCACTAAATTTACTTTACAGTAAGGAAAAAATGTTTTTCTAGCTTAAGATTCAATTTGGGACCATACATTGCATTTAGTTGTATTTTTTGTCTCCTTTAATCTAAAACCCTTATTCTGCTTTTCTTTATTTTCTTATTACCTTGATATTTTTGAAGAGTAGAGTCAAATTATTTTGTACACAATCTCTTAATTTGGTTTTCCCACATTTCCTCATAAATATGGTTACAGTTCGTTATTTGGGCAGGAATACCACAGAAGTAACATTGTGCCCTTCTCAAAGATTGGCATCCTATCAGAAGGCCAATTTTATCCATTTGCTCTGTTACTGAGGAGGTTAACTTAGAGCCCTTGGTAAGTATGTGTTCTGGGCTTCTTCAATAATGCAGTAATGAATTTCATGGGGGCAGATACTTGGAGACTATGTAAATATTTTATTACGTATCAAACTTGTACCCACTAGTTAGGAGATCCATACTTTTGTTCATCAGTTTGGCATAATAATTCAAAGCATAAACTTGGAGTCAGAGACCTGGGTTCAAGTCCAACTCTACCATTTATAAGCTATAAGAACTTGGCAATTTATTTAATTTTCTGAGCCTCAGTGTCTTTATCTGTTAAATGGAGGGTAATGATAACTCTTGCCTCGTAGGATGGTCATAGACTCTTCAGTTTCCATTATTATTCTTTATTCCTAAAGCGTTCTTTTTCAAGTAATCATTATCTTTTTCTTAAAGTGTCTTGTCACTTCACTTTTAAAAAATCCCTATTTTCTCGCCTTATCTCTTTAATTACTTCAAGTATTTTTGTTTTATAGGATCTTTTGGGTAGTTCTATCTTCTTGGGTTTTAGGGGAAAAAATTCTCCTTTTTTTTTTTTTGTTGAATTGGAGTCTCACTCTGTCACCCAGACTGGAGTGCAGTGGCCGCTCCCGGCCACTGCGCCTCTACCTGCTGGGCTCCGGTGATCCTTCCGCCTCAGCCTTCCAAGTAGCTGGAACTACAGGCACACGCTACCATGCCACACTGATTTTTTGATTTATTGTAGAGATGAAGTCTCGCTGCAGGTGGGTCTCAAATCTGCGGGCTCAGGCAATTCACTCACCTCAGCCTCCCAAAGCACAGGATTACAGGCTGAGCCACCGAGCCTGGCTAAATTCTCCTTTTTGTTGTGCTATTTCTCTACCTTATGATAGACTGTTTCTTTGTGTGATTTACATTTTTTCATGAGTAGATGTTAGGTCCTCTCTCTAGGTGCTGTGTCCTCCTAGCCCACGGTTTCATGATCTTACATGACTAACATTATGGCGATTGTTCACTCTTAACTCTAGCACATGTATATTCATTTTCTTGTTTGCTTACTGTGAATTCAGGTTATTTTATCCAATGTTTCTATGAGTCTTTGTTGTCAAATCTGTAGGAATTCATTTCCGTCAGTAAAATTTTAAACATGGCTATCAAAACTGGGAAAGATTTTAAAGTCAGCGTATAGCCTCCCAGTATCGTCAGATAATATGAAAGCACTGACCGTTTCCAGAAAAGGGAAGGTCTGTTCTTTGATTCCCAGACGTGCTAAATCATCAGCCTCCTTCTCCTGAATCCAAAGTATACACATCACCCTATCGGTCAAGCAATGTATTCTCATTGGAATATGTGAGCTGCAGGGGATGAGATGGAAGGGTCTGGAGTAGTTTGGGGAGGGCAGGAGACAAAATACAGAGCATGAGCTGACTATCCTAACAGTCTGAGTTCTGAGCAAATCAATAACTGCAGTTACAATGTGCCTCTGAGCTTTAACACCTGGGATTTTTCCCCAGACTCTTCCCCAGTGGGTAATCCTTAATGAGCTGCTAAGAGACATGATCAAAACTATTAGAACTACCTTGTGACAATGTGCAACTTTACAAGATGTTCTCACATTGGAAAGTTATAATAGTGTAATAACCATTATACTATGTATTAAAGACCAAGGACAAGGCTTTCTGTAATGTAAAAGTCACAAGATTAAAATATAAAGGAATATAATCCACATGTACTAGAGAGCTGTAACATTACAATAAAGTTACTAAAAGATCTTAAACCACGAATCTAAAAATTGTAGTGCAATCCAAACAAACATTTCAGACTCACTCTGAGTCCGGACTATTTCCCAACGGTGTGTCATATGCTTCAGTTTGCAAACACACTTCAAAATATCATCAGAGCATGCATGTTTTGGGTTAGGAGGCTTTATCTGACACATGGAAATCACACTGAAGACCTTAGACAATGAATCCCAGACATCCCAGAAATACTTTCTCCTAAGCAACGTCAATGTTACATGTGATTACACGAAATCTGATTTACTTTCCAGAAAGATTGGGAAATGACCTGGCTTGGTGGACAACTTGGCTGTTATCAGGCATACCACACTTGGTTTTATTCCCCTATAGGGCCTTAGGGAAGGTCAAATAGTAACAGAATATCTTTTTACCACTGTGCTAAAAGATAATTTTTCTCCCCTCTTGGTCTGCCAAGATTCAAACCCCAACTAACAATGAAACATTAACCATGCCTCCACGACGCTTTCCTCCTCTTAAACAGTGAAGATTATGCATGTGCTAACTGTGAGGATTACATGAGCTAAATCATAGTTGGTATGATAATTCTACTATACTACTATCACTTTCATCATCTTAGGCTCTTCTGGAAAAAAAATTAAAGTGACAGTGAAAAGTTACTTTAAGGGAGACTTTCTACAAGACACATATATTGAGTACTGATACTGTGCCAGGCAATTTATATTCGTTATATCTTGCTTTTCTAACAACACCCCAAAGTAAGCATTTTTATTCTCACTTTACAGATGATGAAAATGTGGTTCGGAGAAGTTAAATAACTCAGCGTTAGCACACAGCACCAGCAGCTTGATGTGAGAAGGCTCATGCGCCATCCACCATTCCCACCAGTGCTAGCACAGTCCGACCAGACAGGAGCACGATCCCCAGTCACTCTGTTTCTTTGAATGAAAAGTGAGTCCGTTGTTATGGAGTGGGCACACACCTATAGATAATTACTAGAAAGAAGACGGGAAAAGTCTCAGGGCATCCACGGACGGGCCACCGACTGCGCGGGTCCTCTCACCTCCCCAGCCCTCCTCTTCCACACGGGTGGACAGGGGATCCTGGCCCAGTCCGCACACCCACCCGTTTGACTTCTCTGAGTCTCCGTTTCCTGATCTGTGAAACAGAAATGTCAGTTTGACTGCCATGAGAAATTCCGGGGATAATAGTGATTTTTTAACTTAATTTTTTTAAATTTTAAAAATGTGAGGTTCAGTTCAGGATTAGGTCTGCAAGTGGTCACCATCCAGGTAAAGTTTGGGCCTCCCTTTGGTCCCCACTTTGCTTGGTTTGAGATCAGGTGCCCTCGTGGATGTCGTGTCCTACCGCCTTCCCTGGCAATATCTTGCTACTGCCAATCCCTTTCTTACCGGGTTATGGTAAATGTTCAGCCACTTAAGAGGGAGAATAAACTAAGGTTTTTTAAAAAATTTATTTTATTTTAAAGATGTAGGGTACAACTCAGAGTTAGGTCTACAAGCGGTCATCATCCAGGTAAAGTTTGGGCCTCCCTTTGGTCCCCACTTTTCTGGTTTGAGATCAGGTGCCCTCGCGGACGTTATGTGCCCCCTTTTTTAAACGTGTCCTAGTCATCTGTTGCTGTGTGACAGCCCACCAAAAACAATGGCTTAAAACAATAACAATTATTTATTTTTAAATGAATCTGGATTTTGGTAAGGCCCAGCCAGGTGGGTTTTGTTCAGGGCCTCTCCCGGAGTTTAAGTCGGACAGTGGCCAGGGGTAGGGTCACCCCTGAAGCGTCCTTACTAAACTGTCTGGTGGCCGAGCTGAGAAGGCTCAGGCATCCAGGGACAAGAGGAGCTGGGGCTACTAGTTTTTCCACATGTCATCCCTCCCTGTAGGCTTTCCACAGGCAGCCTTGGGATAGACAGATGGGCACACATGGTGGCTTAACCACCCACGGTTACATTTCATTCTGGGGACACACAGCAGAAGACGTGTGGCCTTCCCTAACGGAACCTCAGAAGCCACACAGCATCCTTTTTGCTTCACTGTATTCACCAAGAAGTCACCAAGTCGTTCTTGGGTTGAACGGCTGGGGGCATAGACTCTACCTGTACACAAGAGGCGTATCCAAGAATCGCACGCATCCTTTATAAACACCCTCAGACAGATTGCTGTAAAGTGTAGGTGCTGTTATCATTAATTTTATCCAGCTGCAGATCATTCTTTCTGGGAATTATCAACAGCAAATAGAAAACATTTCATTCCAAGTCAATTCTAAGGACTGCATTCTCCAACTGTGAAATTGTTATGTTCTCAGATCCACCAACTCTTGTATTCGCCTAAGTAAAACATAACCTGGAAATAAATTTCTTGTAAAAATTTCATTAAACATGATGCTATCTCAAGCATCCCAAGCACATTTTCAAAGCTGATCTGCTTTAAAAGATTGTTGGGATTTTTTTCCCTGTTAACGTGGATAAGCAAAAAGTGACTGTAATAAGTTTACTGGGGCATTGGCCACTTTTTAAAACGTAACTGGTACTTTGCACCATGCTATGTGATCTGGGCCTGTCATCCATGAGGTTGCAGCCAGGTGGGCAAGAAAGGGGAGATGTGTAGCATCCCCTGTGTGGGCTACCAGGGCCCGAGAGGTGCAGACGTCCACAGTACACTAAAGGTCAAGTTCTGCTGAGAAAGCCTCGGTGGCCAGCTTGGGGATATTCAGGGAGTCTTCTGTTTAGCGTGGAATCCAGGCTTGCTGACTCTTACTTCAGTGCTCATTTGATCATGGTACAACTTCTCAAGAAGTTTCAGGCATGATTTCCTCCCTGGGAATAAGATACATTGAGAAGTTCAATGTCTCTGGATAGCCATTATGTAAGAAACTCCATGTTGATTAAGCCTATACCTATCGAATTGTCAGTGGTACCAAAGCCTTCTTTTCAATCATGGAAAGTTCTTTTTTCTCAGAAGCTCACAAATCAGTAAATATCCCCAATGTCCTTTACGCCCTGGTACAAACACACAATCCACCATTTATCTAGATCCTTCTTGAATCTGTTTCTTTTCTTAAACTTGTATACCTTCTGGGGACAATCACTGGTTTCAGAACTATCGTCTTTGGAACTACTTTAGAACTCTTTAGAACTACATGCGTACCCATGAAGTTTTCATTTTTATTTTTATAGAGACAGGGTCTCCCCCTGTCGCCTCGGCTGAAGCAATAGGCAGTGACACTGTCATAGCTCATTGCAGCCTCAACTCCTGAGCTCAAGCAATTCTTCCACCTCAGCCTCCCAAGTAGCTAGGACAACAGGTTTGCACCACCACATTTGACTACTTTTCTAAAGATTATTTTGCAGAGATAGGGTCTTGCTATGTTGCACATGCTGGTCTTGAACTCTTGGCCTCAAGCAATCCTCCCATCCCAAAGTGCTGGGATTATAGGCAGGAGCCACTGCACCCATCCCCCAAGATGTTAGTGGCTAATTAGCTCACTCAGCTTTTGTCTCTCGAGAAGGAAAAGGTGTGAGGTTTTAAATTAAAGATTCTGTATTCTCCTGAAACATTCTAGTTGCTATTTTATCAATCTGTTTCAGCATCAGGTTTTTTTTTCCACATAGTCATTATGAACAGAAAATTACATTTTGTGTTCTAGTTTGTCCACTTCATGATGCATATAGGGCCAGCTATTACATCTCAGGCATTACTTCTGTCTCTTGCTGTTCCCCGCCATGTAGCGGCATTGTCCTGGAATTCTTCTCAACCCCATGCCCTAGTATCCACTGGTAGCTGCCTGGAATAGGCCTACAGCACAGAGCCCACTTGAGGCTTTGGAACAGTAGAGTGACCACATGTTAATATCCTCACTCTTGGAGGCTCCATTAAAATGACAGTGAAACATTTTTTAAAAATGTAACAGTATAATCCTACAAGGACAGAGGAACAGGGAAAACAGTCATTATCCGCTGACCGATGTCAGTGAAATTTTGTAAAGCGGTAAACAGAGAAGTGGTACCTGACAATGCAGTTTAGATGAAGCCACAGCCTGGAGTCGCACAGACAAGGGATGCAGCGGGAAAGCAAGTCTGTGTTTCCTCCTGAGCTTCGGAGAGACCTGGGACTTGGGACTTGGGCTAAAGGCAAAGGTGCAGATTTAAATGACGAGAGTGGTGTCTTCGATCTCCTCTATTTCCATGGCACAAGAAGTCCAGGAGCTGGGAATGTCTCTTCCCACTCCACCGCCCCAAGAGGGCTGAGGTTGGGGAGAGCCTGTCGATGAAGCTGGCCTGCTCCCGTGCAGAACTCTTTGCTTCCTGATGCTGGGAGAGCCCTCATGCAGCAGGCAGGGCTTTGACCCACCACTGGAAACAAAAGGTAAAGCTCTGTTCTTGAGTCTAGAGCGTTTTATTGCCTCATTCTCAAATGCAGATCTTTTGATCAAGACTCCCCAGACATTTAAGAAAATTTTACAGCATGAAAGAGAAACTAAGACATGCAGACAGAAAAACAATGATACTCGAGACAGCTGATATTGAAGGAACAGAAACTTAATTTTTAAAATTACACCTAATTCTAGTAAGCATCTTCAGAAAGGTTTATGAAGACATATTTTCTCAACAAAGATGGGATATTATGAAAGGAACTAAGAAATAGAAAGAGCTCTTGAAAAAATATTAAAATATGAGTCTGCCAAAAAATTCAAAGGAATATAATGTTGAGGATTTTTTTTTAAAGAACAAAAAAGAAAAAGAGAAAAATCAAGAGCTATGTGCAACAATCCATGAGACCCAACTTCTAATTATTAGGAGTCATAGGAATAAAGAAAAGAGAATAATCAAAGAAAGAAATACTCAAAACACTTATAAGATATGCCAGCATGAAAGGCAAGCAGTTTTCCATTCAAAAGTCTCATTTACTGTACAGCATAATACTTTTTTTTTTAGTTGGAGTCTCACTCTGTGACCCAGGCTGGAGTGCAGTGGCATACTCACAGCCACCCCAGCGTCAACCTTCTGGGCTCCAGCAATCCTTCCACCTGAGTTTTCCAAGTAGCTGAAACTATAGGCATGTGCTATCACGTCCAGCTAATTTTTGATTTATTGTAGAGATGAGGTCTTGTCAAGTTGCCCAAGCTGGTTTCAAACCCATGGGCTCAGGCAATCCACTTACCTCAGCCTCCCAAAGTGCTGGGATTACAGGCTGAGCCACCAAGCCCGGCTAATATACCTTTTTAAAAGACACTTATTATTTGTGAAATTTCAGAATACTAATGATAAATAAAAGACCCTGAAAACTTCCAAAGAGAAACAAAAGAAAACTACAAAGGAGATGGGAAGAGACTGGCATCAGAATTCCTATGGGCAACACCAGATACCAGAAGATATTGGGCAATGCTTTTAGAAAATATCCGGATAACACAGATCCAAAGAACCAACATGAAGAGGCCACAAAAAAGCAGAAGAAAAATTCCTTCCAGCCTAGAAGTCTTTACCCGACTGATTTATATAAAGGTTGGACTAGAATAAACACCTGGAGTTAAAGTCTCAAAACACTGAATTCTCACATTCCTTATCCTGAGAAGAAGACTCTATGAACATGCTCCAGCAAACAGAGCAAGAAAAGGGAAGACAAAAACCAAAGAGTGGGTGATTCTCACCCAAGAGAGAAGCAAAGGGAACTCCCAGAAAGCAACGCTGGAGCAAAGTAAGCCCAAAGGTACTAAAACCATGTCAGAAAGAGCGGATGGAACTTCAGAAGGGACGTGTGTGGATAAAATCAGACTTGAAAGACTGGTTATTTCATTTTGGGGAATTCTGAATGACCGAAGGCTATATGCAGACGATGCATAGAAAAATGGAAGGCAACCAAGTATACAAAGCATCTGAATTACAGCTCCTCGGCAAAAATTACTTGAGAATTAAATTTAGCTAACCAAGAAATACATAACTCAGGGAATGCTGAGAAAAAATATCTAGTGAGGAGCAAAGAATCCACTTATATGTAGAACAAACAGCTCACAACCGAAGCGGAAATTAAGTTAACTGAATGTAGACATCACAAACATTGACGGCATAAAATAACAATAAAATGGCTAAGAAAATTTGAGAGATGAGGAAGCAGGTGGTGAGAAGAAATGTAAGAGTGGTGTAGGAGAGACTCAAAGCAGAGCCTCAACTGAAGCATTTAAAAATTAACGAGTGGGATGAACAGTAGTCAATATCTGTCTGGGGACGGGGAGACACCCCTTATCAATAAGGGTGCCTGAACGATGCAAAGTTGTATACCTAACCCTTAAGTGTACCCCACAATTTTAAAATAAAAAATATTGATTTAAAAAAAAAATTAATGAGTCTGAGTACAGTGACTCAAGCCTGCAATCCCAGCACTTTGGGAGGCTGAGGCAAGTGGATTGCCTGAGTCCGTGGGTTCAAGACCAGCCCAGGCAACTTGGCGAGGCCTCATCTCTACAATAAATCAAAAGATTAGCCGTACCTGGTAGTTCGGCTACTTGGAAGGCGAGGCAGAAGGATCGCCAAAGCCCAGCAGGTCGACACTGAGGTGGCCATGAGCGTGCCACTGCACTACAGTCTGGGCAATGGAGTAAGAATCCTAATTAAAAAAAAACTCAGCAAGTTAATCAATGACTCACAACAATGTTTTTGTCCCCCATTAAATGCTGAGGGACTTTTTTGAAAAAGAAAATCCTTTCTTGGGATGATAAAGCCCTTACGTGACATTCAGCAATTTCTTCTGTCTTTTTCAAAAATACTCATATATAACAAATTCAATAAAATTAATATTATTACTAATAATATTAACATTAAATTCAATATTATATAATATAGATAATATTATATATTATATTGATATATGGTAGACAGTGGTAGCTTTGACTTTTTATTTGTACCCTTCTGTTCTTGAATTTTCTTTTCTTTTCTTTTTGAGTTGGAGTCTCACTCTGTCGCCCAGGTTGGAGTGCAGTGGCACGCTCATGGCCACCCAAGTCTCGACCTGCTGGGGCGCCAGAGATCCTTCCACCTCAACCTTCCAAGTATCTGTAACTACAGGCATGTGCTACTATGCCCGGCTAATTTTTGATTTATTGTAGAGACGCGGTCTCACCAAGTTGCCCGGGTGGGTCCCAAACCCACAGGCTCAGGCAATCCACTTGCCTCAGCCTCCCAAAGTGCTGCGATTACAGGCTGAGCCACCGAGCCCGGCCACATTTTCTAACTTTATGTAAGTATCACTAAAAACCATCATAATTGTGTATTGCTTAACATTAAAAAAAACTTTGATATATACACTTTATCTAATTTAACATTCACTATGACACTCTAAAGTAATAATTATTAGACCTAATTTATGGGAAAGGAAGCAGGCACTGAAAAGTAACATAATTTTTCTCAAGGACACACCAAACAAGCTGTACAGAAGGGTCCCTCAATCTGTGGCGGACACATTCCAAAACCCTCAGAAGATGTCTGAAACCATGGAGCGTATCGAGCCCTACATTTACTATGATTTTACCTATAAATACATACCATGATAAAGTTTAATTTATAGATTAGGCACAGCTCAGAAATTAACACCACCAACAACAGCGTCAGGTCACTCCTGGCCTTCAGATGACATGTCCCAAAGGAGGACCATCTGCTTTCACGACCCTGGGTCATCAGGCCAGGGGAACGTTGATGGCTGTATGTCAGGACCAGACAGGACCAACGGGCAGGTAACACACACAGCATGAATACACGGGGCAAAAGAATGCTTCACGGAGGTTGTCTCCATTGCTCTCCATTGCTACATGAAGGTGATCTTCTTGGCTACACTATTCATAGGTGAAGAATACCTTTTTCCCAAAAAAATTCTTCTCTAGATTTGATTTAGACACATAAGCCAAGCACTGTGCAAGGCATTATAGAAGCATCTTATTTAATCTTCACCACAATTTTCCAATGTTACTTCAAGGCTTTTTCTTATTCTATGCAATATTAAGTATTAGCCATCAAGTATAACAAAAGAATAATGCATGTTTGTGCTTATTTTTTGTTCATATACTAAGTGTTGGATAAAAATACATTTTTTTCAACATGTGCTGTGTTAAGGATCTCTACTCAGGGATAATTAAATTATTAAGTAAAGAAAATAGCCGGGCTCGGTGACTCAGCCTGTAATCCCGCGCCTTTGAGAGGCTGAGGTGAGTGGATTGCCTGAGCCCGCGGGTTCGAGACCCGTCCGGACAGCGATACCTCATCTCCACAATAAATCAAAACATCAGCTGGGCGTGGTAGTGCATGCCTGTAATTCCGGCTACTCGGAAGGCTGAGGCGGAAGGATCGCCGGAGCCCAGCAGGTCGAGGCTGCGGTGGCCGGGAGCAGCCACTGCACTCCAGTCTGGGTGACAGAGTGAGACTCCAACTGAAAAAGAAAAGAAAAGAAATGTCAAAATAAGGACAACATACATTTGTATTGATTGTTGTTGGACATTTGAACACATCATGAGACTGAGCCTATGAAAAACTCGAATCCTTAAGCCTGTGGTACTCCTGCGTAATGAAGTTTCTTTTCATGGCAATACACAGCCTATTTAGATGATGACCAATATTCTAAGGGCATACTGATGCCATGGCACTCTTTTCCTGAAGTTAAAATGCTTTTTTACACAGAAGAAAAGAAGCAATACCTGCAAATGTTTTGCTCAGAGCCTTTTGCCTAGGTTTTTTGTTTTTGTTTTTTTAGTTCTTAGTTCTGCAACAGAATACCATAGACTGTGTAACTTAAAGAAGAAATCTTTATTTCTCATAGTTCTGGAGGCTGTAAGGCCTAGATCAAGGTGCCAGCACAGTTGGATTCTAGTAAGGGCCCTCCTCTGGGTTTCAGACAGTGACTTACCTTTGCATCCTCACATGGTGGAAAGGAAGAGGGAGCGAGCACTCCGGAGTCCCTCCACGAAGGGCACTAATCCCTTTGGTGACAGCACCACCCTCATGAAATAATTACCTAACAAAAGTCTCACCTCCCAATGTATTGCATTGGAGGTTACGTTTGCAATATATGGACTTGGTGGGGAAGACACAACATTCAGTCTATAGCATGTTCCTAGCTACAGAGAGAGGAGGAAGAAACCTCTTCTTTGCCCACACAAGGCAGAAGGAAGTTGACATCAGGCTTCTTCACCGACGCTTACATTTTTCATCAGGAAAAACAAAGGGGTCAGAACATCCACCCCTGTTTAGACAGATCCCTCGACAACTCCTGCAAGAGCACGGCTGTCACACAAGTGCAAACACGACTCCCCCCAGCATCGGGGACCTGAGCAACTCTGGAGCTCGAGGTCATTCTGATGATTGGGATTTCCACGTTTCCGCAGGGGGCTGGAAGATACATGGATTGCATCTGGATGTTGCAGGGCATTGACTTGGATAAAAAAATTAAAAGCAATAAAATCCTTTGACCAGTCTGTCTTCTGAAATCCTGCCATTTCTATCCCAGTATGATTTTTTTTTTAATCAAAATAGGATTTGTCCAGATAGGGTAGCTCCCTACAACACAATGAAGTAGAGAAATGAAAAATTTTAAAGTGTGCGTAGAACCCAACACAATCCACCAATAAACAAAACCAAACAGAAACACCAAACAACTTCTATAGCAAAAGAAAGAAAATTTACACTACAGTGATCCAAACTATCTTACCACATTCATTAAGCTACCCAGTTTGTTTTTTATGTCCTAATTTTGTATATGAGGAGGCACCCGAAAAAACCCAAAATTGTTTTTTGGAGGAGAGGCCCCTTGTAGTAGAGGCTTCCCTGCCAGGTAAGTGTTTTAGGAACCCACTGGCATCAGTGGACCAGCTAGCCTTGTTGGGAGACTCCGTTTGGCACCAGTAAATTTTTTTTGAAGATTCTTTCCATGTGTTTCCCCATTTCCTGATGGGTGATTTCACCTGCCCACACCATGCTGAGTGTTTGACCAATAAAGGAATGCCCCCCCATGCCCCACCCTCCCTATTCACTCAATCTTGCCCTGAGCAACTTTTTTTTGTTTCCCTGGATGAAAAAAAAATCCTCAAAGGGAAACGTTTGGTGGATGTGGAAGAGGTGAAACAAAAAACAGCAGAAGCACAAAAAGGCATTAAAATTGACGAGTTCAAAAACTGTTTTGAGCAGTGGAAAAAGCGTCTCGATAGGTGAATTGCATCAAACGGAGAGTACTTTGAAGGTGACTGAAGTTTAAACATGTAAGAATATATACACAATTTTTTGTGAATAAATTCATTTTTTGGAGCTTACTTTTTTAATTTGTATTCTCCACTTGTATGTAATATGTAGCACATGAGAAGTTAACTTGAATAGCAAAGGCTACTTCCGACTTTTCAAAACTCAGATACCTTCAGTGACAATAGCTACGTGAATCGTGCTCTTCTGTTCAGTGGGGCACAGGGAATAGTGATGGCCCTTGCCCCTCCTCATGTGCTGAAGGCTGAAATTATTCACTTCTTAGATCTACAAAGTTGTCCAGCACTCAGGCAGCCTGGCCCTGCAAATTTATGCACTTAATAAATATTTCTGGATGACGCTTAAAGGTCTTAAAATAAAGTGCTAAATAACAACCATCATAGGCCTTGGCAGTGTGCCCATATTCAACTGTTACTTCAGCAGCCCTAAGTGGGAATTAGCCTATGGGACTCCTCTAAATACTCTGCTAAAAATAAGCTTCATCATCTCAATTTCAGTGTTCATGAGGTCACGAGCATCTCATACATTCCAAGTGCTTGTCATGTCAGTAACTCTGAGCTCAGGAAGTTGACATCCAAATAAATAAATAAATAAAGTCTCATATTTCGATCCTAATGGATTCCAGGAAATCAATTTTCCTCTTTGGCACTGAAAAACACATGGAACTTTCAGATATTGATTGTGCAAAATCTAGGTATAAGTCAATATAGTATGAAGGGTTTAGCAAAGATTTTTCTCTTCTGATTTCTTATTTTTCTTTTTTTTTTTTTTCCGAGTTGGAGTCTCACTCTGTCGCTCAGACTGGAGTGCAGTGGCCGCTCCCAGCCACCACAGCCTCGACCTGCTGGGCTCCAGCGATCCTTCCGCCTCAGCCTTCCAAGGAGCTGGAACTACAGGCGCGCGCTACCACACCCAGCTTATTTTTTGATTTATTGTAGAGATGAGGTCTCTTCAAGTTGCCCAGGCGGGTCTCGAACCCACGGACTCAGGTAATCCACTTACCTCAGCCTCCCAAAGTGTGGGATTACAGGCTGAGCCACCGAGCCCAGCTCTGATTTCTTAAATTGCCTGCCTGACACCTGCTCAAAGATTTAGGATGGAGTCTTGTCCTACTGAGGCTTAACAAATATCTATTACTGCTTTAACTGCAAGACACAAGCCATAACCAACAATCAGAATGAACCTAAGATGTGCCTGTCTCACAATACAGTCTTGAGATTTAAATGAGGTAAAACAAGCATAGTCCAAAGCACAGTACATTGTTAGGTTCAAAATGTTACTTGCTAGTACTGTTGCTCCCCAGCTGCCTAAGTGACTTCTTAACAATCTCTTTGTTGTATTTTGATTTTTAAAAATATGTGGAATTTTTTTCTCAGCAGTGAGTCATACAATGTCCTCCAGGTAGAATATTTTAGCTTCTCTCTAATGTCTGACTATGCTGAATTAAGCTTCCTTTCCTGTTACTCAGAACATGCCTCCAGCGCTGGGGCAGCTTACAACATTAGTCCTCTCCTCTGGTCCGAAGCAACCCCTGCCAGATGCTAACCTGATCCTTTGGATGATAAATAGACATCACTGGCACATCGGAACTCATGCGTTGCTCCAAGTTCAGCATCAGGTTCAGCGGTTTAACGTCAAAGCTTCCAAAAAAGGGAGTAAGAGTAGTTCACCTTACTCTTTCCAAACATGTCAGCTTCTTTCACTAAAATGTTGTAAACATCATGCATCCTCTTTTCCATGATTAATGCCCCATGACCCATCCGTTTCCAAGACCTCTCACCAAATTAATCTGAATTAAGTTAGATGCCTTCATTTCACAAACAGATCCCAGGGCTAGTTGGAGAAAAAGTAAAATTTCAACTCCATATTCCTATAAAATATTCAGGCACGCATAGTTTCATCCACAGTTCATCTTGTTAATGTCAGCTTCCATAATTTATTGGTCATGTAAAAATATTTTAGCATGGAAAGTGAAGAAAATGAGTGAAAATAAATCATTCGGTGCTCTTCCCCAGGCCACAGTGCAGTCCAGAAGACCTTCGTTTTTAATTTTGTATTCAAGCACCAGTTGAGACAAATTGGTTAGCAGTTCATCATGGGCGCCATTCCAGAGCTCATTCATTTGACTCTAAGGACTTTTCAGTGTCACCAGAGGCAGCCAGCACACCCTTGGTGACCTCAGGAAGAACACAATACTTGGCAATTTAGAAAAACGACAGTGTATGCTTCAGTCCTTAAAATTCATCATCTAATTTCCTCTGTCTCCTTTCCACTGGGTAAGAAACATCTGTCAGCACGTGTGCCATTGGCCTGTTATTCTTCCTCACGTGGTCATCGAGCTTGACTCGCTACGCCCCGAAAGAGAAAAGTTGTTCTGACACATAGGCAGGCCCAGATGGGGTCGTGCAAAATGCGTGAGGGCTAAGATCAAACCGCCCCTCGTGCCCACCCCTGTGACTCTACCTAGAGGGAAAACCATGCCTTGCTTTAAACGACTCTTTCCCATAATCCTATATATTAGGAATTTACATGATAAAAGTTCACTTTATTTACATTTCTTTTCCGAGCAGGACAACATATGTTATGCTTACATTTGAAAGTAATCTCAGAAAAAGGGTCTGCATGTGAATGCAGTTGGCTGGGAGTTCACATTTCCCTTCAACGAAATTGGGAGCAAAACACATGTTTTTCCATCGAAGTTAGAAGATGGAAAATCATGCATTATTTTTTAGGCTTTTGTGGTATGTCTTCTAAAATCAATGCATATTTCTTCATGCACATTTTCACAAATGTCAATGTTGAGACATCCATCAGATCCGATGTATTCAATCCCTTCAGCACCTGGAGAACTTGCACTCTTGAAAATATTTTCCCCTAGCTTTTCAATCTGCTCCTGAGTATTGTAATTCTCTTTGACTAGTGATAAGTGAGAAAAAGAGAACTCCGTCTTCATTTCCTGTTGAAGGAATAGGAGCCGCTTTATATACTTGCTCTTAATTTCAGGTAGATAAGAAAAGGCCACTCCACTCACTGCTGCACCACAATAACCTCTCCGGGTCCTCTTAAAACTCGAGAAGAAAAGAGAAGCCAACCAGCCACTCACATGCTACAGGTGTCAGAGAGAATCTGTTACCAGCAGAAAGTGCTGCATGTGGGAACTCCTGAATCACAAACACATTGCAAATAAAACCAGAAGATATTATTTTGCCAGAAAAGCACTCATTTTCCCTCTTGTTTAGGAAGGAAGGTAAGCTTTTTCTCGAATTGTTTTTTAAAAAAATAAAATTTGGCTGGAAGAGGGAAATTGTAGGCCCTGGTTTTAGCTATACACATTCAAAAATAAGGTTACTGGGAAGCCAATCAGATGCTGATTGGAAAGGAGAGAGGAAAGGACATGCCCCGTGAGGAAAGTAATCTCGTCAGTATTAGACATGGCAGGACGCCAGCGCTGGCTGTGTGCAGAGAGCAACTTCCCTGCGCTTGTGAAGGAGGGAGGTGGTGAGCCAGCTGTGTGCTGCTTGCTGCAAGTGATAGAGAGGGGTGTAGAGTTGTATCTTTATTTCTTTCAAATACATGATTGATTTTGAAATGAGATGGGCAGAAAAACTATCCACTGAACCGAGAAAATAAATAAAGTTGGAACCTTTTATGTACTTGCCTGACATCTGAGTAATTTAAGAAGCAGTGGCTTTTAAAATCAAGAGCAAAACTGAATTTTGTAACACGCTGTCAGAATTGATGCACCTTTATTCATCCTTTCTGCGTGTCTCTTCTCATGCCTTTGGCTAAGACCAAGTGTAATATTTTTATGTCTGATGACTTATACATACAAAACAAATGACTTACTTTAGAGAGGTAAGTACTATCTTAGGGCTACAATCTTAGGAGTAAGTCTCTTGACCTGTAAAATATGTCAAAGCTTACTCTTTCTCTGTTTCAGATTAGAAGATGAAAACACTGTCTTTTAACCACAAAATAGCATGATACATGTACAATGGATAAATTAAGCTTGATTTTCAAATCCGTTACCACTAAATGGGACACAAGTAATTAAATCTCAGTAGGATAGAATTCAATAGGTTGATAAATATAAATATTTACTCCAGTGAGCAACTCAATCATCAACATTTATTCCAGAGTTTTCAGAGCCCCGAGCAAAATGAAGTTGGTGCTTAAATAGCATTTCAAATTATAAAATCAATTAATCTTTCTTTGGGAATAAAGATCGGGCCTACAAATTTCAAGGAGGAACAAGTGCCTTTCTCTAACAAATCCAAAAATATGCAAGAGAAAGATTAATTCAAATGACTCAAATCCTTCCTACGGAATAGGTAGCAAGAGTTCACCTACAGTTAAGCATAACCAAGCATGGTCAATCAGAAATCATACACAGGCACACATCCAGTGTGTCCATGAACAACTGGTGAGGCTCTAAGCCTGGGTGACCACACGTTCTGATTTTGTGCCTGGGAAAGTTTCACTGCAATAGGGCCCTTTTCGTTCTCAAAGGAGTCCTGGTTTGGCTGATAACCCTTGTGGCCGCATTGTCGAGGCCCCATGTGGCTGATATGTATCCCGGCGTGAATGCTCCTGTTTTCTTGTTTGCTGCGAGCTGCATGTTGGTCCACGCTGGTCTGGCTCTCCTGCATCACAACAGCGGCAATGAGAATAGAGTGTTTCATACGTCTTCCCGTCTGTGATGACTCAGGCGGATCCTTCATAAAGCCTTTACTCCTCGTCCACAAGGACATGTCTTGTGAGCTTACTATTTCTGTCACTAATTGCTATCACTCGAGCGTGTATGACCCCAGTTCATCCAGATCTGAAACTTTGTGCAGTGCATTCAAAGCCTTCATGATTGGGGGGCTGCATTCACTGCCCGGGGACTCGGCACCATCCCTCAGGATAGCGTTTATTCCATTTTTGCTTCCATCCGTAATTGTCCCCCAACCCAGGGCGTCACTTGTTAAATCATTCAACTCCAAGGATAGAAGACAAAGTTTCCCACTGGGGATACGTGGCTGCAGGGAAGGATTTTGCTATTTACTTCCTAACACCCTTGGTGGGTTAGTTACACGTGGGAGTCAAAGGAGGTATTTGCAGATGCAACTGATCCCTGAAGTGACACGAGGATAAAGATGTTCTAAGTAGAAGGAAGCTGAGTTTGAGATGCTCTGACCCCATTCTTGGATGCTGACTGGTCAGGAACAGCCAGCACGTTGATGACACAGGCCTGGGCAGTGTCTCTCGTAGCTCTCAGCCAAGGCAATCTGTGTGTTTCAAGTTCCTCCGCAGAGCCTAACGCTCCAGCTCGGCTGGGCCTGTGATCACTGGAAGCAGGAGGCGTCCCTCACTGAGACGATCCCGGCAGTGCAAACGCCAGGAGCCGTCATGACTGAGGCAGCAGCAAGAAGGGAGAAGCAGCACTGACACCTGCCAGCAGCGCAGCTGAGAGCCACCACACCTGGGACATCGGTGCCAGTGATCTCCGACCGCGGTGACAGCTGCGACGAGCCCGCCGGGGGCGGGGTTCGACGGATGGAGACAGTGCCGCGGGGACGGCCGGAAATCGCCAGCTGCCATGAGCCACCGGAAGACGGCAGGGATGCAGCCTGAGGAAGGCCAAGTTTGGAGGTGAACATTACCGTGAAGCGGTGGCGGCTCCCGCCTGGAATCCCAGCACTTTGGGAGGCTGAGGCGGGAGGACTGGTTGCGGCCAGCCTCGGCAACACTGTGAGGCCTCGTCTCTACACAGAATTCAAAGCTGAACCGGGCGTGGGCTCTCACACCTGTAGTCCCAGCCACTCTGGAGGCGGAGGCAGGAGGGTCATCTGGGCCCGGAGTTCAAGGCTGCCCGGAGCCGTGTTCAAGCCGCTTTCCTCCAGCCCGGGCCAGAGCAAGAGACCAAGAGCTGCAATGTGAGCTGGCTGCGCTGTCTGCACGAAGCTTGGTGAGGCCCGCAGAAACGAGGGCCCGTGGGAAGACCAGCCAGTGCCCGGTTCGCTTGGGCCTCTGGGCAGACTCAGCCTCCTGACACTTCCCGTGGCAGGACACCGGGCCCCGGCCGGCCAGCAGAGTAGGGCGTGTCTACCTGCAGAGGGTCGGCGGCCACCAACGGAAAAAGAGCCTCCGGCCGGGCTCGGTGGCTCAGCCAGTCGTCCCAGCGCTTTGGGAGGCCGAGGTGGGAGGACCGCTTGACCCCAGGAGTTCAGGACCAGCCTGGGTAAGGAAGCACAAAACTAGCCGGGCATGGTGGCGCACACCTATACTCCCAGCTGGCTGGAGGCTGAGGCTCAAGGATCGCCGGAGCCCAGCAGGCCGAGACCGGGGTGGCCGTGAGCGTGCCCCTGCCCTCCGGCCTGGCGACGGAGTGAGCCGGACCCAAAGCAAAAGGACCTCTGGGGCGGGCCTTTCCGCCACGAGGCGATTTAGCCCGCACGCCCACACGGCACGTTCTGAATTCGCGGAGTCCGCTTCCCAGGCGACGCCAGCGGGGCCCAGGACCGAGCGACCCGCCCGAGTCCCCACGTGGCGAGCCCCCCGAGCAGCGGACGCAGGCCGGGCTCCCCCCAGCCCGGCTGCCCCGGGCTCTGCGCCCCCGCGCCCGGGCCGCCGCGCGCACGGCGGGCGCATGGGGCGCGGGCACCCGCCGCGGGCGGGGCGCCATCCCCGAAGCCGGTCCGGCCCGAGCGGCCGCCGCCCCAGCCCGAGGCCGTCCGGCGCCGAGACGTGGGCCACGGCCCGGGGAGGCCGGGCGCCCAGGCCCCGCCGAACACGCACGCCCAGCGCGCGGGCGGTCGGGCGCGCGTCCAGCCCCACGTCCCGGGCCGGCCGCGCCCCCGCCCGGGGTCTTCCCTGCCAAACGCCGGCCGCGGCCGTGGCGGGGCCGCCGGCGCACAGGCGTGCCCGGAGGTGGCCTGCGGACCGCAGCGCCGAGCGGAGACGAGGCTGCCCCGACAAGCAGCACGAGCAGAGCGGTTTCCCGCGGGGCGCGGACATCCCGGAAACACGAGCCTGGCACGGAGCGGGAGGCCCGGCGGGTCTGGAAGCCCCCGCGGCTGTCCAGGGATGAAGGGCGGGTGGGAGAAGCAGGGGCACCAGCGGGGTGGGCAGGGGCAGGACGCCGTTTGTCACCTGGTTGGTAGGTCGCTCTGACACTTAGAGTGACCCCAGGGTGCCTGTTTGCTGTGTGAACTTGAGTAAAGGCTGACTCGGCCTTAAGATGCGGTTGCCTTAAAGCTACCAGGGCATTCCCAGGAAAGGGATTGCGCTTGGAAGGTCGGTTTTTAGAACCTTTAGGAATCGCCACACTGTTTTCCCCAGAGGCTGTCCTAGTTGACACTCCCACCAACAGTGTCGAAGTGCTCCCTTTTCACCACGTCCTCTCCAGCATCTGCTGTTTTTTGCGTTATTGAGGGTGGCCATCCTGACTGGAGGTAGGTGGCATCTCAGTGTGGTTTTAAGTTGCATTTCTTTGATGACTAGTGAGGCTGAGCATTTTTTCATGTATCTGTTGGCTGCTTGTTCGTCTTCTTTGGAGAACTGTCTATTCATATCTTTTGCCCACTTTGTAAGGGGGCTGTCTGTTTTTTTTCTTTTCAGCACGTTTGAGTTCCTTGTAGATCTTAGATGTTAGGCCTTTGTCAGACATGGAGTTGGCAAATACTTTTTCCCAGTCTGTGGGCTTTCTCCCTGCTCTCTTGATGGTTTCTCTGGCTTTGCAGAAGCTTGTCAGTTTGATGAGGCCCCGCTTGCCTATCTTATCTCTTATGGCCTGGGCTCTTGGGGTTTTGATCAGGAATTGGTTGCCACTTCCAATTTCCATAAGCTGGCTCCTGCATCTTCTAAGGTTCTTACAGTTTGAGGTTTTACATTTAGGTCTCTGATCCATTTAGAGGTGATTTCTGTGTATGGGGATAAATAGGGGTCTTGTTTTAGTCTTCTGCATGTGGTCAGCCAGTTTTCCGAGCTCCATTTACTGAATAGGTTCTCCTCTCCCCAGTGGTTGGTGGTGGAGGCTTTGTCAAAGATGAGTTGGTTGAGAAATTGAGGTTCTGCTTCTGGAATCTCAATTCTGTTCCATTGGTCTACATGCCTGTTCTTGTACCAATACCTGGCAGTTTTGGTTATTGTAGCTTTATAATAAAGTTTAAAGTCTGGGAATGTGATACCTCCTGCTTTTTTTTTTTTTGCTTAGGATTGTTTTGACTATTCGTGGTTTAGCCAAACCTTTACCACTGCAAGGAGGTTCTTGACAGATTCTCTTGGGTTTTCGAGGTATAGAATCATGTTGTCTGCAAAGAGGGATAGATTGACTCCTATTTGGATACCCCTGATCTCCTTCTTGTGTCTGATTGCTCTAGCTAGGACTTCCAAAACTATGTTGAACAGGAGGGGTGAGAGTGGGCATCCTTGTCGTGTTCCAGTTTTCAGGGGAAATGGTTCCAATTTCTGCCTGTTTAGCAGTATGCTGGCTGTAGGTTTCTCAAATCACTCTATTAAAAAGATACCTGCACACATATGATTATCTCAACATTGTTCACAATAGCAAGAACATGGAACCAACCGTGCTGCCCATAAAAAGAGGATTGGATTAAAAAAAAGTGGCACATGATGAAATACTATGCAGTCAAAAAGAAGAATAAGATGATGAACTTCACAGCAACCCTGAAGGACTTAGAGTCTATAATACTGAATGATCTTTCACAGGAACAAAGAACTGAGAATCACATGTTCTCACTCATAAGTGGACCTTGAACAACTATTGTAATACTGTCAAAAAGGATTGACAGTAGCGGGAAACTGTGGGGAGTGGGGAGGTGGGATTGGCAGTACTGGGAATCTGCCCGGGGAAGGGGGCCACCCTCATCAATAAGGGTACCTGCATAATGAATATTTATAGACCTAACCCTGAATTGTACCCCACATCTTTAAAATAAAAAATTTAAAAGTTAAAAAAGAAAAAGCTACAAGACATAACTCTAGCAGGGCGAATCCATATCTAATATTTATTTTTCCTATGTTTTCATAGTTATGTCTGTGGAAAAAGAAAATGTTTCCATGTTGGCATTAACATTTATCGAGCATCTTTTCTGTTCTGTCCGCTATGCTGGGCTGTAAACGTATTATCTGAAAAATACTTGTGAATATTTTTCAGATAATGGTCACTATGTAGTAAGCATCTACTCTGCACCATAATGGCTGGTTTATATATATTATTTAACTTAAGCCGGCATAAAGTTCATACCATTTTTTCCATTGTATAGAAAGCAATAGAAATAATGAGGTAGCCATCATTTAAATATAGTAATAATAGCTATCATATACTGAAAAATCACGGTGACAGGCACTGCTCCAAACACTTTCCATGCAATTAGACAACTCTATGAAACATGTACTGCTGCTTTATACCCATTTCACACATGAGGCATTTGGTTAAGGGATGTTTATAAGTGCTCAAAATTACACAGTGAATGTGTATTAAAATTCAATCCACTGGAATTCAGTGTCTACCAATTTAACCCTGCGTTTTTCCTCACAGCATAGTGAAGTTAAGAGTCAGAAAAGTTTAATAGCCCATCTAAGATCACACAGTTAAAAAGAAGAGACTCGGTTAGAAACCAAGTGCCAGAGTTTTGTCTGTTTTTTATTCCTTTTTTTTTCTTCAAAGCCCATGTTGTTTCCACTTCATCGCCAAGCTGGTTGTCTTAAGAAGCATTTTTTTGGCAGTGAGATTCTACCATAAGGTCCACAATACAAACTCCTAATTATTAACACCCACTGAGTTCCTCTTATGGAGACAACAGGAGAACGGTCATTCTTGGACCAGAAGACTTGGCCTTTGAGGCACACTCAGAGGTTGAGGAGGGTGTTTCAAGGTCAAACAACAAAACTCTGGAAGGCGTCGTGAACAGTGAAAATCAAATTGACACTTTCAGCTTAGGCAGAGGTAATATAGCTTGAAATGCTTTTTCAAATCCCAATATCACTGACAGGACATAAAAACGAAATCCTGCTTTCTCTAAGAAATGCCACTTCCTAAGTCTGCTACACAATTGCATGTCCACCGAATTTGATCCATACTGTGGTGCATTTTCAAATGAGCTGCTCCAGACACATAAGCACAAGTTCACAATGATGGCAAAGCATGTGATCTGTGCTTGCATGCATTCGTGTGCTCCTAGTCATCAGTTTCTAGCCCATGCGAATGTCTTTAAAGACGTTCTGAAATGGGACTCTTAAACCAAAGCAGGTTTACTTACGTACCATATCACTTACACGTTTTGTTTTGCACGAATCCATACGTCATCTATACTTTGTAAAGGCTTATTCTGAAATTTTATTAATTATTCACATCTCTTATAAATCTGGTGAGTATGTTTTTAATGTAGTGTGTATTCCCTCATCAGTTTCCTTTCAACCTTTTCATTTTATTATCTGTGATGAGTTGTAAGCAGTAACTTTCTGTCGAACACATAAGCCAGGTTCCCACCCAATCAGAAAGTGAAAACAATACTAAACTCTCAAGTTCTAACAAGTTCTAAGCAAAGTTGATTCGAATACATGTGGGCCGATTCAATCCGGGATAGAGTCAAATGTGAAATACAATTTTTAGATATGTTATCAGAATGCTAGATTCCTGTCAGGATTTCTGTAATGTATACTGATATGGTTTAGGATAAAAACATAGTCTCTCAGTCTCTCTCTCTCTCTCTCTCTCTCTCTCACACACACACACACACACACACACACACACACACACGCACACAGCTTCTTACTAGCTGTGTTACTTTTAATCTACTTCCCATGTGCTTATGGGCAACCACTTACACAAAATTATCTAGAGCAAACAACTTAAAATATTTGAATCATATGTATATACTTACATTTCTTACTAAATTATAAGATCCTGAAGGATAAAGATCAACATCTTAAGCAACGTTGTATCCTACATGGTATCTAGTATGATGGTTTGTACACAGTAGGTTTTGAAAATATATGTTAAATAAGTGGATAGTAGTCTATCACTTGGGATCACATTTGGCTGCATAGAATAGAGAATCCCCAAATAACAGTGGCTTAAACAAGACAGCAGCATATATCTTCCTTCTGTTAAAAATGATTATACAGGTAGACCACCTAAGACTGGTATTGCAGCTTCACAATGGCTGACGTCTTCTGTCTTTGTGTCCCGTCATTTCAGTGCACTGCCTTAAGGACCAAAGTAGTTGCCTGAACCCCAGCCATCACATCTGTGATCCAGGAAGCAGGAAGAAAGAAGGGGTAAAAATATCACGGCTGCTCCTTCTAAGCAGACTTCCAGCTCTCTATCATCATCAATCTTCATCATTAGTCACATAGCCACATCTAATGACAGGAGAAGCTAATAAACATAGTCTTACAGCTAGATGTCTTGGTGTCTCAAATAAAATTTAATTGCTAAATTAATAAAAACCACTAAGAATAAATAGTAAGGAAGGCATACTAGAGTCTGTCATAGTACCTACTAAAGTTGAAAAAACCCATTTCTAATCAGACATTTGGGACTAGATTTCAAATTTTAAAATTAATTTTAACTTTTAGGTTTTTTTTCAGTTTATTGTCTTTCATCAACAACTTATTAACCACATGTTGTATGTCAGGCACTCTTCCTTTGAGAAATTTGAGACCCTTCCTTCGAGGAATGTATAATGGAACATTTTGTATTTACAGTGATAGGAAACCTATCCAAACGAAGATATGTTGCTTCTAACCTATGTGCTTTAACTGACACAGAGATCGGTACCCGTTCCCCTCTTTGCTTTAGAGACAGAGAGATGATCGATGGATAAGAGAAGAGAAGAACACGAATGGCAGATGGTCAGAGGGTGCATCGACGATCAGTGGATGGATGGACGGGCGACAGACACATCCCTACAGGGAAGACAGGTGAGGCGGCTGACTAGACGACAGACAGCAGGGGATAAATGACACATACGGAAGACGAATGGGCAGGTGGTGCACAGACATAGATCAGAGAGATACATGCGCAGCTGACCGACGAGCTTGGTAGACGGTGCTGGGCCGCTCTCTAAAAGCTCGTGCCTGTGGTGCGCGGAGCGCCGCTCTAAGTGCTTGATACGTAGTCGCTCATTTAAATCCACAGCAGCTCTGTGGAGCGGGCACTGTGACTGCCACCTTCCACCCGAGGAGGCAGACACAGAGAGATTGGCCCGGGAGGAAGCTGGGCTTGACTTCGGACTGTCTGGCTCCAGAGTTCTCCTTCGTAAGCACCGTGCTCTAAGGCGTCTCATAAAGAAAGCTTTCTAAGAAACTTAGATCTCGGAGAAAAACCGCAGACTCGTATATAATAACTCAGCTATAGATATTAAAATACAACTCAAAAGTCCCTTATTCCAGTCTCTGTTTTTCTCTATTGACCTTTTGACACATTTTAAAAATCAACTCGGTCCTTTGGGGTATCGTCACGAATGCTTGCCTAACCCCTGATGCTGCTTGTCCTGGTTCATCGTCATTCTCTTTCTCTTCCTAATGTTGACATTGACCCCCATTTCGTGGGAACCCCACGCCGACTCCTTTGTGTCTTGGACACTGTCTCTGGCACGCTGGATCATACTTGCCTCTGACGACAAGAGGATATTCCAGACCCATCCTGAGTTTTCCCACCACAGGTGTCTGGGGAGTCCCAGTTCCTTTTGGTGACAGAAGCGTGAGATCAAAATTTAGGTATTCTGAGTGGATATGGGAGTTGACGGTAAGAGAAAGCATGACTGCTGCCGGTGGGACACTTTCGGTGCTGACGGAGCAGGAAAATGGGTCCTTCTCAATGACATGAGTTCACACTTATTTCCCAGTTGCGCTGGTTATATCTGTGCATACTGCCCCTCTTATAGTCTGTCTCATCAGGTTTCAAGACTTTCTGTTTTAATGGCAATAGAAAGAGAAATTTCAATGTAAAAGAAACCACCAACAAAATAGCACTGCTTCCCTGTCAGAGTCTTAAAGATTAAAAACTATCAGTGATGCACTATATGAGTAAGGATGAGAAGAAGCAGTCACTCACAACTGTCACCGGTTTAAATCGGTGTAACACTTGCAAAAGGCAGTTGCCATTCTCCAATAAAAGTTTGAAAGGCAGCCGGGCTCTGTGGCTCAGTCTGTAATCCCACGCCTTTGGGAGGCTGGGGTGAGTGGATGGCCTGAGCCCGCGGGTTCGAGACCCACCTGGGCGGAGAGACCTCATCTCTACAATAAATCAAAAAACCAGCTGGGCGTGGTAGTGCACACCTGTAGTTCTGGCTACTCGGAAGGCTGAGGCAGAAGGATCACCGGAGCCCAGCAGGTCGAGGCTGTGGTGGCCGGGAGCGGCCACTGCACTCCGGTCTGGGCAACATAGTGAGACTGCAACTCAAAAAAATAAAAAATAAAAAATAAAAGTTTGAAAGACATACATATTCTTCAAGCCAGCAATTTCATGCCTAGGAATTTATTCTACAGATATGATCACATACATGTAAAATGGACAAAATTACTCATGCCAGTGTTGTCTGTAAAAGCAAAATTCTGAAATCAATGTAAATGGAGCAGTAAATTATAGTTTATTGACACAATTAAATACCACTCAGACATTAAAATGTATAATGATAAAACATCTTATGCAGTAATGTAGAGGCATGCCATGATGCAAAGTTTAAAAAGCAAGTGCTAAAGGGCATATCGAATGAGTAATTTGTATTTACACATATTTTAATGTGCTTATCTTTATGCCACGTAGTTGTGAAGGTGCCCAAATATGTATATATGTGTGTGTGTGTGTTTATAAATACAGCCTCTGTGACAGGATGAAGTATCTAGTATTAGGGGTCACCCTCAGAGTGGGAGTTGGGAAGCTTGATTTTTTACTCTGCACCCCTTTGTTCCATTTGAACATATTCACTATGTTCTGCCTCCTGCAGAATTAATTACATAAAAACAAAGTGGAAAGTATATTTTGCTCCTATTTGCTACAGAAAATATAATCTTTGGAAATCATCCTCATTGGACCCCCTTGAACTTTCAGTTCATGAGGTTAAGAATTTCGTATATCGGATCAAAATGAAGACACATCAACAGACTAAAATGGAAAGGAAGCTGACTGAAACACCAGGCAGGATTTTTCTAGAGAGCTGAAAGAAATTAGGCAAGATAAAATTTAAAGCTGTAATTGCAATCATAACATTAAAATCGACAGTAGATGCAAAGAAAAAAAGCACAGCTAAGGACAATACAGAAAATCAAATCGGCAATGTGGAGGACAAACTGGGGAAGTGTGAAATGCACAGACAAAGGACAGACTCATGGGAAGGAAAGGGCGTGGGCTGACGGGTGGTGGTGCTAGCACGTTAAGAGAGCCCTGAGCTGAACCAGAATCAGTTACCGCGGCATGACAGCAGAAAACTCTACCCAACCGACAAAAGACCCGGGCTGTCATGACAAGGTCCACAGGTAAATGAGGAAGTATCTACTCTTGGTCGCGTCTTCGTAAAATCTGCAGTTGAAAAGCAAAACTCAACCAACAGTCTGGCCCCAGACTTCTCCTATTCCTACCATACACCAGAGACAACAAAGCAAATGAACAATTTTAAGTAGCTAGAAACTTTATCACCAACAAATTTAACATTCAACCATAAAAACATGAGTTTAAAACTGCTATTTAAAAATTAATAGTGTTAGCCAGGCTCGGTGGCTCAGCCTGTCATCCCGCCCTTTGGGAGGCTGAGGTGAGCGGATTGCCTGAGCCCGCGGGTTCGAGACCCACCCGGGCAGCGAGACCTCATCTCTACAAGAAATCAAAAAATCAGCCGGGCGTGGTAGCACATGCCTGGAATTCCGGCTACTGGGAAGGCTGAGGCGGCAGGATCGCCGGAGCCCGGCAGGTCGAGGCTGCACTCCAGTCTGGGCGACAGAGTGAGACTCCAACTCAAAAAAAAAAAAAATTAATAGTGTTTAAAAACAACAAAATCATAGCAAAAAACAACAGGAAAGAGAAACAAAATATTCAACCAGACAAGGAACGTGCAGAATTTCAATTAAAAATTCCCAAAGCTTTATATTCTAAGCTTTTACTGCAGATAAGCAGTAACGAAACTGACCAAATGGAAAAACAGGCAATGATCTAGGATGAGAAATCCAAATTAGTCAATGCACTTACTGAAACCTCAAAAAATATCTTAGTGGTATTTTCTGAACTCCGTGAAGATGATTCTAAAGGTTATCAGGAGAATAAACCTGCATAACGAACCAGCGGGAAAAGATAACGAGGAACCCATCTCCATCAGATATTAACAGTTGGAATATCTGAAATAGTATACAACTGGTATCAGAATAGCCTGGCCAATAAAACAGAATACAAGTACAAGAACAGACCCAAGTACCCCCAAGAGCTGATTTTAATATAAAGGTGACATTTCAATCATTTGTGCAAATAATTGATTATTTAACAAGAAGAATAATTTCTTAAATATTTAGAAACTTGAATCCTTGTGAATTTCCATGAATTAAAGATTTATATGCAGAAAATAAATATTTTAATGTTCCAGAAGGAATATATCAGTGAACATATCTTACTAAGATGGATATGACTTTTCTAAGCATATAGAAAAATGCTGAGTAATTTGATTTCTTTTTTTTTTTTTTTTTTGAGTTGGAGTCTCACTCTGTCGCCCAGACTGGAGTGCAGTGGCTGCTCCTGGCCACCGCAGCCTCGACCTGCTGGGCTCCAGGGATCCTTCCGCCTCAGCCTTCTGAGTAGCCGGAATTACAGGCGCGCGCTACCACGCCCGGCTAACTTTTTGATTTATTGTAGAGATGAGGTCTCACCAAGTTGCCCAGGCGGGTCTCGAACCTGAGGGCTCAGACAATCCACTCACTTCAGCCTCCCAAGGCGCAGGATTACAGGCTGAGCCACCGAGCCCGGTGTAATTTGATTTCTATAAAACCATTTCTTAGAAAAATTGTCATAACATTAAATAATGAATAACAAATGAGGGAAACATTTTAAATATGGACGAACTACATGTCATTATTATTCTTATATATAATAAAGTTAATTTTAAAAATTAATAAAAACATGGCAAGAAAAAATCAACATGCATATAAAAAAAGACATATGGCTTAATAAACAGACATTCAATATAACCAGAATTTATTTATTTATTTACTTATTTATTTATTTATTGAGTTGGAGTTTCACTCCATCGCCCAGGCTGGAATGCAGTGGCACACTCATGGCCATCCCAGCATCAACCTGCTGGACTCCAGCGATCCTTTTGCCTCAGCCTTCCACGTAGCCGGAACTACAGGCATGCACTACCACATCCAGCACATTTTTAAAATTTATTGTAGAGACGAGGGCTCGCCAAGTTGCCCGGGCTGGTCTCGAACCCACAGGCTCAGGCAATCCACTCACCTTGGCCTCCCAAAGTGCTGGAATTACAGGCTGAGCCACCAGGCCCAGCCATAATCATCATTTAAGCTACAAATAATTGAGACTTATTTAGTCTTCATTATGTGAAGAGTTCACTTTATAAAGTAATGTACAAGCTAACTCTGAGTATGTGTGTGTCTGAGAAAACATATACCAAATGTGATCTGAATCCGTAGTGAGATGAATTATTTTTCTGCCTTATGCCTTTCTACATTAGTTCCTCTATTTACAAACTCATGCATTAGTTTTAAATCACAAAATATCACATACTTTTTTTTAATAAAATGCACTGGGCACAGATATTTTTCAAACTTTAAAGAGCAGTATTTTCATGCTCCTGCTATGTTACAAATCACAGAAATAGACGGGAATTTTAGAATGCATTTTACCAACAGAACACAATCTGGTCCTCTGACATACATAAAATAATACATGATTACTCAGAGGGAAATATCACATAGGTGGGTAGAAGGATGAATGTTGTAACAATATCGATTCTTTCTCAAGTAACTCATGGACAGCATAATTTGAATCAAATTCTCAATGAATTATTTGGGAGGGGAGGAGGAAAGGCGGGTAGCTAAGTGTCTCTGAAAGAAGAGTCAAGTCCATATAAGCACAAAAATAATAAGGAAGGCAAAAAAGAATACTGAGAGGAGACTAACTGATCTGGCATTAAAGCATATTACAACGTCATAAGAACTAAAACAGGGAAGAGCTGGTAAAAAAAAATGATCAACATATTATTGAAACAGAATAGAAAGTCCCAACACAGATAATAATGTATGCTAAATTTTAATATATAATAAAGATAAAAAATAAACTATTTAACCAATAGAGTTGTGAACATTTACTTAACTTTTCTAATCAAGCAAAATGAAATCCGAGATTTACACCTTCCAGCAGAAGTCACTTGAAATTTCCAAAAAATGTTCTTGAAAAGAGGAAGTGTTCCCTTTTTCATTTCTTCCTCCTTTCTGCTAACTGGAATGTGGACTTAATGGCTGGAGCTTAGACAGCTATTTTAGATCATGAGGAATACGTCTATCTTCAGGATGAGGATAACCAACTAGAAGTCATGGTCCTGCTAGCAGCCGGCAAACGTGTCCTGGTCTGCTCACCACTCGACTTAAGTTATGGGAGCGAGCGGTGTCAGCCTTGTCTATGCCACTGGCATTCTGCTCTTCTGCAACATACAATTAAATCTCAATCCAACTGACACACCTGTCTGAGGAGTTGGAACCCACGGTACGGATGTGCTGCCAAGACTGACCCTTCTGCAGGACCGAGGATTAGGAATGACTCCAAAGAGGGGGCTAGGAGGATTCGGTCACTTCCAGAGATCTCCCACACAAAATGATGCTGTCAGGTCGTTTCTAATCAAATATCAATTAGGCTGCTATCCAGGACGTGACACACGAGTAGAGGAAACAAAGAATGAGTTCAAGGGTTTTGGCTAAGCAACTGTGAGGGGGTGGCATTGTTTACTCAGATGGGAATAACTAAACTAGCACATTCTAGACCTCTCTGAAGATACTCTAATTTCTCTGTGCAGGCAAGAATCGATTGCTCACTTAGGACCCCTGCACTTTGCCCCACAACTTATTGTTTGTTTGGGGTTTTTTTTGAGTGGGAGTCTCACTCCGTCACCCAGACTGGAGAGCAGTGGCCGCTCCAGGCCACCGCAGCCTCACCTGCTGGGCTCCGGCGATCCTTCCGCCTCAGCCTTCCAAGTAGCTGGAACTACAGGCGCGCGCTACCACGCCCGGCTAGTTTTTGATTTGTTGTGGAGATGAGGTCTCGCCAAGTTGCCCAGGCGGGTCTCGAACCTGCCCCCCAATTTGAAGGGCCCTGACTTGGCTCTCCTCGTCCAAACACACCCTTCCACACAGAGTGAAGCTTCCATGGAACCGAGAAGATGTTCTTCTCCTGGGCCATGCTCCAAGTGGGGCCCTGGAATTCCCTGTCCAAGGCCCAGACCCCTTCCAGGACCTGTGCAGATGTCCACTAATCCAAGTGCAGGCTCGACCATCCACAGGCACCCCTAGGCCAGATGTACAGCGAAGGGATAGCTGGAAGTGGGGAAGAGGGTTTACGGAGAAAGTCGGGGTGAGGTGCCCACACACATTTGTGTGGGGTGGGACAAAGCCAGGGGTGGGAAGAAAGGAGACAGGCCACGGGCCTGCTCCACCTTGCTGTGCTTTGGCATGGAACTCTGAGGAGCCCGAGAATTCTAAATTCAATCCCAGCCTGAAAGCTTATCATTAGGGCACCTTCATCAAGACAGGAAGATGGCACATATTTCATCCAACAGTTTGAGAGCTCGACGTGACTACTGAGGCATACGGCGCGTGGGCTCCAGCCCTGGCCCTGAAAATGACAGGCCTTGCCCTACATGGTAAACATGCTGCCGTTGGTGTCAGACGTGTTCGCTTTTCTAAATGGGACCTTGGGAAGTGACCAGGACGTTGCGACTCTCTGCTTCCGTGGTGACAGGCATGGATTACCTTCCCAGATGGGACTTCACAAGGGTCTTCTCTGCACGTGCTCAGGATGGACATCCTGTGCTAAGTGTCGAACTGCAGAGCCTTTTTGTTCTGTGTTCAACCTGTAAAGTGGGGCCAGCCCCTACCTCAAAGGTTGCTGTGAGAACGGGTCAAGAAGTGGATGCAGCACCAGGAAGTAAGAGGCCAGGCGGGCTGCCTCGCGTGGAACAAGCACCCCTGTGGCGTTCTGTTCTCAGGAAACGATTCCTTACATTTCTATGCACGCTTGAAATCTTTTAAACCCAGAAATAAGCGCAGAAGCAATGAAAAATGATGGGAGTATTTTTCTAACGGCCACTGAACTCTCTCCCTTCAAAGCCTGGGAGAACTTTTACACGCACACAAGTAAGCCTGTGTTCTGGGGGGGCAGCTGGCGCTGCGTTTTCTTCTGGAGTCAAATACAGAATTCCACTGGTGTTGGCGGTCATGAGCCCTCCGGGACAAAGCCCTGCGAGTGGCGCCCCTGCCGCGGAATTGAGCTAATAACTTTGAACTTTAAGAAAGCCACGGCAGAGAGCTCCACATGAGGGCCACCTGGGGGCCTGCACTCCTGCGCCCTCCCTAGCTGCTACTTTCGGCGGGTGGTTCGACTTCTGGGGTCCTGCTGCTCTGGATGACCAGATGGTGAGAAGAATGAACCAGGGAACGTGACTCAGACTAGGAACTTGACGTTCCATAGGCCACCGCGGTACAGACAACTTGTCTACCATGAAGCGTCCGAGCTATCGACTTAAAAGCCAGCCTGTATTAGAGTGCCGTCGTGGTGGCGATTCGAGCAACAGCATCTGCCTACATTGCTCTCATTATGAGTCTCTGATCGCCACCCTAAACCGAAGCTTCGAGAGTCAACGCTCACTGCGCCCCAGTGTGTTCTAATGTTCCTGCTCACCAGAAAGCTCTGCATTCTCTACTCGTTACAGCCTTCCCTGATTCTTGTTGGGAAACGGACACATGGGGCATGGGGAAAAAGTTCAATATATTAAGTTAAATTACCTCAAATAAAAGATTGTGCTAAAATTAAAAACAGAATTACCAAATGACCCCACAATTCCCCTTCTGGGTACATATCCAAAAGGAATGAAAGCAGGGACTGGACTCAGAGATGATATTTGCACACTCATGTTCAAAGCAGCGTTATGGCTCTAGCCAAAAGCTAGAAGCAACCCTGTGTTCACAGACAGTTGAATGAATGAACCAAATGTAGTATTTACATGCGATGGAACAACATCTCGAAAAAGTAAGGAATTCTGACACTTGCTACAACACGGGTGTACCTTGAAGACATCACGCTAAATGACACAAACCAGCCACAAAATGGCACATACTGTATGAGTCCATTTACATGAGTTATCTAAAGTAACTGAATTCATGAATGCAAAAGGAGACTGCTGCTTAGCAGGGACTGGGGGAGGAGGAAGAGGAGAGCCGTAGCTTAGTGGGATAGGGTTTCAGATTTGCAAATTGAAAAGGTTTTGGAGATCTGTTTCACAGCAATGCGAATATAATTAGCACAACTGTACACTTAAAGGTAGTGAAGACTGCAAAATATATGTAACGAGGGTTTTTTTTTAACCATGAAGAAACAAAAATAAAAACCAAACAAACAAAACCTTTCTGTTTTGAGTTGTAGGTTTTCCGCAAATATGCTTGTGCCCTTCCTATTATGTACCATACCCTACACAGACTCAACATTTTGGCAACAATGACACTAGGAAGTTGTGAGCATAGCACTCTAAGAAAATATCGATAAAGTAGAGATGATTGGACACAACTTTGCAACATAATTCTGGGTGTTTACCCTCTAAAATTTATGTGACGAGAAGAATGTTCTCTAGGTGGGGAGCGCTGCATTGACTTCTTACCCTTGCCTTTATACACACCCTCCCTTTGGATATCTTTCTTGAGTCTTTTAGGCCAAAGCATCCACAAGAAGCATTCACTACAGCAAGATGAACGATCAAAGGCCTGATGGCACTTCTTGGCCTGAGATTACCTGGACAGATTCTAGGAGGGAACGCCAGTTTGGTGTTTACCTCTGCACAAGAGCAGATGTGTTCCTGAAAAACAAGATATAAAATAGTCATTGTAGAAGGCAGTACGTTTACCAGGGCATTCTTCTATTGTTGGGCACTAGTGAATACCTGTTTGAAAATTTGGAAGATGAATCCAGAAGGAAAGCCATAGGCACGGTTGCATGATTCTCTCTGTCATCATTCAGCTGTTCTAGCACAGAGGACGACGAGGTAGACAGTTGGGTTTGACCAGAATTGGGTGTTTTTAAATAACTATAAATGCATGGAGGGAGAAAAAAAGGGATTGATTCCATATCCCATATTTCCCCTCTCATAAAGACTTCCTGTAATGTGCTATGAATAAATGACTATGGAGGATGACTTGATAAGAGTGAAGTTCTTAAGACCGACCAGCAAGACTTATCGGTAAACCTCTATTATTTCACTCCAGCCAACTTCCAGGCATTGCTCTGGAGTCTTACGTCATCGTTAGACAAACTCATGCTGCTACTCCCCTTGGAGTGCCCACATAGACGTGTCTGTGTGAGAAATAACAGGATGCAGATCAATATCCACAGTGGTATCACTAGAAAAACATTCGGTCTCTGTCCGGTTCCTGGCACAGAGCTCCTACAGCTCTTGCAATTCCCTGAGTGAGGGGTGATAAGGGAGGTGGGAGTGTCTTCTGCTCAAACGAAGCGAATCTTGGCGATCCCCCAGACGCTTTCAGACGGGGGCTGGTGATCGAAAGACCGCTCCTCGGTGAGAAACTCAAAACTTTCAGGCCCACCCTCAGCCTCCAGGGGAGGGAGATGGGCTGGAGCTCGAGTTAGTCACCGTTGGCCAATGACTAATTCAGTCGTGTCTGTATAGGAAACCTTCACAAGGACCCCTAAGCCACAGAGTTTGGAGAGCTTCTGGGTTGGTCAACACATGCTTGTGCTGAGGACAGTGCCCCTCAGCTCCATAGGACAGAATCTCCTGCTCGCGGGACCCTTCCTGAATGGCTCTGTGTACATTTTCATCTGGCTAGTCATTTTTTATCCTTTATAATAAACTGGTAAGCATAAATAAAGTGTGTTCCTCAGTTCCGTGAGTTATTCTAGCAAATCATCAAGCCTGAGAAGGGGGCATGGAGCCCCAGATGTATGGCTAATTAGTCGGAAGCATGAGACTGGCGTCTGAAGGGGTTGGGGGAAGAGTCTTGTGGGATTGCACCCTTAACCTGTCGTCTGCACTGATTCAGGATGGGGTCAACGTTTAATTGAATTGTCAAACATTCAGTTGATGTTGGGAGAATCAGAACTGGTTGTTGCCATCAGGAAACACCCAAAGCCACTCAAAAGTATAATTGCCTATTTCTTTGAGATACTTTCCAAGGTAGCTCAAAATGAATTTTTGAATTTAAAGATTATATCAGATGCAATTCCTATCAAAATGCCAAAGTCATCTTTCACAGAATTAGAAATAACCATCCTTGAATTTATATGGAACCAAAAAGCCTGAATAGCCAAAGCAATAAAAATAAAGGTGGAGACAATATTATCTGATTAAAACTATACTACAAGGCTACAGCAAACAAAACAATGTGGCGCTATTATCAGTGGACCAGAATAGTAACACACCTACAGACAATTTATCTTCGACAAAGTTGACAGAAACCTACACTGGGGAAAGGACATTCTATTCCATAAATGTGCCGGGAAAATTGGATTGTCATATGTAGAAGAGTCAAACTGAACTCATGTCTCTCACCATCTACAAAAATGAACTGAAGATGGGTTAAGACTTAAATGTAAGATCTGATATTTTCAAAATCCCAGAAGAAAATCTAGGAAAAACTCTTCTGGACATTGACTTAGGTAAAGAATTTATTATTAAGATCTCAAAAGCAAATGCAACGAAAACAAAAATAGACAAATAAGACTTAACTAAAAAACTTCTGCACAGCAAAAAGAAGTAATCAACAGAGTAAACAGACAACCTACAGAATGGAGAAAATATCTGCAAGCTGTGCACCCGACAAAGGACTAACATCCAGATTCTACAAGGAACTCAACTCCAAACAACAACAACTAAAAAAAAAAAAAAAAAAAAAAACTCCATCATAAAGTGAGCAAGGGACATGTAGCCACATTTTTCAAATGATGTATAAGCAGCCAACAAATATATTTAAAAATGTTAAACATCACTAACCATCAGAGAAATGCAAATTAAAACCACAATGAGATAGCATCTTACACCAGTCAGAATGGCTATTATTAAAAAGTCAAGAAATAACAGATGTTGGAGAAGATGTGGAGAAACAGGAATGCTGGTACATTGTTGATGGAAATGTAAATTAGTACAACCGCTATAGAAAACAGTATGGAGAACTAAAAATAGAGCTACGATTTGATCCAGTAATCCCACTGCTGGGTATCAACCCAAAGGAAAAGAAAGCAATATATTGATATCAAAAAACACCTGCACTGCATGTTTATTGCAGCACTAGTCCCCCTAGCAAAGTCATGGAATCAACCTAAATGCCCAACAGTGGATGGCTGGATAAAGAAAATTTTATATATATATATATATATATTATATATATATATATCTTCAGTCATAAAAAAGAACAAAATCATGTCTTTTACAGCATCATATATGAAACCAGAGGCTGCTATTTTAAGTGAAATAACTCAAACATAAAGTCAAATGCTGCATGTTCTCACTTCCACGTGGGAGCTAACTAATGTGTAAACATGGACATAGAAAATGAAATAATAGAATTGAAAACTCAAAAAAATGGGAGAGTGGAAGGGGGGGTGAGGGATGAGAAATTATCCACTGTATGTACACTATTCAGGTGATGGATACATTAAAAGTCAAGACTTCACCACTACACAACATATCCATATAACAAAACTTCCTAAAACTATACTTTTTTAAAAAATTAAAAAACATATAAAAATAAAAATAAAGGTCATATGCACTTTTAAATACATGCATGTATTATTTATATGCTCTATATTATTATATATAAATTATTTTATGTTTATTTAAATTATAATTTTAATGTATTAAATATATAGGTGTACATACATTCACATATATAGTCACACATGCATATGCTTATAATTTAAGCATTTTTCAGTAGATTGACTCTATAATTGATATACTATAAACTGTATATTGAAAGGATACAATCGGATAGGTTTTGATAGATGTCTGTGTAAGGTCATCATCACAATCAAAACAGGGTACGTGTTCCCCGCCCCCCAGAGTTTCCTGCTGCGCCACTGTAATCTCTTCCACCCATCCTTTCCAACCCCTCCCACTACTTTCCAATAAAACATTGGTCTGCTTGCTGTCATTATAGATTGGCCTGAATTCTCTAAAATTTAATATACATGTAATCATATGATGTGTACTTTTCAGCTGTTTCTTTCACTCCACACATTTTGAGACAGACTCATGTTGTTGTCTGTATCAACATGTATCAAGTGTTCATTCCTTTGTATTACTGAGCAGTCTCCAATATATTACTAGGCCACAATTTGTTTATCCATTCATCCACTGTTGGACCTTTGTGCTGATATTAGTTTTTGGCTATTCACAAATAAAGCGGTTATGAACATTTGCTTAAAAGCCTATGTATAGACATACGTTTTCACGTCTCTTGGGGAGATATCTAAGGGTGGAGTGGGTGGGCAATATGGCAGGTGCATTTTTAACTTTCAAAGGAGCTGTCAAACAGTCCACCAAAGCAGTTTCACACTTCCTCTAACAGTGCATGAGAGTTCCAGCTGTTGCACAGCCTGACCAACACCTGATATGATCAGTCTATTGCATCTTGGAAATCTAAACAGGTATATGGCAGTATGTTATTGTAGTTTTAATTGCATCTCCCTAATAACTAATAATGTTGGGCATTTTTTCAGGAGCTTACTTGCTGCCTGAATATTTTTTTGGTGAAGTGTCTGTTCAAATCTTTTGCCTGCTAATTAATTGTGTTGTTCTCTTTATTGTTGAGTTTTGAGAGTTCTTTGTGTGCTCTGAATACCAGTCCTTTATTAGAAAAGTGGTTTGCAAATATTTTCTCTCAGCCTTTGGTTTATTTTTATTTTCTTGCGGTGTCTTTTGAGAATCAGAAATGGTAAAATCCAAATCACCAATATGCTGTTATATGGGTTATGCTTTAGTGTCACAGCTAGGAAATTCGCCTAACTTTAGGTCATAAAGTATTTTCCTATGCTTTCTTCTAAAACATTTGTAGTTTTAGGTTTTCCATTGAAGTCTCACAGTTAATTTTATATGTGGTGTGACATATGTATCCAAGTCCTTTTAGATGTCGATAGATACATCTAAATATCTAATATATAGATCTCCAATTGTTCTAGCATTATTAGTTTAGAAGGTTATCCTTTCTCTACTTTAATGCCTTGTCTCTTTATAAAATATCAGCTGTTCTGTTATGCAAGTACAGGTTTATTTTTGTACTTTCTCTTCTGCTTCACTGATTTATTTTTCTAACTTTACCCCCAATAAAATATTGCCTTGAATATTGCAGTTTTTATAATAATGCTTAAAACCAGATGTTAGCCTCCATCTTTGTTCTTTTATTTTTTAAAGTTGTTTTGTCTATTCTATGGTCTTTGCAGTTCCAAATGAATTTCTGAATCTGTTTATCAGGTTCTACAAAAAAGCTTGCTGGGAACTTAACTGAGATCTTTCTGTTATTGATTTTTAAAATTTCATTTCATTGTGGTAAAGGAATATGTTTTATATTACTTAAATTCATTTACGTTTATAGAGATTTGTTCTATGTCCCAGAATATGGTGTATCTTGGTAAATGTCATGGGTGTACTTGAAGAGAATGCCTTCTGCCATTATTTAATGGTTTTTGATAAATTTATGTCAAGTAAGTTGACAGTGTTATTCAAATCTATAAAGTCCTTGTAGATTTTCCTATGTTTGATCAATTATTAACTATAATTGAGGATTTTCCTATTTATCCTCGAAGTTCTATCCACTTGCCTCTTGTATTTTGAAGCTCTCTTACTAGGTATATAACTAATTTGATTCTGTCCCCTTGGTTAATTGGCCAATTTATCATTATGAAATGAACTTCCTTATCCCTGATGATATTCTTTAAAATATCCTTTGATATTAATATTACCACTCCAGCTTTCTATTGACTAGTATTAGGATTACATATCTTTGTCCATTCTTTACATTGAACCTATTTGTGTCTTTATATATATATTTTTAAATCACCTGCTGCTTCATAGAATTAGTTAGAAAATGTTCTCTCCTATTCTATTTATTGAAAGTGTATAAAGAATTGGCATTATTTTCAAGTGTTTGGTGGAATTTACCAGTGAAGTCATCTGGGCCTGGGATTGTGTGTGTGTGTGTGTGTGTGTATGTGTGTGTGTGTGTGTGTGTGTGTATGTGTGTGTGTGTGTGTGTGTGTGTGGTGTTTAATTATAAATTCAATGTCTTTATTTGTTATAAGTCTGCTCAGATTTTCAATTTCCTCTGGAATACAATTCAGTAGCTTTTGTCTAGTAATTTGTCCATTTCATTTAGGTTACTTAATTTGTTAATATAGAGTTGTTCATGGAATTCTATTAAACCATCTTATTACTGTAAATTCAGTAGTGAGGTTCTCTTATTTATTTTTGGTTTTAGTAAAGTCAATTCTCTCTCTCTTCTCAGTCAGTCTAGCTAAAGATTTATAATTCTGTAATTCTGCTGATCTTTCCAAAGAAACAAATGAACCAAATTCTGGTTTCGTGATTTTTTTCCCCGTAATTTCTTTTTCTCTATTTCATTAACGTCTGTTTTAATCATTATTATTCTCTTCCTTCTGCTTGCTTTGTATTCTTTTTAATTTTTTTGTATTTCAAGAGTTTCGGGGGCATGGACAGTTTGGGTCTAGGCTTTAAGTGCCCCACCGCCCCCACTGGGCACATCATACGCAAAGGCGACTTTCTGAACCTCCACCCCTTCCCCACTCCCCCTTCTGAGGCTCCAGTGTCCGCTGCACCCTTCTCCGTGTCTTTGCCGACTCTTCGTGCAGCTCCCACTTGTTAAAGTGAGAACACGAAGTGTTTGGCTCTCTGTTCCCCAGTCAGTTCACTTAGAATGATCTCCAGTTCCTTCCAAGTCACTGCAAAAGACAGTGTTGCATTAATTTTGATAGCTGACTAGTATTCCATAGTGTATATACACCACATTTTCATTATCCACTGATCAGCTGATGGGCATTTGGGTTGATTCCACATCTTTGCCATTGTGAATTGCGCTGCAATGAGCATGCGGGTGCAAGTGTCTTTTTTACATAGCGACTTCTGTTCCTCTGGGTAGATACCTAGCAGCGGGCTTGCTGGATCAAATGGTAGGTCTACTTCTACTTCTTTGAGAAATCCCTATGCTGCTTTCCATGGAGGCTGTACAAATTTACACTCCCGCTAACAGTGTAGAAGCGTTCCCTTTTCTCTACATCTGTGCCAGCATCTATTTTTTATTTTTTAATAATGTCCATTCTGACTGGTATAAGGTGGTATCTCATTGTGGTTTTAATTTGCACTTCCCTGATGATAAGTGATATTGAGCATTTTATAGTGTTTGGACCATTTGTGTATCTTCTTTTGAGAGACAGCTGTTCATGTCAATTGTCCACTTTTTAATGGGGTTATTTGCTTTTTTCTTGCTGCTTTGTTTAAGTTCTTTGCAGACTGAGTATTAGTCCTTTCTCAGATGTATACCTGTGAATATCTTCTCTCATTCTGCAGGCCACCTATCTGCTCTATTATTTCCTTTCCTGTACAGAAGCCTTTTAGTTTAATTAAGTCCTGCTTTATTTTTGTTTTTGTTGCATTTGCTTTTGTGGCTTTTAGTCATAAATTCTTTGCCTAGGGCGATGTCCAAAAGAGTTTTTCCTTGTTTTTCTTCTAGGATTTGTTATGGTTTCAGGTCTGACATTTAAATCTTTAATCCATCTTGAGTTAACTTTTTTTTATATGAGAGATAGGGACCAAGTTCATTTTTCTGCATGTAGCTATCCAATTTCACCAGCACCACTTGTTCAATAGGGCGTTCTTTCCCCAGTGTATGTTTTGCCTGTTTTGTTTAAGGTCAGTTAGGTGTAGGTATTTAGATTTATTTCTGGATTCTCTATTCTGTTCCTTTAGTCCATGAGTCTGCACTTGTACCAGTGCTATTCTCTTTTATTTACTACAGTCTTGTAGTATAATTTGAAATTGGGTCATTTGATGCTTCTAGACATGTTCCTTTTGCTTAAAATTGCTTTGGCTATTCAGGCTCCTTTTTGGTTCCATATCAATTTTAGAATTTTTTTTTTCTAATTCTGTGAAAAATGACATTGGTAGCTTGATAGGAATTCCATTGCATCTGTAGATTACTCTGGATAATATGGTCATTTTAAAAGCGTTGATTCTTCCAGTCCATGAGCATGGAATGTTTCTCCATTTGTTTGTTTCTTTCATCAGAAATTTTAGTTCTCCTTGTAGAGATCTTTCACTTCCTTGGTTAAATATATTCCTGGGCATTTTACCTTCTTGGCTGCTATTGTAAATGGAATTGAGTTCTTGATTTGATTCTCAGCTTGGTCACTGTTGGTGTACAGCAGTGCTACTAATTTGTGTGTGATCATTTTGTATCCTGAAACTTTACAAAATTCATTTAGAAAGTCAAGAAGTCTTTTGGAGGAGTCTGCAGGATTATCTAGGTATAAGATCATATTGTTGGCATGCAGAGAGAGTTTGATTTCTTCTTTTCTGATTTGATCCCCTTTATTTCTTTTTCTTGCCTGATTGCACTGGCTAGGACTTCCAGTACTAGGTTGAACAGGAGTGGTGAAAAAGGGCATCCTTGCCTTGTCCTGGTTCTGAGGGGGAATGCATTCAACATTTTTACATTAAGGGTGACATTGGCTGTGGGTTTGTCATATATGGCTTTTATTATTTTGAGGAGCGTTCCCTCTATGCCTATTTTGCTGAGGGTTGTTATCATGAAGGATGCTGAATTTTACCAAATGCTTTTTCTGTACCTATTGAAATGATCATATGATTTTTGTTTTTAATTCTGTTTATGCAGTGGATCACGTTTATTGACTGGTGTATGTTGAACCATTCTGGCAACCCTGGGATAAAACCCACTTGGTCATGGCTTTTTTTTTTTTTTAATGTATTATTGAATTTGGTTTGCTAATATTTTGTTGAGAATTTTTATTTCTATGTTCATGAAAATATATTTGTCTGTAGATTTCTTTTTTTGTTGTGTCTTTTCCTGGTATCATGATACTGGCTTTGTGGAATGAGTTAGTGATCTTAACTCTTGTAGCATAGCCTCAGTAAAATTGGTACCAGTCCATCTGTGAAGATCTGATAGAATTCAGCTGTGAGTTCATCTGGTCCTCAAATCATTTTTGCTGGGAGACTTCTAATTACTGTTTCATCTCACAATTCACTACTGGTCTGTTCAGGGTTCCCATTGCGTCCAGATTCAAGGTTGGGGGTTGTATGTTTCCAAGAATTTATCCATTTCCTCTAGATTGTCCAGTTTGTTTGCACAGAGATGTTTATAATAGTCTTCATGATCTTTTGAATTTTCATATCAGCTGTAATGTCTCCATTTTCATTTCTAATTGAGCTAATTTGAATCTTTTCTCTTGGTTTCTTATTAATCTAGATAGCAGTCTATTCATTTTATCTTTTCAAGGAAAGAACTTTTTATTTCATTGATCCTTTGTATTGTGTTTCATTTCAATTTCATTTAGTTCTGCTCTGATCTTCGTTATTTCTTTTCTTCTGCTAGCTTTGGATTTGGTTTCTTTGTTTCTAGTTCCTTGAGGTGTGATGTTAGGTTGTCAATATGTGATCCTTAAGTTTTATTAATGTAGGCCTTAAGCACTATATATTTTTTCTGAGCACAGCTTTGGCTTTGTCTCAGAAGTTTTGATAACTTGTTTCATTGTTGTCATTCACTTTGAGGAATTTTTTTCATTTCCATCTTGATTTCATTGTTGACTCAAGAATCATTCAGGAGCAGATTGTTTTAACTTCCATGCTTTTGTTTGGTTCACATTTCACATTTCCTCTAATTTCTAATTTTATTTCACTGTGGTCTGAGAAGGTGCTTGATGTGATTTTTAAAAAATTTATTGAGACTTGATTAGTGGTCTATCATATGGTCTACCTTGGAGAATGTTCCATATGCTGATGAGAAAAAAATGTATTTTCTGCAGTTTGGGGGTGAAATGTTCTGCAGATGTCTGTCAATTGCATTTGTTTTAGAGTCTGGTTTAACTCCAATGTTTCTTTGTTGACTTTCTGCCTTGATGATCTATTGTTGTTAGTGAAGTGTTGAAGTCTTCCACTATTTTTGTATTGCTGTCCCTTTTTTAAGGTCTAGTAGAATTTGTTTTATAAAGCCGGGGTCACTGGTGTTATAGGCATATATATTTAGAATTGTTATGTCTTCTCATCGGATTGATCCCTTTATCATAATATATTAATCATTTTTGTCTTTTTTTAACTGTTGTTAATTTAAAGTCTGTTTCATCTGAAATGAGAATGGCTATTCCTGCTCAGTTTAGGTTTCCATTTGCATTGAATATTTTCCCCACACCTTTACCTTGAGTTTATAGAAGTCTTTGTGAGTTAAGATGGGTCTGTTGAAGGCAACAGATATTTGGGCTGTGCTTTTTTGTGCATTCTTCCACTCTATATACTTTTAGTGGGGCATTGAGACCATTTATGTTCAGAGTTAATAATGATATGTAAGGTACTATTCCATCCATCATACTGGTTGATAGCTGGTTGAATGACTAATTGGCTGTTTCTCTTTATTGTGTTGATATTCCATAAGGCCTGTGAGCTTTATGGTTTCCAGCATTTTTCTACTGGGGTATTTCCACCTTCTGTTTCAGTATGTAGAACTCCTTTGAGTATTTCTTGTAGAAATGGTCTAGTGATGACAAATTCCCTCAGCGTTTGCTTATCTGTGAAGGACTTCATTTCTCCTTCACTTATGAACTTAGTTTTGGGGATACAAAATCCTTGACTGACTGCTATTGTTTCGGGAGATTGAAGATGGGGCCCCAATCCCTTCTGGCTTATAGGGTTTCTTCTGAGAAGTCTTTGTTGGTCTAATACGTTTACCATTGTAAGTTCTATGATGCTTTTGTCTCGTTGCTCTTAAAATTCTTTCCTTCACATTAACTTTGTATAGCTGGATGATGATATACATGGGGTAAGACCTTTTTGCAATGAATCTTCTGAGGGTTCTTTGGACTTCTTGTATCTGAATATTTAGATTTCTGACAAGGCCAGGGAAATTTTCCTCCATTATTCTCTTGAATAGGTTTGCTTTCTCTTCTTCCTTGGAACACCTATGATTCGTAGGTTTGGATATTTTACATAATCTCACATTTCTTGGAGACTTTGTTTTGTTCTTTTGATTCTTTTTTCTATATTGTTGTCTGATTGAGTTAATTCAAAGGACTTGTCTTCAAGTTCTGAGATCCTTTCTTCTGCTTATTCTAGTCTACTGTTAAAACTCTCCACTGTATTTTGTACTCTAAGTGATTATTTCAGTTGGTTTTTTTCTTTAAGTGTCTATCTCTTTGGAGACTTTTCCATTCTTGTCCTTCATAGTTTTTTTTAATTTCTTCATGTCGGTTTTAAATTTTCTCCTGAAGTTCATTCATCAATTTTATAATCAATCTTTTGAATTCTATGTCTGGAATTCCAAAAATTTCATTTTGATTAGGGTTAGTTGCTGATTGGGATTTTGGGGAGTTGGAGAACTCTGTTTTTTCATATTGTTAGAATTATTTTTCAGGTTCCTTCTTATTTGGGTAGACTATACATTTATTTATTTTTGAGTTGGAGTCTCATTCTGTCTCCCAGGCTGGAGTGCAGTGGCACACTCACGGCCATCCCAGCATCAACCTGCTGGGCTCCAGTGATCCTTCCACCTCAGCCTTCCAAGTAGCCAGAACCACAGGCACATGCCACTATGACTGGCCAATTTTTTATTTGTTGTAGAGTCAAGGTCTCATCAAGTTGCCTGGGCTGGTCTCAAACCCATGGGCTCAGGCAATCCACTTGCCTTGGCCTCCCAAAGTGCTGGGATTACAGGCTGAGCCGCCAAGCCCAGCTGACTATTTATTCTTAATTGAGGTGGGCAGGGGGCTGACATAGGCGCTGTAGGGTTTCCTTGGTTATATACAGACTTGGTGTGATGAGTCTCTCAATTGCCGGTGGTGGCAGTCCTGTGCGGGGAACCTGCACTGGCTCACAGCATCCTGAGCCCTAGGCTGAGGGCGAGACTCTGGGGATTACCCAAACTCTCTGTTTTCAGCCTTCAAAGAGAGTGAGAGGAGAGGCTGGTAAGGGAAAGGCGCTTGACCACCCACGAGAGTGCACTCTTGGTTACCCCTTTGGGATTAGGAGGGAGCCCCAGGCCAGGAGGGTAACACAGTTGTGCAAAGCAGGCACACAAGGGGAGTGAGAGGCGTCTTACCAGCTCTAGTCTCGACCTCAGGCAATTTGTGTTCTGAGCGTCAAAGTGCAGTCAGCCTCGGGGCCTCAGGCATTGCCAGGCAACCTGCCCAGCCAGGAACTGTCTGCAGCCAAGGAGTTTGCCCTTGTGGCCAACCCCCTCGCAGGCCAGCCATGCCACCTACAAGGATTGAGTTCCTGGGTTGAATTCCATGGCGGGAGCACAGAACTCCAGAATTCCTCTTACACACCTTCCCCACTATATCTGAAGGCTGCTGGTAGGCCATGAGAGTGACTAGTCTCAGCCCGGATCGGTGGATTTTCCCCTTCTTTGTGCTCTGTGGTTATCACCTCTTCTTTGAAGAGTGGTGGGGCATGCTGCTGGTCTTGATCCTCTCTGGGGGCTGAGGAAACTCTATCTTGTTGACTCCGTCGGAGAAGCTCACTCTGGCTGCCTCACATCGGCCCTCTTTATACTTGTCTTTGGATTTAATTTGCAATTCTTTTTCCAGCTTCTTCATGTGCTAAGTTTAGACTATTTATTTTAAAATCTTTCTTATTTCTTTTCTTGTCTTTTTTTTTTGAGGTGGAGTCTCACTCTGCTGCCCAGACTGGAGTGCAGTGGCCACTCCCGGCCACCGCAGCCTCGACCTGCTGGGCTCCGGCGGTCCTTCCGCCTCAGCCTTCCAAGTAGCTGGAATTACAGGCGCGCGCTACCACATCCAGCTATAAAAATAAGTATTTATAGGTATAAGTCCTCCTGTGACCATGGCCTTAGCTGCATTCCATAAGTTTTGGTATTTTTTTATTCATTTCAAAGTATTTTCTGATTTTCCATATGATTTCTTCTTTTAGCCCATTAGTTATTCAGGATGGTTTAATTTATACATATTTGTGATTTTCCCAAGTTCTTTCTGTTATTGATTTCTACTCTTGTTCCATTGTGCTCAGATAACACTTTGTATGATGTCTATTCTTTTAAATTTATTGAGGCTTTTATTAGGGCTTAACAGATGATCTATCCTGAAGAGTATTCCATATGCCCTTGGGGAAACTGTCTTCTGGTATTGTAGGTGGAACATGTTATGTATGCCTTTTTGGTCTAGTTGGTTTATAGTATTTTTCAAGTCTTCTGTTTCCTGTTAACCTGCCATCTAGTTGTTCTGTCAATTATTGAAAGTAGAATACTGAAGTCTCCAACTACTATTGTTGAATTGTTTCTCTCTCTCTTCAGTTCTGTCCATTTTTGCTTTTTGATTTTGGGGCAAGCTACAGACCCTTGATTCCATTTCCAGAACTAAGGAGATGGGTAAATCTGGCCTCAGTTACTGTATCTTAGACAGACATAGAAGTTTGTTAGACTATGCTTTTATTCAAATTGTTGCAAGGTAATATGGTGAAACAGGGGTTAAAAAACTTTTTCTTAAGGGGATTGATAGTAGACACTATTAGTATATTATCACTATCACTATAATATTTTAGACATTGCCAGTCATCCAGTCTGTCACACACACAGCACTTAACTCTGCCATTGTAGCACAAAAATATCCATAGACAAAATGCAAGTGAGTGTGGTTGGGTCCCAATAAAATTTTATTTACAAAATCAGGTGGTGGTCCCTGGCTGTAGTTTGCCAAAATAACTTAAAATGTTAATCTTTATACTTGTCTCTTCCAGACTTCCTTTTGTGCGACCCTTCCTCCTATTGGTCAGACATTGCCCAAAAGAGAAGTAAAATTGTTATAAATGGGATGCAAAGAAAAACAATTCACAACAATTTTAATGGCCAAAATGGGCTTTTGAGAATTACAACAAGAGATTTAAGGAACAAAAAGCTAAGAGTTTATGCCTTAACACCAGAAATAGGATAGAAAAAGAGCTGGACGAGCTATGTTAAGTGTAGATTCCAACCATACACACCTTTTTCATCCTCCCCGCCTGACATTCACCCTTGGTCATTATGGAGATAGATAACAATCACTGGAGCTGAGGAGATTAGAAAAAGGGAGATGTGGTATTACCTTCATCAGGGGCCGGAAACATGAGGACAAAACACAAGAAAGGACAGAAGTGAGTATCAGGAGGCACTGATACAGCCAGGAGCCAGTGCCAGGGGGACTCAAGCTCTGGGCCGACATCTGCATACTCTGAGTTATCATTTGCATGAGAGCTCTTACTTATTCTTTTCATTTCTGTGGGGCAAGGAACTTATGCTGACCTTGGTATATTATCTAGCATGTTATTCCACAGCACATTTATCCATTCCCAGCTACACCCCAGTCATTTTGCTCCATGGAATATGCCCATATTTAATACCAATATATGGATATGCCCGTATTTAATACCAAACACTCATATTTTCTTCCTGCTCCCTTCAAAAACAAACAAAACAGACAGTGGGATGCTTGTCAGTTGGAAAGGGGTGGGATTATGAAAAACAAAGTCCCAGTAAATATTTTGGGAGAAGATTGAAACTGGTAAAACCCATCTTTACTACATCAAACTCTTAAATATATCCTCCCAGTGTAGTGAAAATGTATCTACCTTTTTTTGAGTGAAGTATTAACTAAGACTTAATTATATCCTATAGATTTGACAGAATTTCAAGTTGGGCTAAAAAAATACTCTTCACGAGTTTTATGATCTACAATTGCTGATTTAGGGATTCAATTTTTAATCCTTAACTGTATTTTATTTTCTGGTTGTCTTAAAGTCTTTGCTATTTGCTCAACTCTGATTCTATTAGTTAGCATTTATAGCCACACAATTATTATTGTTTAGGCATTCTACAACAAATGGCAAGGGCTACTTCAACCACCTGTGATGGCACCTATGAAGTGCCATCATTAGCAGAATAATGAGATTATTAGAGCTGCATTATTAGAAACATTTGAAATAATCAGTTCCAATGTCTACATCTTATGGATGAGAATACCGAAGCCCTGATCATTGAAGTTGCATATCCGACATCACACAAGTGGAACTAAGAGTAAAGGTTTTCTGACCCTAGTCCATGCTCTTGTCATGATTCTATGCCACCATAGAATCATGTGACATCATTTAGTTCAAGAGTCTTCTGTGGAACTTGACATATGTCTTAATAATTATCTGAGATTTCTTAGATGGGGAAGTCCTCTTTCAGCACAAATAAATATCATCAGTGAGAAAATAAAAATTTGGCCATCTATGACATTCCACCAGCCCATTCAGATGTCACCACAGGCAATACAACTGATGAGACCACACACCACTCCTGTTAAGTATAGATTCCAGACTCAAGCAACAGCAACCCTCTGGTTTCATCAGCATGTTCCTGGGTTCTATTCTTTCCTACCAATATCCTTTCTCTTCACAGTTCCCTTGGAGTTGATTCAAAAGAACTGAGCCATACTTAGCCTGACCTTTGTAAAGAGATGCTTATCACAAAGAACTGGGGGCTATTTCCCAGAACTCCAGGGCAAGAAATTCAGCACCTGCTTTACTAAGAACTCTCTGAAGCCAGGCTCGGTGGCTCAGCCTGTCCTCCCGCGCCTTTGGGAGGCTGAGGTGAGTGGATTGCCTGAGCCCGCGGGTTCGAGACCCGCCTGGGCAGCGAGACCTCATCTCTACAATAAATAAAAAAAAAATCAGCCGGGCATGGTAACGCATGCCTGTAATTCCAGCTACTGGGAAGGCGGAGGCGGAAGGATCGCCGGAGCCCAGCGGGTCGAGGCTGCGGTGGCCGGGAGCGGCCCCTGCACTCCAGTCTGGGCAACAGACTCCAACTCAACCCCCCCCCAAAAAAAACAACAAAAAAGAACTCTCTGGAACCCCAGGGTTTCTCATCTCTTCTGCTCATCCCATCTGCCCCACACTTCTGTTCTGCCTTTTTTTAAGTAGGTAGATTCTGTCAGAGTTTGCTCAGCAGTATAAAAGGTCCAAAAATTGCTGCTGAGAAACAGCCTCATGCCCCAAGTCCACATGCCTTACAGGTAAAGACCTCTTCTAAAAAACTCATGGGAGCATAAAGGAAGTTATTGAAATGTCTACTGTAACTGAGGATAGGCTGAAGGCTTACCATACAATGCTTATGTGGGTATAAAGTCACAGAATTTTCTAAAAGCCCCCACATATATTCTTTTATTTTTACCTCACCCTATTCCCATGGAGGAGGGAGCCAGATGTCATTAACCCCATTTTGCAGCTGGAGAAACAAACTTAGAGTCTTATGACCCAAGCGGGCGATGAGATCTTGAGTCCAGGCGTCCTGGCTTCTAGTCCATTTGCCCTTTCAGTAAGCACATCCACGGCCACTGCCCCATGAAACGCAGAAACAGTGATGATGCCGTGGAGGTGACGACAGAGGCCATGACCAGTGCACTGAGCAGTCACCCGACTACTTTAAAATTTGGTTCAGGGCTGTGTCGCTCAATAAACTGATTATTATTCTTGGACCCCAGCTGTATCCCACTTCCCTTTTCTCTGCTCTTCCTTGTGAACACGCCAAATTATTTTAATCTGTGTTTTCAGATTCCATTTAGCTTTTAGCTTCCCATAGTCTGGTTCCTCTTCTGATTGTGAACCAGGAGTGACCTGGAAAACTGGCAGAAAATAACATGAATGATGTCAACAATGACAATGACAACCCAAGGCCAGTCTTCCGCAGGGTTAGAGTTTCTTTTGAAACCGAGGAACAGCTAAAATATTTGAAGACAAATGTTAAATATCTGCCACTAGATGAAAGAATTCCTTCTTCGGTGATGGATACGAGCCTGAGGAACTAACCCCATGTGTTGAAGCAGAGCAGAAAACTTGAGTACAAAGGTATTATGCAAACAAAGAACAGTATTTCCATATGTATAAGTTGAACCGGGTCTGGCTGAAGCCAGCTCTGGGGCACCTTCCCTCACACAGACATGCGAATCTGGAATTTGTATCTAAAACATTCTTCATGGTTAGATCATTGTTTACACAAATGTAAGGTGGTAGTTTCTGGTAGGGTATCCTGAGTGAGAACTTGCTAGTGAAGAAATCCTGAGCACAGATTTTAAATGTTTCCAAGAAACACATAAATACAATGCTGACACAGCAATGCCATCCATCAGAATCTGACAAGCAAAGCAGAAAATGTCTTGGTGTGAGCTTTCTTCCACCTCGAGGGTTGCCTCGTGAACACCAGGGATCAAATCTCGAAGAGACAAATGTAACTCATAAACTTAAAACAGAAATTACAGGGCTCGTGGAGGCTCGTCCTTAAAGAAAACCGAATGGCTACTGCCTTTAATAGTCCCAGTTATTACAGTGATAATTAAGAAGAAAACCCCAAGGAACAACTCACTCTGTCTGGAGAATGGCCATTTCTCCAGCTAGCACTTGCCTTCCTGCTGTTGAAAACTGCCTCCTTAACTCCCATGCACATGGCTCTCCCTGTCCTGATCACCAATTCCCTAGTTTTCTGTTCCCCCAGGTTCGTCTCCCCCTAGGCTGACCCTCTGGGCGAGCAGAACCATGAGAAACAAGGGAAGAACTACCAAACCCAGCCTGAAGGACACCTTCAAATCTGGATCCAGGAAGAACACCGGCCAGCAGAAACCCAGGCCTAGGGTCCTGACATCTCTAGGTTGGGAATCTGGAAAGAAACTGTGGGAGAAAGCCAGGAATCCTATCGAAGAAAGCAGCACATCAACCTGGCCAACGAGTGGCATGGGTGATGCATGCCCCGTTCCCTCAAGGATTTAGGTCCATCCTCCCCCATCTCTAAATCCTCTCCAGAGTCAGAAAGAAGACCCAGATGCAATGAAAGGAGGTACCTACAGAAAACTAAAGAAACTTAGTTTATTCTTAGTTTAGTCTTTTTCGTCTCAGCATAACCATTAGAAAGCGTTCAGACATTCTATGGCAGGCCAAGCGGCAGCCTGCTCCACCCTCTCGGCCAATCTCCACCAGATGCAAGACAAGGAAAGAGCCATAAAAATGAAAATAAGACCCCCTTTGGTCAAGGAGTTTGAGGACTGCAAATGTCTGACAAGTCTCTCGCAGGAACAATACCTCCGGGCCCAAGTTAACATTTTCAGCCCTTTGGGACCTACAACACAGACCCCGCATGGCAGCAGTCATGTGACTAACCCACCCACCTGCCTGGTGTCCATCGCCTGACATCAGTCCCTGCGCTTGCCTGCCCCTTCGTGATGATGTGGATAAGACCACTACCCAATCACCTTAATGATCTTCCCCCATCAAGGGGAATGGTTAAAAGGACTCAACTATAAGCAGCCATGGTCATTGCCTTGTAAACTCTGGTGTGGCTATGTTTTCTCTGAGCTACAGCTGTCACTATGCTTCCTGGCTTTGGCCCCCTCCCCTCCCTTGGGGAGGTAGATCTTCTCTCTCTCTCAATTTACTTTAAATAAACTATATTTTCTAATAATGCCGGCCTTCTTCCTGTCTATGGGAAGTGATCACTTTCTTAAATGAATCTTTTATTTGCCTCTTTGTGTTGCAAATCTTTGTTGCTTGGATCTCTGGTTACCAGCACACAACTCCAGGGATGCTGTGCCCTCTCCAGACCCTCCCTAATCCTAACACTCAACACTTGGCTTCCACTGCTAGGCATGACCAGGTCACTCAATCTCTTTGAAAGTCAGTTTCTTCATTCACAAAAAGGAAATCATTATCTCTACCTGGTTTGGAGAGCTAAAACAAATTGAAACAAAAGCTGTTTCAGAAAGTATTTACTCAGTAAAGCACCACATAAATATAAGGGACTTTTTTAACTCCTTTTTTTTTTTTATAATGGCTGCTTTTCTAATCCTCAGCTCCTAACTTCTCATTAACCCCCTTTTCTCTTTGGTCTGCATTTAACTTTAATATGTGAAAGACTTTTATTACAATTCATGTAAAAAAGAGTTAGAAACCCATCTGGTCCTGAGGTAGTGCTCACAGCTCAGAGAGGTAAGTTCTGTAGCAAGCCCCTTAGGGTCAGACCTCCACACCAGCAGCAGGCTAAGCCTGTCTTTCGCCAGGGCCAACCTGCGTGGCCAGTTAAGGGTGGATGGTGTCGGGAAGCCCCTTCCCTTTTGGGTTTTGTTGATACTCAAAACCAACTAAAAATCTCCTGTTTCTATATAAGGTACAGTTAAATCTGGAAAAAATGGAAATAATTATGGTTTTGTGGGGTCACTTTAAAAACACAAGAATCTTTTCTCTTATTTTCCTTTTCTTGCAACTAACCCAGAAGTAATGAGACTTCCCAGGGATTAACTTGCTCATCTGACCAAATCTGGTTCAACATCCTGACAATGTCTGGCTAAAAGATGTGACCACCACAAGCATAGCTTCCCATCCCCTACCCCATGTTTTACTCATTACCTGGCAAAGGTACAAGCCCCAAATCCCGTAAACCTCCTGATTTCCCGTTCACAATTTGGGGAAGTAAACCATGGCCAAGAAACCACATGAAACTCCATTAAATGAATCCAAATAAATGATATCTCTCCAAATGAATCCACATTGACCCAACTTCCACATATTGCAGAGAGACAGGAATGGTCAATAAGCACCAGATTCCAGTGACCACAATGCACAGACTCGGTCTCAGGGACAACTCCATCCCAGCTGTGTGTAAAAAGAAGGAAGTATCTACAGCTCCTGGTCACAGTTAGAAATGTGCAGATTCAACAAAAGACCCCAGGTGTCTGTATAACAATTGCCTCACCAGGCAGAATCAATCGGGAAAACTGAGTCAGACCATTAAGGTGGAAGCTAAATTTAGACAGACGCAAAGAAAAAAAGATTGGAAGGGTTGAGGATTGCTTTGGAAAAAGGCGAGTAAAGTACCTTTTACATTGCACGCCATGTTTTACGATCATAATGAGGCCATATTCTTGGCGACCTTGTGTCAGAAGGTACATTATTCCTTAAACAAATGTTTGTGGCATTCTTCTTGTGTTTCAGGGAATGTGCTAGGTGCTAGGGATACAAAAGTCAACAAAAGTATACTTCTTATCCTCTTGAGCCAGGTCCAATCCACTGCCTATTTTTTGTAAATAAAGTTTCATTGGAACACAATCATTTGGTCGTGTATGGTCCCTGGCTGCTATCCTGCTGCAATGACAGAGCTGAGTCGTTGTGGCAGAGAATATACGACCTGCAAACCCTAAAATATTTACTCTCTGGTGCTTTACAGAGAAAGTTTGCCAAACCCTGGTCTAGAGGGAGAAATGAACAAGTATATGGAAAATTATAAGACTATTTAATGAGAGCCATGACGTGGGAATTTGCAGTATTATGGGCAACAGAGAAGAGTATCTTATTCTGATTTGGAGCGTCAAGGATGACTGAGGTAACTTTAAGCTGAGACCTAAAAATGTACAAGTTGCGAACCGGCTGATGGGTAGAGCACGGACTCCAAGGGATGGTCAGTGCCGAGACCTGTGGGCCCTCAGGGAGCCGAAGGCCCAGTATGTTGAGCTGACAGTCGCAAGGTGACAAGGGAAGGAGGAACGAGAGAGGAGCAGGGAGAAAAGAGAATCTGGATCACCAGTGTTCTTTAGTGTCATGCTAAGAAGTTTGAGAATTATCCTGAGGGTTTGAGGTGCGGGGTTAAATGAGCAAGCTATATACATCTACGATTTGGTGTTTACATAAGTCTTATGATACAGCTCATTTCTGATGCAGCCACCAAGACAACGAAAGCAATGAACTTTGAAATTGAGACTCACCAGAAAATGCTAACAATCAAATTGACCCATGCGCATAGCCTTATGGACCCATGGAAAAGGAAATTAAGTGTCTGGGATGGCGTGATACCAAAATGTAATGCTTAAACCAATGCTTCAACTCCTGTTTGTGCTCCCGGCACAACCAAAGCACACCTGGAAAGACAGTCAGTGACAGATGCTCAAGAGGAAGCCAGGTTGCCCTGCCTTTCTAGTACATGGTCTATCATCTCCCTTGCTTTTCTTTCTATCTCATTGGCTCCTGGACTCAGTCTGACTTCCTCTTCTTTCTCTTCCGGACTCTTAACATTGGAGTTCCCCAGCACTCGATCCTTAAGACTATTCTCTGTCTACACTACCTCCTTCAGTGAACATGACCAGGCTCGTTGCTTTAAACACAAGCCAGAGATTCCCACATGCATATCTTTAATTCAGGCTTTCCTCCTGAACTTCCTTCTTGTGTGTCCATTTGCCTATCTGACATCTCCTCTTCCATGTTTAGTGAACATCGCACACTCAGTCTGTCTCTCATCTGACTTCCTCTGAAAACTACCTTTCCTGCAGGCTTTTTCCTCTTATTCGGTGGCAACTCTGTCATTTCTGCTTTTCAGGCATTGGAGTATTGGAGTCATCCCTAATGTTCTTTCCTCCAATCTGTCAGGAAATCCTCTTGGTTCTAACCTAAGAATATACAAAAGACTTAACCGTTCTCAGTCTCTCCCTTGTCGCCAGTGGCCACCACCTGGACCACTCAAATAGTCTCCCAGCCATACTCCCTGCTTCCACCCTTGTTCCATCAAGACTGTTCTCAACACAGGAGTCAGAGTGGTTCGTTGAAATTAAAAGTCAAACTGTGACACTCTGTTGCTCAAAACCCTGTACCGACTTTGCATCTCACTCATATGGTGATGCTTTTCCCACACCTGGCCCCCATGACTTCTCTAAGCTCAGCTTCTACTGTCCCCACTGCATGCCAGACCGACTGATGTCCTTGTTGTTTATCAACCACACCTGGGATTCTCCATGGGCTCAGGTCTTTGTACTGGCTGTGACTCTGGCTGGCGTTCTTTCCCCTACACAATCACATGGCCTATGCCTCGCCTACTGAGGAAGTTGAATTACTGACCTCGATGCTTATCCCTCCTTATGTCCACACCCTTGCTGTGGCCTTGCCATGTGCCCCTCAACTTTTCATTTGGCCATTTGACTTCCTTTGGCTAAAAGTGCATGGGCAAAAGCACCAGAGGGCCAGTTTGTGTCTGTTTGTTTGGCTTTTTTGGTCATTGTTGTTTTGTTTTTTGTGTCTGTCCCTGAAGAGGCTTGTGGTTGAAGTCTTCCCCCTACCTCACTGTACTATGCCCTAGAATGAGCCTACATGGAACAGAACTGCTCCAGTCAACCTGCAGACCACTGAGCAAGAATAAATGATTGCTGTTTTAAGTCAGGATTGGCACACTTTTTCTGCAAAGGGCCAGATCTTAAATATTTAGACTTTGTGGGCCGTATAGTCTCCATGACAACTATTCAACTCTGTCATTGTAACGTAAAGCAGTCGTGGACTGTTGGGAGCCAACCTCGGAGGCCCACCTGACTGACAGGGTCCTGGTGGGCCGAAGACCCCGGGCCGCAGGGCGATCCCAGGAAGCTGAGGCCCTTCTGTCTTCCACCTTTGCTGTTTGGTACCACCGAAGAATTCTGTGCAGTTGTGGAAGAAGAAAATGGAATGCTTATGTGAAGTACTCACAGCTAAGCTGGAAATGTCATGGTTTATTGTTCCATTTCCCACTATGCTGTTTGCCTTTTCTAGTGTCGAGCTCTGAAGCACATCAAGAATGCTTTCTTTCACTTGGTTATAAGTTACTAGATATTGCTTTGAGTAATAAATGATATAAATATATTCACACATTTGATTTAGAATTATGTAGTTTAGTGTTTAGACATAAGGTTTTTAGAAGCACAAGTTTATAGTAAGTTCATTATGAATTCATTATAAGTTCTAACACTTATCTAGGAGTTATGTAGGTGGTTTATAACACTGTTTTCACAGACTTAGGATAAAGATTAATCATTAAGGTTTTTACTTAATTCTATAGTTAAAATTTTAAGTAAACGTTTATAGAGTGGGTTTTCACTGAATTCATAATATAGTAATTAGATACTTTTATGATAATTAACTAAATACAGAAAGCAACCTTGGGAGCCTGGGAAACATCACTAAAAGCTTCTTTTGAATTCTCTTTAGAAATAAACACTGCAGGATAAGAGAAAAGTAATGAAGACACTGGACAAGAAAGGCGATTACAAAGCTCTGAAGGTCATAGAAGCCCCAGAAGGAAAACTACTGCTACATGAAGAAATGTACACTTGGAAACTTTCTTGAGACATTTCAAGGACTGTAATTCGGGACTCTAGACTAAAACTATCATTTTTGGTTTATGATAAAGACTCAACTAAAAGTAGATAGTGTTCTTGGCTGTTTGTCGCTTCTAGACCACTAGATTGTGGTAACTTTTAAAGCATATGTACGTGAAGGAATTTTCTTCGTCTTGCCCCTTTACAAATGGTATAAAATCTCTGTGTTAACTAACATTAAATTGTCACCTGTTCAGCAAGCAGGTGTCCAAGTATAATGTTTTCATCTTTCGCTTATCCGTCTTTCCTTCAGGAAACCGGCAGGGGCTGGACCCCCACAGTGGACAATATGCAAATCAACAAGCATGACTTCATTACAATAGAACTGATTTACATAAGCAGGCAGTGGGCCACATTTGGCCCACTGGTCAAAGTTAGCTGACAGTGTTTTAAGCTGTTGAGTTATAGAATGGTTTGTTAGACACAACAGCTGTTGATATATATCTTTCAACACTTGTACATGCTGTCTCCTTAACTGGACCCATCTTAACCACTCTACTTTCTAAAAGATTTACTGAGATATAATTCACATTCCATTAAATTCACCAGTTTAAAATATACAGCTCAGTAGTTTTTAGTGTGTTGACAGTGTATTTGTTTCCTATTGCTATTGTAACAAAGTACCACAAATTCTGTGGCTTAATACAATGCAAATGTTATCATCTCATGGCGCTGGAGGTCAAGCATCCAAAATGGGTCTCACTGAGCCAATGTCAGTGTTTTGATCAGGGTGAGTTTCTTTCTGGAGACTCCCAAGGAGAAGCCATTTTCTTTACTTTTCTGGCTCCTGGGGACAACTCGTGTTCTTTGGCTTGGGCCCCCTTCCTCCATTTTGGAAGCCAGCACGCCTCACACCGTCTTCCTGGGGACTCCAGTCTCCTAGTGCTGCCTCTTCCGCATGCTCTTCCCCACTTAAAGACCTCTGTGACATCGCTGGGCTCATCAGATAACCTTTTCTTTTAATGGCCGGCTGAATGACAACCCTCATTTCATCGGCGCCCTTAATTCCATCTTGCCATCTAACATACCGCAGCCACTCCTAGTTTCTGGGGATTTGAAGATGCACATTTGGGGTGGGAGGAAAGGCATTCTTCTGCCCGCCACACACGGAGCCAGATCCTCCCGTTCTAAGTGTAGGCATTTTCATCATGACCGCTGTATTTTAAACTGCAACTGCTTCTCTGCCTTCAATTGTCCTGATGTCCTCGAGTCTCTTTTTCTCCCACGTCACTTATTACCTTCTGAAAAATACCATTTGCTTTCGTAGTTTGCTAATTTTTAATTGTTTGCCTCCTCCTACTAGAATGTAAATTTCAACAGGAGGCCCAAACTTCACCTGTACCTAGACCACTTATGGATCCCATCCTGACTTGTAACCCACATCTTTAAAATAAAAAATAAAGTCAATCTCTTGAGGACAAGGGTTTTGCCTGTTTTGCTCACTGATATATCTGGAGCACTTATAACAGTATCTGGCACTTAAGAAGATGCTCAAATACTTGTTGAATGAATTTTTTCATTGCCAATCTGGTACAAGGAAAACACATTTAAGATAACAATATGTGCTTGATCTGACAACCTGAGACTGATATCCTCCAGAATTTACTAGAAAACTGTAAAGTTTATTGTAAAAATGGTCTATGGTCACTTTATAAAATGAGTAGAAAAGAGAGTCTCCATCTCCTATCATTACAGATCAAATCTTATCTTATCCCCAACCCTGGAAATCTGGGTCAGTGTTGCATAGCTGAATTTAGACCCTTGGGGGAGAAAGGAAATGTGGTTTAAGACTCGGGGGACAGGACCCAGCGCGGTGGCTCAAACCTGTCATCCCAGCACTTTGGGAGGTCAAGGTGAGGGGATTACCTGAGCCCACGGGTTCGAGGATAGCTTGGGCAACTTGGCGAGACCTCATCTCTACAATAAATCACAAAATTAGCCGGGTATGGTGGCGTGTACCTGTAGTTCTAGCTACTTGGGGGCTAAGGCAGAAGGATCACCTGAGCCCAGCAGGTCGACACTGAGGTAGCTGTGAACGAGCCACTGCCCTCCAGTCTGGGCGACAGAGTGAGACTCCAACTCAAAAAAAAGACTCGGGGACGGAAGATGGTTTTCTGCCTGAGAGGCAGGCTCTTTGTGAATACACTACCGTTTGGAAAATGCAGTCAGAGCCACAGCAGGGAAGAATCATCCTAGGTCCCACTTACAGAATAGCTAATAAGTGGCAGGTACTACGCTAGGTACTGTAGTATGTTACCTACAATCTCCAGCATAATCCTGCAAGGTAAGTACTCTTATTTCTGATTTTCAGGTGCGCCTCCAAGAGGTTTGGTGACGTCCTTAAGATTCATTGTTATTAAAAGGCAAATTGGATTTGAACTGGGTGGGTCTGACTCTTAAGCCCTCTCACTGTCCACTACACGACTTTACTGTCACTTAATTACATTGCAACCATGTGTCTGAGGAAGCTCATATTTTGTTTAAAAAATAAGAGCATCAATCATCCACAAATACTGTTGATAAGGTACACAGCTAGACAGTTCAACTTCATTTCCTCACTGTTTTTTCTTGACAATCAAATAAAAGTACTGGATCATTCAACTGCTTGTTACTTTCTATCTTAGCCACCTTAGTAGATGGCTAATTTTGCAAAATTTTCCTTAATTAAACAAGACATCTTGAACCTGCTTCATAGTCAGGTTGCTGGTTCCATTTATGTTTGTCTTAAAGCTACCAGATCAAGCATCCTAGGGTTAACCAGACATCCTGAAAGTCCTAGGTGGTATTGGAACGGTCTTGGTCAGCTACTCCACTTTGCATTTGAATCACTCCAATATATACAAACTCACTGACAGTCCTCAAGAGCCCCATTCTAACTAAAGTCCCCTTTTGCTGTGGTTTAGCATCAGACCATACACAATGAGCCACCAATCCATCAATGCTTTAGGGATATTCACTTTCACAAGTCAGGAATACAACATTGCCACTCAATGTTCGTTTCCATATCCTTCCCCTCTGAACTGCTAACTTCAATCTTTAGCTTCTAGAAAACAAAATTCTGGAGTCACATTTCTTTTCCTTGTAGGAGTTCAGATAGACCCTACAGAGGTCTATTTATGTAATTAATTAATGATCAAAAACTATCAATGACCCTTAATAAAAGCCTATACTATGAAGTCAGACTGACCTGCTTTTAGATACCTGGTTTCACTACTAAATAGGTGTTTATATTTTTACAGTACCGTAATGTTTTTGGTGTCCTTATCACTAAAATGTCTCAATGAAACCACTTTATTGGGTTTGTTTTGAAGGTTAACTGAGATAATTAATAGGGATCCAGATATTTCGTAGAGATAACTGTATGCATATAAATATGTATTCTCTCTGAGGTTTCCTCTTTAATTTCCTTTCAGGAAAGTTACACACCTCCACTCCCATTACTGCAGGGAAGGTATGTGTCAGGGGAGAAAACAGGAAGATCCTATAAGCATTACCAGATTTTGTTTAAAAAAAAGAAAAAACTTTTAGCGCAGGGAATCATGAGCACAGGGGCATAAGTAAAATAGATTAAGGATGAATGAAAGCAAAATGAGTTTCAGCATAGAGTAAAAAGGATTTCCATGTTCTAGAAAAGGAAAAACAAAGAAAAAGCCACAGGATCTTAAAGCCAAACGGGATCTGTACCCTGCTTCTGGCAGTGACACCGGGATTTGGCAAGATCTCAAGAAGTTACATGTGGCTAGTATGTCAGGATCATGGAAGAATATGAGCGAAAAATCCAGGCAGGCGGGTTTGGGGCAGATTTTGCCGCTTGATGGAGTCTATCCTTTTTTTCACAGAAAGTAAGGCAATTTAAAACTAGGTAAGACTTCATTCAAGAGCTATTTCAGAAAGTTTTATCCGAGGACGGGTGAGAATTGGAGAGAAAAACTGGTGGCAGAGAGAGATTAGATGGACAGTGGGAGCTGGGACTTAGTGTAACAGCCAGAGCCTGAAGGGATGAAACTCTTAAACTTGTATGATTTGAACCCCCCCCCCCAGTTCCTGGACTTTAAAGGTTAGGTTTAAAAAGCACTATGGTCAAGATTTCAAGATGCCCTTGGCCCTGCCAGTCAGAATTACAGACTAAACCAAAGCGTAACCCACAAAGTGCTAGGAATCCCCTTGAACCTGGCCTCAGCAGGCTAGGCATATTATGGGAAGGGCCTTTTGTCTTCTTCAGCAATGCGCTTGCCATAGCCTCAGAACTAAGAGCAGAAAATTGGATGCCCCTGAAGGGACAGGCTGAGGGGACACAAGGAGCTCGCTGATTGTAATGGCTCCAATCAGGCTAGCTGCACTCTTACAGGCAAAGGCCGGCATGGTGTTTCCTTTCGCACAGCACTCCAGAGTCTTTCTCACCTAGTTTAAAGATTACCTTTGCCATTAAAACACAAACTGGACTTTCATTAAACAATATATATCACAAAGATTTGAGGGATGCCACTTAGGCTTAGGAAAGCTTTTTCAAGGCTCTTGCAGCAGTTTTCTCACACAAGTGAGGAAGAATTTCCCTGGTTACCATAAAGCATTAACAAGTAAGATACTTACTGACTACCTAAAATTTTAGTCACTGTTGAATACAGAAATAAGTGCCACATAACCCGTCATCTAGGTAATTCTGGCTGAAAGATTTTTTTACCTATCCTCCATTTTTCCTTGGAATGAGATGTAGACAGAATTATAATTCCACTAAGTTTTGCTCAGGAATAAGGGAAAACAGAACCACATTTTCTGAGAGCCCACTAGGTTCCAGGTGATTTGCTAGGCCTCTGGCAAGTGCTGTTTCATCTACACCCTACAGCATCCCTATGAGCTAATATTATTACAAATAAGAACTTAGCACCTCCAGTGGTGAGGTCACATGACAAAACAAGAGCCGTCAACAGGTGCTGAGCTGGGAATGTGCCCTAGGTTTGTCTCTTGAGCCTTAGTAGAGATGGTGTAAGGAAGAACCTGACTAATTTCCAGATGAAATACACAAGAACTACTGCCTAGCATTAAAGGAGAAAAGGGAAGAAAGGCACTTCCACCACGTGCGGCCTCATTAATATCAGTCCCATCTGACAGATGTGGAAATTTTTTTTTTTTTTTTTCCGCGTTGGAGTCTCACTCGGTCGCCCAGACGGGAGTGCAGCGGCTGCTCCCGGTCACTGCAGCCTCGACCTGCTGGGCTCCGGCGATCCTTCCGCCTCAGCCTTCCAAGTAACCAGAATTACAGGCGCACGCTACCATGCCCGGCTCATTTTTTGATTTATTGTAGAGATGAGGTCTCGCTGCCCAGGCGGGTCTTGAACCCGCGGGCTCAGGCAATCCACTCACCTCAGCCTCCCAAAGGCGCGGGATTACAGGCTGAGCCACCGAGCCCGGCTCAGACGTGGAAATTAAAGAGCTGACACTGAACTGTCTTTCTGGCTTCAAAACACCTGCTGTCTCTCACTGCAGCGAACTGTAAGATGCTAAAAGAGAAAGGTACCTCATCCCATGTTTATTTAACAGATCCGTTACAAGTGCCTGTATGATCGTGCCCGAATCTCCCTCTTGCTTTTGCCTTGTGACTTTCCCTCCTATCACTGTCCTTCCAATGCATTGGCCACCTTCCATTCCTCACACACAGTCAGTTCATCCTTCTAGTATTTTACCCGCTTCACTAGAGTTTCCAGGGAAGCTTTGCCTGTTCATTCAGTCTCAACTGGGTGTCCCTTTAATTTTCAGTCATAAAGCTTGTATTCTTCCTTTCTTGCACTTACCTCAGTTTCTAAATGCATGCCTATTTTGTGCTTAATTGTTTACTGTTGGTATTCCTTTCTGAACCGTAAAGGACACAAAGGTAGGGATTGGGTCTATTTTGTTCTCTGCTAAATCCCCTGCTTTATCAAAGAGCCTAAAAGCCTGCTTTATCGAAGCATAGTAAAAGCTTATTCATATTTTGATGAAAGACGAATAAACTATCAAGAATAGCCCAATTATTTTAAGATTTGTAGTGGAATTCTTTCAAAACAGAACTTATCTAAACCTAATTTGCTTTAGTTAAAAAATAATCAAAGTTTTTATACCACACTTCATCAGGGTAAGAAGAAAATAAAAGACGTATTAAGAAACACAATGAGTATACCTTAGGATTAATGTGTTATATATACTACAAATGTTGGAGAGTTGACTTTAAATATCTTCTACTTTCTGAAAAGTGTTTAATAAATAGTGACTTTCTCTGCCTATTCCAAGTTTAGTTTCTTTTAAAATAATGAACAGTGAAAAAAAATCTGGCCTATTTTACTGTTCTCAGATTAAAACTGGCTCTGGATGTAAAAAAAATGTTCAGGGAGTAAGTGAAAAAGGATTCCTGGCTTAGATGAATAAGGGAAGATGTGACATCAGATAGGTTTAGTAAACATACAGCAGGATGTACTGATTCACCAAAAGACACCTGCTAAGAAACATATGACAGTAAGGAAATTAGAAGTTCTCGTCAAGAATTTACTGACCTACAAGACTCATAAGTCAGTTGTGTGCTGACGGAGTATTTCTGACAAAATTAGTTTGCTAGTTCCTTGTCAAGGAACTGCTTATACTGAGCAAAGTAAACTGAATAATCACGGAATCCAGATAATCCAAGTAAAATCGTGTATGAATGGATGAAAGTGTGTGTATCTAGATACACACACATACATTTCAACCCTAATGAAGCAAAAGTTTTCTTTAGCATCTTGAACTACACTAAAAGTGTTCACTTAATAACAATAACACATATCTTCTCACATAAATTCTACCTGAAGAACACAACTAAATCAACATGTAGAGCTACTCTTACTACAGATTTTAATAACTTCTAAGTAATCAACTACTTATCCGTCTACTCTCTTATCTAACTTCCTTAAATCTTTTGTGGAATGAGGCATGATGGAAGTATTTTAAAAACGAAATAACATGCAAACTTTACCGTGCTTCACGAATGTTACAAATGGCGTTTTCACTAAAATGCACAAATCATTCTCCCTGGTGAGCCCCAACTAGGCTTCTGTCTACCAGATGGAAGTACAAGGTGAAAGTACACGCAACATGTGCTCCAGATCCTACTGTCAAGGTTTTCGTAAAATGACACACCCCTAAACACCCCACATGGTCCAGATGTGTTGGTCCCGATCTTAAAATAAATAAATAAATAAAACAGCGAACGACAGGTACAGGCAGAAATCTGATCTAGTTTCTTCATGAAGGCTCCTTCACATTTTTCTTAATGATAGTTAAAATCAAAAGCTGTACAGCCTCCCAAAGCACAGAACTAAAGAACCCCAGGACCTGTCTCACACTTGAAAATGACAGCCTCAGTCATTGCGACCTGGAATCTAGGTGGGAGAGAAATCACCTGCATTAGGATACAGGACGCCTCCCGGCCAGCAGAAGGTGAGATGGGAAACCAGAAAGGTTTCTTCACACGAATCATCTACAAAGTACTGCTTTCCCAGGCCTCCTTTTACTGCACTCTCACCGCAGCCCTTGCATGGTATTATTGCTCCTGTTTTGTAGATGAAGGACACAGGACCCTGCAAACCTCTATGACCTGCCCAGATTCATCACGGCGGCTGAGTGGCAGAGCCAGCTGTTGCATCCAGTTCTTCGTGTGCCAAGTCTAGTGCTTGACCCCAACGTCACCGGCACGTTATATCGAAATACCTGTGAAATGTCTATAGATATCAAAAGAAATAAAGGACAATCTTGAAAATATCTTTGGGAAACAAGGACGTATAAACAGTATTGCAGATTTGGGAAAAAAATCAAATAGAAATGCAAGGCACAAAGAACACAATAACTGAAATTTAAAACTCAACGGGTGAGTATACGAAAACGTTTTACCAGGCGGATGAGAGAATTCATGAAAAAAGATGGGTTCGAATAAGTTAGTCAGATGCAAATTAGTCAAAGAGACGAAATCAAATATATGAGTAGAAGGTTAGCATACATCGAATCAGATTTACAAAGGGAAAGGAATGAGTTAACAAGGTAGAAGCAATATGTGAAATGAGTGAGAATTTCTACAACTGAGAGACACCAATCAACTCAAAAAGTCCAATGGCTCCTAAGAAAGACAGAAAAAAATTATATATCTAGACATATGAAAGTGAAAGTACAGAACATCAAAGATAAAGAGAAAATCATAAAGGCATCTAGAATAAAAAGAAAAATTACTTTTAAAGGAGCAAGCAGGCCGGGCTCAGTGACTCAGCCTGTAATCCCGCGCCTTTGGGAGGCTGAGGTGAGTGGATTGCCTGAGCCCGCGGGTTTGAGACCTGCCTGGGCAGCGAGACCTCATCTCTACAATAAATCAAAAAATCAGCCGGGCGTGGTAGCGCACGCCTGTAGTTCCAGCTACTCGGAAGGCTGAGGCGGAAGGATCGCCGGAGCCCAGCGGGTCGAGGCTGCGGTGGCCGGGAGCGGCCGCTGCACTCCAGTCTGGGCGACTGAGTGAGACTCCAACTCAAAAAAAAAGAAAAAAAGAGCAAGCGTTAGACTGACAATTAACTTTTTGAGAGTAGCAATAAAAGCCAGAAGACGGTGCCAAGATAAATTCATTGTGCTAAGAGAAAACTAGAAAACTGCCAAACTAGAATTTTTTACTTAGTGAAATAACATCTTTCATGAATGAAGATAAGATAAATATAATTTCAGAATGTGCAGCAAACAAACTTTCACCGAAACAGACTCTCAAAGGAATTTCTAAAGGATATTCCTCAGTCAGAAAGAAAATGTTCCCAGGTAGAAGGTAAGATATGTAGAAAAGTCTGAAGAATAAAGAAATAGTAAATATTAAAGAAAATGTAAACTACTTTGACGATATAAGACTAGTAATTATAATGGCATGTGGATATTTAGAAAATTAAAAATTTACCACAGCAATAAGTTGCAAGTTGGGAATGAGATACTGAGATGAAAACGTTCTATGGTTCTTGAACTGTCTGGGAGGAAGATAAAAGTACTAACTTTTAACGTTGATAAGTTAAGAATGCATGTTATAACTTTCATAAAACCCACTGAAAGACTAACATTGTTTGTAGCTTCTAAATCCGCAAAAGGGAATGGATTGATTCCTTTTTTACGTTAGTCTAATAGGCAGCAAGAAAGGAGAGTACACGAAACGAGAGGAGTAAATACAAAATAAAAATCGAAGATGATCGATATAAACCCAAGTGCAACCGTAGTTCTAGTAAGTGAAATTAACCAAATGTTCCAAGTAAGTGACAGAAGAGTCAGACTAAATTTTTTATAAATCTGCTTTAAAAGGCTGCTTACAAAACATCTCTAAGATCTGAAGATACAGAAAAGTTGAAAGAAAAAGCATATAGAAAAGTAAACCACAGAATACTCATGAATAGAAAGCTGGTATGGCTGTGTCACTTTCAAACAAAATAGACTTTAAGTCAAAGCTTTCTTTTAAAGGAAGTCATACTACACATCTCAATTCCTATATATGGAACACAGCCTCAGAATTAATAAGGCAATAAAGAAATAAGTACTAAAGAAATAAAGGCATTCACAACATACTGGTATATTTTAAAACAATTCTGTTGTTGAAAAAATAAGCAGACAAAAATTAGTGAAGATACAGATGATTTTAATGACACAATTAACAAACTTGTCCTGAGGGGCATACACTGGATGCTGTGTCAAAGAACTGCGGCATATATGTTCATTTCAAGCATCCATTGCACATTTGCAGAGATTGAGCATGTAATAGGATATAAGACACAGCACAATATATTTCAAAGGAGTGAAATTAAATTTACTGTGTTATCTGCAACTAAGCCAAAATCAATTTTTTAAAGAGATGAATAGAAAAAACTAAGCTGGAAAAGTAAAATATATACTGCAAAACAATGCATCAGTAAAATAATTTAAAATTATAGTATATTTTCAATTGTGCAGTAACAAAAGTTCTTATGTGACATACAGCTAAAATTGCAGAGGGAAATTTATAGCCTTAAATGTGTCTATCAAATTAAATTAAGTACTGAAAAATAATGAGCTAACAAGCATATATTGCAAGAAGTTTGAAAGATTCATCTGTATTTTGGAGTTGCTCTGGGTAGTTTATTGTGACCTCCATATGGTAGGTAGTACAATGTTGAAATGTAACAAAACATATTTATCCGTTCAGAGAGCATTTGAGTTTTTCCAAATTCTTGTTATTGTAATGTTGATACAGACTACTATACATATTTACTGCAGTAAAAATTTGTTTCTCTTGGGTAAATATGTAAGAAAATAACTGCTGAACTGTAGAGTTTACGAATAGTCAATATTATGAGATAATGCCAAACTATTTTCTAAAGTAATTATACTAATTGATGTTCTAGCAATAATTGAGAAACTCCAATTCTTAATATTTGACAATTGAATGCATGTGAAATTCAAATGTGAAATAGTATCTCAATGTGGTTTTCAACTGCATTTCCCAACTGAGGTGTCAAGTATTGATTGGTTACCATTTTTTCTAGTTCATGATTTTTGCTCATTTTCCTACTGAGTTGTTTGTATTTTCTTATAGTTCTTTTTGTATTCTTAATTCAAATTCTTTGAAAGTTATCTTTTCTATGAAAATCGTCTCCCAGTTTGTAACATGTATTCTTTTTATTTTTTATTTTTGTATTTTGGCAAAATATACGTAGCATAAAATTAACCATTTTAACCAAGTGTACAACTCAGCGGCATTAAGCACACTCCCAGTGTTCTGTGACCACCATCACTAGTTATGCCCAGAACATTTCCACTTTTCCAAAATGAAAGTATGTACCCGTTAAACAATCCCCTCCTCCAAACCTTGGTAACCACTGTTCTCCTTTCTGTCACTATGATTTTGCCTATTTCAGGTACCTCACAGAAGTGGAATCACATAATATTTGTATTTCGTGTCTGGTTTATTTCACTTAGCATCATGTTTTCAAGGTTCACCCATATTGTACAACAATATCCCACTGTGTGAATGTGCCACGTTTTATTTATCCATTTATCTGTTGATGGACATTTGGGTTATTTCCAGTGTTAAATTTGACAATCATTTTCCTTGAAACTTTTGACAATTTATTTAAATTTGCATATACTATGCATTTTCCAAAACACATTTCACAGGCAGTCTTATATTTCATCTTTATGACAAACTTATGAATAAAGAGAGGATATAATTTGGGGTAGAATAGGTTGGAATCTACTATTGTCTGAAATCAACAAGATATAATGGTATTATGATTAAAAATAAATTATGCAAATACAGACAGAAAGGATCTAGTTTGATGGTTTTTTGTTTTTTTCTTTTGAGTCAGGTCTCACTTTGTCACCCAGGCTGGAGTGCAGTGACACAATCATGGCTCATCATAGCCTCAGCCTCCTGGACTCAGGCAATCCTTCAGTCTCAGCCTCCCAAGTAGCTGGAACTAAAAGCACAAGAACCACGCCTGGATAATTTTTAAAATTTTTTGTATCGACGAGGTCTCGCTATGTTGCCTAGGGTGGTCTCAGATTCCTGGGCTCAAGCAGTCTTGCTTGACCTCCCAAACTGCTGGGATTACAGTAGTGAGCCCCTGCACCCAGCCCAATGGTGATTTTGAGCTGGAGTTGAAGTGGAGACTCAACATGAGAAGAGACAATGATAAGCAGAGTGTTTTAGCCTGTTGAATAGTAGCAAAATATGTATTTTAAGGGGAGTGATGGCGAGATTTACTTTGCATTGGTCAGAGGAAACTAGGAACGCTGTGTGCAATTCTAGGCACCATATCTCAAGGACATCAATAAACTAAGAAAGTTTCCAAGGGGAAGACTAAAATGGTTAAAAATTGCAACTGAAAGGAAATGGTTGAGATTAACCTGAAATATAAATGTCCCCCTCAAATATTTTTAAAAGCTTCATGTAAGAAAAAAAGAAATAGAACTACTTAATGTTGGAATTATTTAATTATTTAATTTGTTAATTATTTAATATCGGCTCAGAGAATAACCAGATATATGGCCAACTGATGAAAATGATAGGAATGTGACTCAGTAAAAGAGAAGATTTTCCAATAATTCCAAGTGTACAATGTAACTTCAAGGTTATTGAAGTATTATGCAGATCAAATGTCTAGATGAGTGTCCGATCTTATTTACTGAGTCAAAATATACAAAGAATTAGTATACTAATCTTGCATGTACAGCTCGATGAATTTGTATGTATGTAAATGACCACACAACTCACGACAAAGCCCATTTCCAACCCTCCCAGAAATAAGTGCTGTGCGCTCACAGAGCTGACAATCCAGAGAAGGAGACACTGCGGAGATGTGCAACGTAGTACGATAAGGCAGGGATGCTGGAGGCTATGAGAACATCTCAGTGAGGAATTTAACTTGACTGGGGTAAAACAAAGCATCCCAAGGCTGAGACATTTAAACTGAGACTTGAGAGGTTAGAAGCTCATCTGGTACAGGATGAGTTGTTTTGGAGTTTTCTGCAGGATGGTTACAGCATATGCAAAGCTCCGCTTTTCAAAAGACAAAAAGGGCATGGAATGTTTAAGAAACAGAAACAACTATGAAAGAAAGCGTGGAATAAAAATGTAGAGAAGTAAGTCCCAAATAACTTAACTATTCCCTAAGCTGATCCTGAAAAGCTTCTATCACCTTCACATAATTGAGAAGTAAATGAGTTGATTGGAACAAAAAAAAGAATACAGGAATTTTTCTCCTTGTGTCTGAGTTTCCCAAAACCTTCTATCGAAGTCAAAGTTCCACTCTTCCCTGCCCCGCCGCCCTTTTCCTTCTTACATCTCATGGTGCCCATTTTGCCCAGCTGCTTATCTCTTGGGATTCTGTAGGGTTATGGTAAAAGACTCCAAGAATGAGAAAAAAAGATGAAAATGGTAACTGATATTTTGTTAGGAAACTTCTTAATAGAATAAAAGTTATTAAATAAGACCATCAGCCGGGCTCGGTGGCTCAGCCTGTAATCTCACGCCTCTGGGAGGCCGAGGTGAGTGAATTGCCTGAGCCCGCGGGTTCGAGACCCGCCTGGGCAGACGAGACCGCATCTCTACAATAAATCAAAAAATCAGCCGGGCGTGGTAGCGCGCGCGCCTGTAGTTCCGGCTACTTGGAAGGCTGAGGCGGAAGGATCGCCAGAGCCCAGCAGGTCGAGGCTGCGGTGGCCGGGAGCGGCCACTGCACTCCAGTCTGGGCGACAGAGTGACACTCCAATTCAAATAAATAAATAAATAAATAAATAAATAAGACCATCTTTCCCACTTTAGACAAACAGTCTCATCAAACTGCTGTTAATTGTTAACTATAAAAAAACCAACGTTCTTATCAAGAAAACATGAAAAATTAACTACTGTTGAAATTAACCCTAACCCTAACCAGACTTGGAGTCAGAAGCTTCCATTTGTCACCAGCTCTATGACCTGGGCAAGTTACGTGACTTCTCTGAGCCTCTGGCTCGTCATTGTTAATGGGAGAATAACAACAGCCTATACAATTATACTAAGAAATTTTGCATATTATGAAGTACTGGAAAATATATGACATTATTGACATGTCAGTTAAAAACTTTTTTTTTTTTTGAGTTGGAGTCTCACTCAGTCGCTCAGACTGGAGTGCAGTGGCCACTCCCGGTCACCGCAGCCCCGACCTGCTGGGCTCCGGCGATCCTTCCACCTCAGCCTTCCAGTAGCTGGAACTACAGGTGCGTGCTACCACGCCCAGCTAATTTTTTTTTTATTTATTGTAGAGATGAGGTCTCACCTGCCCAGGCAGGTCTCGAACCCGCGGGCTCAAGCAATCCACTCACCTCAGCCTCCCAAAGTGCTGGGATTACAGGCTGAGCCACCGAGCCCGGCTAGTTAAAAACTTTTTAAGTGAGTTTTGTTTCTTGAGATAAAGCCTTAACCCATAGAGTAAATTTTTATAATATAAGTGTCAGGTGATATAGATAACTGATACAGTAGTTAATTTGGGGCCAACATACTTTTTTCGTGCCCTTCAAAACAGACATCAAAACCAACATAAGAGGTGTTTCTGACTCCCACATAACTGTATACAGTAACAGGCACACAATTTTAATTGTATGTATCTACCATAGTGCACACTTACTCACCAGTCTATTAGCAAATGGAGGCCAAATTGGGGGGGTACAAAACAATTGCTTGGGCTTTGTACTGTCCTATCATCCCTCGGAATAGTCCCTCTGCATACATGTCCTAATGAACATAGAGCCTCGAAGAAGTTCCACAGATATTTTGGCAAGATGTCGTCATTTGGTACAAACCCCAGATTACTGCTGGAAGGCTGTTTTGTGTTTCTGAGTAGCTGAAAGATGTGCCTTTTAAAACTATAATTAACTATTGTTTTCTTAAGCAAGAGTCATTGAATTTGGCCATATGCCACCTCCAGATTTATTGACATAAATCTGTATTTGCAAATATTAATAGCAGAATATAATCTACAATCTTTTTCTACACAAATTGCAGTAAATTATAGTTCAAGAGATTGCTCTAAGAGGAAAATAAAAATGATCACAGATTTCATAACATAAACACAGTATTCCTAGAATAATTAGAGTTGCCACCTAAAAATATCCATTTGTTTCTCAAAAGTAATCAGTATTAAGATACTTTCATCCCAGTTTATATATCATTAGTTTTATAGTTACTAAATCCCTTTTGAGGGTATTTACTTTAGAAAGCTGTTTCTATTTCTTTCTTCTAAAAGAAGTAGTGTATAAAATAGAATGTTAGAACATTTTTGGGGATACATGCGCTTTATTTGTAGAAAACTATACGCCACTGATGTCATCTGATTATTATTAAATAATGCTTGTGTTAGAGAATTATAATGTGTTATTAAGTAGCAAGTAAGTAATTCACTTACTATAGAGAAATTGATGTACTTTAAGACCAAGAAATAAAGTCAGTTTTTTGGTTGTTTATTTTGTTTTGCTTTTGCAGTGGCATTCTCTTGAACAAACTAAAGTTATCAGGAAACAGATTTTTTGAGCAAGCTTCCACTGTCCTATGCTAACTTAAGTTTTAAGTGAATTACACACACATACATAAAGCATGTTTAAAGACTCATACAATATACAAGCTTATTATATATTGCGTTTAAATTTTAAGAAGACAGATAACATCTTCTCAGCTTAGCATAAGACAAAAAAGAAAACACTTTAAAGTCTATGCTTAGTATTGAATAACTTTGAAGAAATAAGGATAGATAAGAGCTTCCTGGAAGCTTGTAAGTACACAAAGATGGAAATTAAGAATTGCCCTCTAAAGTAAAATTGTAATCAAAATGTTTACGATAAAAGTGACAGATCTCTATGTTTTAATGACTTTCAGAGCTAACTAGAAGCAATTCAAGTTTGATTCCAAACCTTTTATTTGCCACCAATAGCCAGCCAAACAAAAAGCTCCCCAGAAGCGGATGAAGCCTATAGTATATTCAGTTGCTTTATGTAAGCTCGACGCATGGGGGAAAAGTCACAAGGAGTTGTTTTTTTTAATGCCAATTTTGATTTCTAATGCTTACAATAAATTAAGTCAACCACTTTCTAAGTTCTGTCCTACCACACATGATCTAAACTGCTCCGTGGGAATAAAACACTTTAGAAGATTATAATTCCTACAGAGTGTTTTGATTATTTTATACAAACTAAACTCAAACAGCAAAAAATTTCACAAGGGAGATTGTTGTGTGGTTTAAGACCACATAATCTAGTTTCAACCCCTGTCTTTTGCCTTGAGTTAAAGGCATACTCATTAACTTGAAACAATAAACTCAAACCTTAACATTTCTGGAGAGAATTCAACTCAGGATTTTAGTTCTATCAGGGGTAAATATTACACACAGGCTCAGTATGATCTTACGCAGACATACAGGTCATGTAGGTATTGTAGGTAACACCAACATTTTAAGTGAGCAACAGATAGATAGATCATATCTCAATGCTTTACATATGTGCACCGCCCCCTCACAGGCACGCAGTTTCCTAGCTTTTGCAGTTTTCTAGCTTTCTCATTGCTAATTTATAAGCTGTGGTTGTAATCTAAATATTTATTTAGACTAGAAATATGGAATAGGATTTCAATGGTATTAGTTAAACACTACAGTAAGAAAAAGCTGGTCCACAAAGTTCGCTCAAAAATTAAGTGTCCATCTGGGCTTACTAGTCAAAGAGACATGGCGCAAGACAGTAAGCAACCTCCTAACACCTTAGCCAGATATGACGGAATTAGACAAGGTGTTCACACAGAGAAAAGAGAGGGAAAACGGAATGTTTTATGGGTTAGAGTTTTTGTTTCTTCTTACAAAATGAAAGTGAGTTAAATTAGTGAAAGGAATGGTAGGATGCAGCCCTATTGAAAAGGCTCTACAAGCCAGAGAAAAACAATTATAGCATCCTATCAATAGATGCAGGAAAGGCATTTGATAAAATCTAACACCAATTTATAATAAAAATCTACCAGCAAACTATGTATAAAGGATAACTTTCTCCATTTAATAAGAACATTAACAAAAATTCTATAATGAACAGCTTATCCAATAGTGAGAAACTTCAAGATTTTCCACTAAGATTGGGAATGATGTAAGAATGTCCTCTTTTTTCCATTGCCTCTCTACATCATACGATAAGTCCTAGATAACGCAATAAGATAAGAAAAAAAAGGTATACAGATGGAGAAGAAAAATTCAGCTGTTTTTGTTCACAGATAACATGACTGTCTATGTAGAAAATGACAAATAACCAAAAGAAACAGAAAGAAAAAAAAAAACCCTGGAACTAATAAGCAATTATAGCATGGTGGTAGAATTCAAGATTAACATACAAATGCTAATCGCCTTCCTATATACCAAAAATGAATAATTGGGATTTAAAATTAAAAACCCAATACCACTTACATCAGCAATCCAAAAAAGCAAACACTTAAGTATGAATCTTACAAAATGAGTACAAGATCTATATGAGGAAAGCTACAAAACTCAGATTAAAAAAATCAAAGAACTAAATAAATGGAGAGATATTCCATGTTTATGGATAGGAAGACACAATATTGTCAAAAAGATGTCAGTTCTTCCTAAGTTGTTCTATATAAGATATATACATTAAGTGCAATTCCATTCAAAATCCCAAGCTATTTTATAAATATTGACAAGCTGTTTAGAAAATATATATGGAGAGGCAAAACCCCAGAATAGTCAACACAAAATTGGAAAAGAAAAACAGTCAGAGGGCAGATGTTAACCAACCTCAAGACTTACCATAAAGCTATTCTAATCAAGACACTGTAGTATTGATGACAGAGTAGATGAATGGGTCCATAAAACGGAACAGAGTGTCCCGAAATAGACCCACATGACTATAAATAACTGATCTTTGACAAAGGAGTGTAGGCAGTACAATGAAGCCAAGACAGTCTTTTCAACAAATAGTGCTAGAAAAACTGGATATTCACGTGCAAATAAAAAATGAATTTAGACATAGATAGACCTTATTCCCTTCACAAAAATGGACTCACAGGTCATCACAGATCTAAATGTAAAATAAAAAACTATTAAACTACTTGAAGCTAACCTAGGAAAAAAATCTAGGTGACCTTGACTTGATGACTTTTTAAATACAGGACCAAAATACCATAAGTGAAAGAAATTATTGACAAGCTGGAAATCATTTAAATTAAAGACTTCTGCTCTGTGAAAGACACTGTGAATGAGAATACAACAGGCTTACAGAAACTATCTGGAAAACACATATCTGATAAAGGACTGGTATCCAAAATATACAAAGAATCCCTAAAACTCAACACTAAGAAAACAAACAACGAAATAAAAAATGGGCTAAGGATCTGAACAGACACGTCACTCTGGGTATGAAGATGGAAACTAAGATATACAGATGGCAAATAAGTATATGAGAGATTCTCAGCATCATTTGTCATTAGAAAATTGCAAAACAATGAAATACCACTACACACCTTTGAGAATGGCCCAAATCCAAAACGCTAGTACCAAATGCTGACAAAGATGTGGAGGAACAGGAACGTTCGTGCATTGCCAGTAAGACTGCAAAAAGGTACAACCAATTTGGAAGACAGTTTTGTTTTCATTTATTTATTTTACAAAACTCAACACACTATACCATAGAATCCAATAATTGTACTTCTTGGTATTTACCCAAATGCGCTGAAAATTTATGTCCACACAGAAACCTTCACACAGATGGCTATAGCAGTTTTATCCATAGTTGCCAAAACCTGGAAGCAATCAAAATGTCCTTCAGCTGAATGGATAAACAAACTGTATTACATGCCTATAGTGGAATATTATTCGGTGCTAAAAAGAAATGAGCTATCGAGCCGTGAAGACATGGAGGAAACTTAAACACATTTTACTAAGCAAAAAAAGCCAATCTGAAAAGGTCACATACTGGGATTCCAACGATGTGATATTTTGAAAAAGGCAAATGATAAAGATAATAAAAAGGACAATGGCTTTCCGGGGTCATGGAAAGTGGAAGCAGCGAAGATGCATAAAAAGGCTGGACACAGGGGCTTTTTAGGGCAGCAGAACTACTCTGACATTATAATGGCGGATACATGTCACACATTTGTCCAAGCCCATAAGTCATACAACACCAAGAGTGCCCTCATATAAACTCTGGACTTTGGATAATAATGACTCATCAATGGTAGCAAATGTATTATTCTGACCCAGGATGTTGACCTTGGAGGTGCAGAGGGCACACAGAAACAGTGCGCTTTCTGCCCAATTTTGCTGTGCAACTAAAACTGCTGTAAAAATTAAATTCCATGTTTAAAAAGGTTCAAACCCGCCTAGGACAAAGAAAACAGAAAAATAGGCAAAATCTGGAAGACACAAGGAATGTGACATTAATGGCAACAGACTCAGCAAGGCAGAGAGAGTTGAAACCCAACTGCCAGGAGAGGAAGACGCCAGAGAAAAGCAGCAAACAGGCTCTGCTCCACTCCACAGAGGTTCAGAAATTGGAGGTACCACGTGTCTGGGAGTGCCGGAGGCCAAGTAGGGTGAGTCCAGGAGGCCTGAGTCCAGAGTCTAAAAAGAGAACATCCAGTGTTGGATGCCCTCCTCAGCCTACACGTCTGGTCAACTACAGCCCTGCCTGCCAAGAGAAAACAGGACACCACTTTAAGTAGAGACTGACTCCTCTTCTCTCAGAGACGCTCTGGTCTTGGGGATACTGCGGGAAAGACATGCGATCCAGGATACCGAACATCTAAAACAAAAAAGAGAGAAAGAACCCCAGAGTAATGACAAAGAAAGATCCTATGAAAACTATGATATAGTGGATTTAGAAAGCAATACGTCATGTTGGATCAGTAAAATGGAGAATCCGCAAGGGAATCTAAGGGGGAAAAGCAAAACGTATTAATTGCCTATGAGGCTTGGCAGTAATCAAGGGGCTTTACAATTTAGATAGAAATCTTGGGGCTGAAGGAAGAACAGGTACATAGAAAACCAAGCAAAAATCAACACACAAGACAGCTAGCTCCAGGAAAACAATAAGTAGATTTTTAAAATAATATAATAGATCATTACATCTAGATCAGCTATAACCAAATAGGTATGGTCCCAAAAATAGAAACACTAATTTATTTAACAAAAACACACACACAAAAATTAGAAGAATGAAAGTAGAAAAAGTTCGGTCAGAAAGAATAAGAAAGCTAAAGTCTTGTGTTACATAATAAAAATCAATATGTAATTTCTAGAATTAAAAACTCAAGAATTGGCTGGGCTCGGTGGCTCAGCCTGTCATCCCAGCACTTTGGGAGGCTGAGGTGAGTGGATTGCCTGATCTGGAGGGTTCGAGACCAGCCCGAGCAACTTGATGAGACCTCATCTCTACAATAAATCAAAAATTAATCAGGTGTGGTGGCACACACCTGTAGTTTCAGCTACTTGGAAGGCTGAGGCAGAAAGATCACCAGAGCCCTGCAGGTTGAGGCTGGGGTAGCAGTAAGCAGACTGCACTCCAGCCTGGGAGACAGAGTAAGATACCAACTCAAAAAACAAACAAACAAAAAAAACCCAATTCTCAAGAATTAACAATAGAGTATTTGGATAAATAGTTTTGAATATCATTCTTAAAAAAGGAACTCCACAAATATAAAACTACAAAAGAAAAAACAGCAAAAAATAATTTAAAAAAATACTTGTCTACAAAGAGCAGGAATTAGGAAGCAAAAAATACTGTAGACAGAAACTGCTATTTTTTTTTTTTATTGTAAGTCAGGTGGCCTTATGTCCCACCTTTCTGAGGAATGTCATGTTTTATGCCTGTTTCCCTACTGTTTTATCCAGTTGGCAACCTATTTTCATTCTCAGAAGTGCATGACAAATTAAATGTTCGACCTAATTGTAAGATTTGTATTTATTTTACTTCTAAAATATGAAAATGTATTACTGCATTAAAAATTTTTTTTATTAAAGTGGGAAGTAAAAATAAATGGGTTTATATCGGCCTTTTAATACTATATGATTTGGGGCTAGTTTCCTAACCTCTCTACGACTTCTTTTTTAAAATCTCATCTAAAAATGAGGATGATAACAGTTCCCATTTCATAGATTTGTTATGAGGATTAAAGAGATCATTTCGCATAGTGCTGTATACTTAATAGACACCCAATAAATATAACTCGTTGTATTAAATACCCACTGCTATGGTTTAAATGGTTATTCCAAAACTCATGTTGAAATGTATTTATTTATTTATTTGAGTTGGGTTTGCACTCTGTCACCCAGGCTGAGAGCAGTGACACTATAGGCACGCACCAACATGCCCAGCTAATTTTTTTAAATTTTTTGTAGAGACAAGATCTATGTTGCCTAGGCTGGTCTTGAACTCCTGGACTCAAGCAATCCTCCTGCTTGGGCCTCCCAAAATGCTGAGATTATAGGCATGAGCCACCAAGCCTGGCCTCATGTTGAAATTCAGTTGCCAATATAACAGTATTGGGAGGTGGATCTTTAGGAGGTAATTAGTTCATGAGGACTCTGTCCTCATGAATCACTGCAGGAGTGGACTCCCAGTAAAAAATTAATTTGGTCTCCATTAGCTATCCCTCTTTCACACTCACCTGCCCTCCCACTCGACCATAGGATGACCCTTACCAGATGCTAGTGTCATGCTCTTGAACTTCACAGGTTCCAAAACCATCAGCCAAATACATCTCTCTTCTTTATAAATTATTCAGTCTGTGGTATGGTATTCTGTTACAGCTGCGGAAAGGACTGGTATACCCATTAAATTTGAATAAATTCAGAAAGAATCAACTTCCTCATAGTGGATGTTCATCTAAGCCCTTAATGTTATCATTGGAAATTAGTGACAAGTTTAAAGTTACTTTCCTTTCCTCTTAAATATAAACATATTTAGTAGGTTATCTATATGATTGCTTAAAGAAAAGGCCGAATTTGGAACATGTGATTACAAAACAAAGGACTAGTAAAACTAAAGTCATTTAGTTCATTTGGATTTTTTTTAACCTTTAGATCATAGTTAGGAAAATAATTATGTTACTTGTTTTCGACTCTTATTTTTCCTATATATTTGTTTATTAATCTTCATTTACCACTTTGGCATACTTGCTGGACAAATGACAATGTATAATCACAGACTGCTAGCTACCATGGAAGCTAGCTCCCTTTTCTAGCTGTGACAGCAAGACTTTCTTTTTGTGTATGTGTGTGACTTTTTTTAAAAAAATTATTTATTATAAAGATGTGGAGTACAATTCAGGATTAGGTATATAAACATTGATCATGCAGGTACCCTTGCTGATGAGGTATACCCTTCCCTCCCCTAACAGTTTCCCACTACTGCCAATCGCTTTCTTATAGTATTATAATTGTTCAAGGTCAGCTTATGAGTAAGAACATATGGAACTCAGTTCCTTGTTTCTGTGATAAATCACTGCATATGATTGGCTCCAAGTCCATCCAAGTTGCTGCAAAGTCCACCTGCCCTCCCGCTTGTGTATATGTACCAAATTTTTTTATCCAGTCCAGCTTCGATGGGCAACACAGTTGGTTCCATGTTTTTGCTATTGTGAAGAGAGCTGCAACAAACATGCGCGTGCAGGACTTTCTTAGTCACGACACTCTATGGGATTCTGGGAATAAGCATCACAAGTCTGTGTGTCAGGCAGACATGCGAACAGGCTCAAGAAAATGCATCTAAATGTGCTAGGCAATGTTTCCAACATTATTTCATGAGTCCTATCAAGAGTTATGCTTTAATTTTTTTATGTTCCAGCTTTTCAAATTTTACTCATTTGAAGTCTCACTTTCTCCATGGTCTTTTGCAAAAACTCCAATCTATGTATATGATTCCCCTTCCTTGATTTTGACACCATCTGGACAATTGTTTTTATTTTGCCTTCAATTATTTTTTGAAAGTCTTATGTGCATCAGCCTCACAAAAATTTCAACCTATCTGCGTCAGAGACTTTCACAGCATGTTCACAGAACACCACAAAATAACTCCACTTAATTTGTACTTTCAAATGAATGCTATTCAAATCACTTTGATATTCAGACCCTGTTTAATGCTGTTGCCATTTTTTTTTTTTTTTTTAGAAAGCACGATTTATTGAGAGAACAGAAAAACTCCCACAGTGGGAGGGGACCCAAAGGGGTTGCCTGCTGTCGCCATTTTTAATTCTGTAAAGCCTACTGTACATTTTTCTTTATAGCCTTTATATAAGTTTTCTTTTTTGAAGATGAAGTTTATTTTGCAAAACAACCAGTAATTGTTTGTCACAAAATCTAGAACTTCAAGGTGAATGAGTAAGCAAGGGTACTGTCTAGACCGACTGTTTTGTAGCTTAAATATTCTGAATGTAATTCCTGAAAAAGCAGCTCCCCCGATTTTTCAACGTAGTAACTTTCAACCTCCTATTCTTTTGACATTGTTATAGATTGTACTTACTTTTACATATTACTTTAGGACTGTTTGATTGTTTTTAGCCTCATATCTCTTCCCACACACACATTGCTCCATGCTATGTAAAATGAAGACACATCATGGGCTCTCAACCAATGTCTATAATACTGAAATCTCGGAGGCAACCAGTCATCAGAAAGACACGTAATAAAAACCACCTGGCAATTCCAGTCAGCTCAGCGTCCCAGATTGAAATTAGTGGCTCAATTTCCATCAGAAATTGCTTTTTTGCTTTTTTTTCCTTCCATTTTTAGAGCCAAAGACACTCATTCTGATACCTAGTAAAAAATTCTAGACAGGTCTGGGCTTTCAGTTCCAGAAGAATAAGCTGGAACTGCCGCATCATTGTGCCCTGATTCTCTTGGCTTCACCTCTTATGATAAATATACTCACTGCTGTGCTTGGCAAAGTGGCAAGAGTTCACTAATCAACTTCAGAGGAGGTGAAGCCTGCCCTGGCACTGGGCTCAGGCTGAAAGACTCGTCCTTCTGACATTTGGTCTTGCAGCACTGACAGCTCCCGAGAGGCGAGGATGCAGGTGGAGGGAGTGGAGGGCTCTGTTCACGGACCCTTGGTTGAGCTCTGCTTCTGGCTGTCACCAACGTTTGCAATTTCCACTCTGGCCCTGGTGATTCCTGTGAAATGGTGGAATTCCTGAACCACAGCCCTGAAAATGGGAAGAGATATTAAAGGCTGAAATAACCCAGAGATGAAAAGGAAAGAGAAAAGACAGAGAAGAAAAAGAGAAAAATGAAAAGAAATTGAAAGAGAAGAGAGCGAAGGAAAGGATAGAACATAATGCAGAAAATGCAGGGGAATGAGGAAACAGGAAAAAAAGGAAGGCCAAAAGAAAACAAAGCAGAAATAAAGGAGAAATCAAAAAGGAAGGGGGAAGGAAGATGTAACAAGAAGGTGTGTGTGTGTGTGTGTGTGTGTGTGTGTGTGTGTGTGTGTGTGCGTCTTTTTTTATTTTAAAGCATCTTTTTTTATTTTAAAGACGTGGGGTACAATTCAGGGTTAAGGAGGGTTTTCTGTATTATATATTGGCAATTGATGGGAAATTGAGCATCCAGGGCCCCAGTGCCTGCTGAGTACATAATACTAATAAAAATGCTGAAGAAACCTGGCCTCCTTTATCCTCAGCCTTGATGTAGGCACAATAAACTCAATTTCATCATAGTACCGAAAGCTTTGTTCTCTGAGGAAAAGTGCTGTACGAAATCCCATTAATAGAGTGAGCTGGTTGGAAATGTGGCCTGAGTAAACACCATGCCATCCAAATATAAAATGAACTCACTTTGCTCCCGAGTCTTGCGGATATGTTCTAATCCTGTTTCCACCACTTTACATTATTTGTATGCTATCATTATATATCACTCTTGCCACTTGATAACTGTCTCCCCTGTCTTCACTTGCCCCCTGATACTTAGCCCTGACAGCCTGATCCTGCTGAAACATTCCCTTAACATATCAGGCCTCCATTCCAAGTCCCTCAGTCGGCTTCGCCGCCCACGAGAGAGAGTCCGAAGTCCCATCCTGCCCTGCAAGGCTTTCCAGCATGGACTCCCGACACACTTTACAGTCCTCCCTGCTCACCCACACCTCACACATCTCGCCTGAGCAGGCATTCTGGTTGCGCCTTTACAGACGTTGTCTGTGTCAGTCCAAATGTCAGGGCTATTACAATTTTTATTTTATTGGCCAGCCTGAAAAAAAGTGCACTACTTGGGCTCCAAAAACGTAATTAACTGAATAGAAAACATACAGCTTTGAAAGTGGAAGTGAATAAAAAGGCTCCTGTAAACATGATGCATGAATGTGTATATAGAGGCAGAAAGGAAAGAAACATAGTGAATGGAGGACAGAAACAAGGGCAGCTACTACCAGACCTGCAGCAACAGAAGAGATTCAGGGAGGTGCCGGCTCTATGGGAAGGAAAGTTTTATTCATTCACTCATTCATTCATTCATTCATTCAACAAATATGTATTAAGCACCAACCAGGTGTTAAATGAGACTACAAAGACAATCCTTGCTCACGAGAAGTATAGTAATCAATGTCTGGGGGAAATAAAGTGATACGGAATGGCTGGAAGATGATATCCAAGGGAATCATTTGAGCTTTGACAAATGCATTGGGGAAGAGAGACAAAACGAGAACCAGAGTAAACAGCAAAATAAATCGATCAGAGAGGAAAAAGATGAAACTCTCACCTACTCATTTACAACGAGAGAGAGATTTTTAACTCCATGGGAAGGAATCGGCAAATATGACAATAGTAAAAACAAAATAAGAGCTGTTGTTAGTTTAGCGGCTATTATTTGCCAGGCACTGTATACACTGCCTCTAAACCTCACGAGAACCCTGCATGGCAGCTATGACTATCTCCATGTTATACATGATGAAACTGGAGTCAGAATCTGGAATGACCAATAGCACACAGCTAGCAACTGGCTAAGTCAAGGTCTTAGTGAGAACTAGTCTTTGAAAAAAATTATTTATTTTTAATTGACATAGTAATTGTGCATATTTATGGGTTCCACAGTGATGTTCTGACACATGTAATGCATAGTGATCAGATCAGGGTAATGAGCATATCTATCATCTCAAACTTTTCATCATTTCTTTGTGTCGGCCACATTCAATCATCTCCTTCTCGCGATTTAAAACTATCGATAATTGTTAACTACAGTCATGTCAGTCTGTAAAACACTGGAACTCATTCCTCCCACCTAGCTGTTAGGCTGCGTCCTTTAACAAACCTCTCCCTGTCCCTCTTTTCCCACTACCCTTCTCAGCCTCTAGTACGGCCTGCTCTGCTTTTTACAACTACGAGATCAACTTTGTTTTAGCTTCCACGTGAGTGAAAAACATGCGGTGTTTAGCATTCTTTCCCTGGCTTATTTTGGTATGATCCTCTGGTTTGATCCATGTTGCCACAAATGACAAGATTTCATGCCTTTTTATGGATGAAGAGAATTCCATAAATATCTATTATCATATAGCATTCCATATATTCTATACATACAAGATCCCTTTTTCTTTATCCATTCATCTGTTGTAGACAGCTAGGCTGGCTCCCCGTCTTGACGACTGTGAATAGAGCTTTAATAAACACACGAGTACAGACGTCTCTTCAGCACACGGATTTCTCTTCCTTTGGCTACACGCCCAGTGGTGAGACTGCTGGACCGGATGACAGTGCTGTGTGAGGTTTCCTGAGGAGACTCCCGGGTGTCTTCCACGGCGGCTGCACTAGTTTTCATTCCCACCAACAGCGTACGAGCTCCCTTTTCTCCATCTACTGACCCGCATTTGCCATTTTTGTCTTTGGGATGGTAGCTGTCCCGAGGGGAGATGATGCCTCACTGTGGTTTGGGTTTGCATGTCCCTGATGCTTGCTGATGTGGAGCAGTTTTTCATATATTTGTTGCCATTTGTATTTCTTCTTGTGAGAAATGCCTATTCAGATAACTTGACCGTCTTTAAATCAAATTGACTGGTTTTATGCTGTTGAGCTATTTGAAGTCTTTGTACATGCTGGATATTAACCCTGTCAGATGAATAGTTTGCAAATACTTTCTCACAGTCTGTAGGTTGTCTTTTCATTCTTTGTTGTGCAGAAGATTTTTAGTTTGATATAATCCCATTTATTTACTTTTGTTTTTGTTGTCTGTGTTTTTGAGGTCTTATTCATAAAATCTTTTCCCAGACCAATGTCCTCAAGCATTGCCCCTGTGTTTTATTCTAGTAGTTGTATAGCTTTGGGTCTTACATTTAGGTCTTTGGTTCATTTTTGAGTTGATTTCTATACAGGGTTAGAGACGGGAGTCTAGTTTCATTCTTCTACATATGAATACCCACTTTTCTCAGCACCATTTATTAAAGAAACTGTCTTTTCACCACTGATTGTTCTTGGCACCTTTGTCAAAAATCCGTTGGCTAGAGATCCATTAATTAATTCCTGAGTTCTTTATCGCATTAGTCTATGAGTCTATTTCTAATGCCATAGTGTTGTGGTTTCTCTTTCTGTTTTGGTTACTGTAGTTTTGAAGTCAGGTAGTGTGATGCCTCCAGCTCTGGCCTTTTTTGCTCAGGATTGCTTTGGCTATGAGATCTGACAATTAAGTTTGCGAACTTGTCACCGTGCGCTTACCTTGGCACTGTACAAACAACTTGGCAAGGCTTCATAACCTTGATATATCAGTGTCTCACAACTGTGTTCATGTTGATGTGTGGTGGTGTCTTGCTGAGAGGAGTTCAGTGTTGTTGTCGCATGTTTTTGTGTGCTATCATGAGACTGTTGGAGCCTGAATTAGAACAACAAACAAACATTAAATTTCTGGCTAAATTGGAAAAAGTGGAAGTTAAATCAAGGATATGTTAGTTCAAGTTTATGGGGATAATGCAGTGAAGAAAACAGCAGTGTACAAATGAATTAAATGTTTTTCTGAGGGGCAAGAAAGCATCACTGAGGAAGAGAGGTCAGGATGGCCAGTAACTAGCAGAATGGATTAAAAAATTGCAAAAATTTATTGAATTGTGCATCAAAATCATCAGCTGACTATGAGAAGCATAGTAGACCAAATGAACATTGATAGAGAAATAGGAAAATCTTAACAGAAAATCTTCACACAAGAAAGGTGTATGCAAAAAAATGGTCCCAAAGGAGCTCTTGCATCACGTTGTTGCACCAGTTCACACCACACTGTTGGTGAGGGAGTTTTTAGCCAATAAACAAATAACTGTATTGGAATGCCTCCCCACTCACCTGATCTGGCCCCCAATGACTTTCTTCTTTACCCGAAATAAAGGACATATTGAAAGAAAGACATTTTGATGACATTCAGGACATCAAGGGTAATAATACGAGGACAGCTCTGATGACCACTACAGAAAAAGAGTTCCAAGATTGCTTTGATGGGTGGACTAGGCACTGACATCAGCACATAGCTTCCCAAAGGGAGGACTTCAAAGGCGCCACTAGTGATATTCAGCAATGGGCTATGTAGCACTTTTTCTAGGATGAGTTTGCGAACTTAACTGTGAGGTCTTGTATTTGAGGTCTTTTGTGGTCCACACACAGTTGAAGATTTTATTTCCTATTTCTGTAAACAACATCACTAGCGTATTTATAGGGATTGCACCGAGTCTGTAGATTGCTTGGGTATCTTCTCCATGTGCTTCTCTCAGAGCCCCCAACACAGACTGCTTGTAGGTAGGTAAACGGTTCTCCAGGAATAATGCGGTAAAACTAATTTACACTGAAACTGCATATTGTAAGTTTTTAAAAATAATTGCTTTCGTTCTAAAAATTTTAGTCAATTGCAGCTGTCCCAGGTATTGTTGTAGAAACGTCTAAACCCAGATGAATGCCAATGATCCAGAAATCAAGACATGTTTCTGCTCAGAGCTGGCCACAGAGTAGGTAACGCTGTGCAGGTCACGTTCGACACGTGGACCTAGAGGGTCGGTTTTGCCTCAGGAAGGCTACAGAGGATCCCCCTCCCGAGGATGGGAAGACTGGATCAGACCATCCCCCCCATTATAGCCTTCCCCTAAGCAATGAGGGCTGTGCCTAACCAAGGAAGGCGCTGCTGATGATACATAATACAATGGCCCTGTCGTTTCTAAGTTTCCAACAAGTTTATCTTCAGGACGTGTTTTTGCCTTGTAAATTTCTATTCGTTTTTATTACAAAGAGTTAAAAGATATGCTTCTGTGTTCTGACTGAAATATGATTCAAGAAGGCTCTAGGTCACATATAATAAATGTGCCTGGTTTTTACGGCTCTTCTCTTCCAAGTAAGAAGAACATCTTGTTCGACTACTTTGACTCCGGAAGCTCCTGATGGTAAATCCGCATGTGGGGCAACATGAAGGTGGCAAGACGATTCCTTTGTCTGTCTCGCATGTAACTTTCTCTTTCTGATCATCCTTGACGACATCAACACGGTGGACTTCTTTCTGCATAGTGTGTGTGGCACGAATGGTTCTGCTCTTGTGAGCAACGCCTTCCTTGTTGTCAAAATGAAAGCACACTCGCGCAATACATTTAAAACGCAAATTGGGTCAGGTGACTCCCCGGCTTCATCCCTTCGGTGGCTTTCCGGGGCTTGTCCTGCAACAACCTGAAACTCCCGGCCACAGTGCAAAGGGCTCCACTGGGGGCCCTGCCGGCCTCCCCGGCGTCGGGCTCCCTCGGGACGCCGCGCGCCAGCTCTGGGGCCCCTTTGAGTCTCCCAGGCGCCGAGGCCCGGCCGCCCGAGGCTTTTCCGCGGGCCGCGCTCGGCGGGCGGGCCCTCTCCGCTTCCCTGCGTGGCGGCCCGCCTCCCGGCCGCGGGTCCCGACCCGCGCGAGCTCCTTCCCTCGTGCTCTCCCCAGCGACGGGCGTCCCGCCCCAGCACGGAGACGCTTCCGGCCCCGCCCCCGGGGCGTTTCTCTTCCAGGCCCCGTCCCCAGAGGCTGACTTGTGCGTCTGCTCGTCCGTCCCTCTTGCGGCCGTGACCCCGGTCCATGCGGGCCGGGGCATCGTCGGGCGCGGCGCTGTGGCCTCAGCCCCAGAGCCGGCCGAGGGCGGTCGCTCGACGGGCTCCGGCCGGCAGAACCGAGGCGCGGCGGCGGCGCGGCGGCAGCGCGGCCCGCGCCTCGTCCCGCCTCAGAGCTCCCGGCGTTTCACCCCAGGGCGCATCTCGCACTCCGAGGCCACGGATAACACACAGGCCCGGCCTTGAAGGCGCTTCTTTTCCGGGCTTGACTGGCCGGACCCCCTTGCTTCAAGGCTTTGTCCCCAAAAGCGCCTGGGCCCCGCGCCGCCTTCCGTTTCCCAGGGAGCGCGGCGCTCGGCCTAGGCCGGCCCTTCACGCAGGCCGAGCTTCGTGCGCGCCGCGCCGCCCCCTCTCGGCCCGGCCCGGCCCGGCCCGGCGCGGCCAGGCGGGGCGGGGCCGCGAGCGCGCCTCCTCCGGCCTCACGCCAGGCGGGGCGGGGCCGCGAGCGCGCCTCCTCCGGCCTCACGGGCGGCCCGGGCGCCGGCGCCGGCCCGGAGCGCCGCGGGCTGGCGCGGGGAGGCCCTGGCGCCGTCGTCGGAGCCAGTGTGTTCCTCGGGGCATGAAGCTGCTTATCGATGAAGCAGAGTGGGGTTTTGTTCGCAAGGTGAGGGCTTTCTTTTGCTGGCCGGTTAAGAAGCTCCTTTTCCACGTGCCCCACGCCCTTGAGAATTAACGAATGGCCGGGCTCGGTGGCTCAGCCTGGAATCCCGCGCCTTGGGAGGCTGAGGTGAGTGGATTGCCCGCGCCCGCGGGTTCGAGACCCGCCTGGGCAGGCGAGACCTCATCTCTGCAGCAAATCAAAAAAGGAGCCGGGCGTGGTAGCGCGCGCCTGCGGTCCCGGCGACTCGGAAGGCTCGCCGGAGCCCGGCAGGTCGAGGCTGCGGGGGCCGGGAGCGGCCGCTGCACTCCAGTCTGGGCGACGGAGTGAGACTCCGACTCAAAAAAAAATTAAGTAATGCCCATAATACCAACCATGAACGTCCTCATCAGAAAATTATAGCTTTAAAAGCAAAAACTGCCTCAAATGCAATAAAGCCGCAATCAGACTAAACTGTTCAGAGCAGAGACTGGCCAGCGTTTGAACATTCTTAGGCATGTATCTACAGGTACATGGCGATATTGTTTTTATGTAGTATAAACCTTATTTTCAAGACAATGTCTTTATTGTTCTTTTATGTGGAAGGAAAACTTACCTTCGATAAATGATACTTTTGTGCAAATGCTCATACAGGGAAGACACTCAATATCGTATTCAATACCCAATCTCTTGTGATGCACTATTTACAAGGTAGACTAAGCCAGAATTTGAAACGCTTCCTCACTATGACTAAGAAGGATTTTTAAATGGTTATTAGACAACTAAAATCTCTACTTTCCAAACAAATTCAGTGTTTTCTGCATTAATCTATAAGATAAACACTAATAGTAGAAAAATAAGATATATGTTGAGTTCATAGAATCTTGATTTTTTTATTTAAGGAGGCTTGTAGTGGATAACAAGGGCTTAATTTTACTCCACATCCCTTATGACAATTTCCAGCCCTGTCACGCCAAAACATCCCTGTCCTTGGTTTAGCTCCCATCCAAACACATCAACACGGGCATAGTCCAAACACCAAAAATTCCTCAAGAGTGTGTTTCCCAGTCCCTGCACATCCCCAGTCTTTACTGGCCCCTTAATCTTTCAAACACAGTTGCAGTTCACATGCGGTGCATTGCATGTGTCTGTGTGTGTGCGCGCACGCGTGCTTCTGCCTAGATAATGATGAGCCGCGCTTAATCACATCATTAGACAGCAGGCTGCAGATCTCCTGCTGCCTCCGGGGGCTGGCTGGAATTTTAAAATATTATTTTCAATTCGTGGAGTTCAAATTAAATAAATACATTCCATTAAAAAGTAACTTCAGTATATCTGCTGTTGGCTTTTGCCTGTTGAAAGTTGTCCTAGATGGTGGGTTGACCAAAGGGGTATGCAATTAAATTGTGGCAAACGCCTAATTTTACCTTTTAAAATATGGGCAAGCCTTTTTCTGCTGTGCCAAAATAGAGTACAGTAGACATTTCTTAAAGCATCTTCCCCTTTTCGCATTTCTAGTGTATTCACCTAACATTCTTCTTCTCTCCCAGATTGTTGGTTAATGTAAATCATTACTGTATGATGAATGGGGTTACATTTTTGTTTACATTTTTATATATTTATTTCAGGGTGACATTTATGGCTTTACCCAGCCAACCATAGCAAACTGAGGAAGGCAGAGAACTGACTTATTTTGCTCTGAGTTATTCCAAGCAGAACTATGAGAAAAAAGAAAAGAACTTAGAAATCCGATTTTTGGGTCCTGAAAACCAAAATCACAGATAAGTTCCCCTTGGTATTTCTGTACAGAGTCGACCATTTCTTGTTCATGTAAGCAAAGTTATAAAATTGTCTCTATCCTTCCTAATTAAAGACCTGAACATGAATTTTAGGTTACTTAGAGAGTCAGGATTGGGTTTGAGGCACCACAGGCCACCCAGGGAAAAGCCAGCTGCATCACATTTGCAGTTGTCCCATCACGGTCTGGAAAAAATGTTCCAATCTTTAAGATGTGTCTAGACCACTTTATTTCACTCCTGTGTGATTCTTACATGGGTGGAGGCAGAGATTGACGGTAAGATGGTGTTGGTAAACAAGCATTCGGCATGAAAAGTCTTTTCTAAAGAGAATTCATCCGTCAGGCTGTAAAGAAGCAGATTGACAGTCAATTGGCATCATAGGTTGTATGTCCTCCCTCCTTCAGCCTGTGGTGAAGCCTTTTCCCTTCTTTCTCAGGGATTCAGGAATGGCCCCAGGCATGGGGGCAGGTGGCCTCACTTTCCTAGAGCCAGCTCCTCCTCAATCCCAAGTGTCTTCGCGATGCCCAGGCCTCCAGACTCGAGTATGCTGCAGCTTGCCTGGGTCTCTTCTCCCTGGTAGAATCATCTACAATTTGGGATATATCCATTTTTCGTGACCTCCTACCAAAAATAACGTACGTTCACTTATGATCCTACTAGATAAATTGTTCATCAAGCTGTCTGGGGGCGAAAGTGGTCTTGGATAAAAATACCATAGGGTCATACAAACTAACATAGAATCTTGAATTTCTAAGGGACAAGACTTTACAGATTATTTTACAGATAAGCTGATTTCTCAGACAAGTTGTCTAATTTCCCCAGGGTTACACAGCTACTTGATAATTTAGCTGGAATTAATGTCTAAGTCTCTCATTTCATTCCATTGTTTTTATCCATGGCACCCTGCTGATTAATGTTTCAGCCTCTTAAAGAAATATCATTTAGACACAGGCTTTCTAACCCCTTAACTCAAAAGAATAATAAAATGGGGAGTTTAGGCTCTAATATATACACTTAAGATGCAGTATAACCAATCCTCTGGGAGTTTATTCTAAAACAAACCTTTAAACCTCACAGTTTACTTGGTTGAACTGGATTACATGCCTGTTCATTTGTGGCTAGTAATATCCCTTAATCTCAGGAGAAAAGGGATTGTAGTAATTCCTTCTAGAAATACTGATAGCAGCCATTGCCCTGAAATGCCGTAAAGAAACACTGACTCTGGGTCACTTAATGGAGAAAGTAGGGACAGCCCAAGTTTCCCGTTATGTCACCCCATACATACTCGTGTGTGCACGAGTGTAGGAGGGTGTCATTAGGGTAAATGAGCAGGATTTCAGGATTAATGCTGCTGACACTGCTGCCTGCTGGTAGTAAGAGAAGGCAATCTCAACCTGTTAAACAGTCTACCACCTGGGAATTTAACTGCCCACAGTCAGCAGAGACTGACATGGTATCAAGAATGAGCTCCCCCTCAAAAAAAAACCAAAAACGGAACCATGGGAACATCATAAAGAAAGGGATGCAGAGAAATTCTTAAGTGAAGAAAGAGAAAGAAAAGATGAGAAAATTAGCACCTTGTGCCATCTCTCAAGACTTAGGAATGCTGTGGTGCGATCTTTTGGTTCTGAAGAGAGTATTGGGTACCTGTGTGAATTTGGCTTTTCAATATTCCTAATTTTTGGCTTTTCTGGTATTCCTAATACGTGATTTTCCAAGGTCACTCTGTTTTAGAGTAAATTTTAATGGGTAATTTTTTCAAAAATCTCTGTACAATCACCCTTATAAATATATTTATAAAATTTACCTGTGGCTTCTTAACAAGATGGCATACCTACACCTAGTGTGGGTTCTTGTCCCCAAAATCAACCCTGGAGAAACTAGACTTGAGAGAGAAACATGAGTTTGAACCAACTAACATAAAGGCAATGGGAAAATTCCTCGGGAGAAAGCTTATGGAAGCCATTGTACAAGATGGCAACAGCCTGGGGCAAAGGGTTGCTGGGTCGCAGAATTAAGGACGGGCTTAGAGAGAGCTTCAAAATCCTGTCCTTAACCTTTCCTTCAGATTACCTTGTGATGGTCACTGTCTGCCCCATCACCGATAAATCCACAGCAACATTCAAGGTCACCATGGGGTAACATCAGGGAGAATAAAAGTCCTGCTGGATTGACAATATGTTTCTACCAGCCAATCATGTGCCATGAATCCCTCTTCTACTTCTCCCTATTGAAACTCCCTGAGCTGGTGGATTATAACACCAGGGGATTGCCTCTGCACAGGAATATAAAGGAAAGCCTTGAGGAGTGCCAATTAACCAGGACATTCTGTAAATATATAATAGTAATCACAAGAAGTTTAAGTGGGTTTAATATACTACCAAAAGGACAGATATCCCATACTAGATTTACTTTTTTTTGAAGATTCAATAACATGTTTAAGCTCCAAACGAGAGGATATAGAAAGGCTAGAAAAAAGTAACCTGGCAATTATTCAAAATTCCAGTGAAAACTAGAATAGCACTCCTAATATCTGACAAAATAAAAATCCATGGGGGAAAAAGCATCACAAAGGACAGAAAGGGACATTACACCCTGATAAAGGGAACAAAAGAGCAACAAGTTTAGTCACTGTGAACATAAATGCACCTAGTAAAATAGATAGCACTGCGGAGAAAAACAGACAAAATATTGTAGTTTGAGACTTTAAAACACATCCCCAGAAACTGATAGAGCAAGAAAACAAAATCAAGTTCTAACTTAGTAATTGTATTGCAATAAAACTAGAAGTTAATAAAATTTTAAATATCAAATGTCTGAAAGCTACAAAATGTGTTTTAAATTGTTTTTGGAAATCATAAGAGAAATAACAACATATATAAAACTGAACAACAAAATTCATACTTTATGTCAAAATTTGTGTCACATCTCAAGCACTATTTATGGTAAAATTTAGAACTTTGAATGCATTTATTACAGAAGAGAAAGATTTTTAAAAATACAGCTAAGCATTCACCTCAAAAAGCTGAAAAAGTTCAGAGAGAAAATAGTTTTCAAAAACAAGAAAATAAGAGCAAAAATAAATTAATTTTTAAAAATTTAAATGGAAATAGAGAATCATAACACCAAAAGTTCATTATTTGAAAAGACCAATAAGTTAAATAAATCCCAGGCAGGAGTGATTGCAAAAAATATAAGGACATACAAATGAATATAACATAGTATAAAAAATAACTATAAGCAGAACATATATTTTTAATAATAAAATAGTATTATAAAAATTATATTCAAGAAAATTTGAAACCCTCAATGAAATGGATAAATTTCTGAAAAAAAATAAAACTTAAAGTATATACAAGAAATAATAGAAAACTTGAATAGACAAATTGACATTGAAGAAATTAAATTTCTAACAAAGTCTCATATCTCTATGGTTTTACAGCTGAGTTCTACCAAACTTTTGAAGTTAATTACTCTAGTAAGTAGAAAGGGAAAGAAGACTGACTAATTCATTTTATGAGGTCAGTGTAATCTTTATTCAAAATCTGGGTAAAGACATTATAAGAAAAGATAATTATATTCCATTATATGCAAAGATGCAAAATTCAAAATCAAGTATTAGCTACAGGAATCATAGCATTATCAAATATAGTTTATCCCAGGAATGCAGTGATGTTTCAACATGAGAAAAAATGATCGATGATATGCACCACATTAATAGACTAAAGAACAAAATCATATATTTTTAAATAAATACAGAAAATGATAAAGTTTCACCAAAACCTTATAATGAATACCTTTTATAAAGCTAGGAATGAACAGAAACTTCTTTAACTGGGTAAAGGTCTTGTACCCAAGCCCGTCAACATTCAGCATACTCTCTCTAACTCTGGAAACAAAAAGCAAGATATCCATTGTCTCTGCTATTGTTTAATATGCCACAATGAAATGTTAGAAGGGAAGAGATTAAACTTTCATTATCTGTGGATCTCTTACATAGTAAAAACAGCAAAGTCAACATAAAAACTATATGAACTATTAAGAGAATTCAGCAAGGCTGCCAGATTAAAAATCAACCCATACAAAATCAATAACATTTCTCAATATCATCAATAAGCAACTAAAAAATATAAAAACTCAAGATATCATTCATAAAGGTAATAAAAACCACAAAATTTGTGAAGTTTAAAGAGCCTAAGCCTTCACAGAGAAAAACTTAAACCCTATTAAAAGTCATAAAAGATAATATTCTATACTCTTAGAAGAGATGATAGTAACTTAAAGATTCAGTTCTTCAGATTAATTTAGAAACTCAATACAATTTCAATCAAAATTCCGTCAGGTTTTTTTAAAGGTAAAATTTCTTCTGAAATTGGTTTCAGGGAGCAAAAATCTATGACTAGGCTAAGCAACTTTGCAAAAAAAAGAGCATATAACAAAGAACAAAAAATAAAGAGTCAGCAAATACATAATAAGAAGAGACAGTATAATACAGTAAGAGACAAGCAGAATATAATGGAGGCTCAAGACAGACGCATGCACATGAGAACATTACAAATTATAAAGTTGCATCTACAAATCGTGGTAGTCCTGACAATACACAGCTCAAAGATCCTGTTGCAGAAGTAGGGTTGACACATGCCGCCCCTCTGCATCCACCGCCACGTTCAAAGCCACACTTCCTGGAGTGTGGTTACAGCCAGCCACTGAGCACTGCGGAGGCACTTTCGCTGTCATTCCTCCGACAGGCAACTTTGGTTTGAGAACTCCCCAACTCCCCGTTGGCCTGGCCAAAACTTTCTGAGAACTGTACTGTGCTCTGGGACTCTCCCTGCCCAATCCTCCTTCGCAGGTGTCAGAAGTTCACATCCGTGGTGTTTTTGGTCCACTCCCCTTAATCCTTCACATATGTTTTCCTCAATTAATCTCTTACACATCTAAATCCATTTTGGCACCTGCTTTTAGGAGGACTTGAGTTAACATATAAAATGATGAGTAGGCAGGTTATTGAATAAGGATGTTATTGAGAAAATAGCCTCTATATAAAGAAAAATGTCATTGTATCTCTAATACCATAATTGCAAGTGAATCCAAAATAGGTTAAACATTAAATAAGAAAGGTATAAGTGAAATAATGCCATCGGTGGGCAGTGAAAGACTCTTTAAAACAAAACTCCAAAAGCACAAGTAAGACAAAACATCCCATTTGAGAGCATCAAAATTAAGTATTTCTGTTCAGCTAAAGGCTCTGTGGCAGCGACTGCCCCAAGTACACGCTCCCCATCTCTAAGCCTAACAGAATTCTTGAATCTGAGGTGGGAACATGGCCACCTGGATAAACGACTACGTTTCTCAGCCTTTCTCGTACTAGATTTGGCCCTGTGACTACTTTCTAGCCAATGAACTGTGAGCACACTTCCAGCAAAGGTGTGTACCTTCCCTGTTGTGCCCTTAAATGAAGACACATGACCCCGCCTCCCCCCCCCCCCCCCGGCAATAACGCAAGCCACCTTGTGGCACGCTGTGAAAATCAGTGTCCTAAAACTGGTGGGTAACAAGACAAAAGGATCACTTCCTTCCAGATTGTTACTTGAGAGGAAAGTAGCCCCTTTCTTGTTTGAGCCATTATTAATATGGTGCTCTACTACAAATGTCAAGGCTACCTCCTAAATAATATAAATACCATGGACAAAGCTAATGGCCAGGTCACAGATTGGGAGGATTTACCGGCAATGTCTAAAATCAGAATGGTATAAAAGCTAAAAAGTGCATACACACACACACACACACACATACACACACAAAACCTGATGCAAATAAATACACAAGAAAATGAAATTTTAAAAATCGGCAAAAGCTATTAACACACAATCCACATAAGAGAAATTCCACAGCCAGGCCGGGTGGCTCAAGCCTGCAATCCTAGCACTTTGGGAGGCCAAGGCAAGAGGATTGCCTGAACCCACGGGTTCAAGACCAGCCTGGGCAACATACTTATCTCTACAAAATAAAAGAATTAGCCAGGTGTGGTAGTGCACGCCTGTAGTTCTGGCTACTTGGAAGACTGAGACAGAAGGATCGCTGGAGCCCAGCAGGTCAACGCTGGGGTGGCCATGAGTGCATGTGCCACTGTACTCCAGCCTGGGCGACGGAGTGAGACTCTGACTCAAAAAAAAGGAAAAGAAAAGAAAATCCAAAAGACTAAAAAGCATATAAAGAGAAACAAAAATTAAAATAATAATATGTCACACCCATTAAATTGACCAATATTGAGCAATGCCAGAACTTGTTAGTGATGTGAGGATGTAGAGACATTCTTGTATTTTTAGGAATGTAGACAGTCATTTTTGAAGGCAGTCAGGCATAGTTAAATTGGATAAATATACATTCTTTGGCCTAGGAATCCTACTTCTGGGTAGATATCCCAGAGAAACTCTCATGAAAGTCCAAAAGGAAATACACAAAAGATTGTGCATTATGGGCTGTTTCTGGTGGCAGGAAATGGAGACACTTCAGGTCTCTATCATTGAAGGAACAGGTTAAAAAAAAAGCGTGGAAGACTGTGCAGCCATTAGAAACAAGAGATATCGAATACACAGATCTAAAGATAGTAAATACAGCGCTGAATACAAGAAGTTAGAAACTGAATAAACTTTAAAGCACTAGATCATTATATAAATAAAAAATTCATGCCTACAAAAATGACATAAACATTTTATAAATAAATATATTTCACAAGATAATCCAAAAAGCCCTACATTAGAATGGTGAGAAATAAGAATAAGAGGAAAAATAAATAAATAAAACAAGAAATAGTCATTGCATAGACTAGTGATGACAGTGTGCCATGCATTAGATATCACCCATTCAATCTTCTGTACTCAAAGAAAAGTAATAAAACAAAATAAAATGTATACAAATAAATTGTTACCAGATTAAGTCTGCCTTTCTTTATTGTGTGTGGTACTGCTTTGTAAACTCTTTGAGGTGTTTTCCTAAGACAACCATCGCCCTGTGAATCCTGTAAAAATAAATTTCACATTGATCTTTAAATTAATTTCAAATGAATTCTCACAGGTTTGTAATCTAGGGAGGACAGGGATAGTAAGAATATGGAGGAAAGAACTTGGGGTTATCTTTTTGAAAACATATCCATATTCTCTCTGAACATGATATATTCTAATACTAAGTCCTAGTACTGTCTTCCTGCACCATTCATGATTCTGTAGTATAAATCTATGTACTAGTGAACCTTTCTCTGTTTATAATTACCAAGTCCAAAAAAGAAATGGAAAGGAGAGTGAGAAGAAAAGCAAAAGAAGTGAAAGAGAAATATGGCTAGTAAAATCAGTATCTTGTTTTCTACGCAATGCAGACAAGAAACTGAGTGTGGAGCTCAGCCGTTGTATCAGTCAGACCCCAACCGCTCATCGGAATCCCTTCCTGTTAAGTCTCATTCTTGGTCAGCTAACAATATCCCCCTCTGAAAGATTCTCAGTGGCTGCACGCTGAAACTGATGGACTTCCTCGGTTTTCAACAATCTCAGGAATGCCTATGCTTATTTCCTATCAGAAACAAATCCACACTTGTATATTCTAAAATGGATTTGGCCTTGTGATTTGCATGTCCCATGTGACAATTCCTTACTATTATATAAAAACTGAGCTTTGACGTGCTAACAGGAGACCCTTAGGCCCTGTGGCCTAGGAAACCTCCATGGCATCCATGTTCTCCTGCAGTGAAAATGACCAAGTGTCCATCGCTCACTTTGCAAAAAGAAAACCTAAAACGAATCCTTGCTTCAGGTGAACAAGCACTCATGTGTTCATCCTACCAGAACAAACAGAAGAGTAAACTGTAGTAGAAGTGTTTGGGACCACGTGCATCATGGCACAGTGTGGCTGTGAAAGCCCAGTCTCTTCTTTCGTAAAATATACCCTGCAACCACAGCCGTCTTTGTGGACAGTACCAGTGTAGTTGGAAGGCCCCTGCTTGGGCTGAATACCCTGGGATGACCATCTTGAAAGTCTCCATCTCTGGCCTTCTCCCACCCCCTGCCTGAAGTAGGTGTCCGTTCAAGTTGGCTGGAAGAGGCCACGGCCCGCCCTCGCCTAAACTTCCTCCTGGCCCCCTCCAAAGGACCTGATTATGGGGAGGATCCAGGCTAGGTGTGCATCCCACCCTGTCTCTGGGTGTCAGAGCAGCAGTGACTCCAGGGGGTCACTCACCCAATCGCGGCCAAGTGTCAGTGAGGCCTAACTGGACACTCCCTGCAATACGCTGGGCACCAGGGCTACGAGAAAGGGAGACTGACTTCCCTGCCTCTGCCTGTGGCTCCAAGCTTTCCTCTCGCCCTGGACCCTACGAACGATGCAGCCAGCTTGGCTCAACCTAAGTCCTTTCAGGATCAGGACCAGTACTAGTAATAAAAGGAAACTCTGGTGGGGATGAGGGAGAAGACTTCCAAGTCCTATGACGGGACTCTGTCCCTCTGAGTCTGATCTTAAGGTTCTCTTGCTCGGGCTCCTCATGCCACCCCACTCTGGCCTCCGGGGTGCCTCCTCCTGCTGACACGGAGATCCAGGTAGTCCTCGTTATGCCTCTTAATGCCACTGAGCCAAGCCAGACACTCCAGACGGGACTTGTTGCATGTTAAGGAGAACAAAAGGAAGAATGAAGACAACAGCACAAGAACGCTGAAGAGTCGATCTGACGCAGTCGGGTTTGTGGTCCTGGGAGCGTAGGCTTGTTCTCAGGAAGCCCCAGACTCAACCAGTCCACACAGCAGCCCACCCTGCTTCCTCTACCTCCACACACTTTCCCTTGACCCATTTTTAAATTCTTTCAGAAGGTCCCTGTTTCCTCTCAGAGTGACCTATCTATTACCAGGATGACTTATATCAGGGATTAAGTCATACTTCAAAGGAAACCCTGCCTCCTTAAAAAACAACAACAAAAAAAGTAGTTTCAGCTTTACAGACCTACCATATAGGATAGCCATATTATTATAAAGTCCGATATTATTTCATTCATATATTGAGAAATAGGTTTCATAGTTGTGATATAATTCCTTAATAGTACCGTGACTGAAATTTTCTTCTTATTTCAAATCATTTACAGTGATGTACATACAGGATCCACTTAAAAGTAACATAGATTTTACTGTCAATGCAAAGAAAGTAATTTGTTCAAGCTTCTCTTTAGAGCCCTGACATTTAAATCCTGCTTGATTTTTCTAATAAGAATGAGCTAATCCTAAGAGTATTTGATGATTATATTTTTCTTCTGGGTGTCATAACTTAATTTGTTTTCATATTTCTTCCTCATACAATTGATTGATCTGTAGCTATGGCCAACTTTTTGTACCAAGTCGTATAATAAAAGGCAATAGTTCTGCCCACCAATTTATAAATTCTCTTAAGTGAATAGATCCATAACTTTTGGATTTCACAGGATGGTGAATGTTTTTAAACTGAAGATAAAATGCATGAATGATTGCCAACTTTTAATTTTGTCAAGTAAAAACCACTAAAAAGTGAAACACAGTCACACGATTTCATAAAAGGACATTTTGATACTGGAGGAAGTCCTTTAACTGAACAAATTAAGCAATGAACTCACTACATTCTCACTTCTCTGGGGAACACTGAAGAAGACCATCAAAGAGCATCACCGCGTTAGCAGAAAACCTTTAGACAAATTAAATGTAACAGTTTGAGCAAAGAACAATCTTAGAATCAGACAACCCCCTAAGGAGAAAACACTCAGAGTGACTCAGGCACTGCCGCGTGGTCAGAGAGAACTTGTGGCCAGAAAGAGGCAGGTGGCCACAGGAACCGGAGCGGAGACGTCCGGCTGCTGTGATTGGCTGCCACGTGGCCACTTGTTACAGACCAGACAAGGTTGCCGGTCTTCACTCGTCCTGTTAGGGTACAGTTCGCCGTGCGAAGTGAAACCTTTAGGCTCAACTTAAAACATGTAAGGGGCTGCTTGAGACTAAGCTTCATTTAATGTTGATCAGCCTTCTCCGTCAGAGGTTGGCAAAACTGTTTAATCCTTAATAAATATCTCCTTCCAAACTTGTCAACCACTTTACATATTTCTGTAATTTTTTTTTTTTTTTTTTTGAGTCGGAGTCCCCCTCTGTCACCTAGACTGGAGTGCAGTGGCCGCTCCCGGCCACCGCAGCCTCGACCCACTGGGCTCCGAAGATCCTTCCGCCTCAGCCTTCCGAGTAGCCGGAATTACAGGCACGCCCTACCACGCCCGGTTGTTTTTTGATTTATTGTAGAGATGAGGTCTCACTGCCCAGGCGGGTCTCGAACCCGCGGGCTCAGGCAATTCACTCACCTCAGCCTCCCAAAGGCGCGGGATTACAGGCTGGGCCACCGAGGCCGGCTTATTTCTGTAATTTTTATGACCCCTTAAATATGACAATACATGAGATTCAATGGTGTGGACTCCGTGGCTTCTCAAGGCCATCCTAAACTTAAAAACCCTTTAAGTAAGCACATCACGAAGCTTTTAAAAAAATAACAACAACACTAAACAGAGAGCGCTGTAAAGTGCCATTGTCCTCTCTTGAATTCACCCCGAGATTTTTTTCTGTCTTGTGCTCTTTGCATCCAAAACCTTTATTTATAAAACAACAGAATGCCACATACGACATGTTTGTGATATAACACGGGTTATTCTTAATATGCAACATTAATATTCAACGTTACTTTGTAACTAATGACCTAATCTGGCAAAGTAGGCCCTAGTCTCACTGCTGACATCAGCGTAAATGTCTTCACTAGTCACAAGGTTCTATAGATCAATGCTTCTTGGAAGCTATTTTTTATATACATATACACTCATGCAGATGAGAATGTGTTGGGAACTTTTAAAATTCTGATGAGGGTCTTTGCCTAATAAATGTTGTGCTCCTGTATGTATTTGAAGCATGTCTGTCTAGAAATGTGTTATTACCTATACAGAAAACAAAGCACTGTGCAGAATTAATGAGAAGCTCAGACTTGCCCCTCACCCTTCGCTGCATAATAATCAGTGTAAGATGTTATAAGGAAGTATTTATTATATCAAAACAAAGGACATTATTCGGATAGCTGTTGGGTCTAAAATGTAACGTTTGACTTTCAAAGCAAGTAAATCAGCAGAGCTCCAAACAGGGACTCAACCCACAAAGGATCCTGAAGTTAAAAAGTCTCTGTTAATCAATGACAAATTTAGTACTTGTTGCTACAATTACAAAGATAATAGTTCCTTTATGTCAGTGCCTTCGGTTTTGCAGCTGTAAAATAGCTTTGAAATTCAGCATTTCAAGGAATAGAAATTAATAGGAGGTCATTTCTACCAGAGAAATTCGAGGGGCCCATCCTCTCTAATCATCATTAAAAACGGAATCCGCAGGAGAAGAGGCACTTCACTGATTGTCAAGTGGAAGCTATTATTCATTTGATGAAGCTCCGGGCACCGCGCCATCGACTCGGCACTGCAGCCCGCGGCTGGTCCTCGTCCACCTCCCGCAATCAGGGCCGCGTCTGCCTGCCGGGAGCTATTTATAGCGCGAGGGGGAGCGCGCCCACGCGCGCCCCTTCTCGGAAAACAACTCGCAGGCTCGGTCGGGACAAATCGGGCTTCCTCGTCGCCAGCCGCGGCGGCTCTTGCGTCCGGGGGAAGCCGAGGAGCGGACCCGCCGACCGCACGGCCCGCGGGGTCACGGCTGCGGTCGCGCGGCGCGGGCCCCCGGGGACGTTCGTCCACGTCGCCGGCCCCGGCCCGTGGGCGGCGTGTGGCTTCGGCCCTTCGACACTTTCGAGTCAGCTCCGTGTCTGTGTTTAAAGGCACTCCCTGCTTTCCTGCGCTTACTGAAGGCAGATACCGCTGCCCCTCCACCCCAAGCTCTCGAGACAGGAGTGTCAGAAGCTCTTTGGGGGCTTGATTTTCTGAGACTTGCTTCAGACTCTTGTGACAGTCAGGGACTGGTGAAGTTGTCCTTTCTACCACTACAAAAAATGGCATTTCATACACTTAAAATATGGGTCATCTCAAGGTGACGTAAATTTTTATTACTTAAAATTTACCGGCATGATTTACACACAGCATTCTCAAAGTTATCTGCAAGCAGTTTCATGTTGAGTTGCAGAGTTCTGAACACACTTTATTTGTTTGTTTGTTTATTTATTTGAGTCAGGGTCTCATTTTGATGCCCAGGCTGAAGTGCAGTGGCATGATCATGGCTCACGGCAGCCTCGACCTGCTGGGCTCAGGGGATCCTTCCACTTCAGCCTCCTGAATAGCTGGAACTACAGGCACGTGCCACTACACTTGGCGAATTTTTTGCTTTTTGTAGAGACTGATCTGGCAGTATCTCCTAGGCTGGTCTTGAATTCCTGGGCAAGCAATCCCCCCACCTTGGCCTCCCAAAGTGCTGGGATTACCGGCGTGATCACACCTGGCCATGAACACATTTTAAAACCTATTCCAAATCTTTATGCCATACTCAAGCAGTCACCCACAGGCCCTGAACAAAGTGGTAAGGCAGCCATCTGAATGTGTATCTCATTCTCACCATTCCAGGGAACAGGACAGGCTCACTCCAATGGGAGCAAAAAGTGCACGAACACAGAAAACATAATTCCACCCTCATGCCAAAATCTTTCAGATTTTATTTTCAGTAGTTGTAAAAGTCACATAAAGTGTTTTATTCTCTAAAATAATATACAGAAAAATATTAAAATAATAGTATGCATTTAAAATGCTTATCAATTAAGGAGAGCAATCGCACTGCTTTCAAGCTAAACTTTAACTTAATGGAAAGAAGTTGTATTTGTCAGAATACAAAACAAAATACGTGAAATGTCCAAATTATGAGACTGTGAATTATCTGATTCTTTTGAGAAATTTAGTTGGTGATCCTACCAAATGCTGGTTTAACAAAATGCATTTTTAAAAAGTAGCTCTAGAACGTCTCTCATAAATGTCTGGTTACAGACAGAATATTGAAGATCTCCTTGATCATTTAAAAATACAATAGAGGATCAGTCAGGAGAGTCGAGTTAGTAAGTTGAGCGGAATAACTTGAGTTCACTGGATGGAAACAGGTCAAGAATTTTGTTTGTTCTGTTTTCGATTTATCAAAGTTCTACATCTCAGCATCCCCTTTTATTTTTATACTTTTTATTCTTATTGAATTTGTATCCAGTGGAAGTTCAGCTCAAATACAAAATCAGGATCAGCATCACAAACGTTTTTGTCTTTCATGAAAACAGGCCTACATTTCTCACAAACACTGTGAAACTTCATAACAGTTAAAATTTCTTGAGCACTGACCACATATGCCAGGTAGTGTTTCGAAAAGTTTTCCAGGTATTATTTAATTAATCCCATTTAATCTTAATCTCAAAAAATCCCCACTATGCGGATGAAAAAATGAAAAATGAATATCTCAAAAAAATATTAAAATAAAATATTTGCTAACGTTACAGAGATAAAGGGAAGATTTAATACAGGTCTCTCCAGTCTGTAAGAATAGTAATTCCAGGCAAATCGTCTACCAAGGACTCAGTAACATTTATTCAACAAATATTAATAGAGTGCCTAATGTGTACCAGGAACTGTTTTAAACACATGGGATATACACATGAATCAAAGAAGTAAAGTGGAGCTTAAGTCCTAGTTGAAGCAGACAGATAACAAAAATAAATATAATAAATAAGCAAATAAATATTATATTAGGAGGTTCACATTAATTCACTGGGAAAACTTTTGAAGTCTGACTTTTTTCCTAATAATTTGAGTTCTTAAGCTAAAAAGAAAAAAACTTTTTACCTTAACTTTTACAATTTGAGAAAAATAAAAAGGAGCTCTGGAACCTATGACCTAAGAAAGCACCCCACAGAGGACTGCAAGAGCCGAAGGACAGCATGTGAGAGAGAGAGGACCCCGTGCTGAGATGAGGGAGCCTGGCTTTCCACTCGGTGGGGAGGTGGACCTGCTTTACACTCTTTGTTATTGTGATCATGGCGATCTTGCAAATAGGCTGAGCAGGGCATCAGTAATTGCCCATCTGGAGCACAACAGACACACGTAAATCGCTGGAAAATCACGTGTGGTTTGATGACATTTATCTGCTTTGGTTTCCACTGACTGGCACGCCAAACCCCAGACACCAAAATGACTGAGACTGGGGAATAAAGACCCATCATTAAATTTCCAGTGGTTTAATAATTAGCCCTCTTCCCGAGGACATGATTAAGCCTGACACAACAGCAAAACTCCAACAAACGAAGTCACTGGGCATCAGAGGTGAAGAGAAAGTAAACGTGAAAAGGAGAGGGTGAAAGTCACAGAGGAAATGCAAGCGAGGGGAGGGAAGGGAAGGCCAGAGCCCGCTCTGGTGGTGGTTCTCCTCCACTTCTTGGCTCAGGCAGTCGCCCACAGGCACGAAGCAAAGTGATAAGGCAGCAGTCTGGATGTGTATCTCATTCTCATCATTCCAGGGACTGGGACAGGCTCGCTCTAGTGGAGCAAAAAGTGCACGCACACAGAAAACATAATTCCACCCTCACACCAAGCTTCACTTCTCCTAGGGGTAAGGATGAGAAGAAAAATGGGGAACTTTGTCTCTTCCTGAAGTGCTAACTGCATTTGGTCAATATCGCTTCTCAAAAGGGGAAAAATGGAATCTTGCTTGTAATATTATGTTAAATGGTCCCAGAGCTATATATAATTGGCCTAAACCTCAGTCAGAGTTCTCTATGATAGTTGAAAAACTCAGAAGACCTTCATATTAGTGGAGCTTCCAGGCAGTCTAAGGAAAGCATTCTTAATTGCTGACTGGGACTAAGAGAAGAAAATTGGGTACAAGATGATGATAAATCCTGTTTGAGACATGATACCAGGAATTCCCTATTAACTGAGATCAAAGTCAGTGTTCCTTAAGTGGGCTCGTTCTTAACTTTTCCTTTTTATAAACTGAAAATATCCTAGCAGGTCAGCTCCAGAAAACGTGTCTAATTCCTCGCTGCTGCATCTCTAGGACCTAGCACAGTACCTAGCAAAAATTAGCACTCAATAAATATTTGACCAGAAAATACAAACGAATGAATTGATTAATGTTGTTTTTGTATCTCTCAGGAGTCTTTATATGCAGCTATAGGTTTCCCTGAGCTAGTTAGGTACCCTACAAATGCAAAATGACTCTTGAATTCCTTGTGTTGTATGCTTCGTGATTTACTTTCATATATTACTTGAGCTTTTTAAGCACAAATACATTACTCTGTGGCCAGTACATGACAGAGAAGAAAAGACACGAATATTCAGTGACTCACGAGGGTGGTCACGCGCCACATGCCTTCCTAGACATCGTCTCCTTCGTTTCTCAGGGCGCTCTGGTAAAGCGGCATCATTAATCCTCTTTTACGAAGACAGAAATGTGAGCTTAGACAGGTTAACCAGCAGTGAGCGGCAGAGCTCAGATTCAAGCCCGAGTCCTTCTAACTTCAGGTTCAGACGTTTTCCTTCTATTGTCTCAGACTGCCAAAGGGAAACATATTCAGGCTGCAGAAGCAAGCATCCATCTGTCAGGTGAAGAAGCTTTTCTTCAAGCTTGGGTGTGTCTGAACTAGCATATATGTGTTTTCCTTATGGTAAATAATTTCGGCCAAGGAAAAACATGCCAACTGAGCCAAAACACCAGAATATCTTTTATTTGGAGATTTTATTTTATAATAATATGCTAAGAAATTGTTCTTCTTTCCAAGGGGTCATTTCAATACAAATGTTTATTTTCTTCTTGTGTTTTAGCTTGACATATCTTTTGTCAGATCAATCAGAAGGGAAAATTACAACTTAAAAAAAGTCACAGATGGAAGCAAAGAATACCAAGAGAACTGGAGAGCCCCTAAGTAGCATCCTGGTAAATCCACTGAGGTCCTCCAGGGAAGACATGAAAAACAAACCTTTCTTGATGAATACCAGTTTCCTGGAAGAGGGCAATTATGTTCTTCTCTTCCAGAAAGTTACTTAGAAAAGCCAGCATGACCTCTGCTTAAGTCTCCTGTGAATAAGCTCTGGAAGATGTCTGAGAAAGTGATTCCTATATGAAATTGAACAATCCTACAACGATTAAATTGATTATGAATTTAAGTCTTAGGGGAAAGGATCCTATATTGGAAAGTGAAGTAAACATTATTGGTGTTTTAGCCACTTCTATCACCTGCATATGGATATTGCACACACCACTGGATTAATAATTACTAGAGTTAGAAAATAAAGACAGAAATCTTTAGTGTGGCACAGAAGTATGAGTATGTCTGTGTGCGTGTCTCTTGGAAAGAAAAAAAAATCTTCAGGAAAAAGAAATGGGTCACTTTTTAATAGTCTGATATGAAAAACTCCCCACGATAAACATGCATTGAGTTAAAGAGAAGTCAGTGTGCAGAATTATAAAGAAAAATAATTTTTGTAAACCTGTGGCAGCCTCAAATTCAAAGAGCTTTGATTATCTGATCAAAGTTTCAGTATTGGTATTAGAAATCTCTGTAAGACTCAGCCAAAAGCAGGTATTAGGCCATGAGCATTAACAACTGGAGTCATAACCTACCAAAAAGTGCTTGATGTTTCCTTTTCATGTCACCAATCTGGACTATGCTTGTCTTCCTCACCCTTGAATCAAGTCTGTGATGAGTAATTCCTGTCTAAAAAAGTGTATTACAAACCACATCAGTTCTATAAATAGGCAATTACCTTTGTGGTTTCTTTTGAGGGATAAAAAGGTCCATGTGTCCCAAAATATGTCACTCTTTCTCACACACATATTGCTCTCAAATTGACTAAGAAACTCACCAGTAATGGCACTTCTTTGGTCTAAGATGTAATATATATTAACTGTCCATACACAAATACATGTCCTTTCTTTTAAAAGCAGAGTTTGATGAAATAGACAGAAATTGGATCTATTTCAGTATAGGAAAGAGAACAATCAGGAACATTCACAGAAAAAAATCAGATCACTAAATACCAGTTAGAGAAGCAGACATGCCAGAAGACATGACAATAAAAAGTTGGAAAGTAAAGGTAACATTTTCTAACATAACTCATCTAGCTCACCTTACTTAGGAAGATTATATAATGTATGCAAAGTTCTCTGAACTCCTTGAAAAAGAAGCCATAGAAATACAGTTAGCTAATATAGCTACCTTTCCTCGTTTCTAAACAAGTCCTGGTTGAGAGTCTCATTGGCTCATTCAGATCACCAGACTACTGTTTAGTGAGCCAAAAGAAAAATTCTCATATGCTAGTCAAGAAGCCAGAGTAAAATACAGCCAAGCAAGTGCTCTGATTCCAACCAGGATTCAACTTGGGCAGCATAAAAACCTGGCTCACGTACTTTTGAACGGGCATCTTTCAGACACTTAAGGGAGAAAGATTAATACATTATCTTCAAACCCTAACCCTACCATGTAAGGAGTGAAAAATCTTGCCACCTGTCTAGGATTTGGGTTTCATTGGCATGTTTACTACATCAAAGCATTAAGGGACAGCCTTTGAAGGAAGACAAGATCAAGAGACTTGCCCATTTTAAACAAGACGTGAAAACTACAACATAAAAAAGGATCAGAACCTCTCTTTATTCATTCACGATTCTGAGGGCCCTTAGTGGCTTAGGCTTAAATTTACTGCATGTTCAGGAAAAGGTTCCTTATGTATAAGAAACTTAAGGGGTAATGAATGTACTTCATGGGGTTTTATAAGTTAATAAAAATATTCTGCAAGGTGCTTTGAGATTCAGAGATTAAAGACAACAGTGAAGCCAAACAAATTATTCACATTCCCTAATGCTGTGAGAATATGAGTGACTTTCTCAGCTGTTGCCAAAGAATTTTTCCCATATTATTCTTTCCTGGTGCTACCTATACCAGAGCAATACACCTTAAAAGAGCAACAATACCTTTCATTTAAGTTAAGCTTTAAAGATTATAAAGGGACATACATGTTATCTTCTTTTAATCCTAGCATATATATTCTAGAGGCAGTTATTTTTATTGCAATACAGATGAGGTAATTAAGATGAAAAATTTAATGATTTTCTCAAGGCTACATATAGGTAAGCAGAAGAACTAAGTGTCAAACTCATGTCTTTGGACTCCACGTCCATGACCTTGCCCATGACCAACCTAGATTTACCTGCCAAGTGATTCCTTGTTTCCACTCACTGCTGATTTCACAAAGAAGAAATTCTAGTCAGAACTGCTAAAATACTTGACTTTATTACCAAGGCAAATTATAGTAATTTTCATCACTGATAGCATAGTGACGGTGAAAACGAAAACTCTTTTACATGATACACGCTAAGCAAATTGATTAGGGACTTCAGGCTGTTCCTGGATCTGCCTAAGTGTGGCCATCTTGCTTATACAGGGTGTGTTTTGTTTTGTTTTCATTTTAAATTCTGGACCCAAACTTGTGAAACTGAGTCCCAGCAAATTTCAAAACGTGTTGATGCAATCCACATGTGATGTGCATGGAAGTCTGCCTACGCCACAGCCCTGGGGAAGGTGCTCCTTTGATCTTTATAGTGGTGAAGGAAACATTTGGTGATCAGACTGAAAAAGTACCCTGGAGAAAAACAGGAAAGCGTTTGTGCAGTGACATGAAACTCTTCTTTTTCTGCCTAAAGCTCATTCTTCTAGCAGTACGAGAGTCTGAGGGAGAATCTGAGAGTATAGATAGAGTTTCAGAGGCAAATGTTAGAACAGTTCTTGCAATAGCAATAAAGATAGAGGTTATAAGAGAAAAGAAAAGAAAAGAAATCAAAAGTAGTTCTTCACATCACAGCTCATGAAAAAATCCTCCTTACCAGTGTATTTCATTTATACTTTGCTGGGTAACAAACCAGCCTGAAACTGTAATGGCTTTAAACAAAAACATTCATTATTCTGAGGGTTTGACTGGGTTTCCCTGCTGACCTCACCTGCGTTTTGCACTTTCACATGCTGGAGGATCAGTGGAAGGTTCTATATTCGAGGCAGGGAAACAGACTCTACCTGCTGATGGGAGACATCATGTTGCAAAAGCTTGGGGACACAAGGACACATCATTCTTTGGATGCCATTTTGTAAGCTAGTACCACACTGAGATTTTCAACACTAGCCATACATAGAATGATCCAGGACGTTTTGAAATAAAATACTCATGACTGGGTCTCGCTCCTAGGGACTCTGATTTAAGTTGTCTGGGGTGAAGTTCAATCATGAACTTAAAAGCTCTCCAGGTGACTAAAATTAAGCCCTGTTTAAGAACCCTGCTTTATATTTCAGTGACTGAGTTTTAGTAGTTGCAGAATTTCATACAAATGTAAATGATGATGGATAAGATGAAAACAGAAATAGAAGACAGAAGAGTTTTGGAACAAAGTTAATAACAGAATCAGGACAAAGTCGCTATCTCAGACAAAACTAGCTATAGGTTTCTACCAATACCCTCCTCAAGGGAGACTGGCGATTAACACCAGCAAAAACTCATGATCTAAGTAACTATGTGTTCTATTTGTAATTCGTTGTATGCGTACTTACAGATAAGCTTAACTATTTCGAGCCCAGTGCAAATAGCACTCATTGCGTTTAGTGTCTCTCAACTGGCCCTTTGTATGTTCCCTCTAACACGTGGTTCTCAACACAGCGTGAACCTAGCGTGTTTTTAAAGAATACTAAGGCATAAGCCCCAACCCAAGTCTTCTGACTTAATTAACCTCGAATAGAGTCCAGGTATCAATTCTTCAGGTGACTCTAGTCTGAAACCAAGCTTCAGAACTGTAGCCCCAGGAGGTCATGTCAAACAAGACTTTCCAAGTATTATTAAGGTGAGTTGGGCATCAACTCTGATGAATCAATCAGTACTCTGTCGTCTCTGAGGGGTCTAAGATAGCTCTCTAAGGGCAGACCTTGTATCTTGTTCAGCTCTGTGTATCCACACCCTGGCAAAATGTGTGGCATAAGACATAAACCAGTAGTTGTCTTACTGAATTGGCATCCCAAACCATGGTTGTGTGAACTTGAATGATAACTGAATACACCATTTTCCAGGAACATCAAATACCTTGAATTCATCAAAAACTTACTGAGAATTCTACTACTGGCAAAGAACTACACCGACTGTTTCATGTATATATTCACTGTATTAAAGCCAAGCCACTGAAAATATTTAATGCAATTGACAACTACAGCCAGCGTAAGCTGGTCATTGGAAAAACCTCATGTTGTTTGGATAACCAAGGATTAACTGGTATCCTCCCCGTCAGACAGAGACAGAGCTTATATGGCAAAACTACCTAAAACAGTCCCCTAGCGGCCAATACTTCTACAATCTAGAGTCTCTAACATACACGGGCCTACCCAAGACAGCCAACTTGGCTACTGTCTTTTACACTTTTGATAACGGCCAGTCTCCCACCCTTTCGTGTTACTCCTCACTCTGTTCTTGCATCTGTGCAACTCCTGAATCTAATTACTGTCGCCTTCTGTTCCCAACAGAATGCTCAGCCTTTGGAATTTCACTTCTCCAGTCTCAACCCTCCATTCTCTCTAGAACACAGTTTAGACGGATTCCTCAACTTTTCTGACGCGCAGCCAGCATCCAGAACATTATGGCAGTGATCTCCAGACATGGGACACTGGTTGTGATGTCCACTGACCTGTTCCCCATGTGTCCCCCGCCCACACAGCTTCAGGTCAGGGAAAAAAAGCAGACTAAGCACTCAAGTTCAAAATCCATAGTATTTTCATGATTCATCTCCAACCCTATAGGCTTCCCACTATAGAAGGAACAAAGGAGGGACTCAGGTATCCCTCACCTTGCCTAAACAAGTTTAAAGAACAAAGGCCCACCAGTCCTTGTATTAAGATCAAACTAGCAACATTTACCACACTGACCCAGTGGAAACCTAACATCTAGCATACTTCAAGGACCCATGTATTTCATATGTCTAGTCTTTTATACCACTCGTTAGGGCTGACCTTTTCTGTATTGAGAGGATACATAAACTCAGGAGCCCTCATAAATCAGAGATTCCTAACTAATAATTGGTTACTCTTCTGGAAAAAAAAATTAATGGTATGGGAAATGTTTGATTTTGCAAAATCAAGCATATTTATTTCGTGGAGGTTTCATAGAGCCTTTATACTTTATAGACACCATCATTTTCTAGCACTAGGTGGCTTCTAATGCTTCAAAACCAGTTCTGATGATTTGAAAAATTCTGAGAATTAACCACTCCAAATTTTGAGAAAAGTAAACTGAAATTAGGTCATATCCCTTTTACCTATTTTTTTTTTTCTCTCATGATGTCCATAGAAAAAGGGTAGGAGAGGATGGTATTAGACACTGGTACAATTAAAGAAACTTTTAGGACTATGACATAGAAACAAAGGCTGGAGGATCCACACTAAACCTGGGAAGTTGCTCAAAGCCCTAGGGTAGCCCCTCACTTGGGAATGGCTACGCTTGTGATAAGGTAAAGTAAATTTTGATTTCACAGTGTATTTTACAAAATTTCAGGAGGACAAAGCTCTGGGTATTTTAGTAAAACTTCAAACAGCTTTGACTGAACTCTAACAAATTCCAGAAATCCTCCCACACCTTCGAGCTACAGAAAAGTGGACGGAAGACAAAAATTCAGCCTAGAGGGGAAAATGCATCAAAATAAAAATTAAAAAATCATTCATAGCATATCAAAGAAAATAGAATGTCTAGAAAAGTCATGTGTATGTTAAGGCTAAGAAAAATTTTGGGGGGGTAATAACAGACAACTATGACATAACAAGATGCAGGTCAATAGCCTTTTCTAGAACAACTGAAAGTGTGAGAAAAAATTTATTGAGTGATATAAAGGAATATAAAAAAACAAAATTAATAAAATAAGCTCTTTATCAACTTGAAAAATGGGATGAGTGGGAGACCGCAAGCCTCCACCAACAACCACTGGGGAGAGGAGAACTGACTCAGTCAATGGTGCTGGGAAAACTGGCTGGCCACATAGAGCAGAATGAAACAGGACCCTTACCTGTCACCACAAAAGTCAACTCTAAATGGATCAAAGACCTAAACATAAAACCTCAAACTATAAGAATCTTAGAAAATGCAGGAGACACCCTTGCAAACATTGGAATAAACAGCCAATTCCTGATCAAAACCCTCAAAGCCCATGCCATAAGAGAAAGATAGACAACTGAAACCTCATCAAACTGAAAAGCTTCTGCAAAGCAAAAGAAACCTTCAAGAGAGTGGAGAGAGAGCCCATAGAATGGGAAAAAATATTTTCCAACTGTATATATGACAAAGGCCTAACACCCAGGATCTACAAAGAATTCAAACATGACAAAGGAAAACCAAAACAACCCTTTTAAAAAATGGGCAAAAGATATGAATTAGACACCTCTCAAAAGAAGACACATAGCCGGGCTCAGTGGCTCAGCCTGTAATCCCGCGCCTTTGGGAGGCTGAGGTGAGTGGATTGCCTGAGCCCGGGGTCCGAGACCCGCCTGGGCAGCGAGACCTCATCTCTACAATAAATCAAAAAATCAGCCGGGCGTGGTAGCGCACGCCTGTAATTCCAGCTACTCGGAAGGCTGAGGCGGAAGGATCGCCGGAGCCCAGCAGGTTGAGGCTGCGGTAGCCGGGAGCGGCCACTGCACTCCAGTCTGGGTGGCAGAGTGAGACTTCAACTCAAAAAAAAGAAGACATATGAGCAGCCAACAGGTATATGAAAAATGCTCAGCCTCACTAATCATCAAAGAAATGCAAATCAAACCCACATTGAGACACCATCTAAATCCAGTCAGGGTGGCCACCATTAATAACTCAAAAAAACAACAGATGCTGGAGAGGATTCAGGGAAAAGCAAACACTTCTATACTGTTGGTAGGAGTGTAAATTAGTACAACCTCTGTGGAAGACAGGGTGGTGATTTCTAAAGTTCTAAAAATTGACCTTTCATATAACCCTTCTAGAAAAACACTAGGAACTTAAATCATTCTACAAAAAAGATACATGCACATGCATGTTTGTTGCAGCACTATTCACAGTAGCAGCAAAAACATAGAACCAACCATGCTGCTCATCAAAACTGGGTTGGATAAAAATGTAGTACATATACACAATGGAATATTACACAGTCATAAAGAAGAACAAAATTATGGACTTCGCAGTAACTTGAATGGATTTAGAGTCTATCATACTCAGTGATCTATCACAGAAACAAAGAACTAAGTACCACATGTTCTCACTCTTAAGTGAACCCTGAACATTTATCATAATACTACAAGAAAGGGATTGGTAGTAGCAGGACACTGCCAGAGGAGGGAGGGGGTGCACAAAACATCAGTAAGAGTACTTGATCCTAAACTAGGCAAAGTGAGGAGGCCCAAACATCACCTGTACGTTGACTACTTAAGTACCTCATCCTGAATTGTACCCCACATCTTTAAAATAAAACAATAAATGAGAAAGAAATGGGAGATGGCAGAGTAAGAAAAATGCCATTTTTAAAGAATTACAGAATACATTAGAGACAAGAAGAAACAAAATAGAATTGCTGAAATAGAAGGGAAGCCTGAGGTCATCAAGCAAATGTAAAGGAAAAAGCCAAGACCTTAAAGCAATTAAATTAAAAATAATAGATATGAAAAAGAGATGGAAACAACAATAAAGATATATCGAGTGATTTTGAATTGTATAATTCCCCAAATAAATAAAATATTTCCAAAGACAAAATACAAAGCAGCATCCCAGAAATGAAGAAAAACTGAAATCTGTATGCCAAAAGATACGCGCTATTTCAGGGTGAAAAAATTACAACGATCAACACAAAGGTATACTCTGGTTGTTACTGAATTTCAAGAACAACAACAAGAACAACAAAAATTTCTAGGAACCATTTGAAGGAAAATTAAGAGACACATTGGCTTCAGACTGCATAACCCTGACAGCCAAAAAACTTTGGAGCAATATCTACAGAGTTTTGAGAGACAAGTAGTGTCGCCAAAGAATATTTTATCCAGCTAAGATACCTTTCAAGAGTTAGAAAAGGCATTTTCGAAAGTAAAGAAGTTCAGAGAAAACAGCAGCCCTGAGCTACTTTAAAAGACCCACTCGGCATCGAGATGATCAGTAGGCAAGTCAACCACGGATTCAGAAAGGGAGGTGTCACGGAAAAGGCCGCAGGCCGACGCGGGGGCGACTGGCCTGGATGACAAGCCAGCCGGCGCGAGTCGCGCGAAGGCCGAGAAGGAAGGGAAGGCGAGAGCAAGCGCGGAGTGCGCTGCGGCCCGCGCCGCTGAAGACGCTGGCCGCGACCGTCGCTCCGACTTCGCAGACATTTCTATGGAACAATGCTTCCTATGAAGCAGAAGTATTTATTTGAAGCGGCTGGGGCCGCGACATAAAGTTGTGATGTGCAGCGTTTTCACTGCCCAACTCTGGAAGCACCATTCATTTTACAATCCAAACAACTACATGTGATGGCCTGGAGTTTTTCGTCTATTAAATTCCAGTAAGGTCATATTAAATCATCTTATTTATAAAAGCATAAAAGTTATCAGTATTTATCAAAAGTATGCAAAGGGAACTATATTAATGTTTTTCTATTCTGAAAGATTATTTAAGCATAATTGGATTTAAGTATTTCATAACTATTAACATAGATATGTAGCAATTTATTTAAGCTATATTTGGTAATGAGAGAAGCTGCTATTGTCCTTATTCTTTTCTTTGGTCACTCTGGTTATTTATCGACCACCCATTTCATCATTGTAAACATTTCACTCTGTCCATATATGTCTGAGTCCTAGGAAATCTTCAGCCTTATATGTTGAACATACCCATTTGTCTCACACACTTAATTCCTTTTTCTGGATAGAATTTTACTCTTAGAGAGCCTGGAGGAAGCATTCCTATATATTCTATCATCCTACCATATGACCACAGCTTATTAGACAAGGATGGACACCAGGTTTAAGACCAGTTTTCTGGTTAGCCATGAATGAATGAAGAATCTGAATCAAGAAGAAATAGAGACTATAGTCATTGGCAATATGACCTCAATTGGGTGATCAGGGCTGGAACAGTCGTTTTGAGTCGTGTGAAAGATAAGTAAGTGAAAAAAACTGGCTTCTAAAGAAAGGAAAGTATTAGATATGTTTAGAGGTGCAAAATAGGCCTGGCATGGTAATCCCAGCACTTTGGGAAGCCAAGGCGGGAGGACTGCTTGAGTCCAGGAGTTCCAGACCAGCCTAGGCAAAAATAGCAAGACCTTGTCTCTAGAAAAAAATTAAAAAGTTAGCCGGCAATCGTGGTGCATGCCTGTAGTTCAGCTACTTGGGAGGTGGAAGCAGAAGGATCACTTGAGCCCAGGCGGTCGAGGCTGCAGTGAGCCATGATCCTGCAACTGCATTCCAGTCTGGGTGATGGAGTGAGACTCTTAACTCCAAGGGGCAGGGTTGGGGGGAAGAGGGAATGAATCTTGAAGAATGTGTGTCCAAAGAGATAAAAAACATTTTCTTCCAGTACTAAGGCATATGAAAGTAGGTTGTTTCTCATTTTCTGTTATTAGATGTCCAAAACATTATCTGCTATATCCTCACAACAACTCTTTTTTTTTTCTTGGGCTAGCTTGAATGGGTTTCTATTCTTTGTAAACAAAAGAGCTTTGGTTGGTCAAGTAAAACATCAATCAAGATACCTGTAGTGGTCCTTGGGTTCTAGAAATGCCTGTGATGATTAGGATTACTACTAAAGGCAGGGAAGAATAGAGAAACCAGAGGCATGAATCCAAGCCAAATACTCTAGACCATGTGAAGGTCAAACCACATAAACCAAAATATATATACAAGATTAAAGTTCAGGGATAGAACAAATATGAGAATCAAAGACTAGGATTACGGCAGGGTAGAACTGAGCTATACATATAACAATGGTTTACTAGACTATTTAGGCCAACCTTACAACTAAGAACAACTAGAAAAGAGGGAAACAATTGTTAAATACCAATTAGACAGTATTAGAGACCAAAACAATGAGAATTTGTAGGTCCAAAATTTAGAAAAAAGAGCCAAGAAAAGGGAGCCCAGAATTTTAAGCCACTTTTGCCTTGAAGTGAATGCTAAGACCAAATGATAACACAGTGGCTAAGAATCTGAGAAGCTAAGCAAAACTTTCAGCAGTCTCAAACTCCTAAAAAGGGCACCCAACATAAGAGTTCAAGGAGTTTCAAGGAAGTGGGGCCATTAAAAACTTCCAGTATTTGGTTAGGAATCTGAAGGGCTACTTGCTAAAGCCTAAGAAATAGAAGATGCCTCGAAAAAAATGGAAGCCCAGTTTTGAATTATTTCAATCTTTACTGGAATAAGGTGATCCCCTAATTTGACTGCCTTCCAGAATAAGAGGAAATTCTCTGGAGAAAGAAAATATCACTTAAAGCTTAGAACACAAATGCTCAATACTTAAATAAAAATAACCAAGTAAACGAAAAAGGATCATTTGACAAAAAAGAAGAAGAAACAGAAAATAGGAACACACCTCTAGGGTATCCAGATATTGAAGTTTCAGACACAAGCTGTAAATCACTGAGTAATGTGGTCAAGCAATTCACTGACAGTGTGGAGAAGTTCACAAAATGTGTGAAAGTTATTTTATCACATGAAAATTCTAGAACAAACAAGTAATAATGTTGAACTTTAAAACCCAATGACGGGCTTCAAATAGACTAGACATATGTAAACAAAACATTTGCGTGAGACGGCATGTCAAGAAAACATCCAGTCTAAAGCATAGAGAGAAAAAAAGAGATATGGAATATGGCATAAAAGTTTAATATGAATGTAACTGAAGTCTCAAAAGAAGAGAAAAAGAAACAGAATGAAAAGAAATATTTGGCTGGGCATGGTGCATGCCTGTAATCCCAACACTTTGGCTGGGCATGGTGCATGCCTGTAATCCCAACACTTTGGCTGGGCATGGTGCATGCCTGTAATCCCAACACTTTGGAGGGCTGAGGCAGGAGGCACTGGACCCCAGGAGCTCAAGACCAGACTGTAGCAACACAGTGAGATCTCATCCCTACAAAACATTTTTAAAAATTAGCCAGGTGTGGTAGCACACACCTGTAGTCCCAGTTACTCCAGAGGCTGAGGAGGGTGGATCCTTTCAGCCCAGGAGTTCAAGGCTGCAGTGACCATGATTGTGCCACTATACTCCAGTCTGGGCAACAGAGGAAAACAACCCCTGACTAAAAAAAAGAAGAAGAAAAAGCAATATCTGCAGAGATAATGTTCAAGATTTTTCAAAATTGATAAAAGACATAAAACAGATTCAATAAGCAATAAATACAAACTCCATCCAGAATAAAGAAAACTATATCCAAGCCCATTATTTTACCAGAACTTTTAAAAACCAAACATAAAAAAAAACAAAAACCTTTAAGGCAGACAGGAGAACACTCTATTATTTTCAAACAGAGCAACAAAGAGACATACAATAGAACTTTTTGATAAAAATAATGGGAGCTGTAAGGCTATTGAATAGTATCTCCAAAGTGCTGGGGGAGTGGAAACACCAACTTTTAAAAGTATAACAACAATATAACAGAAGTAAAACTGAAACAATAAAAATAAATTAATCCAACAGAAGGCAAGAGGAGAGAAGAAAATGAACACAAGAAGGTGAAATAAACAGAAAAATTAAGTATAGATTCTTTACTACCCAAATATATCATGAATTACACTAAATGTAAATGAATACTCCAGTTAAAAGACAAATAATTTCTGACTTGTGCCCCACAACTTCTTAAAAAATTAAATAAAAAGACAAATATTGTCAGATCAAAACAAAAAAATCTAACAACTATATGCTGCTAGCTGGGTGCAGTGACTCAAGCCTGTAATACCAGCACTTTGGGAGGCGGAGGCGAGAGGATTGCCTGAGCCCTGGGCTTGCCAGCCTGGGCAATTTGGCGAGACCTCGTCTCTACAATAAATCAAAAAATTAGCCAGGCGTGTTGGCACGCATCTGTGGTTCCAGCCACTTGGAAGGCTAAGGTGGAAGGAGCGCCTGAGCCCAGCAGGTCGAGGCTGTGGTGGCTGTGAGCGTGCCTCTGCACTTCAGCCTGGGCGACAGTGAGTCTCTGACTCAAAAACAAAACAAAGCAAAACCATACGCTGCTTATAAGAGACACAATGCTACTTACAAGAAATACAATTTGATAAACATGTGGAAAGACTGAAAGTAAAAATAGAAGAAACATATCGTGCAAACACCAACCATGGTCAAACTGGTATACCTATACTGATAATAGAAAAAAGATGCTAAGGCCAAATAAAGTTTTAGAAAGAAAAGAAAACATTTCACACTGATAAAAGAGTCAATCCACCCTTTTAGAATATAAAATTCTAAATTCCTATGTACTTAATAACATAGCCTCAAAAATACATACAGCAAAACGGACAAAAGAATACACAAAAATAGAAAAATCCAAATGAGAGAATAGAGACCTATACAGAAGGTTTTACAGGGGCCTGGAAGCAGTGTATGTGATTTCCACCTACATTCCACTAACACTGAACCTCTAAGTCGTAGTGGTTCTCATATCAAATGGAAATTGGGATTTACTAACATTGAGACCTCTAAGCCATAGTGGTTCTCATACCAAGTGGAAATTTGGGAATTTGAGCATAAGACTCAATTCTAAAGAAAGTGGCTAGCTGAAACCCCACAAGGAAATCAGGCTCTCCAGCCTTGGCTAAGATTCAAGTTTAGACTTCCCTGGGCTCCACAGAAGACTCAAGGAGAAAATGGGTAGAACACCTGTTACCAGAGTCAGAAGAAGGCTCAGTTAAGCAGACTGGTCGGTCACATACAGTGTTGAAGTGGGGAACTGAAGTACACATAGTTGCCCCTAAACACACGAATCACTCTCCAGGTCCTCAGACAATTAAAGGAAGGCTAGAATTGTCTCTTTTCAGGTCTATTCATAAGTAGAAAGAGAGACTCTAAATCTCCCTGGGCCACAGTGGACGATGAGCCTGCAAATAGCACACACTAGTGTAGACCACGGAAGGAAATCCTGATAAAAGCAGTGTCTCCTCTGAGCTAAGTGCACCTGGAAGGTTCTCCCCACAACTCAAAATTCCTTTCTTCCCCAGTGGCTTCATATATCTCATTTCAATTGTGTGTGTGTGTGTGTGTGTGTGTGTGTGTGTGTGTGTGTGTGTGTGTGTGTAACCATATCATCCCCAACTTCCCCACTGGTAGGCAAAGTCTCTTCTCTTTAACCAAGTCATTCCTACTACAGGTAGCTTGTAGAATTTGTTTGTCTTAAAACTGAGAAAGGAGACAAAAACAAGAAAACTGAGCAGACTCGAAGCAGAATACAGAGTTCAGAATAAAACAAAGAGTGTTTAGCCAGCAGAATAGGATAAGTAGGGAAATTGCAAATGGTCACTGGGCGATTAGGTCATGAAAACCTGGACTACAGAAAGGTGACTGATAATGTAAGATACAAGCACATGTCAGAAGCTCCATGAATTGAGCAACTGGTGGTTTATTTTGGAAGAGTGATCAGGAAGGGAAAGCAATGTGAAAGTTGGCTGGACTTACACCAGTAGGTCTAAGAATCAAGAACTCTCAGATACTATTTAGAAATCCATGGTTATATGGTTAGACAAATCTTAAAATGCTACATGTCAGTCACGTGAAATCTTGGATAGATTTCTATTGTGGGTAGGGAATTGAAGTTCAAGCTGAACTTTCAAGAGGAGAAACTGGCTGGAAATATTTCCCTGGAGCCAAGAGAGGAACTTCAGATATGCTAGTCACTGAGGTATTTGTCAAAAAATATGAATCTAAGGAATTTCAGCCTGCCTTCATATGCTAAAGGCACAGACAGGACTTAGCCTGAGAAAAAAAGGTAAGTTGAAGAGCTTGTGTTGTGTAACTGCCCATGTTTTCGTATATGTCTGTATCCTATCTCCCTTTCTTCTCTGTCTTGGAGGCCCTTGTACTTCAGTCCAAAACTGAAACCATAAGGCCTACATTCCTTCAAAGTATCCTATATACCTAACTTCTTATCTCTGCTTTATAGGCCCAAAGGGATACTCACAGTGTAGGGTGAGACTAGCTCAAACAATACAGGTGAGAAATGGTAAAGCTCATTTGACTTCTTTCATGCATCCACTAATTCATTTATCACTTTTCTTAGCATATACTGTATTTACAAAGAGCTTGCTATGCATGAAACATCTAACTTTTGCTTAAAAACTCATAACTTTTCACACAGACTTTTCATTACAACAATAACTCTTTAAGACTGATAGGTTTCTAATCCCATTTAACAGATAAAGTCATTAAGTTTCAAAGAGATCATGTAATTGGTCTTAGGTCACCAGGTTTTTCAAACATCAGTGCTGAGACTTGAATCTGGACCCCCATGATGAAAAATTTGGAAAAGCTGCCCATTAAATAGCGCTAAAGAGGCAAAGAAGATGACATATTGTTCCCACCATCACAAATTTTATCTAGTTAAAAACCAAAGATTAAATAATAACATAAAGCAATATAAGGATTATCAAAACACAGTGCTAATTAAATCATGTGGGCATTAAGAGCCAAGGAGTCAGAGAGGAAAGGAATCACTGGCAACTGAGGTATCGTGGAAAGTTTCCTGAAACGGGCAGACATGGAAATGGCCCTAAAAAATTAGTAAGATTTAGATAGAAAAGGAGGAAGGGTTGTACTTGCACAGTGGATGATATGAATAGCAACAAAGAGTAGAAATAGATACACAAGAAATATTTAAAGGACTGTAATTAGAGTAATAGTGATAATAGTTGCTATCTATTGAAAAGAAACTTAGCCTAGTAGTTAAAAGCATTGCCTCTGAAGACAGACTCCCTAGGTTTGAAACATGATTCTGGCCCCTATCAGTTTTTAACATGGTAAACTAATTAAGTTTCTTATTCCTCATTTTTCTCATCTGTAAGGCTGGGATAATATTTATTCCATAAGGTTGTTACAAGGAATAAACGAGCTTACCAAGTATGTAGAGCAGTGTCCAAACACTATATAAGTTGAGTTGCATTGTGAAAATCTTGTCAATGCACTCTACTCCAGGCACTGTACTAAAGCATACAACATTATTTCATTTACTTTTTATCATCCTCTCAGGTATGCATTATTATCCCTGTGTTACCAGTGAGAAAACTAAGACAGTAAGGAGTTAAATTTCATAACGTCACCTAGCTGGGAAAAGCTAGGTTCAAACACAAGCGCAAAACCTGTGTTTTTTATCACTAAAATATACTTTCCGAGAATAGGAAGCAGTGGGAAAATAAAGAAAAGTAGGTTGACACCAAATTATGGAGAGCCTTGAAATCATCGAGCTAAGACAATTAGATCATAGACTACAGGCAGTGAAAAGCCAACAAAGGTTTCTGGACAGTGATGTGTTTTAGGGAGATTTATCTGGCCATAGAATCCTGGGTGGATTAGGAAACCCAGGCCACTGGAGTGTCAAGCAGACACACACATCCCAAATGAACATGCAGAAGGTAGATCTTTGCTATTTTTTCTCTTTGAACTTGTCCATAAAGATTCATCCATCTCTATGACCCACCCCATTTAGTCTCTAAGCCATAATTAATAACAGCTTCAACACCAGATAAACAAAGGAGACTCCTATGGCTGATTCCTAAACCCACCCAATCAAAGTCCCCAGTGGGCCCGTTAGCTGTGTAAGTGCAGGTGCAGGTGATTATGCAGATCTCTATTCTCTTGGTGGTCTTTAACCAAAAGCATGTAACAACTTGAACCAGAATATGAACTAACGTACATAGTTCCTCTTGATTTAACAGCCGACTCACCTGCCAGATGCTGTCCCCAGCTGTGTAGTCCTACTGGAGAAAGCCACATTGCCAGCGTTGCTGCTACTACAAATTCACGATCTCCAACCTCAGCTTGGCCTGAAATGCTGCTAGGCAATGTTTTTAGGTGGCTGTGGTCAGAGATCGTTCCTTTACCCTCACTGGCGCTCTATACTTCTTTTCCATCCTCCATCACTGATGCCTCCTGCATGCTCAACAGATTACTTTGTCTGTATTTTGCGGAGAAGGAAATTCAAATACAATCATGTAGAGATCGCTCAGCTCCTAACTTGTCACCCTGAGGAATATATCTGTCAACAACTTATTTTTGTCTTTTCCTTTTGGACCAGTAAAAAGATGTCCTTCCCTGTGTCCACAGCTAATTTTTTCATCTGTCCTCTGGATCTCCTCCCACTCTATGGTATCACTCCACCAACCAGTTCCTCTCATTGTACAACTTTAATCTTCCCTCTCTATGGCCTCTTTCCCTTTGGCATATTTCCTTTAAAAGCTCTACTATTTAAGAGCTCTTTTAACCCATCTCTTCCTATCTACTCCATTTTATTCCCCCTTTCTAGTCAAGTTGCTTGAAAGAAGAGCCTTATATTCCTTGAACTACATCTCTTCATCTGTACTTTTGATTTTCCTTGTCCACAGAACTGGGTTGCCCATAACCCTCAGTCCATGGCACACATGTCATCGGTTCACGCATGGCCTACTTCAATTACATAGTTACCTGGTCAGAGACTGCCTGCGCTCTCCCCTTCTTGATCTAGGCTCACACTTTCCCTTGCAGGTCTTGCCTGAAGAGCAAACTCCCTTAACGAATCTCACGACTTAAATTCCTATCTCAGAATCAGCTTCCAGGAATGCCAACCAAAGACACTAAAGGGGATAGACCAAAAAGCTAAACAAAGAGCCTGCCACACTGGTGAAATCTGGGAATCACCACACTGGTCCTGGACTTCCAAACTCTGGGCTGCTTTATATAAGAAAAATAGCTTCCTCTTCAGTTAAGATCCTGTCCAGGTTTCTTGGACGTGCACTTGACATAGCCCCAAATCCCAAACCTGTCTTCTTCAGTCCAGATCACTCTTCTAAATTCCAGATACATACATCCAAGTACTTTAGTCACATATCCATGTTGTACCTTGAAACACAAGAGCCCAAAACTGACTCATGAATTTTCTCCCAAAAATCTCTCTGTACCTCAAACAAAAGTGGATGTTGCTCCTAACTGTTCACTTACCCCAACAAAATTCCAAGTGACAAACAGAACACTGTATCCCTTAGTAGTCCCTTCCACAACCCTCCATGTCACATTCCACCATACCAGTTTATTCAGTCACTAGGTCCAGTCCCATGGTTCGATCTCATAACTACACCTCAAATATCTTCTTCCCTCACCACTCTCACTGTCATTGCCACCCCTTGGCTTCAAGGTCTTGGTGTTTCGCCCTTTGGCAGCAGCCTCCTACCTGGTCTACGTGCCTCTTCTCTTGATCCTCTCTGATATATTCTTGCCCACACTTCGACCAGAAAGACTTCATTTTGGCAGGAGGAAAGTGTTGTTCTTTCTTCCCACAAGTATTCTGCATGGTAAAATAGGATATGTTGGAAGTAATTGCTTTCAAAGAGAAGGAGATAAACAAAGAGGAAGAGAGAAGCACAATTCCACATCTCGTTTCACAAGATGAACATGAAGGATCTGTGCAAAATAAGGGGCAGAGCCATAACCTGCAGTAATTCAGCAGAAGCAGAAACTCTGAGCCAGAAATCCAACATCCCCTTCTCCTCCCTGCTCTCCCATCAAGTCCCCAGAGAGATCCGGGAGGGATGCAGGACTTCTAACCCTTACTGCTTAAACTTCAAGCAAACTTGACTTTCTGATGTTCTCATCCTGACTGCTGAGTTACAGCCCAAATCTGAGCACACCACTCCTCTTAGAACATTTCAGTGAGTTTCTACCACCATCAGGAAATTGTCTACTGTCTCGGCCTATCCCTATGGTCCAGCTGTAGTAAGCCTCCCAGCATTTACCACACTGCTGCTATGGTCTGAATGTCTGTGCTTTCCCCCATTCATTCATATGCTGAAACCTAATCTCCAATGTGATGGTATTGGAGGTGGGACCTTTGGAGGTGGTCAGGTCCTCAGGGCGAGCCTTCATGCATGGTATCAGCACCCTTATAAAAGAGACCCCAGAGAGCTAGCCCTCCCTTTCACCCTGTGGGAACACAGCAAGAAGGCACCGTTCTCTGAATACAAAGACAGCCCCTCACCAGTCACCAAGTCTGCCAGCAGCTCGATCGTGGACTGTCTAGCCTCCAGAGCTATGAGAAGTCAATTTCTGTTGTTTATAAGCCACCCACAGTATTTGGTTACAGCAGCCAGAGGGACTGAGACCACTGCACTCCCAAGGTCATGCACTCTCAAGCTTCCACGTCTTTTCACGTGCTTCCCCTCCAGCTGGTGCATCGGTGTTCTACTTCTCCCTCTCAGTTGATAGGTTCTGTGTGTTCTAGATGATGCAAGCCAGGTCTCTCCTGATCCACCAAGTCTAATGCCCAACAACTGGTTTTCAATGTTACTCTAGGCGAACTTCTGTCAAGCATTTCTAAAGCTATGCAGTAATAGCTGTGTACTCCCAGGGGAGAAGGGTACAACTCTGTGTTCCCAGAAAAGCCCTGTGCCTCACATGCCTTATGCATCCTGTCTTCCATGTTCATTTAATGAAATTTTTGATACCGTTTACTAGAAACGTATTATTTGTGAGGCTCTAAGAGTTTTCTATGCATTTTTCTCAATCCTCTCAAAAACCCTATGACCTCAGACTATTATCAATCTCCATTTTGTAGACGACAAAAGTGAGGTACATAGAGTTTTAGATATTTATACATCTCCAAGTTCACACAGCTAATAAGGGACTAAGCTTGCGTCAGCCATCAACATCGCAGTTAATAATAAACATCTATACATGTTTTCAAGTAGAAGCGGCTGTATTAGAATACACTCAAGTCAAAAACTACACTCATTCATTTACTCAAAAAATATTTACTGAGATCTACTATATGTTAGATACTTGTCTAGGTGCTTAGAATACAATGCACAAAAAGGATACTTGTCCCCATAAAGATTACATCCTAGTTTGTGGAGACACACAATGAACAGTCATACAGAAATGAAGAGCGAGAGAGAGAGAGAGCGAGAGAGAGAGAGGCTCCTAAAGTGCTATGAAGAAAAAATAAAGTAGGGTAAGGGATGTCAGAAGATGGAGATGGTGTGTGAGGAAGTTTACTTTTTATGGTCAGCGAAGGCCTTTCTGATAAAGAATCTTTCAAGCTGAGAAATGAACAAGTGAAGAAGCTTGTAGGTGGGAGGTGAATGTTCCAGACGGAAAACCAGCAGGCTCAGGGCTCTGAGCAGGCCACACGCCAGGGGTGCTTGGGGAAATGGTGAGGAAGGCAGGCAGCCGCAGTGGGCAAGCGGGGAGGAGAGGGCTCATGAAATGGCACTCTGGGCTTCGCTAAGTAAATGACTTTGCACTTTAAGACAAATTCACAAAGTACAAAGAATGTAGCCCCCTTTTCCCTGTAACTGTCTCATTTTGCTGTTTTTAAACAAGGCATGTTGACTGATTTCGCTTAGGTCTACCATTCTTTGACTCCATCTCCAGGCATGCAGGTGAGATGCAATGTTCACGGCTCAATTGAAGCACAGCTGCAGTTTTGCTGGGAATCAGTTACTCTTCATTTATCTGAAAAAAAAATGATGTTTGGTGAAGAAAAGAAAGAAAAATGAAGAAAGCCACAGAAAGTTAATGGTGCATGAAATATTTGGAAAAATCAGTAGCCATATTAGTCTGCTGATTAGGAGAGCTGGAATAAATTATAAAAATAATTGTACTCAAGTTAAAAGCCAGGTAAATTCCAAGCTTCAGGGTCCCAAATCTACCATTCAAAACAGCCCAATATCAACTGAAATGAATGTCCAGTCCAAATACACAGCAAAAAGTAGGCGCATTCAAATAGTCTAAAGCTGAATGCTCATTTGCCAAGCAGACAGGCCATTAAAAAACCTGTAGTTTTTGGTGTTTTCAACTGAACCTGAATTTTCAGATGTATAAGTTAGTTTGCCTCCTGGAAAGACATGATTTCCTGTTTTCAAGAGAAATGCAGGCTTCTAAAAGCTTACTTAAAAGGTTCAAAAGGCTATGTGGGCATCAAACAACTATTAAAAACAATATTTTGACTATTTAAGTGTAAACGAATCAGAAACATATGGATTAAATTTCCCTTGAATTGCATATGCTCCAAACTGAAGAGTAAAAGCACGGGTGAAACCTGTTTTGCATTTCAGTGGGCCCAAAACATTTGAAAAATCATCTGAGATGATCAGTGAACTCAAAAGTATAGCTGGATTCACCCATCCCTAATTCGCTGCTGTCCCATGCTTCTGGTCTTAAAATGAGGAAAGGTGCAAGTAGGCAAACAGAGGTAAAATGTCTAGTCTGAATTTAGGAATTTTTTAAAAAGAGGACATTTTAAAAATCTTCTTTAAGCCCATGTTTTAAAAAAACGCCTTTCCATTTTAAAGAAAAGCTGAAATATTCTTTCCACGCTGTATACAATTTTCTTTTGAGCCTCTTTCTAATTAAAGGTTGTATTTATATGATTCCAGAATAGAGAATAAAGTAAACTCACATAATTGTGAGCATCTACTATGTTTCAGGCACTGCACTTGGCACTTTTTTTTTTTTTTTGAGTTGGAGTCCCACTCTGTCACCCAGACTGGAGTGCAGTGCATGCATGCTCATGGTCATCCCAGCGTTGACCTGCTGGCCTCCCAGCAATCCATCTGCCTCAGCCTTCCAAGAAGCCAGAACCATGGGTGCGTGCTACCATGCCTGGCTAATTTTTGATTTACTGTAGAGACGAGGTCTCGCCAAGTTTCCTGGGCTGGTCTTGAACCCGTGGGCTCAGGCAATCCACTTGCCTCAGCCTCCCAAAGTGCTGGGATGACAAGCTGAGCCACCGAGCCCAGCCCACTTGGCACTTTTACATCGTTAGTTCTTCATTCAATCTCACCCCAAAACAGTGCTCAGTCACCATTATGCACAGAGGAGACAAAGCATTTCAGTTTTACTTAACACTACTCTCTTCACCAGGAGCTGTTCACAATACACAACCCGAGTCTAATAAGTCAACTAACAAATATTACAATTTTCTCATCACATTAAACTGATCATGTAAGTCCTTAGCTGCTAGGAGAGCCACACAGAAGCGGGTGACAGCAGCAAAAGGAGTTCAGAGCACACTGGAAAAGACCTGATTCCCGGTATGGCCACCCACAAGATGTTCACCAAGTTCCTGTGCAGTCTGTAAACTTCTGGGTTGTATCTGAACTTGTCACGTGTGCTGGTTAGTCTATTTTTCATTGCCTGTCAGCAGTGAAAACCGGACCAGAAGAGATGTGCCGACCAGCAGGTGTCTGTGAGTTACTTATCTCCATGAGGCTTTAATGAGGCACATTAACTCAACCACTCTAAAAAGTCCGTGGTAAGGTAATTGCTTATAAATGGCTAGTGAGAGGCTGCACGCAGAGCAAAGGTGTTGAGTGCTGTGTACTCACCACAGGTAAGAATTTTAAGAGGCAATCTCACGGTTTGAGAGCCATGTAATCATTCTTCGGTCGTTCTTTGGTTGGGTTGCTGTGTTTTAAGTTTGCAGGACCAGGAACTAGCTTCAAATCATAGGTAAATGTGACTGGTGCTTCACAGAGAGCCCACCATTCTGCTAAATGCTCTCTGGGAGAGGAAGGAAGGGAAATAATGGGGCACTGTGTCCTTCTTGCAATTCCAGTGATATTTAATTTTAACTCATCTGTCCAAGGCAGGGTGAAAGCAGGCAAAGTAGAATTCTGGGTACTGTTTAGCCTCCATAAACCGTTATCCACAGTTTTATCGTTCCAGTCGGGCTGGAACAAGGCTGAAGGGTTATTGGGTCAGCACGGAGGAGAAAAATCATGATTGGAGCTGCTGGCCTGGTACTGGAAGATGGCGGTGAAAACATGGCTCAAAGTCGTGCCAAAGATCAGAGACCACAACCTTCAGACAGTTGTCAGTTCCAGGGGTACACCTGTTAGATAGGCCCTGCAGGGGGGATCTAGACAGGAATTTGCCACTGGATGTCTGCGTGTGTTGTAGCTGCGATCTGTGGGATTCGGTCCCTGTCGAAGAGACTCCAGCCAGGGGAGGTGGGGATGGTGAGCTTGATTCCTGGGGCAGAGTCCTAGCCATCAAGGAGACGGACACCAGAAGCTTGCAGCAGACTGAGTTCGGGGGAAAAGCTGTTCCCTGGGACCCAGAATGGAACACCAGGAAGGGTCACCGAGCAGTTTTCCCAGGAGGAGGTGAGGTCCACCCCAGACCCTTTTCAAACATGTCTTCTTCTCACCAGTGGCCACAGCATCCATCGCACTTGCTTGCCAGGCAGAAACAGGCTCCACATGTGCTGCCTCGCTCCCACACCCCGCACATCCAAATAGGCACGAGTCCTTCCGTTCGCCATCCTTCAGTGTCTTCTGGCTGCTCACTTCTTTCCACCCCACTGTTATCACCTTAGTTCAATTGGATTACTACAGCAGGCTCCCAGTTGTGTCTGGTACCTTCCTAGCCAGCCCCATTTCTTACCATTACACTCCTTACACAGCAACCCTCACAGCCTATGCTCTGGCTCCATCTCACTAGCTGCACCCCACACGTGTCATGCTCCCTTTTGCTTCTGGGGCTTGTCCATCTTCAGTCGGCTGTCTTACTCCTTCACCTCCTCAAAAAGAGCTTCCTGAGTTCCCAAGACAGGGCACGGGGCCCCACCCCAATGCTACCACAGCATTCTGTAACAAGGTCTATGAACACCACTTTGCAGCTTTCTCTTTGTTTGTCTTTGTCTTTCCGATCAACATTTTATTTCCAGGTCTTAGTAACTGCCTGGGCCACAGTAGGCAATCAGTGCCTATTTAATTAGTAGACTGGATTATGTGACTTGGAGGCTACACTCCTGACACATCAGATTCTGAATTGAAATGATTTTAAGTTTGCAGGACCAGGCTGAGCATTTTTTCACCTTAAAATTTTTTATTTTAAAATGGGGGGGTACAATTCAGGGTTAGGTATACAAATATTCATTGTGCAGGTACCCTTGTTGATGAGGTGTGCCCCCCTTCCCCAGGCAGTTTCCCACTATTGTCAATTCCACCTCCCTGCACCCCTCCCCCATGTCCTTGCGATTTCCTGCTACTGTCAATGCTTTCCTTATAGTATTGCAATAGTTGTTCAGGGTCCACTTATGAGAACATGTGATACTCAGTTCTTTGATTCTGTGAAAGATCACTCAGTATTATAGACTCTAAGTCCATCCAGGTTGCTGCAAAGTTCATGATTTTGTTCTTCTTTATGACTACATAATATTTCATCCTGGGCAACTTGGCAAGACCTCATCTCTACAATAAATCAAAAATTAGCCGGGTGTGGTAGTGCATGCCTGTAGTTCCAGGTACTTGGAAGGCTGAGGCGGAAGGACCGCTGGAGTCCAGCGGGTTGAGGCTGCAGTGGCCAGGAGCAGCCACTGCACTCCAGTCTGGGTGACAGAGTGAAATTCCAACTTAAAAAAAAAAATTTCATCGTGTATATGTACCACTTTTTTTTTATCCAGTCCTCTTTTTTTTTTTTCCTCGAACCTTCGGGCTCAGGCAATCCACTCACCTCAGCCTCCCAAGGCACAGGATTACAGGCTGAGCCACCGAGCCCGGCTTCCTGTCCTCTTTTGACGGGCAGTACGGTTGGTTCCAGGTTCTTGCTATCGTGAACAAGGCTGCGATAAACATAAGTGTGCAGGTATCTTTTTCATAGAGTGATTTGAGTTCTTCCGGGTATATTCCCAGCAGGGGGACTGCGGGGTCATACGGGAGGTCGATGTTGAGGGCTTTCAGGAATCGCCACACTGCTTTCCACGGAGGCTGTTCTAGTTTACACTCCCTCCAACGGTGTTGAAGCGCTCCCTTTTCGCCACGTCCTCGCCAGCATCTGTTGTTTTTTTTAATTATTGATGATGGCCATTCTGACTGGAGTTAGTTGGTATCTCAGTGCAGTTTTAATCTGCATTTCTTTGATGACTAGTGAGGCTGAGCATTTTTTCATGTATCTGTTGGCTGCTTGTATGTCTTCTTTTGAGGACTATCTATTCATATCTTTTGCCCAACTTGTAATGGGGTTGTTTGTTTTTTTTTTTTTTTTTTTTTTTTTACCATGTTTGAGTTCCTTGTAGATCCTACATGTTAGGCCTTTGTCAGACATAGAATTGGCAAATATTTTTTCAATTTGTGGGTTGTCCCCCTGCTCTCTTGATGGTTTCTTTGTCTTTGCAGAAGCCTTTCAGTTTGATGAGGTCCCACTCGCCTATCTTATCTCTTATGGCTTGGGCTCTTGGAGTTTTGATCAGGAATTGGTTGCCAGTTCCAATTTCCATAAGGATGCCTCCTGACTTTTCTAAGGTTCTTATAGTTTAAGGTTTTACATTTAGATCTTTGATTTTTGCGTATGGTGAGAGGTAGGGGTCTTGTTTCAATCTTCTGCATGTGGTCAGCCAGTTTTCCCAGCACCATTTACTGAATAGGTTCTCCTCTCCCCAGTGGGTGGTGGTGGGGACTTTGTCCAAGATGCGTTAGTTGAGAAATTGAGGTTTTGCTTCTGGAATCTCAATTCTGTTCCACTGTTCTACATGCCTGTTCTTGTATCAATACAAGGTTGTTTTGATCATTGTATCTTTATAATAAAGTTTAAAGTCTGGGAGTGTGATACCTCCTGCTTTTTTTTGTTGTTGTTGAGGACTGTTTTGGCTATTCATTATGTTTCCATATGAATTCCAGTATTGTTGTTTCTAGGTCTGAGAAGAATCTTACTGGTAATTTGATGGGTATTGCATTAAATCTGTAGATTGCTTTGGGTAGAATGGACAGCTTAACAATATTGATTCTTCCAATCCATGAGCATGGAATATCTTTTCAATTGCTTGTGTCATATTTGATTTCTTTGAGCAGTGTTTTGTAGTTTTGATTGTAAAGGTCTTTCATGTCTCTGGTTAGGAAGATGCCAAGGTATTTCATTTTTTGTGTGTGCCTACTGTGAATGGAATTGTGCTTTTTATTTGGGTTTCTGTTTGCTTATTATTTGTGTATAAAAATGCGATTGTGTTTTGCACATTTATTTCATACCCTGACACTTTGCCAAAGTCCTTTATCAGTGCAAGGAGTTTTTTGACAGATTCTCTTGGGTTTTTGAGGTATAGAATCATATCATTTGCAAAGAGGGATAACTTGATTTCCTCTTTTCCTATTTGGATACCCCTGATCGTCTTCTCTTCTCTGACTGCTCTAGCTAGAACTTCCAAAACTATGTTGAACAGGAGGGGTGAGAGTGGACATCCTTGTCTTGTTCTAGTTTTCAGGGGAAATGGTTCCAATTTTTGTCTGTTTAGCATTATGCTGGCTGTGGGTTTCTCATAGATGGCTCTTACTATTTTGAGGTATGTTCCATCTATGCCTAGATGTTTGAGGGTTCTTATCAAGAAGGGGTGCTTGATTTTATCAAAAGCTTTTTCTGCATTTAATGATATAATCATGTAGTTTTCGTTTTTACATCTGTTGATGTATTTAATTACGTTTATGGTCTTACAAATGTTGAACCAATCTTGCATCCCAGGAATGAAGCCTATTTGGTCATGGTGGATGATTTTTGATATGTGTTGTTGAATCCGGTTTGCTAGGATCTTGTTAAGAATTTTAGCATCTATGTTCATCAAGGATATTGGCCTGTAGTTCTCTTTCTTTGTTGGATCTTTACCTGGCTTGGGTATCAATGTGATGTTAGCTTCATGAAATGATTTGGGGAGATTTCCTCTTACTATTGCTTTCATGGTATCCCAGAGGTTTTAGTAAGATGTTTCTTCATTTTCATTTGTTTCCAGGCATCTTTTAATCTCTGTTTTGATTTCCATGTTGAACCAGGAGTTGCTTAGCATCATGCTCTTTAGTGTCCATGTCTCCGGGTTTGGGGGGAACTTTGGTTTGGGGGGGAACTTTGTTGATTTATTTTTATTCCACTGTGGTCTGAGAAGGTGCATGGCAAAATCTCAATCTTATGAAATTTGTTTATGCTTGATTTATGGCCAATGATGTGGTCGATCTTACAGTACATTCCATGGGGTGATGAGTAGAATGTATAGTCTGTGGTTGCTGGGTAGTGTGTTCTGTAGGTATCAATTAAGTCTATTTGGTCAAGAGTCATATTGAGGTTCCAGATCTGCTTGCTGATTTTTTGTCTGATGATCTGTCTAGGGTTGTGACTGGGGTATTAAAGTCCCCAGCTATGATAGTGTTAGAGTCAATATCTTTTTTAAGTTTGCCTAGAAGCTGCTTTATGAAAGTTGGTGTTCCTATGTTGAGTGATATGTTTAGGATGGATATTTCTTATTGATGGATTGAAACTTTTATCATTATACAATGACCTTCTGTATCTTTTTAAAATTTTGATAGCTTAAAGGGTGTCTTGTCTATATTAAAATTTCAACTCCTGCTTTCATGTTCTGTTCACTTCCCATCTTCTTATTTTGAGTCTGTGAATGTCCTTTCTGGTGAGAGTCTCTTGGAGACAATATATTGTTGCCTCATGATGTTTGGTACATTTTGCTATTCTGTGTCTTCTCAGTGGTACATTTAGTCCATTCACATTCAGGCTAATTATTGAAATATGAGAGTTTATACCTGTCATTATGTTCTTATAGAGTTGTTGTTCCTGTTTGTTTGCTTTTGATTTTTGGGTCGATTCATGTGTGTTTTCAATCTTTTTCCTGCACTCATGTGAAAACGTTGTTCTTTTTTCCTTTTCTTCTGTGTTTAATACTTTCTCAAGTGTTTCTTATAGAGTTGGTCTAGAGGCAGTGTAAGTTCTTAGGGATTGAATATCTGGGAAAGATTTTAATTCTCCCTCATTGATAAAGCTTAGCTTAGCTGGGTAGGTTATTCTTGGTTGAAATTGTTTATCTTTGAGAACTTTGATGGTTAGGTTCCAAGTTCCCCTAGCCTGAAGTGTTTCTGTAGATAAATCTGCTGCTCTTGCTATTGGAGTACTACACAACCATAAAGAAGGACAAAATCATGAACTTCATAGCAATCTGGATGGAATTAGAGTTTATAGTACAGAGTGATCACTCATAGAAACAAAGAGCTGAGTATCACATGTTCTCACTCATAAGTGGACCTTGAACAACTACTGTATTACTATAAATGGCGGGAAACTGCGGGGAGGGGGGTGGGAGGGTAGGAAGGTGGGATTGACAGTAGTCAATATCTGCCTGGGGAAGAGGGGGGCACCTCATTGCTAAGGGTAACTGCATGGTGAATATTTGTATACCTAGTCCTAAATTGTACCCCACAATCTTAAATAAAAATTAAAAGAGGGGGGAAAAATCTGCTGCTGTTCTAATTGGTCTTCCTGGTAGGTAGTCTGACCTTTTTCTCTTGCTGCCTTTAGGATTTTTTCTTTTATACCTGCTTTGTTTAGGTGAATTACTATGTGTCTAGGAGTTGGTCTTCTCATTTGTTGTCTTGCAGGGGTTCTCTGAATCTTTTGTGTTTGAATTTTTGCATTACAGATGAGCCAAGGGAAGTTTTCTTGAATAATTTCATGGAATATTTGTTCCAGGTGGTCTCTGTCTCTCTCTCTCTCCTTACCTCAGGAAGTCCAATTAATCTTAGGTTCAGCCTCTTGAAATAATCGCTCATCTCTTGAAGGTTTTGTTCTGTCTTTTAAAGCTTCTTTTCTATGTTTTGGACAGTTTGGGATAGTTCTATATTTTTCATCCTCAAGCTCTGAGATTCTTCCTTCTGCTTGGATAATTCTGTTGTCCATGCTTATCAGTTTGTTATTTATTTCATTCACAGTATTCTTTACTGCTGCTATCTCAGTTATCAACTCTTTCCTATTTCTCTCTTGTCTCTCTTCAATTCTTTTTATTCTTTCTGTTAATATCTTGATATCTGGGTTTGTAGTTTGAGACCAGTCATTCTGGGGGCTCTTCATTGTTTGCATTCTGAAGTCTGTTTTCTCAGTGTCTGACCTCCCCGGGGTCTCTGTGAGACTCATGTTCTTCTTTTGGTTTTCTTTCATTTGTATAGATTTTTCCTCCCACCCCCCCATTCGTCCCCCTCCTTTAATTCTGTTGTTCATGGATGGAGAGGTTGCTTTTACTTCTGTTTGCTCAATCTCCTATTCGTTCTTATGTGGATCCTCTGGCTTTGTTCAATTCTGAAGCTGGACTGTGGGTTGGGGACTGTACTTTTGCAGTTTTGAGATTTAATTGAAGGGGGAACTGTGGTTAAAAATCTATCTGCAGATCCCAGTATCTACTGGCAGATGTATGGGCACCCTGGAACCCACTTCCCACTGCTTTACAACCTGTCCATGCAGTGAGAGTATAGGTGTGCTCCCTGGAAGCAAAACAAGGCAAGAAAAAGGAAAAGAATGGAAAAACAAGGAGAGGGTGCAAGAGGGAAAAGAGTAAGAGGGAAACCAGACAGACTACCAACTTACAAATGAAAAGAGACACAAAGAGAAGAGTAAACAAAACTAAAACATACCAATATCATACAAACACACAGTCCAACAGTAACCTCACTATTGATGTACTCTTCCCATACACAAATAGGAAGTCTAAAGAATAGAAGAAAAATCAGTAAAATAACAGGAACAAATCAAGTACAAAAACATTATCAAAAACAGAAAGAGAAAAAACTAAAACAAAAAAACAAAAATGGGCAAAACAGAAAAAAATAAAAACAAGGAACCCCTCTCTCTCTGAGGCCATTCCTGTGAGTCCAACGTCCTTTTGGCTCTGATCTCTAGCTCTCAGTGCAGGCTGACAGAGTTGGCAGGCTGAGGTGCTCACAGCTTGGGTCAGATGGCCCCGGCCTACTGCAGAAGGGGGGTGGATCAGATTTGCACTCACTGGGCTTGCTGCCTATCAAGTCTGCCACTGAGATCTGACCTGTGTCTGACCCAGCACAGGGGAGGAGCTTCAGTCTCTCCCAGTTTGTTGAGATTACCCTAGGTCCCATCTTGGAGGCTGGGTGGAACCGGCAGCGCTGGGCGGAGCAATGCAGATCTCTGCCTGGTCCTGGGACAGAGACCATGGCTGCTGAAGGCGTCTCCTCACTGGGCACGGGGCCCCTCTCCGACTCTTCCCAGTCCTCTCTCTCCACGGATCAGATCCAGGGCTCCAGCTGGTCCGCTCTAACAGGTGATGGTGTGGGCCAGGCACCAGGCGATGAGAATCAGCCGGATTTGGAAGGCTTTTCTCAGGAACATCTCGAGCATCAGATGATTCTGAGCACAATCTTGTGCACCCACGCTCTAATCTCAGGGCGGTGGGGGCTTGCAGTCGCCCTAAGAGGGTGCATGAACCCGAGTCTCCCCTGAGACGAACCTTCACTCTCGCACCAGCGCCCGCCTACTCACACAGAGGGTCTTCATGGACACTTGCTTTTCCGGAGACTCTCACAGTCCAACCCGTCCAGTGGTCGTCTTAAGCTTCTGATATTTTTTTTTAAAAGAGTTAGGGAGCCGAGCTCGGTGGCTCAGCCTGTAATCCTGCACCTTTGGGAGGCTGAGGTGAGTGGATTGCCTGAGGCCGCGGGTTCGAGACCCGCCTGGGCAGCGAGACCTCATCTCTACAATAAATCAAAAAATCAGCCGGGCGTGGTAGCGCATGCCTGTAATTCCGGCTACTCGGAAGGCTGAGGCAGAAGGATGGCCGGAGCCCAGCAGGTCGAGGCTGCGGTGGCCGGGAGCGGCCACTGCACTCCAGTCTGGGCGACCGAGTGAGACTCCAACTCAAAAAAAAAAAAAAAAAAAGTTAGGGAATATACTAGATCCCAGGAGTCGTAACTATGCCTCCAGATTCTGAATCTGAAATGTGTGATTATACCCACTATGGTCTGAATGTTTGTGTCCCCTGCAAAAATTTGAATGTTAATATTCTAACCCTCAATGGTATCAAGGGGTAGAGTCTTCACCGGACACAAAATCTACCAAAGCCTTGATCTTGGACTTCCTAGCCTTCAGATCTGTGATAAATAAAATTCTGCTGTTTATAAGATATCCAGTTTATGGTATTTTATTATAGTAGCCCAAGTGAATTAAGACACCCAGTGAAAAGATTAATCTTCTCTCAGATTGGCTCAGGGGATGGTAGAGGACCAAGATGGGTATCTCAGTGACTCAGCAGTGAATAGCTGAGAAGAGCAAAGGAAAAACAAATGAACAAGACGATACAAAAACAAAACACCAGGGAGAGGGAGCAAGCCCTCCTCATCTAAACGGAGTTCCTATAATGGTCGGGTGGCAGAAGATATTCATGATACTTGAAACCAAATGTTACATGTTATCGTCTACTCAGATGTTTCTTTTGGAGATTTCTATTTTCTCCAGTCACCCACTCTAATCACTGAATCTAGATCGACATCTTCTCTGAGCGGATGATAAATCCCCCCTGGCTTCCCACCCCTACACATGAACCTCACCATGTAAACCACGGCAGACAGGCACAGAAAAGCCAGGACCGGATCTTGATAACAAGCAGTGAGATGTCAGTTTGATAGAATGAAAGCAAACCCCTTTTATTTATTAGAGCTCAACAAGCTGAAATAAAACAAGTTAAAACCAAACAGCAATTTTTCAGGATAAGGGGAGGGAAGCCAGGACCGTAGTGCACAGTAATGTTGTACTTCAGACCGGTCAGAAAGTAAGCCTTCCTGATTCTGCTTTTGTTGACCTTTTGTCTTCTCTCTTTTTTCTCCTCTCTGCATTAAACTAGCTACTCAAAACGCTTCCTGTGGATGTGTGATGCTCTCGTTGTGCTCCGTTCTGCCAAAACCAGCAACCATGGCTAACCTTTCCATGCCAAGCAAAGGCTGGCTGCTGTCCCGTGCGACCGAGCAGGTTGCTCGCTGCATAAAAACGCCTGCCCCAAACGGTGAGCGGGGCTGGAGTCCAGCCTGCACCTGCTCAACAAGCGTCGGGCTGCAGCACGGGGCTTGCATCCCTCAGTGGGCCGGGCATCTTTTTCTAATCTACACAAAGGTCTCTGTTGGAAAAGGCTGAAATTCAGAGACTGCCATCGCTTTCAAGCGGCTCTAGAAAATCCAACTTCTGAATGACAGGCTCCAGAAGTCCCACAGGCCCCTCCATCTGAAGACGTACCATTCTGCCCTCTCGTCACCGTGACTTGGAGCCTGAGCCATTAAATGAACCTGCCCAACCCCTGACCATCAGCACTTGTGCCTTCAGTGGAAACTGCCAAACCTTTATGCCACACAGAACAAACAGCAAAGGCTACAAAGGTCTGCTTGCGGCCAGCGAGCTAAGCAAAACTCAGCCTCTTTATTTACATTGTTTATATGTCAGACCTGCTAGAGTCCAAGCTCTCTGAGCGCACTTGCATATTTGGCTGGTAGTGGTAAGTATCAACTTCTGGGGACCTCCTCTTTCCTGGGACTCGACCATTTGGGTGTCAGCTGTCTGACTGACTTGCTGGATGCCGTCACAGTCCCATGCCTCAGTCTTTCCAGTCCTCTGCCCTGCAAGGCTGCCCATCCTTTCCACGGTGACGAACGTGATCCAGGCCCAACATATAACCCAACACAGGGGAAGTTCCGATATGGCCCATGTGATGAGGCTGACAGTATGGTGTGTCTTATGGGCTCCAAAATGCTAAACTTCACACGTGTTTTTCTGTTTAAATGCTATTTTTATGGTTTCCTTAAATGCCTGTTATAAATATCTCATCCAGTAAGCCAAAAAGGGTTCAAAATATCATCATTTTTATTAACAACAAGAACACAACACACATCCACTCAGGTAAAGACTCCAGAGCTAAATTCTAGAAAGCGAGGATTTATGAAACCAAATCCTGCCCTTGAAAGCTGCCCCAAAATGCTGCGTCATTTCTCACAAGAGCCCTACTGAGGGTGGCCTGGTTGTAGACAGGATTCCAGAGAAGCTTCAGGAGGGCAGCAGGACTGAGGAAGCGGGCCCCGGCTCTGAGGCATCTCAGAACAGCTCAGCAGACTCACTCCTTGGCCCTCAGTTTTTCCTGAGGCTGGCCCTGCGGCTGCATCTTCTGCCTCCCTGACTTGATGCCTAGAAAGTAGGTCCAATCGCTGAGCTGTCTGCAGTTCTTGCCTTACCCACAACATCTCTGCATTTCCCCCTCAATGTAAGAGGTGGTTTCTGTGCCTGCCTTTGTAATGAGATCATGACCTTCTTCCTGAAAACCCAGAGCATTTCTTACTTTGTTCAGGAGAAGACCCTAAAATCTCAAGTTTTTCCAGGACTTTTTTAGAAAATTAACTAAGAATATTTTTAGAAATAATGACTGAATATTCACATAATTAATATTATAGCTGTAGTCTTGCACTCTTTGATGGGACACAGGAACACCTTCGTTTTCCAGCCTCTGCAGCCCTCTCTCCTTAGAGACAGTCCTAGATGAAGGATCATACAATCTCTGGACATCAAAACCCACCCCAACATTACTTACTTTTCTTAACATCACTATTTTTGGCTGCGTCGTTACTGTTATCTGCATGTTGATATCATTTATCTTGCCTTTCTATGATTCTCACGGTCTCATAACTCAATTTTTGTTATTGTCTAGATGAGGAGAATGAGAAATACAGAACCAGACTTTGGATGAAGTTGATGTTATAGATAGCAAAAGAGAAAAGAAGGAAAGAACTGGGTCCTTGATGAATGTTTACTGTGGCAAAATATATAATAACATAAAATGTGTCATTTTCATCATTTTTAAGGGTAAAATTCAGTGCCATTAATTATATTCACAGTGTTATACAACTATCGCAACTATGTATTTTTGCTGCCCCAAACAGAAATGCTGTGACTACTAGCCAATAGCTCCCCGGCCCCTTCTCTCCAGCCCTGGCAGCCTTCAGTCTGCTTCCTGTCTTTATGCATTTGCCCATTCTAGATATTTTATACAAGTGGAGTAATACTTGTCCTTTTGGATCTGGCTTATCTTACTCGCACTTCACATGATGTTTTGTTGAAGAATGTGTCAGAACTTCATTCCTCTTCTAAGGCTGAATGATGCTTCTGTGTGCATATATGTACAGCATGTGTGCATCCACTCACCTGCTGATGTTGTGGGTTGTTTGTACCTCATGGTGACTGTGAAGTATGCTGCAATGAACATCAGCATACAAGTGTCTGCTGGAATTCCTCTTCTCCCTTCAGAGAAATTACTGGCTCATCGACGAGGGGAGATTAAAAAAAATCTCTGAAAGTATCCTTTGGAGGGTGAGCCTCTTGTAGTCCAGGCTTCGTCCACCAGGTGAGTGTTCTAGGAACCCATCAGCATCAGAGTACCAGCTAGCGTTGTTGTCAGAGGCTGCATTGGGCTTCAGAGAATTATTTTTGGGGATTTTTTTCCAACATGTTGCCCATTTCATGTGTGATTTATGAGCTCACTTGTCCACACTGCACTGAAGGTTCAACAGCTTCTGACCCAAACGGCATGACCCCCATGCTCCACCCTCCCTGCTCACCCTCCCTATCCACCTATTGGTGATCTCACCCCAAGTGACTTTTTGTGCTTCCCCAGATTTAAAAAGTCCTCAAAAGGAAACATTTTGCTGATGTGGAAGAGGTGAGAAACCAAAAAGGGCAGAAGCACTGAGACGCTTCAAAATCGATAAGTTCGAAAGTTATTTTGAGCAGTAGAAAAACATCTGGATAGGCATATTGCATCAGAAGGTGCTTTGAAGGTTTTATTTAGACTGAAGTCTAAACACATAAGAATAAATATATTTTTAATAAATAAATTTGAGGGGGTGGGTCCCTGCCTATCTTTTTGAGGAACCACCAAGTTGTTTTCACAGCAGCTGTACCATTTCCACTCCCATCAGCAATGTTTGAAGGCTCCAATTTCTCCAAATCCTTTCCAACACTTATTTTACTTTTTTTTTTAAATTACAGCCATCCCAGCAGGTATGAAGTGGTATATAGTGGTTTCAATATGCCTTTCCGTAATGATTAATGTTGTCCTGCATCTCTTCACAGGCTTTTTTGCTATTTGTATGTCTTCTTTGAAGAACTGGTTATTAAAGTCCTTGCCCATATTTCAATTGGGTTGTTCATCTTTCTGTTGTTGAGTTTTAGGAATTCGTTATATTGTCTGAACAGAAACTTTTATCAGAGATATGATTTGCAAATATTTTCTCCCATTCTGTAGGTTGTCTTTTCACGTCCTTTACAATGTCCTTTAACAAACAAAAGTTTGTAGCTTTGATGAGGTCCCATTTATTTACTTTTTGTTGTTGCTGTTCTTGCTTTTGGTATAATATCTAAGAACCACTGCCAAGTGCAAGGTCATGACAATTACCCCTACGTTTTCTTCTAAGAGTTTTATAGTTTTCGCTCATATTTAGGTTGTTGATCCATTTTGAGTTGATTATTGTATGGTGGGAGGAGGAGGCACAACTTCATCCTTTAATAGGTGGAAATCCAATTATCCCAGCATCTCTGCTGAAGATAATATTCTTTCCCCATTAAAGGGACTTGGCCCCTGGTTAAAAATCAACTGACCATAGATGGGGTTATTTCTGGACTCTCAATTCCATTCCTTTGGTCTATACATCATTTTTTACACTCTTGATGAGTTTTTGAATTGCTAAATTAACCCACCCTGATGGTCACATTCGTTTTCTATTGCTATTGCTTCTCGCCCTTTTGGCTAAGATCAAGTGTATTTCCTACTGGCTGCATTCTTTCATGGCAAATCTAGGGGAGAATCCATTTCCTGGCATTCCAGACTTTAAGGGTCACTCATATTATTCAGTCCGGGCATTCCTTCCACCTTCAAAGGCAGCAATGATAGGTTGAGTCCTTTCCACACTGATCCCTCCTGACTTCCGAGCTAACATCACATCTCCTTCTCCAGCTCTGACTCCTCTTCTGTCTCCCTCTTCTACTTTTTTTTTTTTTTTGAGTAGGACTCTCACTGTGTCACCCAGGCTGGAGTTTAGTGGCACACTCACAGCCACTGTCACCTCTACATGCGATTTTTCTGCCTCAGCCTTTCAAGTAGCTGAGACCATAAGCACATGCCACCACAACCAGCTAATTTTTTTTTTAATTGAGGCTGGTCTCAAACCTTGGGTTCAGACAATCCTTTTGCCTCTGCTTCCCAAAATGCTGGGGTTATAGACGTGAGCCACTGCACACAGCCTCCATCTCCCACTTCTTTTTTTTTTTTTTTTTTGAGAAAGCAGAGTTTATTAAGAGGACAGAAAAGCTCCCACAGTGGGGGGGACCCAAGGGGATTGCCCCCTCTTCCACTTTGAAAGACCTGTGTGAACACATTGGACTCACCCAGATAACCCAGATTAACTTCCCTATTATAAGTCAGCTGATTAGCAACCTTAATTCCATTCATAACCTTATTTCTTCTTTGCCATGTAACATAAATATTCATAGGTTTCTGGAATTAGGACATGGACATCTTTGGAGAGCCATTATATTGCCTACCATAGCCACTCTAGCTCTGGACTTGCAGCCACTCGATACAATAAATTTCTCTACGAGGTCTAACAATTAGGTTAGTGAACTCATCCTGGAAAAAAATGCTACATACTACATTGCTGAGTATCACTATGGTCACCTTCGAAGTACGCCCCTTGGGAAGATATTTGCTGATACCAGCATCTCGTCTAACCATCAAAGCAATTTTGGAACTGTTTCTCTGGAATGACCATCAGAGTTGTCACTGCAAGAATGTCAGAGTTTGAATTAGAGCAACAAACAAATATTAAATTTCTTGTTAAATTTGGCAAGAGTGGACGTGAAATCAGGGACATGTTAGTCCAAGTGTATGGGAATAATTCCATGAAGAAAATGGCAGTGCACAAATGAATTAAACATTTTTCTGAGAGGAGAGAGTCAATGATGAAGCGAGGTCAGGATGGCCAGTAACAAGCAGAACTAACTAAGATATTGCAAACACTTGTCAAATTGCACATCAAAATCCTCAGTTGACTGTGAGAAGTATAGCAGACCAAATAAACATTGATATATTAGCAGGAAAATCTTAACTGAAAATCTTGGCATGAGAAAGGCGTGTGCAAAAATGGTCCCAAAGGAGCTCTTGCATTATGACAGTGCACCAGCTCACACAGCACTGAGAGGGAGTTTTTAGGCAGTAAACAAATAACAGTATTGGAACACCCTCCCTACTTATCTGATCTGGCCCCAGTGACTTTTTTCTTTACCCAAAGATAAAAGAAATATTGAAAATAAGGCATTTTTATGGCATTGAAGATATTAAGGGTAATGTAAGGACAGCTCTGATGGCCATTCCAGAAAGAGTTCCAAAATTGCTCTGACAGATGAACTAGGCCCTGGCATTGTTATACAGCTTCCCAAGGGGAGTACTTCGAAGGCGACCTTAGTGATATTCAGCAGTGAGGTATGAAGAACTTTTCTGGGACAAGTTTGAGAGCTTAATTGTCAGACCATGTATGTTTAAAGCCTACACAATTTAAAGTCTGATTTATTCACCATCATGTCCCTATCACTACTCAGCACAGTGCCTGGAATATAATATATGCTTGATAAATGCTGTTGAAAGATTCATTTATTGATGCCCTCGGTGTCTAGATAGTTTAGGCTAGTGTTTTTCAACCTCGATCCCCCAGAGCCTCAAGGTCCCACCACTGTGCCTTAGGGACCACCTGAGGTAAGAAGGGGAAACTTCTGAGGAGGAGGCTGAGTTGGGACCCCACTCCTAGTCTAGCTTCAAGCAAAGCTATCTGCCTAGACTATTGATTTCACATTTTGAGCTTCTGTGTAAAATTTTATTACTAATAAGGGATTCTACTGTTTTAAAAAATGTAAAAAATCACTGGGATTAGGTAATTGACAGTACAACACAATTTCAAACATTTGCCTCATGAAGATGTTGGTTTTATCAGATGAAATGAACCAGCTGCCTAGGTAAGCTACCTTTGTCATGGGAAGTATGTGCTTCATGTAGTGCCCAGCTGAAATTGGGCTGAGTAGACTCAGAACAAGAAATAGTCTCTTTACAACTTAGCATTCTAAATACAGTTTCCTATTCAATTCACCAAATATTTTCTTTCAATTTAGCAATCCCTGTAGCCCTGGAAGTTTCACAGTGGCCCTTGGAATTCAGTTAGAAGTGAAGAACTGCCTCTTCCAAGCTACTGGAAAAAGAAAAACAACAGTGAGCATTATTAAGTGCTTACTGTATGCCAGGTATTATGTAAGCAATTTACATACATTATCCCTAATGGGTATGTAGTTCTTGCCAAAGTCTCGCAGAGTATACAGTATCTCCACTTTACTGATAAGAACACCAGATTAATGAATATTAAATAAACTGTCTAAGGTCACTCATTAAGAGATCTTCTAGGTCTGGCACGGTGACTCAAGCCTGTAACTCCAGCACTTTGGGAGGTCAAGGTGAGGGGATTGCCTGAGCCCACAAGTTCAAGACCAGCCTGGGCAAGTTGGCAAGACCTCATTTTTCATCATAACTGTCATCACTTCCTAAAATATTTTTTTAATTGCCTGTGTTTCTCATTGTAATATAAGTTCACAACTGTCTTTTTTATTATTCACTGCTGTATCCTAAATGCATAAAACAGTACATAGCACATAGTGTAAGCACTTATAAATATTTGTTGAATTAATAAATCATTTCTTGAGCTCCTACTATGTAACCATTATCTTAACCATTAGGGCCAAATGCTTGGATATTGGTATCAGAATGATATGAGTCTGATGCTAACTCTTTTACTAGTTGTATCATGTTAGGCAAGTTACTTAATCTCTCTAAACCTCAGTTTCCTCATCTGTATAATAGAAAATCATATATATTTCATGACATGATTGTGAAGATTAAAAGAGAAAAGTTTATAGCATTAAACGTCTACATCAAAAAGATAGGGAGATTAGAAATTAACAACTTAATCTTAAACCTCAAAGAATTAGAAAAACAAGAAGAGTCCAAACCTAGAGCAAGCAGAAGAAAAGAAATAACAAAGATCAGAACAGAACTTAATGACACCAAAAATAGATATAAAAGATCAACAAATCAAAAAGTTGGTTTTCAAAAGGATAAACAAAATTGACAGACTGCTAGCTAGACTAACCAAGAAAAAAGAGAAAACTCAAACAAATTCAATAAAAAATGACAGATGGGACATAACAACTGATGCCACAGAAATAAAGATCATCAAAACCTACTATGAACACCTCTGTGGCAGCAAACTGGAAAACTTAGAGGAAATGGATAAATTCCTGGAAACATACAACCCCCCAAGACTGGACCAAGATGAAAGAGATACTTTGAACAGACAAATAATGAGCAATGAAATTAAATCAGTTATAGGAGAGCTTGTACCCATCCTATTGAAACTGTTCCAGAAAATTGAGAAGGGACTCCTTAGTAATTTATTCTATGAAACTACTGATACCAAAACCAGACAAGGATACAACAAAAAAAGAAAACTATAGGCCTATTTCCCTGATGAATATAGACGCTAAAATTCTTTTTTTTAGTTGGAGTCTCACTCTGTCACCCAGCCCAGCCACCGCAGCCTCGACCTGCTGGGCTCCGGCGATCCTTCCGCCTCAGCCTTTCAAGAAGCTGGAACTATAGGTGCGCTACCACGCCCGGCTCATTTTGATTTATTGTAGAGATGAGGTCTCACCAAGTTGCCCAGGTGGGTCTCGAACCCGCGGGCTCAGGCAATCCACTCTCCTCAGCCTCCCAAAGGTGCGGGATTACAGGCTGAGCCACCGAGCCCAGCTGATGCTAAAATTCTTAACAAAACACTAGCAAACTGAATTCAACAGCATATCAAAAAATTATTCATCACAACCACGTGGGTTTTATTCCAGGGATGCAAGGATGGTTCAACATCCACAAATTAATAAACATGATACACCACATAAACAAGCAAAAATAAAAACCATATGATCATCTCAATAGATGCAGAAAAGACATTCAGCAAAATTCAACATTCTGTCATGATAAAAGCACTCAACAAACTGGGCATTGAAGGAATATATCTCAAAATAATAAGAGCCAAATATGACAAAACTACAGTCAATATCATACTTAACTGGGAAAAGTTAAAAGCATTCCCTCAGAACAGGAACAAGACAAAGATGTCCAGTCTCATCACTCTTATTCAACAGTGTACTGGAAGTCCTGGAAAGAGCAATCTAACAAGAGAAAGAAGTAAAAGGTATCCAACTTGGCAAGGAGGAAGTCAAACCTCCCTGTTCATGGATGACATAATTGTATACCTAGAAAACCAGAGAGACTCCTCCAAGAAGCTTCTAGACCTGATAAATACTTCAGTGAAGTCTCAGGATGCAAAACAAATGTACAAAAATTGGTAGTATTCCTATACATGAATAACACTCAAGCTGAGAGCCAAATCAAGAGCTCAATCACATTTACACTATCCCTCCCATTCCCAACCCCCCCCAAAAAACCTAGGAATACACCTAATTAAAGAAGTGAAAGATCTTTACAATGAGGACTACAGAACACTGATGAAAAAAATTGTAGACAACATAAACAAATGGAAAAATATCCCACGTTCATAGATTGGAAGAAGAATCAATATTGTTAAAATGACTATACTGCCCAAAGCAATATACAGATTCAATGCAATCCCAGTCAAAATACCAACTTCATTCTTCACAGAACTAGAAAAAAAATACTAAAGTATATATGGAATAAAAATATTTTTTAAAGCCTGAACAGCAAAAGCAATTCTAAGCAAAAAGACAACTATGGAAGCATCACACACCTGGCTTCATATTAGACTATAAGGCTACAGTAACTAAAACAGCATGGATAATTATACAAGAATAGACGGGTTAAGCAAAGTAACAGAAAAGAAACCAGAAATAAAATCATATTCCTACAGCCAACTGGTCTTCGGAAAAGTCAACCTAAATAAACAATGGGGAAAGGACACCCTACTCAATACATAATCCTGGGAAAACTGGCTAGCCATATGCAGAAGAATGAAACTGGATCCCTATCTCTTACCATACATAAAAATTAACTCAAAATGGAGGCTTAATATAAGACCTGAAACTACAAATATCCTAAAATAAAACCTAGGGAACACTCTGTTGGACATTGGCCTAGACAAAGAATTTATGAAAAAGACCCCAAAGCAACAGCAACAAAAACTAAAATAGACAAATGGAACTTAATTAAACTAAAAAGCTTCTGTGCAACAAAAGAAATAATTAACAGAGTGAACAGAAAACCTACTGAATGGAAGAAAATATTTACAAATTACACTTTAAAGAGCTAATATCCAGAATCTACAAGCAACTCAAATAATTCAACGTGAAAAAAACAACCACATCAAAAAATGGGCAAAGGACATGAATACACACTTCTAAAAGAAGACACACAGCAGTCAACATATGAAAAAATGCTCAACATCACTAATCATCGGTGAAATGTAAATTAAAACCACAATGAGATATCACCTTACACAAGTCAGAATGGTCATCATTGGAAAGTCAAAGAACAACAAATGTTGGTGCAATTGCAAAGAAAAGGGAACTCTCCTCTGCTATTGGTAAGACTGGACACTAGTTCAATCTCTATGGAAAACAGTCTGGAGATTTCTCAAACAACTAAAAATTGAATCACCAGTTGACCCAAATGAATAGGGCTGGAGATCATCATCCTAGGCGAACTGATTCAGAAGCAGAAAACCAAACACTGCATGCTTTCACACATCTATGGGAGTAAATGCTCACAAAGATAGAAATAATAGACACCAATAAGGAGGGAGGTAAAGGGGGACTACAGTTCAAAAGCTACCTATGGGGTACAACGTTCAACGTCAGGGGAATGGGCCTCCTGAGACCTAATCTCCACCACCACACAATATGTCTGTGTAACCAACATGCATGTGAACCCCTGAAACTTAAATTAAATTAATAAGACGAGAAAAAGTCATAATGCATGAAGAACTTTACATAATGTCTGAAAGCATCTTAGTATGAATATAAATAAGAAAAATAAGAATCAGAAAGGTTAAAAACCCAAAGTCAGACAGATAAATATAAAAATATGAGACTAAGCTAGATATGGGACATAGACTTCTACCACTGGAAGATTTACTTGTGTTTGATTTGTCATGAAACTAGAGTGAAACAAACAGCTTTTTCCCACCATTTATTCTTGTACCCCAAAAGCAGAGGGAATCTTTGTTTTTAAGACTTGTCATTTAGGTATTTATGTATTTATCTGTTTTTGAGTAATGGTCTCACTCTGTTGCCCAAGTGGGAGTGCAGTGGCATGATCATGGCTTACCACAGCCTTGACCCCTGGGCTCAGACAGCCCTCTCGCCTCCACCTCCCAAAGTGCTGGGATTACAGGCATGAGTCACCGCACCTGACCATTCTTCTATTTTCATTTATTCACACGACAAATCTATGACTAGGAACTTATGAACACAAGTCATGTACTTCAATTACAAGGAGTAGAAAGAACCAAGAGAGTGCTAAGGAAATTCAGGGGAGAGTGTCATACCACTCTTTCTTTGCAGGCGAGAACAGTCTCCTCTTTCTTTCTCCAGTCCTACCCCACATAGCAGTTTCTTTGTAAACACAAATACACAAGACATACGTTCCTTTTTCTCCTAAGTGTTAAGCATTCTTGCTCACGTTTCTAACTCCAATTTCTCAAAACAAAAATGCATAGATAATCTTTGGGGGTGTAAACCAGAGTACCTTCTATTCATCTCATCTGGTCCGCACACTCCTAAGTGGTGCCTCTGGGTACACCATGAAAAGAACTTTAATTAAGAGCAAACATACTTGGGTTTTACTTATCTTTGGTCCAATAATCAGACTAGAGAGTTCATGGAGTGGGGAAAAGCAGACACTTTTTTCCCCAAAGCTTTTGTCAACTTCTGCAGTTATTTTATAAAACCACATATACTGTATGAGATTATTTACAACCTCTAGAGAGAACTAATATGCAGCATTAGTGTACATGGATATCGTCATGTGTTAAAAGAAACACACTTGTGGTGGGCTTATAACTAAGGAATTTTGAGGTTGAATTCAGAGCTTATTGGGGTAAGGGAGTGATTCATAGGGATGTTGATATTTTAAGCATTTTCTACTCAACAGAGGAATTCAGGGATTATCCTAGGAGAAAAGAAGGAAAAAGCTACATGTCTCAACTTTTATTTTTAACGAGGGTAAGTTTGCAGCAGGTCAAGAATTGGATGGTCCATTTGCCAAGTCTCTGTTTTACATATGCACTGAGTTTCTGTTTTATTTTTGCCATCTTATTACTTTCAAAAAAATGTTGCCAAGAGTCACTCCTGTCGTGTTGTTTAGCCAGCAGTCCAAATACAAAGCTATTCATTGTTGGAAGAACTAGTTCAGAGTCACAGATGCGATGTGAGTGTTGGAAACATTCCCATTTGGAAGGCTCTGTGCTTCACACTGAATAAAACGGTGTGATATTTACCACTGCTTAATCCCGAAGCTCCTCCTCCTGCTATTTTTGGTAACTTCCATGTATTTTTTTGACTACATCTGGACTGCAAATATAAAAAGTGCATTGGCTATAAGCAAGGCTGTGACAATAAGACACAGTCCTTGCCTTCACTGCTTTCACTCAAAGGCCTGGAACTCGGGCTGACGATTTTGTTTCAAAAGGCAAAGCCCCTAGGCAGACCTAAGACTCACCTGCACTGGAAAATCGGAAACTGTAGTATCTGCTACAAAGAAGTCAATATTTAAGGCTGTTGTCTTCATGTGCCTGTTAGCACAACCAGTGAACATACACACTCAGCGAATGCCAGCTGGAGGAAGGTGGCGTGTTACCGCTAACCTGCTCTTCCACTCTCAACCTGTGTTACTTTGGCCAACTTAATTTCTCAGTTTCTTTCCCTTTACACTGAAATGATAAATTGCCTGTCTCATAGGTGTGTGATAATTAGATGTGACAATACATCTAAAGTGCTTATCACAGTGCCTGATACACTGTAAATGATCTCTACATTTGGACATTATTTCTGATTCACTTCTTCTTGAGTGCTTGTAAAAATAACACATTTCAGCAAATCTTTTCTAAAATAAATTTATTCATTTTCCTATAAGAGCAAAGATTTGTATGAGACCCTCCATAAATAAGTGGAGAATTATAGAGTCCTGAAGTACATAGGATACAGCCCTGGCCTGATTGGATCAACTTAAGATCTTCCATTCTGGGCACTCCTGTCTTAGGCACAGTTGATTCCATCCTATTGAGAAGCCCACAGGCTCTCTGAGCTTCCAGTGGCACATGCTCCTGGAACAGGCGAGACATGAAAAGGGTAAGCAACTCTTGCCCCGCCCTCTTCAGGCTCTGCCCCCCACTAGGCTGAGCTCCTGAACCAGTTCCTTTGGCTCCGTATTCAACAGCTCTCTGGATCCCAGCGTTCATGAACTCACATCTCCTTCTGCTGTTGCAAGGCTTTTGGCCTCTGGTTCTCTTGGGATCCAGAGTTATTCTGTCTCATAGACATGGCTTGTGTTCCTATATCCAGTTAACTCTGAATAAAGAATTATAGGCACGCACACAGGAAAACTATCATTAACCCAAGTACACAGAAGACAAACCTATTCAAAAGGCCAGATACACGCAGTCAAAGCAATTGGAGAGAAGTCACCATAAAGACATGGGGGAACAGACCTTTCAGCTCCAATGGGGTTTCTGGTTATTCATGTGTTCAATGAAGAATATGGTATTCTGAAAGCCAAAATATCTGCTTTGTGATAGGCTGATGTATGAGAATCAATTTGGAAATATTTAAGTCCTAACAACAAAGGCACTCAGCTCATTAATTCTTTTTTTTTTTTTTTTTTTTTTGGCAAACATGTGGAGAAGTAGGAGCAATGGCTGGTATTTGTTGAACATGACCTATGTCAGACAATTCTAAGTCCTGGAAGACAATCATCATAATAGTGAGAGAACAGCTCTACACTACTTTGTAGAGAAAGATCACTCTTTACAGAGTACACCGAGGCACAGACATATCAAACAATTTGCCCAAGGTCACATGGCTAGCAAGTAACAAAACCAAGTATTTTCCACGTACAAGGCACTTTGCCATAGGGTGAGGACACAAAAGTAGTAAGATTCGTCTCTACCTTCACAGAGTTTACATTCAAGCAAAAAAGCCAGCAAAAAAGAACAAACAAGAGAATTTCAGATAAATACAATAAAAGGAATAGAAATGAGACAAAGAATGCTGGGGAAGTTACTTCCAGGAAGGTGGTTGTTAGGGGCTGAACCGAGTGTCCCCAAATCCTTACACTTGAAATCAAACCACAGTAGTCTAATAAGAGGCCATTGAAGCCGGGCTCGGTGGCTCAGCCTGTAATCCTGCGCCTTTGGGAGGCTGAGGCGAGTGGATTGCCTGAGCCCGTGGGTTCGAGACCCGCCTGGGCAGCGAGACCTCATCTCTACAATAAATCACAAAATCAGCCGGGCGTGGTAGTGCATGCCTATAATTCCGGCTATTTGGAAGGCTGAGACAGAAGGATCGCTGGAGCCCAGCAGGCGAGGCTGCGGTGGCTGGGAGCGGCCACTGCACTCCAGTCTGGGCGACCGAGTGAGACTCCAGCTCAAAAAAAAAAAAAAAGAAAAGAAAAAAAAGAGGCCATTGAAGAGGTATCTAAGGTAAGCTGAAGTCGCATGAGTAGGGCACGGATCCAATACGCTGATGCCCTCATAAAAAGAGGCAACCAGAACACAGACACAAGGAGAATAGGCCTGCCACCACCTCAATCACACACTTCCAGCCTCGATAACCAAGAAAATCAGTGTCTGTTGCCAAAGACACCCAGACTGCGGTACTTTGTTGCAGGAGCCCTAGTAAACCAATGGTGAAAGGAGGCCTCTCTCTAAAGTGAGGACATTTAAAATGAGGACCTGCAGCATCAAGAGAGTGGAAGAGATTTAAAAAGCAACAGCAGAGAGTCCTTGAGGCGAGAAGGAAAGGCTTCAAGCATTCTTCTAGTTTCAGAAGTAATCTTAGTCCCTTCATGGACAAACGCTTTGCAATTTGGAAGGTGTCACACAGCATCTGTCTCAATTAACCATCATAACAACCATACGAGGATGTTACAAATAGCTTCATTCTACAGCTAGAACAAAGGCACCAGACACAAGAACCAGAACTTGCATCCAGTTTGCCTAGTGCCAATATTCTTTTCATTATACCAAAATTTCCTCCTAACCAAGAACATTCTAATTTTGTATAAAGAGCTCTAGGAATCTTATGATATGTTATCCTAAGAATCTTATAATGAAAATCTTATTTCATTATTTTTAATGAAAATCATTATTTCATTAAATTGAATCTTGTATCTTAAGGAATCTGATGGCCATGTCTATACAGGGAAAGGCCTATTAAGAATTAAGAAATTATAAATGATTATATTTGATTATATGATTATATTTTCTCCTACCCAAGTCTTTCACCTATCCAAGTCTTCTGGATAGTTCCATTTTTATCTCTTCATAAGCTTTATGCCCTTACCCCCACAACCTCCTCTCCTTGTTCTTAGTAATGAGGTGTTATGAGTTTTATTGGATTTTTCATTTGTTTTGTGACTAAGATATTTTAATTGCTGTAATTCCCCTTTAATTTTAATTGGATAGACCCTTCCATAACCCAGAAACCCATAAATTCTCTTCAAAATGGCTTTGGGTTTAACTACAACCTTGGCAAAATGGAACCTCAACAACCACCTACAGTGCTTGCCAGCAGGGCATGGGGAAGCAGGGTAGGCAAAGGACATCTCCACATAACACATGTGTTCTAAGTACAAAATTACAATAATTAGAGATGGCAAAGGCTAAGCAGTTTATCTCCAGGAAGGTCAAGGAAAGAGTATAAAAATGTTTAGTCTAGACCCAGTCCCATTCTCTTAATGCCACATAAAGTGAGCAAACCATGTATGTCTTTTCTAGCAGACAATTACATGATCTAATCAAATATAGTTTTAGCACATTTGTACACTGTCGTGACCCATAACTCCATCATACTTCACAATTAGTTGTTCCCCTGAAGTATTCGGGAATTTGAAGGAATAAACAAAACGCTGTATCTATTAAGTGATTCAACAAATATTACTGAGAGTCTATTATGGAGGAAAGACACTATTAGCACTGTGAAGTTCATAACAATAGTTGAGAATAAGGCCAGCCCTTGAAATGAAGGCAAAACTCTAACAGAAAGGTGTCATCTATAGTCATACCTATAACTCAAGGCAGAATTTGGCAAGTTGTGGAGAAAGGGTTGAGAAGTGAAAGGGAGAACTCACACTTAATTGTGATCATTACAGAGTTTTTTATGGAAGAGAAACTCTCTTAAACTGGACCATGAAAGGTGATTAGGATTTCAGCTGATAGGACTGCAACTGATAGATGACCAAGGGCTTACTTTCAGAAACAGGAAAAAAGATGAGCAAAAACAAGAAAAAGCGAAGAATTTTCTGGGGACAGTCTGATGTGAGTGTACAGGTCAGGCTGGGAAGCAACTAACTCTTAACTTTAGAAATAAAACAGAGCCAGCGGAGGTGTTTAAAAAGAAGACAGTATAGCAACGGATGCCCACCACATGCCCACTGGGCACCACGCTTGGCCTGCCACGTGCGAGTTTATCTTTGAATTCCCACAATCCAAACACAACACACTCAGATGGGCAAACTGAGGCCCCAGAAGGGCAGATACAGAACCTGCAAGGGTCCGACACGGTCAGAATCGGACTTCAGGAGACGAGATTAAGGACACGTAAGAACCCTCACTTACTTCCAGAACCAAGGAAGTGCGGAAAAGATGCCTTAGGACCAGGATAATGACATGCTGAGTGTGAAGTGAGTAACTGGAGCTAAGTGCAGACTTCCCAACGGTGCTTTTAAAGGTGAGAATGAAACTGGCAAGAGAGGTCACTGCCAGACGTAAATTTTAAAGTCACACCTACAGAAGTGATCGTTTACGTCAAGGGAAATGCCAGACGGCAGAAGAACAAATCAAGAGAAGACAGGGGAGATACCACCATTCAGGCAAGAGGAAGAAAACAGCTGAGAAGAGAAAGTGGAAGAAAGAAGTACGGAAGCGAAGAAGAGCAATAGTCTCAGATCCACCCATGAAACTGAGGATGAAGATAAAGGAAATGAAGGAATATGAGAGAGGGATGAGAGCCTCAGAAAAGTCCCAAGGTGTTGTGGGAACGCCGATCCAAAGCAGCATGAAGCCCACTTGACATTAAAGCCAGGGTCTGTGGTGGAGCGAGAGAGAGGGGCACCATGGCTGCCTCCAGGAACACCGACAGCCTCTGACCCTAATGAAACAGGGAGAGAAGACAGCTAGCCAAGGGGAAGGGAATCAAGTAGGGACCAATCATGGAACCTAGGCTGAGGACAGGCAAGTGAGTTCTGCTTTCCCCATTGTCTCTGACAATCCTAATTGTGGCTGAGATGACTTAAAAAACAACAAAGCAAAGATAGATAGTATTCAAAATGTTAAAATGCAAAATAAATATCCAAACCCACTGTGTTTCCCGAGGAAAAAATAGGTACCTCACTCAAGGCTACAGAAATAAAAAATGTGCAACAACATTCAACTTGGCCACATTTCCCCCATAATTAGCAAGCTATGAACCAAATTCTGACTTATGTAAGTCTCACTGGCCTTCCCACCTGTTTGTGGAAGGCAGCTTGACCAACTAAGAAGCGGTCAAGTTTAGATGCAGAGAGATCCAAAATAATATATAAAATCTCTGCTTTATCATTCATTAGCAGCATGACGTGAGGAAGTTCTGCTTCCACTCTGTTTTCTTGGAAATAGGATTATTACGAAGGTTCAGTGAGATGGTATATGTAAACCAACAAATATTTATTCCAACACTATTTACTATGTACTTTTAATACACCAGAGACTGTGTGAGGAACTGGGATTAAAAAGATGAGTAAGACACAAAAATATACTCAAGGAACTAACCGTTTGGTAGAGGGGACAGGCAAATTAATAAATACAGTAACAATCGAAGCATGAAGAAGATGCAGATGGAACATGAACGGAGGGACAGTAACTGTTTTAAAAGGCAATCAGAAAAAACTTCCTGTAGAAAGTGACATCGACATTTGTAAGTGCTTAATAGATGTTTCCTCCTCCTCACACATATTTCTAGATAGGACTTTGAAAACCTAAAGGCCACTATTTTCAAAAGGTTATTTCAGGCAGGTGGGGAGGGTACTGCTCAAAATTGATTATGGATTATGATCTCCATGTACTTTTCCCCCTCTTTATTCTCTTCTAGAATTCCAGAATTTAGAGCTGGAAAGGGCCATAGAGATCCTCATCCAAATTTGATAGGTGAGAAAAATCAAAGTCCAGAGAGTGTCAGTAACATACTTTCCATGATCACACTGCTGGCAAAGCTGGGCCAAAACTAGGTCCTTTTTATAAACCCAGAACCGAGACCCAGAAAAAGCCCTCTAGAAAGGTGTTTGGCACAGAATGATAACTATCTTCAGAGATAACACTATTCTGCTCCATCCATGGGCAGGGCAGGCCTTTCTTTTACTACAATCTTGCTATAGTCCGCTCACAATGACATATCATCTACTCTGAATTCTTTCTTATCTCTGTCACTTGCCCTTCCATTTCCTGAAAAGTTAAGTTAAATAACACTGATAGAAAATACTAAATTATCAACCTTTGTTAATACTAATGCCTATTGTCTCCAGATTATTTTGCATTGTTTATATACCCTAAACATGTTCCAGGCAGTTTAGCCAAATGTATAAATAATGCTTTGCCCTGTAACTGACATAACACAAGGACAATGAAGGCATTTTCCATGCAATGTTTGTACATCTCTAAACTACAGAAACTCAGATTTTGAAGCCTGACCCATGATGAAAGAAAACCATTTCTGTCAACCATGTGATCTCAAAGATACCTCTCTCACTAAAACCCAGTCCTCTTTGATGGTCATATTGGCTTAATGAAAACATAACCATGGTACTTTTCAGGAATGAGCCAAGAATGTTTTACCTTGCTTTTTTTTTTTTTTTTTTTGAGTTGGAGTCTCACTCTGTCGCCCAGACTGGAGTACAGCGGCCGTTCCCGGCCACCGCAGCCTCGACCTGCTGGGCTCCGGCGATCCTTCCGACTCAGCCTTCCGAGTAGCCGGAATTACAGGCATGTGCTACCACGCCCAGCTGATTTTTTGATTTATTGTAGAGAGGAGGTCTCGCTGCCCAGGCAGGTCTCGAACCCGCGGGCTCAGGCAATCCACTCACCTCAGCCTCCCAAAGGCACGGGATTAGAGGCTGAGCCACCGAGCCCGGCTACCTTGTCTTTAAACGTCCCTTTTTAAATATGCAAAATCTTTTTCTTAAAATCTTACTACTTCCATCATTTCTCTAAGCATAGCCTTCAATGATCCTAGGAAAAAGTTTGCTTTGGTTCTGCAGAGAGGACTGAGAAAATTAGGCAAAAGAACTCTATAATTTTAATTTAGTTAAGACTAAATTAAGTGCGTGCTTTTTTTGCTTGTTTGAATGGCTGAGTGCTTTTGTTTGTGTTTTTTATCTTGGCCTACACTGATTTTAGTTGTCTGCAAAGTCAAAATTTACTAGATATTGCTAATTCTACAATCCACTCTATGTTAGCAATACTTAACTAAAAACATACACATCATTCTTCTGATTTGGCATGAAATATTGTTTAATGGACAGTGTAGATTCATGACTGAAAAAAAGAAAGAAAAACATGGGCTCAAATTGGTCAACAGCTCTTCTTTCACCTTTCCATGAGGGAGGCCTGAAACCTGAGCATCCACTTTGTACTTATCTCAAGAGTTATTTAGAACAACTGTGACAAATTCCCCATAACAAAAAATATACAAATTTTTCTATTTCCAATAGGAATACAAAAGACCAGAAAATACTTTTGTTCTTCTCTTGCACATTTGTAAATGCTCTTTCACAAGTGCACGGGCCAAACAGCAATCAAGGGCTGTGATGAGGTGTCCTGGAGTATTTTATGGGGAATGGTAGCTGCTGTCCACATCCTGTTGTCACCAGCCATCTCACCAGTTTGCTATTCAATTATCCATAAAAATAATTAATTAAGAAAAAAATAATCTGGTGTTCAATTGCTCAAAATCAAAGCCACATTCTTAAGAAAGATGAAAGACAGCTAAGAGAACGACACGCAAATATACTCTGTTAGTGCAAAGAAAAAAGAAGGCCTACTTCCTCAAAACAAACAGGACAGACAGCCCACTATACCGACACTGCCAAATTCAAGGCTGGCTGAACTTTTTGGTTCTTTTTTCTACTCCCATCCCACTTCTGGAAAAGGATCTATTCATAGTGGAGGATAAAGGTTACTGAATAAGACTATTATAGAAAGTATATAATTTACAGTCATTATATCCTACATCTATATAATTTCTATAACTGTTTAGTACAAATAATAGAAAACACTTCAGTATGTTGGCTCTGTGTGTTTCCCCATTATGCCATCTGTAAGTTACAATCACTCGTTTTTAGCCTAAACTTTTCTTTGTATATAGCATTAAAAGCCACAGTCAAGTTAGATCAAGTTGGGATGTACTTTATGCAAGGGTCATCTAGAAGCTTAAGTAGACAAAAACAAGCCTTCCTTGGGAGCTAACCCATGTAATTATCTCTTTTGCAGCTTCCATACTTGTTACTGGCAGGCTATTTCTTATTTTAAAATTCTTGCTAGACATCTCTTGTTTAGAGATTAAAAAAGAAAAAGAAAACTTAACGGATGTTTTGTTCTGCCACTGTGTCTTCCATACTCCCGTTTTCAAAAAGAGATCTACAGCAAAGTTGAAGTGTTCCACACAATCTAGCAGTGCAGACTGTGATCTGCCACGGCGAGCAAGCTGATTGACTGCACGGTGAGTTCTTCACTAGCCAAGCCAAAGGCGCGTTGGAAGAACAGGCCAATTTTTAAAAGCCTGCTACTAATGGATATGTTTATCAGGCATATTCTGAATGAAGCTTCACTCACGGAGCATGACCTGGCTAGTTAGACTTTAATATAATGCAAGGAGAGCTGTATCTGCAGCTAAAATCATTAGGTTTGAGCACTCCTGCACCGATGTGTTGTGTGGCCTAAAGTCAGTCCCTTAACTTCTTTGTACCATGATTTCCTGATTCTCTGTTCTTCTCATTACCAAATAACAGTAATTTGCAAATAAGATAAAGTAGGTGGAAAGTGTTAGGAAAATTGGGAAGCTCCATATAAACACAGATAATGACTTTTTCTAGTTATCCAGGCATTTCAAAAACAGGATTCTTGGCTTGTGTTGTAGCTGTTGCCTGTATAAACATTTATAAACAATTCAGTAATTTGCTCAATTTGGAGTTGGGGGCTAGAATCATATGAATGAATTGCTGACCTTGCCTCCTCTGAGACCACTCTATACAACACAAAACAGGGTAGAGCATGTGTACATGGCAATCGCAAATGGTCAGACTCAAGCTAGGCTGGAAAATCTGACTGTCAATCAACGATCTCTCTAAAATCTTAAGTTTCTTCACCATTGCTTCAAATTTTTCATTGGTTTAGGTAACCCAGCAACCACAGGTCTTGTGACTCTCACCCTGATTCCTTCATTGTCAAAAAGCTTGGGGATCATCTCCCAACTAAACTGTAGTCATAACCACAGCAACAAACCCCCCTGAAAACCAGAGTTTATAAAAGTGGAGCAATTTCTCAGAACAAGAGAACTAGCTAGAGGTTTTGCCTCCTTTTCTTCCTGTTCCTAACAGTATGCACTAGCCAATTTTTAAAAAGCTGTCCCTAGTCATACTTCAACATCCAACCTATCAAGCAGAGACAACACCTGTGATTGCTTTAGAAATACAATAGGAAGGAAAAGTAAAAGATTGCCACTGGTCAGAATTTCTATTAAAAGCAGGAAATATTTTGATATACCTGAAAGTGCTTTACTGCTTTTTGCTGCAGAATAAACCACAGCGATATCCCAACAGAGTAAGAGATGTATGTAAAATTATTGGTAGAGTTCAATGGCTCCTCCATATATGATTAAAATCCCAGGACAAGTATGGTGTCTCAAGTCCAGTGTAATATTAATGCATTATTCCCAGTTCTAAGATCAAAAAATGCTAGAAGTAAGCTAACTAGCTTTCATACAAAGCTAAAAAGTTAAGACTGCAATCTCTTGTAGGACAAGAACAAAATTTTCTGCTTCTTTTGTGTACCTTTTAATACCTAATCTGAAGATATATTAGAAATTTACTAAATGGTTATTGTTTGAACCAAGGATACCATAAGCAGCAAGATTTCAAAAACTGGAAGTTGCATATTTTAATTAAGGTCACCAGAAATAGACTATTCTGATTAATCAGTTACCTGAATAAAAAGGTATATGTCTCCCATACGGTTAATATCATTTGTCAAATTATTAGACAATATAATTTTCCAGAACTAAAATGGGTTGTTTTCAATGTTTCAGTAAACCAATCAAGATGTATGGAGTCCTAAAATTAAAATACTTACTATTTGTCAAATAGTATGTTAAACCCTTTCTATGTATTAACTAACTTAAACCTTTTGACAACCTGTGAAGAAGATATTATTTTCCTCATTTTACAGATGAGAAAATTAGTCACATTGCTTGTAGATGTTGAAACCAGAACTCAAAGCAGGTACAGTACTTTTTAAAAAAATTTTTTAAATTTTACATATGTGGGGTACAATTCAGGATTAGGTATACAAGTGGTCACCGTACAGGAAAGTTTGAGCTTCCCTTTGGTCCCTTCACCTGGTTTGAGATCAGATTCCCTTGTTGATGTTCTACCAACCCTCCACTCCCTCCCCTGCCCCCTAAACTCCTCCATCTCCTTGACTGGCAGTTTTCAGCTACTGCCAATCCCTTCCTTATAGTATTATTGTAAATGTTCAGGGTCCGCTTATGAGTGAGAACATGTAGTAATCAGTTCTTTTGTTTCTGTAATAATTCACTGAGTATGATACACTCTAAACCCATCCAAGGTGCTGTAAAGTCCATAATTTTGTACTTCTTTATGACTGCATAATATTCCATCATGTATATGTACTTTCTTTTTCCAGTCCAGTTTTGATGGGCAGTATGATTGGCTCCACATTTTTGCAATTGTAAGCAAATAGTGCTGCAATAAACGTGGGTGTGCAGGTATCTTTTTTTGTAGAATGATGCAAGTTCCTCCTGGTATATTCCCAGAAGGGGATTGCTAGGTTGGATGGAGGATTAATTTCTAATTCTTTCAGGAATTGCCACACTGTTTTCCAGAACTAAAATGGGTTGTTTTCAATGTTTCAGTAAACCAATCAAGGGTGTAGAAGTGTTCCCTTTTCTCGGCATCCTCACTAGCATCTGTTGTTTTGTTAATGATGGCCATTCTTACTGGAGTTAGGTGGTATCTCAATACGGTTTTGATTTGCATTTCTCTGATGATGAGTGAGGCTGAGCACTTTTTCATGTGTCTGTTTGGCTGCCTGTATAGTACTCTTAACCATTATACCACACCACCACCCTCGCCTCTTTGGGGCCCATGGCTCTGCATTCCAATTATTATGGCTTAAAATGCACAGCAAATAAACCCCTGTCATCAACAGAACACTTCCAAAGTCCATGCCCCCAGGGTTCAAAGGTGAGTACAATACCCAGGGAAAAAAGTAATCTCTGGTTAAATCTGGCTAAAAGAGGCAAAGGCTGAAACACATGAGGCAGAAAACGTCGATCCAATAACCTGCCTATCTGTCCACAGCAGCCAATCCTCCAGCAGGCTCAGCTATCTGCAATGCTGATGGGAGGCAGCTGGGCAAGGTGGCTTCTGGGTAGCACATTTCTGTTGTCTCCCTTTTATGGAGGGCAGTGTAAACTGCCCCATGCTCTAAGGGCAGCAGCCATTCTCGTAGCTTTTCTAGCCCTGCCAGGCCAACTGGCTGGGGACACACGACTGAGGGAACAAGCTAGGCAACTCGAGCGCAGGCTTCAGAGCTGAGTTTGCTGCTTGCAAAGATGCACACCCCCCAGACTGCCACAACAGATGTGCCAGCACACGGCCGACCATCCAGATGCTTTCCTCTGCTCTGTGTGGTGGTCAGGCAGAAGAGCGTGGCTGTCCACAACCGTGGAATGCCCTGCAACCCAGATCGAAAGAAACCTGTCAGAACACTGATTTCACTCGTTGGTCCTTTTCCATGAGTTATTTAGGAGCTTCTTAGGTGAACTCCAACAGATGTCCTAAAGAAAATGTTATTAGTACCTTCATCCACAGTCAACTGAAAGTGACATTAATCTTTACAGAAGGAATGTTATTTTTCCTACAAGTGAAAAGAAAAATCAAGAGCACGCAAAGAAGAAAAAATTCAGTTCAGAATGCTACTGTTTAAAATATTAAATACCATCACATAACATCAATGCACTCATTAAGGAAGAAAATATATTTTTGTTTAAATCATTCCAATCTATGCGTATTACATAATTAACTATAAAATGTACATGCATATGTTTTGCTTTCTTGAGCTGGAAAATAGGCTTCAAGTCCCAGTTTCTCTGAGCTATGTAAATTAGCTTTATTTCCTTAAAATGAATATAAAGAATATTATATGAACACAAACATTTGTATATGACTATTAAAGTGCAACCTTTTTACCTCAAAACTTAGATAGAGTTGCATTTAATACTTAATTACAAGTTGAAAAATTTGCTATTTGGCACCACTAAGAAAAAAATAATTTTCTTAGGAGAGATGAACTACTTTTTAAAATAACAATTATAAGACATAGTCAAGTAAAATATACTTACCTTGATTTTTTTTAAATGCCTATAGGCATTCCCTTTAAATTCTCTATAAAACGTTTCTCAATCATTTATGTAGTACATTAACTATTATAGGAAAGGCATATAATTGGCATTTTAGTTCTTTCATCCAAAAATTATTATAAGAAACTCTGCCTAATACAAATACAGTTGACCCTTGAAAAGTGTGAGGGTTAGAAAAGCTGACACTCCATGAAGTAAAAAATACATATATAACTTTGACATCCCCAAGATTTAACTATTAATAGCCTACTGTGGACAGGAAGCCTTACCGATAGCATACACAGTCAACACATATTTTGTGCACTGTATGGATTATATACAGTATTCTTACAACAAAGTAAGCAAAACGAAAATGTTATTTAAAAAGTCATACAAAAGAGAAAATACATTTACTCTTCATTAAAGAAAATTGATCATCACCAAGGTCTTCATCCTCATCACCTTCACATCAAGGAGGAGGAGGAAGATGGACGATTGCTCTTGCAGCGTCCGGGATGCCAGGGGTGGAACAGTGGGGAGTTGGAAGGGGAGGCAGGAGGCATAGGCACCCAGCGTAACTTTCACAGAAAGAGCCTGTGTGTAGGTGGACCTGCACACTTTAAACCCGTGTCGTCCCAGAGTCAACAGTACTCGGCGACAATACCCTTTCTTCCATCTTCACATCTAAATCTCAAAAAACTTGACTTAAATATTTGAGTCTGTGACTCTCTAATGTCTATGATTTCTCTCTGCAGTCGATCCCATTCAATGGCAAAATAGCTCCAAATATCTCTCACAGAAGTGCCAAGGGAAAGATCTGCAGAGGCAAACAAAAGCCTGCATGCGTTCTGCCAAGAATGTCTCCACCAGGAGAGCCCTTTGACCCTACCAAGTTTATTCTGCCTCCACATTACAGACCCTCTTATCTCTCCAGACCTCTGCCAGGTAGAGGTCAACAGAATGCGGTGTTCCACATGTTTTCTCTACAAAGAGACTTTGCTACTTAGTAGCTAGGTGACGTATGACAAATTACTTGACCTTTCTAATTTTAGTTTCCTGTGCTGTAAAATGTGGCTAATTAAAGTACCTACCACATAAAGTTATTGTGAAGATCAAATGAGATCATGTATGCAAAGCCCTTAATAAGATTATAGGCAAGTAGTAAACAGTCACTACATTTAGATTTTATTACTATCTATATAAGATGAAAGTTGAGGATTGAGGAAGGCATATTTACAGGAAGGTCAAGGAAGGATCATATTTACATTAATGAGAAGTAGAATAGATTAGAGGAATAGAATTCAGTCACCAGGCCTAATGTTGTTTCTACTGATATACATTAAATATCTTTGAATAATGCCACTCAAAAATGAATTCAAAATAAAATTTTCTGCTCACAAAAAAAGACAATCAGAGGTTCAACTCAATAACATGGCTGAAAAAAATCATGTGAGACAAGTAAGGTTATGGATCCTCAGGGGAGTACATTTTTTTCATGTACTTGGAAAAAGTGAACAGAGAATGATGCAGTAACGCAGGAAGACACACTTTTGGAATGGCAAAATAAAGACCTCGGAAAATGATAAAATGAAAACCTCAGACAATGTACTCCTACATAAAAGCAACATGAACACTAGAAAATAATGCCAAAGTAAACGTTTTCAGAACTTTGGAAATTAACTTAAAGCTTACAACAATTCAAGGAGTATTTATTTTAAAAAGAAAAAAGGCTGAACAGAAACTTGAGTGACCACACAACAATAAGAAAACACACTCCACAGAATTAATACTGGAAAGTCACTTAAGCAGAAACAACAACAAACCCCAGAAAGGGAAGAGTCTGATCTCAAGTGCCGTCACATTGTATTTTTTTAAATGTCCAGTTTTGAGCAAAAAAATTATGAGATATGCAAAGAAACAAGAAAGTATGGTCCACATGCAGAGGGGAAAAAAGCAATCAATAAAAACTATGACTGAGGAAGTCCAGATGTTGGACTTACTGAACAAAGACCTTAAGTAAGACCTTATGAACAAACAATTGAACATAAATGTGCTTAAAGAACTAAAAGAACAGGGTCTAAAAAAGTAAAGAAAAATAGATAATATCAGCAAAAAGATAGAAATTACTTAAAAGATGCAAATAGAAAGTCTGAAGCCATAAAGTATAATAACTGAAATTCTAAAATTCACCAGAAGGTCTCAACAGATAAGTGAGCAGATTAGCAAGAGAATGAATCCGCATACTTGAAAACAGGCTAATTGAGATCATTCAGTCTGAAAATCAGAAAGAAAAAAATAATAAAGAAAAATGAACAGACCCTCAGAGACCTACAGGACACCATCATGTGTCCCAAGAAATGCACAATGTAAGGAGAGAGAAAAAGAAAAAATGAGTATTTGAAGTGATATTATCTATTTGGTAAGGCATTATTCTTATATTTTTCAAGTGCACATGAGACAGTCTACAGAAAAGACCATATGTTAGACAATAAAACACATTTCAATCAATTAAATATATACAGAGTGTGTTTTCTGACCACAATAGAATTAAGTTTGAAACTAGTAACCAAAGGAAATTTTGAAAATTCACATATACATAAAATTTAAACACACATTCCTAAATATTCAATGGGTTGAAGAAGAAATCAGAAGGCAAATTTGAAAATGTTTTCAGATGAATTAAAAAAAAACACCTCAATATATCAAAACATATGAAATGCAGATAAAGCAGGTCTTCGGGGAAGATTTAAAACGGTCAATGCCTATAAACAAATAAATTATAAACTATAAGCACCTGAAACAAATAAAATGGAACCTATTTAAAAAAGGAAAACAGAAAAACCAAACATTGATTTTTTGAAAGATCAAAAAGATTGACAAGTCCTTAGCAAAACTGACCAAGGAAAAGAAAAAATTCAAATTATAAAAATCAGAAATGAAAAAGAGAACATTACTACCAACCTTACAGATAAAATAGAATACTAGAAATTACTGTATGCCAAAGAATTAGATAACTTAGATAAGATGGAAACATTTTCTAGAAAGAGAAGTTGCTGAAACTGACACAAGAAGAAATAGTGTGACTATGAGGCAAGAGATCACTTGATCTCAAGAGTTCAAGGATGCTATGAGCTATGATCATGTCACTGCACTCCAGCCTGAGCAACAGAGCAAGCAAGATTGCCTCAAAGAAAACAAAAAAGGAAAAGAAAGTCTGAATAAACCTACATCAAGTAAAGGAATTAAATTCATAATGTTAAATTATTTTATAAAATAAAATTCAGGTCCAGGTGGGAAATTCTTCCAAACACTTCAAGAAAAATTCATGCCAATCCTTTAAAAAGTCTTCAGACCAGGTGCAGTGCTCAAGCCTGTAATCCTAGCACGTTGGGAGGCCAAGGTAAGGGGATTGCCTGAGCCCATGGATTCAAAACCAGCCTGGGTAACTTGGTGAGACATCATTTCTACAATAAAATAAAAAATAGCCAGGCATGGTAGTGCACACCTATAGTTCCAGCTACTTGGAATGCTGAAGTGAATGGATTGCCGGAGTCCAGCAGGTCAACACTGGGATGGCCATGAGCATGCCACTGCACTCCAGCCTGGGCAAGAGAGTGAGACTCCAACTCAAAAAAAAAAAAAGTAAATAAAAATTAAAATCTTCAAAAAAATAAAAGCAGAGGGAACACGTTCTAAGTTATTTATAAAATTGGTATTACCCTGATAACAAAACCAAAGACATCATAAGAAAAAAAACAAAAATATAGGTCAATGTCCCTTATGATTAAAGAGGCAAAATGCCTTCACAAAATCCTAGCAAACCAAATCCAGCAATATATAAAAAGGATGGCAGGGGTATGCCACTACCAAGGGGGAGTTATTTAAGGACCACATACATGTTTAACATCTGGAAAATCAATCAAAGTAATGCACAATATTAATAGAATAAAGAGGAACACTTTGGTGACCATCTCATATATGAAGAAAAGACTGGCAAAATCCAGCCATTTTTTACGGCAAAAGCACATAACAAACTAGGAATAGATGGAGACGTTCTCAGTGAAATAAAGGTGTCTATGAAAAACGCACAGCTAACATCATAAATAATGGTGAACGACAGAGTACTTTCCACTTAAGACCAGAAATAAGACAAGGATGTTATTGCCACGTGTATTTAAAATTACCCTCAGCCAACATATCACTAAATGGACAGAAATTGAAAGCATTTCCCCTGAAAATGGGATCAAGACAAGGCTGCCCACTCTCAACCTTCCTGTCCAACATGCTGTTGGAAGTCCTAGCTAGAGCAACCAAAGAAGAGAAGGATATCGGGGGTCTTCAAACAGGAAAATAGAAAGTTAAGCTATCCCTCTTTATGGATGATATGATCCTAACCTGGAAAATCAAAGAGAATCAGTCAAAAAGTCCTTGCCCTGATAGATAAAGGACTTTGGTAAAGCATCAGGGTACGAAATCAACGTGCAAAAGACAGTCACATTTTTATACACCAACAATAAACAGGCAGAGAACCCAATAAAAAGTACAATCCTATTCACAATACCCACAAAAAAATGAAATACCTTGGCATTTTCCTAACCAGAGAAGTGAAAGACCCTTACAATGAAAACTATAAAACACTGCTCAGAAAAATCAAAGAAGACACAAACAAATGAAAAATATTCCATGCTCATGGACTGGAAGAATCAACATTGTTAAAATGTGAATCCTACCAAAGGCAATCTGCAGATTCAATGCAATACCCATTATATTACCAACATCATTATTCTCAGACCAGGAAACAATAATACAGAAATTCATATGGAAACATAAAGGCCCACAAAGAGTCAAAAAAATCCACAGCAAAAGAAACAAAGCAGGAGGTATCTCACTTCGAGACTTGAAATTTCATCATAAGGCTATAATAATCAAAACAGCCTGGTGTTAGTACAAGAACACACATATGGACCAATGGAGCAGGACAGAGATTCCAGAAACAAAACCTCAATTTCTCAACCAAATCATCTTTGACAAAGCCTCCACCAACGGTTACTGAGGAGAGGAGAACCTATTCAGTAAACGATGCTGGGAAAACTGACTGACTACATGCAGAAGATTAAAACAAGACCCCTACCTATCACCATACACAAAAACCAACTCCAAAGGGATCAAAGACCTTAATGTAAAAGCTCAAATGTTAAGAGTCTTAGAAAATGCAGGAGACACCCTTAAGGAAATTGGAATAGGCAACCAAGTTCTCATCAAAACCCCAGATGCCCATGCCATAAGAGATAATATAGACAAGTGGTACCTCATCAAACTGAAAAACTTTTATAAAGAAAAAGAAAACATCAAAAGAGTGAGGAGATAGCTCACAGAATGGGAAAAGATATTTGCCAACTGTATATCTGACAAAGGCCTAACATCCAGGATCTACAAGGAACTCAAACAAGCCGAAAGGAAAAAAAAAAAAGCCCCATTTTTAAAAATTGGCAAAAAACATGAATAGACACTTCTCAAAAGAAGATATACAAGCAGCCAACAGACACATGAAAAAAATGCTCAGCCTCACTAATCATCAGAAAAACGCAAATCAAAACCACACTGAGGTATCACCTAACTCCAGTAAGAATGGCCATCACTAATAAAACAAAAAACAACAGATGCTGGCGAGGACGCAGAAAAAAGGAAACACTTCCACACTGTTAGTGGGAATGCAAACTAGTTCAACCTCTGTGGAAAACAGTGTGGCTGTTTTGAAACTGACCTTCCATACAACCCAGTAATCCTCTTCTGGGAACATACCTGGAAAAACTTAAAGCATTCTACAAAGAAAGATTTCTGTGCACCCATGTTTATTGTAGCACTACTTACAATAGCAAAAACATGGAACCAACCATGCTGCCCATGGTACATGTGCACAATGGAATGTCACACAACCATTAAGAAGGACAAAATTATAGACTTCACAGCAACTTGGATGGATTTGGAGTCTATCATCTCAGTGATCTATCACGAAAACAAAGCACTGAGTTCGAGGCAGGGCAATGATAATAATAATAATAACAACAATAACAAAAGGCATGCAGATTGAAAAGGAAGAATCTAAACCATACCTATTTACAAATTTTTGTTATAAAGAAAATCCTTATGAATTCACAAAGAACTATTAGAACTAACAAAAGATTTCAATAAGATACCAGTAAACACGATTAATATAGAAAAGTCTATTCTATTTCTATACACTAGCAATAAAGAACCCAAAAATGAAATAAGGAAGCACAATTATATATATAATGGCATCAAAAATAGGAGATATTTAGGAATAAATTTAACCAAAAACGTGTGAGACGAATACTGAAAACTACAAAACATTTTTGAAATAAATCAAAGAAAATCTAAATAAATGAAAAGACTCTCCATAGTCATGGAGCTGACTATTTAATACTGTTGTGATGGTAATACTAACTAAAATAATCTATGTATTCAAAACAATTCAAAATTCCAGCTGTCTTTTTGTAGAAATTAGCAAACGTATCCTAAAATTCATATGGAAATGTAAGGAACTCAAAAACAACTAAAACAAACTTGAAAAGAACAAGTTAGAGAATTCATACATCCTAATTTCAAAACATTCAAGAAAGCTACAGAAATCAAGACAGCACAGTACTGGCATTAAGATAGACAATAAATTGAAGGAACAGAATTGAGAGTTCAGAAATAAATCCAAATTGTATTGTCAATTGATTTCCAGCAAGGGAGCCAAGACTGTTCAATTGGGAAATAACAGACTTCAATAAACAAGGCTAGAGCAACTGGTTATCCACATGCAAAAGAATGAAGCTGAGCTTCTACCACCACCACATACAAAATTAACTCAATATGAGCAATAGAACTAAATTTAAGACATAAATATAGTGAAGACTATAAACCTGACAGAAGCACAAAAGTATTTCCTCAGGACATTGTGTTAGGCACTGATTTCTTAGACAAGAAATAATAGATAAATTAGACTCATCAAAATTAAAACATTTGATTTAGGCCAGGCATGGTGGCTAATGCCTGTAATCCCAGCACTTTGGGAGGCAGAGGTGAGAGGACTGCCTGAGCCCATGGGTTCAAGACCAGCCTGGACAATATGGTGAGACCTCATCTGTACAATAAATAAAAAATTAGTTGAGGGTGGTGGCACATGCCTGTAGTTCCTAGTACCAGCTGCTTGGAAGGCTGAGGTGAAAGGATTGCCTGAACCTATCAGGTCGAGGTTGCAGTAGCTGTGAGCATGCTGTTGCACTCTAGCCTAGGTGACAGAGTGAGACTCCAAATAAAAAAAAAAAGATTTAAAGAACACTACCAAAAAAAAAAAAAATGAAAAAGCAACCCATGGACAGGGAGAATATATTTGTAAATTACAAATTTGATAAGAGACTTGTATCAAGAGTACATAATGAGCTCTTACAAATAAACAACACAAAGACAAACAACCCAAGATAAAAATGGACAAAATATTTAATCAACATTGCTTCAAAGAAGACAAATAAATGGCCAAAAGCACATAAAAAGATACTCATCATCACTAGTCATTAGGGAGATGAAAGTCAAGATCACAATTGGATAGTACTTCACACCAACTAGGGTAGCTCAAATGAAAAAGACAAAACAGAATTAAGAACAAAAATCATGACAGTTTCAATAGATGCAGAAAAAGCATTTGATAAAATCCAGCATTCCTTCATGATAAAACCCTCAGCAAGGCTGGGAGTGGTGGCTCATGCCTATAATCCCAGCTCTTTGAGAGGCCAAAGTGAGAGGATTGCCTGAACCCACAGGTTTGAGACCAGCCCAGGTAACTTGGCGAGACTTCCTCTCTACAATAAATCAAAAAATTAGCCAGGCATAGTACCACGCACCTGTGGTTCCGGCTACTTGGAAGGCTGAGGCAGAAGGATCGCCAGAGCCCAGCAGGTCGGCACTGGGGTGGCCATGAGCGTGCCACTGCACTCCAGCCTGGGCAACGGAGTGAGATGCTAATAAAAAATAAAAAAAATAAAAATAAATAAATTTTTTAAAACCCTCAGCACAACAGGCATAGAACAAACCTACCTCAAACTAACAAAAAAATCCCATATACAGCAAACCCACAGCCAACATTATACTGAAAGGGGAAAAGTTGCCAGCATTCCCTTCCGTACCGGAGCAAGGCAAGGACGCCCACTTTGACCACTTCTCTTCGCCCTAGGAGTAGAGGTCCCAGTCAGAGCATCAGGCAAGAGAGAGAAATAAAAAGTAACCAAATTTGTTTCAGACTGAAGCAAACTATCTCTGTTTGCTGAAGATAAGGTATAATCTTATACCTAGAGTATCCTAAGACTCTTCCAAAAGACTCCTGGACTTGACCGATGAATTTGGTAAAGTATCAGTTACAAAATCAGCACACACAAATCAGCAGCACGGCTACTCACCATTAACGAGCAAGCTAAGAATCAAATAAAGAACTCAATCTTATTTACAAATAGCTGCCAAAATAAATAAATAAAATACCTAGGAATATATTTAACTGAGGAGTTGAAAGATCGCTACAAGGAGAACTACAAAACTCTGATGAAAGAAATCAGGCCATTGTTTTGCTAAGCTATGGTGTGGCCATATGCTCTTTGAGTTATGGCCAGGTCATGTTTCCAGGTTTTGGCCCCCTTCCCTACCTTGGGGAAGTGAATCTTCTCTCTCTCAATCTCTCTCTCTCTCTCTCTCTCTCTCTCTCTCTCTCTCTCTCTCTCTCTCTCTCTCTCTCTCTCTCTCATCTTTAAATAAACTATATTTTCTAAGCTTAAAAGAAAAAAAAAAAGGAGGACACAAACAAAAGGAGAAGCATTCCAGGCTCATGGATTGGAAGAATCAACATTGTTAAAATAACCACACTACCCAAAGTAATCTACAGATCTAACACAATTGCTATCAAACTACCAACATCATTTTTCATAGAATTAGAAAAAAAAAAAAACCTAAAATTCATACATAACCAAAATAAGAAGCCAAACAGCCAAAGCAATCCTAGACAAAAAGAACAAGCTGGAAGTATATTACCCAACTTCAAATTATATTACAAGTGGCCAATGAGCATAAGGGGAAAAAACGGTCAACATTACCAATCATCAGAGAAATTCAAGTTAAAATTGCAACGAGCCAGGCTCAGTGGCTCAGCCTCTAATCCCAGCACTTTGGGAGGCCAAGGCGAGTGGATTGCCTGAGCCTGTGGGTTCAAGACCAGACCAGGCAACTTGGGGAGACCTCATCTCTACAATAAATAAAAAATTAGCCAGGCATGGTAGTGCACACCTGTAATTCTGGCTACTTAGAAGGCTGAGGCGGAAGTATCACCAGAGCCCTGCAGGTCAACACCGAGGTGGCCATGAGCATGCTACTGCATTCCAGCCTTGGCGACAGAGTGAGACTCCAACTCAAAAATAAAAAATAATAAATAAAAATAAATAAATAAAATTGCAATGAGATACCACATTACACCAGTCAGAATAGTCATTATTTTAAAAAAATCAAAAAACAATAGATACATGAACAAAACATGGCAATGGACTTGAATAGACTTTTCTCAAAAGAAGACAAAGAATTGGTCAACAGGCATATGAAAAAATGCTTAACATCACTAGTGATCGAGAAATGCAAATCAAAACCAGAGTAAGATATCACAATTCTCACTTGTTAAATGCCCATTATTGAAAAACAAAAGAGAAGAGTTAGCAAAGAAGTGGAGAAAAGGGAAGCCTATACACAATTGGTGAGCATGTAAACTGATACAACCATTATGGAGGTTCCTCAAGAAATTAAAAATAGAACTACTATATGACCCAGTAATACCACTTCTGGGTATATATCCAAAGAAAATAAAATTAGTATCTCCAAGAGATAACTGCAGTCACGATGTTCACTGCAGCATTATTTACAATAGCCAAGATACAGAAACAACTAAAGTGTCCAACATTGAATTAAAAAAGAAAATGTGATATTACATATGTATATATTAAAATATTATCCAGCCTTAAAGAAGAAGAAAATTCTATCATGGGTTGATCTAGAGGACATCATGTCAGGAACAAACCAGGCTCAGAAGGACAAATCCTGCATGATCTCACTTTTTTGTGGACTCCAAAAAACTCACAGAAGCAGAAAGCAGAATGATGGTTACCAGGGGCTGGGAGACAGTGGGCATGGGGAGACGCTGGTCCAAGGGCACAGAGCTTCAGATCTCCACGAGGAGTAAGTCTGGTGAGCTAATGTACAGGATGGGGACTCTGGCTATACGATACTTAGAATGAGCTGAGAGGATATATCTCAAATATTCTCACCATACACACACCAAAACGTGGCAATTATATGAGGTGAGGAATATGGTGATTAGCCTCACTGTAATCATTTCATAATGTACACCCATACCAAAGTATCATTTTGTACTGTAAATGTATGCACTTTTCATTTGCCAATTATGCCTCAACGAACCAAGGGGGTGGGGAACGGGGACAGGATGTGGTTTGCCTCAGAAAGTGTGAAGAGAGGTCACTTTGTGTTTTCATTCTTGGTCCTCTTCAACAAATAGTAAGGCCTACGTGAACTGTGCTCTGAGTTGTCAAAAACAAGCAGGGGAAAGCAAGTAACAGGGGTTGTACTTGAGTGGACTACCAACACCTCCAGCCGAAACCTCAATCACTGGGAGCACTCGATGGATTCAGAAAACATTTTTGAATTCCTCTGAAAATGTGAAACTGTTGTAAGAACAACGATCCCTTTACCTTTCCTGAGAGAACTTCTGAAGATGGCAAAATCAGATTGCTCTCTACCAGACAGACAAGCGGGCTGTGCTGAGATGCAGGGCTGACCGTGGCCCAAACACGGAGCCAAGTACTCCTGAAGGGTTCCGGTGCTGCTAAGTCACAAACCCACCTCCGCATCCATTCTCCAGTTTGTGCTGATTAGACTCACTTCTCTCAGCTCTGCGGAATCTTCAACCATTTTCTGAGTGAGAGACAGAAATGCTGGCGGGCTTAAAATCCGGATCTGCCTCCTTCAGCTGTGTGACTAGGGGAAATCCTGCAGCCTCTCTGGACCTCAATTTCTTCACTCCAAAACTAAGAATAAATAAGGTTGGTCTATCTACCAAACAGGGCAATGTGAAAAGCCACAGACGTATGTGAAAGAACGCTAAGCTATAAGATTCTGCATAAATATTTAGCAGAATGAACACGAGCCCTAGAACTAGGGCATAGTTAAGGAGTCCTGCAAAACCCTGACTGGCTTTAGTGAGTACAAGGAGGAAGAGGAAGTCACTTTAGCCATTCCTCAAGGAGCAGTAGAGGGGGAGAGAAAAAAGTGGCAGAGAAGTTCCCATGGAGTGCCTTGTTATCACTGGGCCCTGGAATGAAAGCTTTCCCAAAGAAGATTCAAAAGTCATACTCTTCAATTCCAAGAGTCAGGACTTTCAATCGTACATCTCTGAACTCTGTCCGAGCAGTAGGCAGGTTATAAATTAAATTATTGAGACAGTACTTGTTTGATTTAAAGTTTCTAAATGGAGGTCTGAGTGCATCTGGCCAGCCAAAGTGACCACAGCCACTGAGTACAGCATGCCTCTTTTACTGTCTTATATGTCACTTACAGTAAGATGTTCTGAGAAACAGCCCACTGTGGTATCTGGAACGCCAATCATCACTTGCTGTCTTGACCTTGGGCAAGTCACTTAACCCACTTTTGTTTCAGTTGCCGTATCCACCTCACAGAGTAAGGGTGAAAGTCATGTGAGTTCTACGTGAAAACAAGTTCTTTTTTTTTTTAATCAATCAGTATTTTTTATTATGGTTTTGTGGGGTACAGTTAAGGATTAGGTGTACAATTACGTTTCATTCAGGCACCCTGTTGATAAGAGGTGTTTTCCCATCCCCAGACAGATATTTGCTACTGTTAATCCCATCCCCCTCCCCCCCATAGTTTACCAGTACCGTCAGTCATTTTCTTATAGTATTACATTGGATGTTCAAGGTCCATTATATGAGTGAGAACATGTGATATTCAGATCTTTGTTTCTGTGAGAGGTCACTCAGTATTATAGACTCTAGTTCCATCCAGGTTGCTGCGAAATTCATGATTTTGTTCTTTTTTATGGCTGCATAGTATTCCATCGTGTATATGTACGACATTTTTTTAATCCAGTCCTCTTTTGATGGGCAGCATGGTTGGAAAACAAGTTCTTTAAAAGAGAAAAACTATTAGGTAAATGCAAAGTATTAGTAATGCAGGGTTGTTTTTTTTAAAAATAAATACCAACTATCACTACTTCTCTTTCCAAAGCAACACAAAACAAGACACCTTGCACATGGCAGCCTTCCATTTATTTACTGTTCAAATATTTATTGAGCATGATATGCCATACACATGCATTTATGGAAACCGGAAACAATAAGCTTTGGGTGACCCAAGTTGGAGCCCAGATGTGCCACTGCACAACGTTGAGTGAATTACAGAATGTCTCTCACCCTCAGTTACTTCTACTGCAAAATGGAAGGGACACTTAGCCGTTTCTCGCAAGATTGCTATGGCATCTTAAAGAAGAGATCTATACAAAATTACCTAGCAGTGCACTAGCCTATGGAACTGTTCAATAAATGTAGCTCCTGTTGTAATTATTTATGATATATTTCCCATATCCTCCAACCCCAAAATTATTAATCTAGACTCGATATGTCCCTTGCATATGTACAAGAGCATTCTTCTGGAAGAAGGCTCGCAAATTTCATCAAATTTTTTAAAAAGTAAAAACAGTTACCTCATTGTAATCTGTAAACGCCATCCCAGCATGGAACACAATATTCCAGGAGTTGGCCTACCTGTGGGCACAGCTGAAGCCATTCTCTCCCTCTATACTGCTCTTTCCTACGCTCAAAGAAGAAGACGTCTCATATCAATCACTAAGCTATTTTCCACTGAACCCTGAAGCATACTCAAAACTCCCCTTAAAGGAGAGTTCTAGAAGGATACTACCATCTCACCAGAGGAAGCTCTGAAGGTAAATTCCTTGACATCTGGATCCAGAACCAGCTTTCCGTCCCCTTCTTTCATTCATCTCATTTTGAGCTTCAGTCAACTAAAACCCTTGTATCTTTTTAAAGAACTGCTGTGCCATGTAAATCTCCTACACTGCTCCCTCCATCTTATTACTTATGAAAATGTCCAAAGTTAGCCTCAATCTCTTGAGACCATGTGAATGACAATACAGTTATTCATTAACTTAACCATTTATCTAATCCATATTTATCAAAACACCCACTATGTGGTTATTATTCACTGCAGGACTGTTAGCCATATCTTCCAGCTTTGAGTCATACATAAATGTGATTGACATGCTTCTGGGTCATTGATAAAAATGATATTAAAATGAAAGTATTTATTGCCATTAATATGTATACATGAAGCGAGATAGCCATGACATTTCTAATTTAGGCTGCTTCCTGAATATATAACTGCAGAAATAAATATGTGATGGCTGGTGCTCCAGTTATCAACTTCCTGCCTCTGAGCTCCAAACCCATTCTCCCTTATCTGCTCTGCAATAATGGAGCTGGAACTTATGAACATTTCTCCTCTGCCAGCTGGCACAGTGTTGAACTTCATTAGCAGAGGTCACTGGCGAGACACTGAAGGAGAAAGAGTGGGAAGAGTGGACAAAGAGCTCTTCATGTGCTGGTTTCTTCCCATGTGTGTTAGAGTTTGACGTCTACAGAGCAGAAGCCTGGGAGGGAAAGATGCACAGGAAACGGAGCTCATCGGCACAAGCTGGAGCCAGTGAGGACAGATGAAGCCTCCGCCAGCTCTTTTGCCTCTAATCTTGGTGGTACGGGCGTCCTGTGGAAGCCAGGGCCCTTCTTCACAGAACTGGAACACACACCGGGCCCAGGTACTAAGAAGGCAAAGGAGGATCCTGGGAAAAGCAAGGTGGTCACAGCCTTAGCACTACTTCACGCAGGCAAGGTGACCCAGCAAATGCAGACTCTAGCACATAAACAGATGTAGAGTGCCTATTGCGTCTATGATGCCGTGTGTAAAACCTATTTATCCCTCATTCCTTCCTTGCAACCAGTAACCCTTTTACCAAGGGAAGGAGCCGGCATATGAATAGCTGTCTGTCCACCCTTTTCCCACTGATCTATAATGTTACCTCTGTCTTACACGAAATTCACATACACATGGACTTTTTAATTCATTTTATTTCATTAGTTCGCTTACCTATTGGCAACACATTGTCAGAACTGTTGTCTAATAGTAAGTCTTGAGATTAGGTAGATAAGCCCTCATTTTATTCTTTCCCTTCAAAATCATCTTGGTTATTTTTGGCTCTCCAAACCTCCCATAAGAATCTCTCCTGTGGCCTGAGCTAACTGGAGGCATACACAGAAGGAAATCCTGGGAAATGACTGAACTTAACCAAAATGACACATTTTAAAGCCACCACGAGGAAAACATTTCTTATGACCCTCTCCAAAAAAGAGCACAAATGATAGGAAAAAAAAAAACACAGACATACATTAAAATGGTAACTTCTGTAGGTCAAAAGATACTGTAAAGAAAGTTAGAAGACAAGCCTCCCACTGGTAGAAGGTACTTGAAATCATAATAGTAATAATAAAAGGATTCCTGTTCAGAATATTTTTAAGGTTCCCATAAATCAATAAGAAAAAGTTAAGCAAACCAATAGATGAACAGACAGTGCAGGCAAGGAAAATCTATAATGACAATGAAAAAGATGTTCAATCTCACAAATAAATTAGAAAATGAAAATTCCAACAGCAGATTGGTAAAATTAATAAATTTGAAATACCAAGTATTAGTGAGGACCAGGAAAAAGATTATTATAAGTTGCTGTTAGAGTATGTACTGGTACAACCACTTTGAAGAGGTAATTTAACAATATGTAGTATCTGCATAGATATACAGTCTATAGCACCCAGAAATTTCCATTCTAGGAATCTCAAAAAGAAACTTGCGGCCAGGCTCAGTGGCTCAGTCTGTCATCCCAGCACTTTGGCAGGCTGAGGCGAGTGGACTGCCTGAGCCCGCGGGTTCAAGACAGCCCAGGCAACTTGGCGAGACCTCATCTCTACAATAAATCAAAAATTAGCCAGACATGGTAGTACATGCCTGTAGTTCTGGCTACTTGGAAGGCTAAAACAGAAGGATCGCCAGAGCCTAGCAGGTCAACACTGGGGTGACCATGAGCATTCCACTGCACTCCAGCCTGGGCGACAGAGTGAGATACCAACTCAAAAGAAAAAAAAAAAGAAACTTGCAAATGCGTACAAGAAGACATTAGGAGGATATTTATTGGAATCGTTTTGAAAACATAAAAGTGATATCAGCCTAACTGTTCCTCAGCTGGGGATAGAAAATAAACTGCTTACTCGTATAAGGAGATACCACATCGCAATTAAAAGAAATCGACTGCATCTAGTGCAACCTCATGTATACATTTCAAACTACAATGTTTATAAATAAAAAGTAATGTTAATAACCTTTCAAAACAATACACAGAGTAAGATCATATAAAACTCTAAGCACATGCCTATACCATATTTCTGTGTATAAACGCATACGCAGTCAAAAAGAAACCCAGCCTCCACACATTCCAACGCACAGTCCTGAGGAGTGAGTCCCTCTGGTGCAAGAGAGGGAGGCAAGTGCCAGGACAGTGGCGCTTAGCTGCCTCTGGAACACTCACCATGTCTTCATTCATGAGCGGGATCTGCTGCAACTTAACAATATGTGATCTGTGGTGGCTACACAGACGGCTGTTTTGTTATTTTCTGAACGTCTATAGGCCTACAATATCGAATATATTTAATCATGTAAAACAAGAAAGAAAAAAATGAAGGCACACTTGAGAAATTTCGTACCGTCTCCTAAGTAGGGACTCCACTTAAGTAATAGTGGAACAACTATGGGATTGCTTTAATTACTCACACTTAAATCAATATGGAAAAAAGTATCAAGCAGACCTTGTAGAAGAGTTAAAATTTACACAACGACTGGAAAGGATTCAACAAATACTTTCCAGTAACATGCAATAGATTTTATGTCCAACCTTTATATGTAGTGTCTCTTGAAGGAGACACAAGAAAGTGGTCACCAACAGGTGCATTATTAAGACAAACAGGGGAACCAGTAAGCAAAAGTGGGAGGCTTAGCTTTTCACTGTGTTCCAATCTGTAATGGTTGACATTTTCTGCCATTTAAGCCTTGCCAAAGTATGCAATTTCATATATTTAAAAGAAACAAAAAATCAAGTATCTTCTCCATATTGTCTTTCTTCCTTCTAAATGTAAATGTTCCTGGAAGGAGTAACACAGTGAGTTCATAATATTTTGAGGCAAATTAGTTTTCAGATGGCACCCCTTTGAAATGACAGAATGGCAAATACCTGCCACAAATGCTACTATTCACTACCCTGTTGCCCATATGACAAACATTGTTGATCCAAGTGGCACTCTTTCCTGCTAACCTAAGAACTCCTCAGCAAAAGGCTCCAGGCAACCATTTTCAACTGATCAAAGATGGCACTCCTGATGATACTTACTTGCCATACTTACCTGATACTTACTTTCTCTAAGCTATTAGTAAATCGTAGGTAGAAAAAAAAATGAAGGAAAAAATACAGAAGAAATTTTGGTCTTCAGACAAGCGGGACCTCACTAAACTGAAAAGCTTCTGCAAGGCAAAAGAAACCATCAAGAGAACAGAAAGACAGCCCACAGAATGGGAATAAATATTTGCCAACTGTATATCTGACAAAGGCCTAACATCCAGGCTCACAAGGAACTCAAATGTGCCAAGAGGAAAAAAACAAACAGCCCCATTAAAAAGTGGGCAAAAGACATGAATAGACACTTCTCAAAAGGAGACATACGAGCAGCCAACAGACACATGAAAACATGTTCAGTCTCACTAATCATCACAGAAATGCAAATCAAAACATTGAGATACCACCTCACCCCAGTAAGAATGGCCACTAATAAAAATAAAAAACAACAAATGCTGGGGAGGATGCGGAGAAAAGTGAATGCTTCTGTACCATTGGTGGGAGTGCAAACTAGTTCAATCTCTATGGAAAACAGTGTGGTAATTCCTAGAAGAACTAGAAATTGACCTTCCATCTGACCCAGCAATCTCCCTCTGGTAATATATCTGGAAGAACTCAAATCATTCTACCAAAAAGATACCTGCACACGCATGTTTATTGCAGCACTATTCACAATAGCAAAAACAAGGAACCAACAGTGCTGACCATCAAAACTGAACAGGATTTAAAAAAAAAAAAGAGGTACATATACACGATGGAAAATTACACAACCATGAAGGACAAAATTATGGACTCTGCAGAAACTTGGATGGGTTTAGAGTCCATCATACTCAGTGATCTTTCACAGAAGCAAAGAACCGAGTACCACATGTTCTCATTCATTAGCAGACCCTGAACATTTACCATAACACTATAAGAAAGGGATTGGCAGTAGCGGGATATTGCCTGGGTGGGGGTGGATACACAACATCAATAAGTGTACCTGATCTCAAACCGGGCGAAGTGGGGACCAAAGGGAGGCCCAAACTTTTCCTGTACGACGACCACTTGTATACCTAATCCTGAATTGTACCCCACAGCTTTAAAACAATAAAATAAAAATAATTTAAAAAATAAATTTTTATCTTCAATAAAAAACTATGGGGCAGGAGCAGTGGCTTGAGCCTGTAATCCCAGCACTTGGGGAGGCTGAGGTGAGAGGATTGCCTGAGCCCGTGGGTTCAAGACCAGTCTTGGCAACATGGTGAAACCTCACCTCTGCAATAATTCAAAAAATTAGCCAAGCAGGGTAGCACGCACCTGTAGTTGCAGCTACTTGGAAGGCTGAGACGGAAGGATCGTCAGAGCCCAGCAGGTCAATGCTGGGGTGGCCATGACCGTACCACTACACTCCAGCATGGGCTAGAATGAGACTCCAACTCAAAAAAGAAAAAAACTATGCATTGTCTGGACAATACCACTGTAGGCTACCTGATTTTAGTCTTTCACTGTCTTTGAACTACTGTACAGTTCTGTAAGATGTAGGTAGTTGATAAAAGCAGTTTTGCCCTCATTTGTGTGTTTGTTTCAATATCCCTGATGTATAAATCTACCTATTTTACAGACTCTCTTTTGGACAATCATAACATCCACCTGGTTCCTAAATTGAATGAGTTAAATACAATTTTTAATGCTGTGTTCATTTTTATATTCATATAGGACCAAGATATTACTTTTTTTAAAATTATCTTTTATCATGCTGTAGGGCAAAGGAAAAAAGGAGACCTGTCAAAAAGGCAGGAGAGACACCCCCTTTAGGGCAAACTTCACCTAGCCAGTATTTTACTTTGCTGGAAGATTTCCTGTGCTACTATTGAAAAGAATACTCCAGTTGTGTAGAAAGCTCAAGTGAGCAGGTTCAGGCTTTGTTTTTCTTAAACTATATCAACATCTGAAGAATGATCAAAATAAGTTTCAAAATCTTTACTGTTCTCTTGCCCCCCCGGGGCACTGGCCCAGTTTACCCAAATCCACAGACACAACCTAAAAATGATTTCCCCCAAAGCACTTTTTTTTTTTTTTAAGATTTCTGAAAAGTTGGCTTACTTCTTGCAGTCAGCCTTGGCTGTGCAGCTTTGTTAAGCCCATTCACAGAATTCTGGAGGAAGTCTGTGAACACCTGACTTTCCAATTGGGAAAATTTATGTATACCATCAAATATTCCCCACCCAAGCCGCCGCCCCATCCAATTCAAGAACCTTGTTTCTATACCAACGAAATAGCAAAGACATGGTTTACTTAGCTTTTTACCAGTATGGCAAAGAACTCCAGTTTCTTTTTTTTTTTTTTGAGTTGGAGTCTCACTCTGTCACCCAGACTGGAGTACAATGGCTGCTCCCGGCCACTGCAGCCTCGACCTGCTGGGCTCCAGCGATCATTCTGCCTCAGCCTTCCAAGTAGCTGGAACTACAGGCGCACACTACCACGCCCGGCTAATTTTTGATTTATTGTAGAGATGAGGTCTCACCAAGTTGCCCAGGCGGGTCTCAAACCCGCAGGCTCAGGCAATTCACTCACCTCAGCCTCCCAAAGGCGCAGGATTACAGGCTAAGCCACCGAGCCTGGCTAGAACTCCAGTTTCTATAAACAACATTAAGTAGGCCATAATTTTACTTAACAGTGACCTAACTGCTTACGGTAAGAGAACAAAAGATCTCTCAAATAATTTTTTTAAAGAAAACCACAAACAATGTTAGTTCCTAGTTTTCACAAAGGAGGCATGTAAATAAAGCCTTTTGAGACTCTGTTCCATACCCCTGCTCTAAACCTGCTTCCTAGAGTTACTTGTAACTGCAGAGCTTTCGTGGGAAATAGAAAGGAGAAAGGGAGAAACAATTCGTAAACACACAAAGGCCTGGGCTCATCCTCAGTGGCTCCTGGGCACCCTCGGAGAGGCGCCCGCCCAATTAAGGTGATTGTGGCGGTCATAATCACCACCGTGAGCTTGCTGTGAAGTTCGTGAATATTTGAATATCAATGCGTGTAATATATGCAGGATTAATTTCCAGAAGCCAGGCTGCATTGCTTTACTTGGCACTGGAAATCTCACTGTCTAGCTTGTGTATGTGCAGCTTGGAACATAGAAACAAAAGAAAGAGTTAAGACTGCGCTCAATGGGGCCCTAAAAGCAAATTTTCCAAAAGGAGCAGAGCAGACATGATTTAAAAAGAGAGAGAGAGACAGAAATTTCATCCAGGTAAATGATTTTCTCCCTCCACATTCTCTCCTTAACTCCTTTTTCAGCTACCATTTGGTTGTTGCTGAAGTTATTGTTCTTTTTAAAACGAAACAAAATGTACTTGGTACCAGAAGTATAGGTGCTTTCACAACGTTTTTCTCTTTTTCTTCTTTTCCTTTTTGCTTTCACGTTTTATTAACTTCACTTCTTAGATGAGAAAATTGACCCCAAGAGAGTAAATGACTGGTTGGTCCCAGGTCACAAATGACAGGGTTAAGGATTGAACTCACATATCCTGACTTCGTTTTATTTGTCAGACCCCTAAAGTATTTTGTTGAACTATCTCTGACATTTTCCTTTTCGAGGTATTTGTATGTAAATAAATGTATCCACTGCAATGTGGCATCTCTCCAAATACAAGGGCAGCTGTGTATTGAGCAGAAACACACCTCAAGCTTCATTTCCATTGCTATCGCCTCGTGCCAGCCACACTGTCTCTCATCAGAACTACTGCAGATGACGGTTAACACGGTTCCCTCTCTCTACTTGCTCCTTCTCTTCTTCACATCAACCAGATCATGAATGCGGTTGCTCAGTTGTTCAGTGACTTCCCGCAGCACTCAGATTCCTGGCCATGTTGCAGAGGACATGATTCCTGACGTGTTTCTCCAGCTTCGCCTCTAATTCTTACTGCTCTCCCCACACGAACTCTCCTGCAGCCACTCTGGCCTTTTTTCTATCCAGTAAATACACCAAATCAATTCAGCCCCAAGCCTTCTGCATTAGCTATTTCCGTTTCTTGCCAGTTCAAGCTTTAGCTCAAATGTCACCTCCTCATGGAAGCCTTCCTCTCTTATCAGTCTCTATTTTAGTTTCTTTATAGTGCTTGCTGTGGTGAAGTATCACTCATTTAGTTTTTGCTTATTTATTTCCTGCTTTCCTCTTGTAGAAGTCTGATTCTCTTTTTTGCTGTTGTATCTCTAGTTTATGAAAAATTCAATAAGTATGTGTTGAACATATGAATGTGTGAATAAATAAAGTTGCCAAAGTCCAACTGACAGCATTTCTCATGTAGTTAGGTATGTTGGTTGGGGACAGACATCGAGGAGATTTTTGTACTTAACAAAGAGAGTCAGAATTTGTTTACACACTAAATTTTCACAAGCAATTATTTCCCTGAAGCTCATCCATGACTTCCCACAAGGTCATGCAACACAAATTAAGAACCTCTGTTTTAGTTCTAGTATATGGTGCAAATACATTATCATAACTTAAATGATGCTGAATAATTTGACTTTTGTTTTATTCTCCTCGCCGCCCCCCCATCTTTGCAATGTAAGCGCAAGCCATACAGATTAGTTCTAGATGCCTACTAAGAATTTACTTGCCTCTAGACATATCTTTTCCTCCTACCTGGAATCCTCTCCTAACTCTCACCCCTGACTTTCACCTAACTCTCACTCATTTTTCAGATCATTACTTAGATCATTTTCTCTAGGAAGTCCTTCCTGATAATTAGGTATGTGTTCATAGTCCTAAAAAAGAATCCCACAGTTTATTCTGTACTTCTATCAAGGCGCTCCTACAAAGTGTTGTGATTGTCTGTTTATGTTACTCATACCCACAAGCTCAGGGCATATGTCTGTTTCATTCCCCATGCTATCAACGGTGCCTGGCACAATGCCTCACCCAAAGAAGAGACCAGTTAATACTGGGGAGTTTAAATACTCACTTTTCCTGGCCTCCTAGTTATTTCTTACTAATGGTAGTTATTTTAAATCAGAAAATAGATACAAGAATATCAGTCATGTTTTACATGACCTTCAAATTAGTTTCCAAATTTAGCCACAAAACGAAGTCAATTTAAAGATTTTCATGGCAATATAAAATAAAGCAATAATATGGCATGAATATATACTGCGGGAAACTAATGAGCCTGATGAATTAACAGTGTGATTAAGAGGCAGAACTAGCAAGGAATTCAGGACAATAATAAACGCTGGTACTAATCTCCTCAATGTGGTTTTCTCTCTGTTTTCATAGTAGAAAAAAACACTTATAAAGGCAAAGGCTTTTGATACTCTACTAAGAAAAGCCCCCGATAATGCACTACGCGTCCAGCCCCAATCCTCTCCAAAGGGCCTTACGTACACTGCCTTTTCCTCATTTCACATACACGGGGGACCCCAACAGGAAGCAACTCTGAACTCAGAATTCCCAAGAAGACGGTTCCAGTCCTATGCAAGAGAAGCATCATTCTGGAAAAACATGTGTGCCTCCTAAAACAACTCATGTTTTAGTTTATATGAGAACCAGCAATGAAATATGAATATGAGCAAAATAAACAGAATCACAACTCAGAGATATGGCTTGGAAAAACAAAATAAAAGGATGTGTTTACATAAATAATAAGCATTCCAGGGCTGGGATATTATTCTTGCTGTAGCACCGTCAACCATGTATGTAGTATTGTGTATACTCGTGGCAATATAGAATGAATAATAATAATTAATACAGCATGTTTGTTCTGAATCCCACAGATTTGTCCTTATCGAATTCTTGCAGCCTGCTTTTTTTAAGTTAATTCATAATTGACCATATGTATTTCCCAATCCTCGCCTGTTAGGCATCTTTCTCTACAAGTCCACTAGTGATTATTTTGGACAAATATCTACTATATCATGACTCACAAAGCATGAACTTCAAAGACTTCAACTTGGACAGTGTTGAAATCAACGGAATGCTGGCCAAAAGTTTTAACCTCAAAGGGGTGTGATTTCGGTGATTTCTGGTTTCAGATGGCTCAGAAATGGAGAAAAGAAGATGAGGAATGGGTAGGAATGTAAGAATAAAGAAGTGACAGAGAAATTAACCACGAAGCCATACCAGTATCATTTAAAATTCCAAGACATCAAAACTCAAAGCTATTTTTTTGGTCTTCTACGGCATTTTGCTGTTGAAGGAATCAAAATAGGAATGCAGAGTCCCTACTGATTTTTTTTTTTTTTTGGAGTGGGAGTCTCACTCAGTCGCCCAGACTGGAGTGCAGTGGCCACTCCCGGCCACCGCAGCCTCGCCTGCTGGGCTCCAGCGATCCTTCCGCCTCAGCCTTCCGAGTCCCTACTGAAACAGCTTTCTAACTGGCTTCCTGACAAATCTTTTTGTCCTTCTCCAATCCATCCTCCACGTTTTTGACAGAACCATCTTCCATAGCATAGTCCCAGCAGTAATTTTTCCTTAATTAAAAAAAATCAAGCGGATCACTGCCTATACAATAGCTGCTTAGCAGGGCGCCCAAGGTCCCTGGCAGTCCAGCCAGGCCTGACCTCCTCGCCCGTTCCCTTCCACTCACATCCTCAGGCCCTCAGTCCAATCCTCCCCAGGTTCCTGGCACATCTGGCTCTTGTACGCCGCAGGGCCCATTTCTGCTGCTCATGCTGTGACATTCGTCCTCACCCTGTAATCCTCGAAAACGACTCATGGCTGAAGGTGAGGCTCAACCTCCACCTGCTCCATGCCTCTTCCGTCTCTCCCCTCACTCGATGAGTCGCTTCCTTGCTGTCACCTCTCAGTCCACGTGGTAAGCCACTGGCCAGTGCCTTCAAAGAACCACGTTCATAAGAAGATGCCATCTTCTCCAACCCTGAGCCAGGCATAGCAGGTACTCAGAAAGTATCTGCTTAATAAAGGTATGAATGAGTGCAGCTTTAAAACGCTAAACGGAAATCTGAAAAATGCATTTTCTTAGCAGGTAACACAGTGAAACCCTAGCAACCAAATCACTCCACTGTCCTTAGCATTTGCCTCCAAACAGAACAATAGACAACAAATGTCTCATAGAAACAGCCTATGAAAGCAGGTGTGGGCTCAATCCCTCAATATATTCCATATAGAGGTTGCATTCTGGGTTTCATCCAGTTTGTGAAGCCCAGAAGGGGCAACCCCAGTAGTAAGCACTAGCAATACTGAGAGCTAAATCCAGCAACCTCTAAGTGCACTTAAGTCCCATTCAAAGTCAAGGGAAATTATGCATACATGAGCACGAGAAGGGGAGGGGAGACAAGGAGCGGAACGATGGCTTGCTACTTCTGGGAAAACATTCAGGGAAAAGACCGCAAAGGCTCAGCTCCCCCAGAAAATTGTCACCCATTTGCTGTCACTTTTTCATCTTCATAGGAATTTATTGGATTAGGAAAGACCTTTGCTACTCCACATTATCCCAAGCTCCCAGTTGCCTTTGCATTAGTTAATGTCTGAGCTTCCTGGTTAATTGTGGCAGGCTTGCAGCAGGCTGCACAGATGCCAGATGTCATGCTCCATCAGATGAAGAGGTTCCTGCCCAGGGCTGTTTATATATGACCTACCAGGATTTCCTGCTGCATGATGAAATAATTAGGGGGCCGCCATGCAGGGAATTATGTTGCGAGTCAGTTGTTACAGCATTCTATTGAAAAACAAAAACGGAACGTTTGGTCTTATCTACACCAGAATCTTCCTTAGGCTTATTGTGAACATTCTGTGCCTTATTTTTATCATATTCACATGGGTGCTAATTCTAATGTTCACTGGAGAAGTCAGTGAGTTTAGCAAGGCTTTCTTTAGAGCTTGTGCTGCAATTTGAATCTAGAGTAAACAGAGTGGAGAGGGGCCTTTTGTGTATGTGTTTAATTTTCTAAACAAAGTTTGTCTTTTGCCTCTTATAACAAACCAGTTCTACAGACTCAACAAAGTCTGGAAGGTCTTTTAAAAATTAGCAATATTTTATAAGTCAACTAACTCTTAAGTCTTACTGAATTCTAGCTTTTGACTTTCTGACCCAGAAAATAAATATGCACCCTGTGTATAATGCTGCAATATATCTTTTTTTCCATAAGGCCATATTACATGACTATAAGCTCGTATCCACATTGTTTCTATGATTCAAGAGAACCATCCTATAAACAAATATGATTGAAGAGAAAGAACAAAAGTTCCAGTAATCTCATGAATTCTAGCAACACAGCTAGGCAAACTGGACGATTTAGACGAAACTGTATGGGCGCATTTTCCATTACTAACCCATGCATCTCCCTGCCTTGGTTCTTAACACCTGTTCACGTTATCGACTTAGCGTCTGCCTTCCCTAATAAGACTGTGAACTCCCTGGAACTGTCTGCAATGCATTTTGTACCTCCTGTTCCTAGCACAGAATGTAGCACAAGTAAATACTCAATACATTTTTGTTAAAGTGAATTATATAATGTGGAATGAGGAAGGGAGAACAAGGAATTGAGAAAAGGCGATGACGAGTGAACTTCTTAATTTTCCACGCCTTTTTCGGTACAGGTATAATGTCATCTCTCTATGTAGGTACAGTATAAACTTCCCCTCTTTCATGTTCTTCCCGTTTTTTTCTTTTCTTTTCTTTTTTTAGTTCGAGTCTCATTCTGTCGCCCAGGTGGCAGAGTCACGGCCACCACAGCCTCAACCTGCTGGACTCAGGAGAGTCTTCCGTCTCAGCCTTCCAAGTAGCTGGAACTGCAGGCACACACTACCACGCCTGGCTAATTTATAATTCTTTTAAAAGAAAATGATTTTCAGCTCTTTCATCTGAACCATGGGCTTAGTATTATCTGTTTATATGTAGGGATAATTCCTATCATAAATTACTACAACAAAAACAGATTTGAGTTTTATTTGCTTATACATACAAAAGAGGCCAGGTAGATTCCTGGAAGGCCAAGGCAACTCGGTTTCGGAGCAGAGGAGAAGCTTCGTACTGTTCTTGTAGGAAAGGTTTAAGAAAAGCAAGAGAATACGAGATGTTTAAGAATAGCAAAGAGCTTTTATTCCAAGTATCAACCCTGGCCAGCCAGTAGTTGCCATGTAGAGAGACAACATCCAGGTTCTGTGAGAAAGCACTGTGATCAATTAACAGTGTCTGCTGTGGCCTTGGAGAAGGTGACTGTATGTATATCAACCATCCGGCGCCCCAGCAGCTTTTCCTGATGACACAGAAGCTGCAACTATTTTAAGGAAGAACTGGAGGACAAAGAGACACTCACCCATGCAAAGAGTGATCTTTGAAGCCAAGCAAAATTTCACTGAGGCATCAGTATATCCATTTGTTGTCTTCCCACTCCCTTAGTTGGCTTAAGAAACATTTGTTGAGCACTTGTCTGTCAAATAATGCTCTCTGGCCTCAATAATGAACGTCCACCTATAGGAGGCAGACAAATTTCTAGGACACTTTAATGTTACATGATTAATAGCATTAAAGCCTACAAATAATTTTTTAAGTTGGCGTCTCACTCTCACCCAGGCTAGAGTGTAGCGGCATGATCATTGCTCACTGCAGCCTTGACCCTCTGGGCTCAGGTGATCCTTCTGCCTCAGCCTCCCAAGTAGCTGGAACTATAGACATGCACCACCACAGCCAGCTATTTTTTAAAAATTTTTTGTAGAGATGAGATCTTGCCATGTTGCCTAGGCTGGCCTTGAACTCCTGGGCTCAAGCAGTCCTCCTGCCTAGGCCTCCCACAGTGCTGGAATTACAGGCATGAGCTACTGTCCTGACCCCACAAAGGGGATACAGGAGTTCAAAGCGAAGTGTCCAACCCTGGCTGCAGTGAGGGTGAGGAATGTCAGGAAATGTTTCCCAGAGAAAGAGATCATCTAGGCAAGGCTTTAAGGATAGTGGAAATCACTCTGACCGAAAAGAAAGAAAAAGGTAAAGGAAGACATTTGGGGCAGCATTCGATGTCCTTAGTTCAGCGACGGCGCTCAGGGCAGGTGCACGTGCAGGTGGATGAGAGCAGCAGCGGGAGAAGGAAGGAACAGCCGCGCCTCAGAGGACTGGGTACCCCAGCCTCGGAGACTGGAGAAGTGGGAGCAGCTCGGTGACGTGCCCCTCTCCCTTCTGCACCCACTCGCCCTGCTCTACTGTCTCTTTGCCCGCAGTAGTTAAGCAAACCCACGACTTTTCCTCAAGAAGAAAAAATCTCCTTTGATCCTTGTCTCATTGCCTGTCTCCTTCCTCCTCTCCCCAACCATCTAGCTTCAGTCCCCACTTTCCTGCAAAACCTACCGCCCTGGCCTTCTGACCACTGCCCCACCGAACCCATGAGAAGCCATGCCCAGAGAACCTCCCGTGAGCTCTGTCGTCTGCGCTCACAGGCACGTGGGCCCTCGGCACCCCGCAGGGCCTGGCTAGCGCGGCTGTGACGACTTCTCCCTTGGCCTCCAGTGCAGTCTCCCCGGCCTCCCGCTCACCTTCCGGTCTCCTGCATCTGCATTAACGGCTCTGCCTTTTCTCAGGTCTTTGGTGCCGATACTGCGCCAGCTCTGCCATTCACGCGCCCCTCTCAATACCCACTGCTCCTTTGGGAATGTCTTTCCATTCATTAACTTTCGACCAAGACCTCCTCCAAGGCAAAGCCAGCTCCCCAAGGACTCTGTTTACAATTCGTATTTCACCACATTGCGCCTACCTGCATGTCCGCTTCTCCCTGTGAAGAGTGTGCCCTTGAAAGGCAAAGGACGTGTATCCATCATCCATCTTTGTATCTACAGTCTATGCTGACACTTGCTAGATAAACTATCAATTCTTGTTGCAAAAAGGAAAGGTTTAGTCAGTGGCACCTTTTGCATAGAATTTCCAGCTCTAGATGGTAGGAACCCTCATGTTACAAAAAGAAACTGAAGCTCACAATGGCAAACTAGTTATGTAAAACCACACAGCGTATCAAGGTTAAGTTTTTAAAATTCGAGTTCCCTGTTCTTTCATGACTTGCCTGCTCCATTTTAAGTAAAACATTCAAACAGACAGGATGACAAAAGGAAAGTGTACGGAGTCAGCAGTTCTGAGTTTAAGAGTCATGGATGACAGAGGAAATGAAAACAATTGTTTGCTTTGCTGGGCTCCGTGGTGGCTCAGCCTGTAATTCCAGCACTTTGGGAGGCCGAGGTGAGTGGATTGCCTGAGCCCGCGGGTTTGAGACTAGCTTGGGCAACTTGGGGAGACCTCATCTCTACAATAATTCAAAAATTAGCCAGGCGTGGATGTGCGCGCCTGTAGTTCCAGCTACTAGAAGGCTGAGGCGGAAGGACACCTAGGCCCAGCAGGTCGAGGCTGCGGTGGCCGGGAGCTCCAGTCTGGGTGACAGAGTGAGACTCCAACTCAGAAAAAACCAAACAACAAAAAAAAATTGCTTTATGCGAATTTAGGTGACTACTGTTTCTCAGGAGTGTGAAAGCTAGACAACATCCTACCCTGCTAAAGATAAGATAAATTTCTAGAAGGAACATTACTGAGGGCTGCAGAAGCCCATGTGAAATGTGTTTAATCCAGCCAGGATCTTCTCAGAAATGCAAATTGCCCACTTGAAATAAGGTGGCGCCTATTGTTCAGCCTTGATTGCCTCTCCAGGCCTACAGGCAAGGGAAAAAAATATGAATTTGAAGAAGTACACTGCATTCATAGAAGAAAAATAAAAGATGAAGCCAGACTCCAACCAGGTTTCCATCTATCATCTGCTAAGGGAGAAGGGATTACAGAGCGGAAGCCATTAATGATTCTGAACCCGCTTAACTTTCTGTGTTCCTTTGTGTTGTCTCCTGTCTTCTCAGATATTGACACACCTAAATACATACCACAGTAGCCCCCTTGTTCATGGGGAATATGTCTCCAGACCCCAGTGGATGCCTGAAACTGCAGAGTCCTGAACCCAACTTCCATCCATCAGAACACGTTTCTGTTCCATGTCTTCCCCGGAAGTTTAATGCCTTTTCCATCCTAAGCTTATCACACACTGTGGCCATAACTTTTGCGGTCTGAGGTCAGAAAGCAAAACCAGCACAACATTCTTTTATCTTCTCTACAATTTCATGGATAAAAAATCCATTCTTGCCATAGATCTCAGCAACCACAGTCGACAATAAGTCAACAACTTTCTCCTTTTCACTTAAGGGACGCACGTGATGGCTTCTCTTTGGCATCCTCAAATTGCCAGCATCATTACTCTGGAGCCTTGGGGCCTGAAGAAAAATGAGGATTACCTGAACACAAGCTCCGGGACGCCACCAGAGGGTCGGACAACTGTGGCTGCTGAGTGACCAGGGGGTAAGGCGCACAGAGCGTGGGGGGGGCACGGGCCCGAGGATGGTGCGTGGCCAGGCTGGAGGGAGAAGGCCAGCGTGAGAGTGAATCACGCTGCTCAGAATGGCATGCAACTGGAAGATGGTGAGCTCGTTCTGGAATTTCAGATCATGGTTGACCACGACCACGGGTAGCCGAAAATGCAGAAAGGCTTTCATGGTTTCCATGGACACGGAGGGACGGTTGTATTGGATCATATCTGTCCTGCAAAGTCCTGCCTCATCATCAGTGAATGCACACGCTAAGAAACATCAGAGATGTCACAGACTTATAGCAACAGAGGAAATAATGGCTTTCACTTTTATTCTTTTATTTAGGCAAGTATTTAGATTTTTGTTTCTACATTCTGCACATTCTGTTATTTTGCCTTGGAAGAATATATGCTGATTTTTAAAATTTATTCCTAACTCAATTCCTCTTTGTAAGAAAAGACTTAGTGACAAAAAAAAAAGTATTACAAGTTTGGAAGTCTGAGTTTAGAACATAATGAATCCTTCAGGAGAAAATAAACACGGTGCCATTTTTTTTTCAAAAATAATTCTCATCTAGCCTGTTTACCAGCTGAGATATAAAATCCTTGGTATTTAAACTTGAAACTGTTTTCATCTCTTTATCCTTTTTCTTTTTCATCTTTATAAACAGAAAAAAGTCTATAATTACTACACTAACAAAGGATACAGCTGAACTATACACACGTTAAGCCATTCTAAACGAAGTAGAGAATAATAAATAATAGAATAGTTGAGAGTTAGCATAATAAACACATGAAGAGTAACACCACTTCCCACAATGTGCGATGCCTTACATTTCTAAGTATTTTAAACTTCCGGCATGAAGAGAGAGCTTTGAAAGTGAAAGCTCAGGCTCGGTGGTTCAGCCTGTAATCTCGCACCTTTGGGAGGCTGAAGTGAGTGGATTGCCTGAGCCCGTGGGTTCGAGACCCGCCTGGGCAGGCGAAACCTCATCTCTACAATAAATCAAAAAATTAGCTGGGTGTGGTAGCGCATGCCTGTAGTTCCAGCTACTTGGAAGGCTGAGGCGGAAGGATCGCCGGAGCCCAGCAGGTCGAGGCTGCGGTGGTCGGGAGCGGCCACTTCACTCCAGTCTGGGAGACAAAGTGAGACCCCAACTCAAAAAAAAAAATAAAAAAAGTGTAAGCTAACATTCTATTTTCATCAAAACTAGAGAGAATACATAATGTGCCTCGAGCTAATTCTAAGATCCTCACTAATAACAATAACGGTGATAGCAATAGTGATGGGGGTGGTTGTAGTAAGAACCAACAGTTACCATTCATCATTTGCTGCACATATTTGCAATGTGTCCATCGTTACGCCAACTGCCACACACACGTTACTTCATTTAATCCTCATAACCTGGTTAGATAATAATCTCCACTCTACAGATGGACACCAGCTATATTTCCGGTTACTGGCGAGCTAGCTTCTGCTGGAACATTTTCAGTGTTAAAAAGCTCATCACCTCACATGGCAGCCCTTTCTATTGTAAAATACTGGTGGATGCAGAGTTTTCTTCATGTGGACCCCAAACTGCTTCCGTGAAACCTTCACCCATTCACCTTAGTCCTATCTTTTAGAAACAAAACAAGTCCAAATACTTCTTCCAAATGACAACCCTTCAGCTCTTAAGACTGCCATCATGATGCCCTTTGGACTAACTAACCTGGTTTGGTGTCACTGCAGCTAGACCTGTTACCAACTCCAAGGCGACCTAAGGAGATCTCATCTGAAAACTGAGCTGTGAGCCACATTCTGAGATACAATTCGCTTCCAGCCAGGAGAGCCCCAGAGAACGCTCTGCCCGCACCCTTCCCTGCACCAAGATGACCCCAGTGCTGGCCTTCCTCCAGCTTGCACGCTTGTTCCTAGGACAGATCGCCTGCTTTCATTTTGTTCCACTTTGAATCCTTAAGTGATTTCTTTTTTTTTTTTTTCATTTTAAAGATGTGGGGTACAATTCAGGGTTAGGTATACAAATGTTCATTATGCTGCTACCCTTGTTGGTGAGGTGTGCCCCTCCCTCCCCTGGCAGTTTTCCTCAGCTGCCAATCCCTTTCTTATAGTATTGTAATTGTACAAGGTCTGCTTATGAGTGAGACCAAATGAGACTGCTGTCTTTGTCTCTGTGATAGATCACTGAGTATGATAGACTAAATCGATCCAAGTTGTGGCGAAGTCCATGTTTGTCCTTCTTTATGGCTGTGTAATATTCCGTTGTGTATACGTACCACATTTTTTATGCCATCCATTAGCAAATTCTATGGGGCAGATCATTTGAGGTAGCTTGCAGGTGTTGCACATTATATTTTAAAAGAATTACAAATGAAGATGCAAGTAACTCACATTATTTATTAGTGATGACTGTGAGCCAGGCTAAGCACTTTACTTAAATAAAGTCATTTAATCCTGACAATCTTATTGAGATAAGCACCGTTATTATCACCGTTTGAATAACGAGGCAACAGGTGCAGAAAGAAGTTGACTCACTGTTCCAAAGCCCCAGGGAATCTGGAATAGAAACTGGAATTCAGGAAATATGACTTCAGACCTTTCTTTAAATTTTTTTTGAGTCAGGGTCTCACTCTCACCCAAGCTGGAGTACAGTGGTACAGTCACAGCTCACCACACCCTTGACCTCCGGGTTCAGGTGATCCTTCCACCTCAGCCGCCCAAGTAGCTAGGTGTTACAGGCATGCACCACCACATCTGGCTACTTTTTTTTAACTTTTGTAGGTCTATGTTGCCCAGGCTGCTCTCGAACTCCTGGGCTCAAGCAATCCTCCCATCTCAGCCTCCTAAAGTGCTCCTTGGATTACGAGTGTGAACTACCTACTGCAACTGGCCCAACTTTGGAACTCTCCGTCACTACATGACGCTTCCTCCCAGTATCTGCATCTTCTCTGGCTGGGATCTGGGAATTACTTCTCATTGTTGGTGAGTTTGGCATAATTCAGCAATTTTCCAGAGAAAGGAGCCCTCTAGATCGACAAAGTGTTTTTCCCAGCTGTACCTCTTCCTCTTTTCTGAATTCACACATCTTTGTCCTGAGCGTCCCATGGGTGGTCTGGGAGCAAGGAGACTGACTCAGGAGTCCGGAATGCAGCTGACCGGCATGACTCAGTTGGGCCCAGGCCTTTGTGGAAGGTGGAAGAAAAAGGACACCACGGCTTCAGGGGTGCTGTAGAGACATCGTGATACACACTACTGCGGCCACTACTGCTGTGTGCAGGCGTGCTCTGAAGCTATGACCCATCAGTCAATCATACCTACGGCTGGTCACGTCTGGGTCTTTTCAGATCTGTCTGCTGTCAATTCTCGTCAGAAGATTGGGTCTGCTTTGCAAGTTCGTTGTCCCGGACATGAAAATGGAGAACACCAGAGCTCTGCTTAGAATGGAGTTCACATGAGTTCTGCAGCTGTTTCTACAGTTCGTGAGTTTTCAGGCCCACAACTAGTCTCTACTATAGCTGTTGAACCTGGAGACATTTAACCTTCGGGTCTTTTTAATCCAAGCGGAGAGGATACTATATAAGAAAAAATCTGCCTTTCATATTCACCAGTCATGGAAATTGAAGAAAAGAAAGATGAATCTTTGCAGGGATATTTTTGTTCATCAAAGGCAAAAAAAAAGGGGGAAATGTGGCTAATTTTTAACATATCTCACCTTCTGTCCAAGTGCAAATTTTTATCCAACTCATTTGTCCATAACATGTAATAACATAATCTGTTAGAACTCAAGAAAGAGCATTACCTATTTTGACTAACCTAATTGTGACTGAATGCGTGGTTCAGTGATTTCAAGGAAAGTTTATAGCAAGCTATCCCACATACAGGCCGTTTTAACATAAACCATTCTTCCAACTAAGCAGTGGAGACACTTTAGGATGGAATGAATCTTCCAGATCTTGGCTCTGGTCTCTTGGCTCCCTTCTAACTAGCTGCAGCCTGTTCTTGGCTACTTTTTCCCCTTCGCATCTCTTCCTACACTCCCACTCAGTCCCAACCCCGAACACAAATCTTTCTGGTATACAGGCCTTCATTTGGCAAGTAGATTACTGATTCAGGCATTTTTCTGCTGATTTAAAAAAATCACTTATCAGTTATTATTCTGTCCCTAAAGCCCTATGCTATGATAGTGAAATATGAGGAAACGTTAATCTTTTTATATTTTTTTAAAGAAAAACATGCCCATGTATTGCATATACATATATACACACAGCCCAAAAGCCACAAACTTCTCAACTTTCCAATAAGTGATAATTTCTTTTTTGAAACAATACAAATATATCTTCACTTTGGGAAGAAATATGAACAATTTATCTCCATGTATTTTTGCTGTTGGTGAAAGAAGACAAAGTATACTGGGATTTCAAGAACTTTCTCCAACCTGTCCATATGAAAATTCTGAGTACTCTTCATACACATCCATGTTGTAGCTCTGGATACATGTATGCTGGTCATGTTCTTTTCGCTTGATGTATCATCCTCCCAAATAGTTTTTCACAAGCTATTAGCACCTCTCCACAAATGTTGACAGTCTTTCAGGCCACAAAATACTCCCAAGTATCACAGTAGTTGGCCTCCTACCCAATGGATACAAGGCTTAGTCTTCAGCATTCCATCTTCTGGAAAACACAGGATAAAGCAAAATCTGCGATCTGTAGGGTAAATATTAGGTTCATGAAAACCTGTCGAGATAAACTCCACAGTTACTATGGGAGAAAGCACACAATAGTGGAAAGTGTCGACACTCATCCCTCAGCTTCTCTGTGTCCTAGTGGATGCAACATTATTTGGAAGTGGAGGCTGCTCTACTGAGTACAGAAGTTCCCCATCCATGGATATTTTGCTTTTCATGGGTTCAGTTATCTGTGGTTAACTGCCCTCCAAAAACATTACTGTGTTTTGCGAGAGACAGACAGAGAGACGGGGGGGGGGGCGGGAGAGACAAGAGACCACATTCACAGTTTTTACTATAGTGTAACTGTTCCATTAAATTATTAGTTGTTGTTGATATCTTACTATGCCTAATTTATACACTGAACTTTATCACAGGCATGTTTGTACAGGAGGAAACATAGTGTATATATAGGGTTTGGTATTTTCTGTGGTCTCAGGTACCCTCTGGGGGTCGTGGAACATGTTATGTCCTGGAGATAAGCAGAGACTACTGTAACCCAGAAACAATTTTTGTCCCTTATTTAAAGAAAGAAGTGCTGGAGTTCTGAGTGAAAGAAAATCATCACTATGTCTACATAGTAAGCTTCAGAGACAAAGCAGGACTTCTCTAGAGCTATGCACAAAAGTACCAAGCAAAGAAGCGAGTGGCGCTAGAATGCCTGACTCACACAGACAGACCCTGTCCTCTCAGGATGTGGATGTTAGAAGGAGGTGCCTTTTACCAGTTTGTAAAGGCAGTACTGGGCTAGGTGACCCTGGACACGAGCACCCGACTGCCCTGTCTACTGCCATATTCCCAGCACGAACAGTTTAGAGCACATAACTGCCGCTTGATAAACATTTGGGGATTGAAGGGAAAGGAAGGAAAGAATTCTCCACGAGAAGTACCAATAAGTGCAAAACTCGAGCACAGAATCTGAGACAAGTGCCCCTTTCTTTGGCTATAGAATGTGCACTGCTAAACCTGGACATTCAGAGAGAAAAGACAAATGAGCACTGTATGTTGTCATTGTGTTTGTATTCATATTTTTTAATCATGACAAATTAAGTTCAATATAATTATCACCTTGACACTTTACTAATGTCAATATGTGTTGGTTATTGTTGTTTTTGAGTTGGAGTCTCACTCCATCGCCCAGGTTGGAGTGCAGTGGCACACTCACAGTCACTGCAGCCTCAATCTGCTGGGCTCAGGCGATCCTTCCACCTCAGCCTTCTAAGTAGCTAGAACTACAGGCGCATGCTACCATGCCTGGCTAATTTTTTGATTTATTGCAGAGACGAGATCTCACCATGTTGCCCAGGCTGGTCTCAAAGCCACAGGCTCAGGTAATCCTCTCACCTTGGCCTCCAAAGTGCTGGGATTACAGGCTTGAGCCACCGTGCCTGGCCAATAAACGTTTTTGATGCCAAGAGTATATAAAAATCTTAAACATCGAAAAATGAAGATCTGGCCATGCCCAGTGGCTCAAGTCTGTAGTCCCAGCACTTTGGGAGACTGGGGTGGGAAGACTGCTTGAAGTCAAGAGTTCCAAAAACACACACTCGACCATTCTGGAGGCCAGAAGGCCAGCATCAGGTCTCCGGAGGCTCTGGGAGAATGCATTCCTTCTCCTTCCAGCTTCCAGGGGCTGCTGATGTTCCTTGGCTTGTGGCCACACCTCTAGCTGCTCTGCCTTCCCACGGCCTCCTCCTCCTCCACCTGTCTAATCTCTTTCTGTCTCACCCTTGAGAATACGTGGTTGTGTTTGGGGCCCACAGGGCACTTCAGGACCAGCTCCTCCTAACATCTTCAACTTAACTGCATCTTGTGCCACACAATGCAATATTCGCGGGCTCTTGGGATTAGGAGGCGCATATATCTTTGGGGGTGCCACTTTAGCCTACTGCCCCCACATACTGTATTTTACTATTATATTATCTGAATAAATACTTACATTCGCAGCTTTCATGGTTCCGCAAGAAGATTACAATAGTCTTGGGAACTCTGGAAACAGCAAAGTTTCCTTACTTAAGATGCTAGAATTTTTCATTCAAATCTGAGAGTCCAAATACAACTCTTAATGAACATGTTTCACCTTTTGTAGGGAATCTCCTACACCAATTCTGAACTAGACAACTTTGTGTCATTCTGAGATATTTTATTTACGATATACAGCTTTGCTACAGTTATTGTTTAGCTAGACAAATACAACAACTGACAAGGCACCCCTTGCTACTTTGTCAATTCAGCTCAAAAGTCAGAAAAGTTTAATGAGCCAAACCATTTGGTGCTTCGCGTACTGCCAAAATTGTGTGCCCAAATCAGAATTTAATCAAATAATGGTGAGCTCACTGTACTGACGACTGTCATGTGATCCTTTAAAATGTTTAGAATAAGGTTGAGACACGAAGGATAAAAGAGGTATCTGTCGACCACACAGATTTTCAAAGGCTAATAATGATGCCATATCTTTATGTCCAGGAGGCTGCTGTTGGTTGTTTTCAGCACACCCAAGACTCATCGAGGCCAGACTGTCAGAGGCCGATTAGTGAAGCAGCCTGTTTATTCACAACAAGGAATATGCTTTTTCAGTACCCACGGGTGTAGCTCTGTTTTTCAATGAATCCCCTTCTCCAGATCAAAATATCCAGAAGCCTGACTTACTTATCAGAAAGTAGCTTTGTAAGCAAGGAATCTGAGTAAATGAGGTTTGGAAGAGTATTTCGCATGAGCCATAGATGACCTCACACACACATGAAATGTCTATAGACAGCGGATCTCATCTAAAGCTTGTTGATTCTTGCTTGCCTTACATTTAGAAAGTAGTCTTATTTCCAAGTTTTAGGGCCTTCTTACTTTACTCCAAGGTACTTGATTTGAGGCTTTTTATGTATTTTGGCAGCTTTAATGAATGACCAGAGCAAGGAAGTGACTCCCTTTACGACTGTCATGACCACTAAGATCACCTCAGCTAATTACAATAAATAGCTTTAATGTACAGTAAATCTCTTACTCTTGACATGGACTCTGTCAGTTACTATAAGCTCAATAAAATAAGGCTCAAACTATACTTAAAAAAAGTAGCTTTAGTGAGTCCCAGGATGTGGTGATGACGCAGGAAGGCGTTCTCATTCTGAACCGGATCTAAACACAGTTCTCCCAGTGGAAGAAAGACATGGCTTTTTGCTTGTTTACTCTGTTTTTTCAAAAGAAGTTATAAAATCCTCTGCTTGACACTTATACGAATAAGGAAGTGATCCATGTTATGTGGTCATTTTTCAGTTCACAGAATTATTCTTGCTTCTTTTCCACTATACGTATTATGCGTCTCCTTTTCATGGCTTAAAAAATGCCCTCAGGGCATCAGAATGGTGCTAGTTCAATAAAAGGCAGACATTGTCTAACATAGGAGTGGTTCTCTAATTGCTTGCAAAATATGCTGAAATACTGGCATACATTTTTAAAAGTACAAAGTATCATTTTCCACTGGTAACATAACCTTGAAATTTAAGGAACAAATCCAGGATCTAGCAAAAAGACATGTATGCTGAGTTAAACCATATTCATTCATTCATTCATTCATTCATTCATTCAACAAATAGTTATAAGGTGCTAGGCACTTTGCTAGATAATAGGAATATAACGTTGACTAAAAATACATAGCCCCTGCCTACAGGGTGAATACGGTGAAGTATTCAATTCAACTCCATCAGACCAATGTATATTTCCTAGTGCTGTGTGTGTGTGTGTGTGTGTGTAAGTTTTGGGGGAGGAGGGGGGTTGAGATAGGGTCTCACTCTGTCGTGCAGGCTGGAGTGTAGTGGCATAATCATAGCTGTAACTCGAACTCCTGGGCTCAAGCGACCCTCCTGCCTCAGTCTGCTGAGTAGCCAAGACCCAGGCTCACACCTCCACACCCAGCTAATTTTCAAAATTTTTTGTAGAGACAGGGTCTCACTACTTTTCCCAAGCTAGTTTCCAATTCCTGAGGCCTCCCACTTCAGCCTCTCAAAGCACTGAGATTACAGGCATGAGTCACCACAACAGGCCCCAGTCATGTTTTGAGAATGCTTTTAAGTAGGACAGTGAGACAAACTGAAGTTGTAAAGAAGTAGACAGTAGCAGTGAATACTATCTGAAAATCGCCTAGATCCTGATATATATGACATAGAGAAGGCAAGAGAAAGGTAGATATTTGAAGTACTGTCATGTAGAAGCAGGGGTAGATTTAGATGGAATATAAAATGTCACATTTTGACTCAAAGAAAAGTTTTAATGTAAAGAATTAGAATCACCCCAGAGATATTCAAGCAAAAAACAGACATCTAGCACAAAAATTACAGACTGAATTATTTTATTGAACTGAGACTATTTCACTGATTTCCAAAATATCTATTTTTAATATATACTAAGAGTCCATGAATCAGTTTGGTTTCTGTGGATAAATCAGCAAAAAACTACAAACAAAACCAAAGAAAACCAGTTACTAAGAAAAATAACTTTTTCAGTAATATTTGGATTTTCCAAATTTACTGCCTAGGCTATAAATCTATTTCATTCATCACAAAATATCTTAACTCTACTTCACCTTGTATATTCATACTATGTGTATTAACTTAGTGTTAAAACTTATTTTAATGGTTTCAAATTCTTTTCAGGCTCTGTTCTCTGCCTAAATTAATCTTCAACACAGAATTCTTTAACTTAAGGGTGGATAATTTCTTAACATGCCATTTTACTATCATATTTAAGTCCAATTTGATGTTTTCTCCACCTACCATTAACCTATTCTTCACCATTTATGATTTTTAGTAACAAAAATGTTTTCTTCTGAAATAAAGTATAGACCTTGTTTTTCACAGCTACATCATGCTCATGACTCAAATCCTAAGGTCCAACTGGGTGTGGTAGCGCACACCTATAGTTCCAGCTACTTGGAAGGCTGAGGTGGAAAGATTGCCTAAGCCCAGTAGGTTGAGGCTGCAGTGGCTGTGAGAGTGCCACTGCACTCCAACCTGGGCAACAGAGTGAGACTCTGACTCAAAAAAATAAATAAGTAAATTCTAAGGTCATACTTTAGGAAACTATTTTCATTTTATGGCAGCTTTGGTTCAGTGCCTTACCAGATTCCATTACTGTCAACATATTTCTAAAGATCATTTCTGTTGTTCTATAATTCAGCAAAGGTGACATATCACTCAGTATGATTGTCCTAGGTGATCAACATGAAATTGTAGAAGTGACAACATGTAATTTCTGAGACCAGGTCATTAAAGGCATTGTGGCTTCCACCTTGGGCTATTGGTCACTTGTTCTGAGGAAAGTCAGTCATGACGTCAGAAGAACTCAGCCAGCCCCTGGAGTGGCCCAAGGTGGGACAAACTAAGGCCTCCCCCAACAACTCGGCCATCAAGGACTGACTCGCCAGTCTCTTGGGTGAGCTATGGTAGAGGTGAATGTGCCAGTCACAGCAAAGCCTTCAGATTACTACAGCCCAGCCAACAACCTGATTGCAAACTCATGACAGCACTCGAACCAGAACCAAAGTTAAGCCACTGTTGAATTCTTATCTTAGAGAAACTAGGAAATACAATAAATATTTAAGCTTAAGTGAATAAGTTTAGGTATAGTCTGTTTTACAGCAATAGATAAATAATACACAACAAAGCCCCAATCCCAAATAAATTTATATTATCATTAATACAGAGAGAAACATATACTGCTCACTTTTAAAGCTTATTTTATGGTGTTTTTGTTTTGATTGTTGATTTTAATTTTTTTCCTTATAGAATCTAAATACTTTTGAAAATTAATTATATGAGAAAATATTCATAATACAGTTTCATGAAAGAAAAAGTAATTAACTCTCAATATGAATTATTCCAACATTTTTATTTACATATAAGGTAACAATTAATTATTGCCACACAACAGGCCACACCCAAATTTAGTGCTTACGACAACACAACCATTTGCAAATAATTCTACAGCATGGCCTGGGTCAGGTTGGGCAGCTTATTTCTGCTCCATGTGATGTTAACTGGCCTCAGTCATGCATCGAAGTCGGCTTGAAGCTTCACTGGAACCGAAGACTCAGACAGTTTCACCCACAGGTCAGGTTCCTGGGCTGGGGTGGCTGGGATTTGGCCAGACCTCTCACCACACGGTCTTTCAGCAACAGAGCCTGTCTTTCCATAAGACCTCTCACTCCCAAATAAATCACCTCAGATTTCTTTCTACCGTGTCTCAGGGCAAAGAAAAAGCTGCAGGCTCTTTAAGGCCCAGGCCCAGACGTGCACAGCTCCCCTTTCACTCCCTGCTGTTAGAAAGCAAACCTTGAAGCCAGCCCAGATCACTGAGAGAGGACTACACAAAGGCTTGAATTCTGGTAGGCGTGGTTCATTGAGAACTACTCTATAACAAATTGCCACACAGAACATCTGTATATTCCAAATATTCTAAAGTTAAAATGTATTGTTTTTATCAGTTCAATAAAACAATAATTTTTAAAATCTGATGATCATAAAGTCAATATCCTGGAAGATAGTCATTGTTACTGCTGAACCTGGTTTTAGGGACATAAATCTCTGATCTCTACTGCCTCATCTGGAAAGAGTTCTTTGGGCTGATACATTGCACTTAATTATAGCATTTTATTCCAAATTCGTGATTAATAGGTGTAGGTGATGCCCTATTATTAAAATGATAACTTCTAGGAATAGAAAGCTTCATTCTAGTCACTATTCTGCATACCTTATTTTGTCCGCAATATTTATGGATGGGTACACGCATAGTGGTTAAGGTAGGAAAGTTTCAGAATATTCATACTGCTGTATTTCCAAAAAAAAAAAAACACTCATAAAATTTTTATCAGGAGAAATAATAATTTTTAAATCAATTAACTTTTATTTTAAAACTTACTACATCCAAGACCCTATCTTGGGCACCATGTGGAATGCAATGCAAGATTTACTGCTTGACTCTTTTTTTTTTTTGAGTTGGAGTCTCACTCGGTCGCCCAGACTGGAGTACAGTGGCCGCTCCCGGCCACCGCAGCCTCGCCTGCTGGGCTCCAGCGATCCTTCCACCTCAGCCTTCCGAGTAGCCGGAATTACAGGCATGCGCTACCACGCCCAGCTGATTTTTTTTGATTTATTGTAGAGATGAGGTCTCGCTGCCCAGGCAGGTCTCGAACACACGGGCTCAGGCAATCCACTCACCTCAGCCTCCCAAAGGCGCGGGATTACAGGCTGAGTCACCGAGCCCAGCTACTGCTTGACTTTAATGAGCATTTTAAAAGTCAATCATCAGAAAGAACCAATATGAATCTTAAAAGAATGTCACAAAATAGCTTTATAAAACATTTTTTGACATGAAAGTTATGATTATAAAACCAAACTTAGCAGCTACTTTTCTTTCTTAAGTAAGAGGACTAATGGACCCATGGCAGATGGCCTTGGCAACCCTAAACACACTGGCCCCACAGTTTGTAGTGGTTGCAATAATGGTACTAACCCATGGAAAAGTAGATGGATTCCCGAGCTGCCCTTTTTTCTTTCCCTTTCCCAGAAGTTGGCTATTATCACTTTTCCCTTTCCTGTGTCCCAGAAACAGCATTTCTGAGCTACAAACCTGGCTTCAGCAGGACAGTGGCCCAGAACGCCAGCATGGTAAAAGAATATACCAACCTCCAGTTTCAAGTCTGCTCATTTATGCCAAACCACGCACCAGCCCATCTCAAGATGACCGAAGTCAACACAGTAAGATCAAGAAACAATCCTAGAACTCCATATCAGAAAAGAAGCACAAGGAATTGGTACTCTTCAAGCTAAGAAAAATTAAGAATTAAAATGCTTAAAATTAAGTGATCAATAGAAATGATGCTATAACAAGGTTGGCTATCATTTATTGACCTCTTACATGTATCATTGATCATTCTAGGCACTGTAACTGCATTATCAATAATAATTCTGAGACAGATATTACTATAAACCCTCTCCCCTTTATATATGAAGAAACTATTTAAATGGCTCACCCAAAGTCATGCATGCTGTAAGTGGTAGAGTTTGAGTTCCAGCTCATGTCTGTCAAAAAAAATTGCCCTTTCCAATTAAAATATACAGTACTCTCTTACTTAGATTTAAATAAATGATTGTGTCAAAAAGTAGCCAATTTAATACAAACTACCATTGATTTTAGACATATAAATCAATCTGGTCTTCTAAATGATCTTCTTGGTTTTTTTGGCATATATACTTCATTTCATCATCCTTAGGAGTTCTATACATTTCAGATAACTCACAATATAAACAAGTTATCGAAGTATCTGCTATCTCTTAGTCATAATCAATATCATCTGTTTTGTAATAACAGCTCCCATAAGACTAAAGTATTCAATAGAAATTTACTGAATGAATACAAAAAGTGTATCTTCAGTTTTTTAGTAAGTAGTATCAACTTATAGGACTCAATAACTATTAGTGATAATTATAATTACCTCAACTAAAAAGTACCAGAAGAACTTTTGAGGTTTGGTGAACTCCTAGGGAATTTTTTTCTGTCTAAAGATTTTTGAACCTTAATTTCAAGTTTGCTATAAATATTTTTGAGCTGTATATTGCAGGAATTTATCCATAGGCTATCTTTTTATCTTTATTCAGATTCTCTTAAAATGTGTAAAGGACTCATATATTTGACCTTCAAAAACCCTTGAAATCCTCAGCCCATAATAATTTATTATTAGATTTAAATGATGCCACTTATTTTTTAATTCTTTACACTACAGATTTGCAAATTTTATTGACTAATTCTGAGGAATAGTGAGTTCAAGAGATAAACCTGCTAGAAATTACATTTAAAACTACTAGAACAGTGGTGAAGGAGTAACCGCATGAGAGAATTTTCAGGTCATAGAATAAGTTTGACCAAAATGTTAGAGGAAATCTCTTCCTAGTTGTCCAATTAATTAAGCAGATTTAAAGACTAATACTTGATATGTCCAGGACAGACCTAAAAGCCTCACCTTGGGGGATTCTTCTAGCCCCTTAAGCTATTTCTGGGAGTCCAATACACCCTAGATTTTGTCTGCGCTTGTCTCAGTTTGCTTTATTCGGTACGCTTCCAAGTCTTTTCTTGATAACAATTTTATTCCCCTGCCTGCCTTTTCTTGGCAACAGCTGACCTGGCTGCAAGCCCAAAACATGGTAAATGACAAATCACTACCAGATGAAGCTGCAAGTTTTACACAGAGTATTTCCTCCAGGCTCAGGACACTTGAGGCCCAGTAAAATTACTAGAGTGATTCTGAATCACAGGGAGATATATTTTTTGTGGAATTCCTCAGGTCCTGCTAAATAATAAAGCACTAATGAAGAGGACCATTAATTTTCAAAATCAGAAAATAGAAATTAAGTTGCCAAGAGCCAAAAAAAATTACAATGGTGACTGGGAAAAAAAATTATTACACAAACAAAGTCATGATAAATTTTCTGCTTTTAAATTATTTTCCTATTAGTTTGTTTTTAATTTAAAAATTTATTGTTTACAAATTTTCATTTTTAATTAAAACATTAGAAACCAGACTTATTAAAGAAAAAAACCCATACAATCCCACCATTAAAATGTTTGACTATACCCTTTTCTAAAAACAGTTTTGTTACTTTTAGTTTTAAATATTCATGACTATGCAGTATTGATATGATATTCCAATCAACAAATAATAAAGCTCCGCTTTTAAAAAATGTATTATTTGGGCTTATGAATGAATTTTTAAGAGTATACATACAATAATTCTTCTAATATCTGATGAATTAAAAATAAACAGAAATAGAAAATTTAGTTATATAACTGAGTTACAATATAACTGAGTCACAAAAACCTGCCCACTGGAATCTCAAATAAAACTATCTTAGTACCTCTTCCTAATATTTACAAGGTGTAATTTTTTAACCTTTAGGAGTCTTAAGAATCTACCTTTCTTAGCCCTCACTTGTAAATACAAGATTTTAAAAATCTTTATCTCACATGCCCTATAACTTGTTCTGAAAAATAATTGGAAAGCCACCCCCTAAATATATATGGTATCATTTTGAAGGAATGTTTATGACATACAGAATGATTTTGTTTACAAGTAGAAAATGTATGAGGTCTATCAAATTAAAATTGAACATCTGTAAAAATAATGTAAGAAAGTTATAAATCAATTTGCCGGTGTTTAAAACAATGCATATTTTCTTGTACTTTGCAGATTTGATTTATACTCAGGCTTAAAGATGCTTACATAGATTTAGCCTTCAGCAAATCTCAAGGAGCCAAATTTTTCCATAATTCCCCTCCTACCAAGGTATCCCCATTAAATTTTGGGATAGTGGCAAGATCTTGTGATCAGAAGACCTAGGTTTTAATCCTCTGCCACTTACTAACTATGCAAAGTCAAGCATTTTGCTAAACATAATTCTCAATTTCCATACCTTGAAAAAGGAAAAATGGGTAATGGCAATTTGATCAGTGGCTATTTAAGAATGGTTACTTTTAGGATCAAAATTAACCCAAGATTACACAAAGGTAAAATGCCTTTTTAAATAGTAGAGCACTCCATAAGACAAGAAAATGCTATTCCTGTAATTGTTCTGTCCTGGCAATGTTTATATTGTGCCCTCTCCTTCATCTTCACTCTTAGATGAATCAATCCAAAATACTAGCCTCTTATGTCTTAGAGCTAATCCAATTGTATGATAATACAAGAACCGAGAGCACTAAGGAACAGCAGTGCACTCATGGGGGCTTTCTAAGAGCCCTGCTTCCACCACCTTGTGGCACCCAGTCAATTTCCGGGTGGGACTTGGGACAGGACCTTGACAGAGGCACAGTAAACCCCTGCTTGCAAAAGGCTTTGGCAAACTGGCCACTCTCACGTTTTCCCTCAAACTCCAACTCAGACAAAGCAGATGTGAATTTGAAGTGAATAAACCTTTTTCCTACAGCAGGAAGAACACGTACGGGAGAGTTACTGACATTAGAAAGGGAGGTGGGAGTACGTAAAATGAAACACTAAAGTTTATCCTTTTATGAGTAAAAGAAAAAAATCTAGAACCATTATACAACTCCCACCCCCATTCCTTCCCCTAACTCCCAAAAGAAGAGCACTGCCTGGCTGTGCGAAGAATGACTTTTGGAAGGTTTTCTTTGTTGTTGTTTTTTCCCCTAGTTTTAAAAGTCTGAAGGATTTTCAGGGTTGATTAAGGTCGCCATTTCTTTAACGTTGTGTTCAAGGTGAGCAAGGCCAGGGACTAGCCTAAAGACAGAAATACCAACCCCTTATTCACGGCTACTGCGTCCACTGGAAGCAGTGGGTGGGTACACAGGAAGAAGTGAGCATTTTCTTAAAAGGACACATTTTCGCCTTTAGAAACTGTACCCAATGTTGTAGCATCAAGAGAATTTAACTGTATAGCTTCATGGGGTAACATAAAAAGAATCGAAAGAAAACAATGCAACTTTTAAAATTACTTAGGAAAATGGCTGGAACATCATTCTTTTTGTCACTAATGATTATTACCCATTTTAAAGTTGCAATGAATGCACTGTTCCTCAACAAAACAAAACAAACAAAAAATTTTGATCCCAGGAGTAAAATAAACTCTCTTAATGTGGACCTTCCCAGTCTGCAAAGTCCTCTTCACAGCTTCTCCTGGCTTTTTCCCTGGTCTGAAGCCACTACCTGAGTTAGGGCCACCCAAGGCTGACCCTGAATGAATTCCAGGCAAATCTCAGATTTCATAACCAGCCTGATATTTCCGGTACAGAGTAGTACAGTAAATGGTTGCAATAACCAAAGCAGCAGCATCCCAGGCTCCGAGTATTTAAGGTTGATGACCCCCAAAAATGAAATTTCAGTGAGCTAAAGATGGAAGGAAAAGAAACTTCAAAGGGTCATGTCTAGACGACACCTTCCTGTCTCAGGGAATTGCTTGCAACCTCCACTCAGATGCAGACGAGCGAGAAGGAAAGCCTGTCAAACCTCATTGACCATAGGTAATGGTACAGGGTAATTTCTTCTGATAATGTCATCCAAAAAGGAAATCCTACAGACTAAACCGATTAGGACCTCAAGGGAAATATCATGTTAACAAAATTGTTTTTGTTTTTTGCTTTTATGGGGTTGTGATGAAGAGAATGGGGTTCTGGATGGGATTTTTTAATTAATTTGGGCCTTTTTTTAATAAAGGAAAAGAAAACGGAGTTAAATTTGAGAAAAAACTGTTGTGATATATAACAGATATGTCTTACAAGTTTCCCCCCTTTAGGTATTGATGAACTCTCAAATTCTTGGTTCCCCACAATTAGAAACCATGTGCCTTTTCAAGAGGAACACAGCTACTTCTTTAAAAAGAACAAAAGCTGATTTTGGTAACTTGAGTAGTTTATAGCTTACTGTGTGTTGCTGAGATAAGAAGATACGGCTTGTGATAAGCTGATTTTATGTGAATATATATTTAGCATGAACACATATGTTTACAGCATCTATTCATTCAGCTATCAGCAGTGTAACTAAAGAAAAAATAAGTCGAAATTTAATTCCAGTAATTTCAAGTTAAGACATCATGTGAGTGGATGTCTTATGCTTATTATCTTGCTATAGTTATCTTTTATTTGAAATGAATGGTTTATGAAGACAAAAACTTCATTTTGTGTTTTAAACTTTTTTCTCCTTTTGCCCAACCTCCCCTTGAAGTTGCCTTCTAAAAGGCATGACTATTAAGTTCTTTATAATGACTACTGAATTGGTGGGCTGATTTGTTTTGAAGGACATGTGCACATTTGTGGAACGTGCTTGCATTCCGAGATAACACGTCTGGTGATTTACAGCCACATGAATGTGACCAGGTTGTAAAAGGCTGATCTTGCCAGCCATCTCCGGCAGGTTTTATGGGTGGAAAGAACCGGTCTTTGTTAAGAACGGCTAAATTGTTCAGATCCCGAAGCTAGTTGCAACTTACAGTAGCTCGTCAGGTGAGCCCCAACTATACCGCAGTGTCTGAAATTAGGCTTTGCCGTTCCCTTTTCCCACTTGGCTTGACCCCTCAGGAGTCACCCTCGTCGATACCGCCACGTGTCATTCTGGGATACAGCCACCCTCTGTACTTCCCGCATGAGACTGCAACCTGCCTCTGTAAACCTTTCTGCAAAACAAGATTCATATGTGATAGTCATGACTATTTTAAAAGTTGTCCTGTCATCCCAGCACTTTGGGAGGCGGAAGCGAGAGAACTGCCTGAGCAATACGGAGAGACCCCATCTCCACAATAAATCAAAATTAGTCGGGCATGGTGGCGTATGCCTATGTTCTAGCTACTTGGGAGGCTGAGGCAGAAGCATCACCAGAGTCAAGCAGGTCAAGGTTGCAGTAGTCATGACTGTGTCACTACACTCCAGCCTGGGTGTTAGAATGAGACTCCAACTCAAAAAAAGAAAGAAGTTTTCCATGACATTCTGAAACTCTGATTTGGTCAGAAGCAGCAAACCATATCACCAGTTGTTACTACTTTTATTACTTTTCAAGTTATAAGTAATATATGGTATGTATTGTTTTCTTCAAGGCTTAGAAACCCTGATTATTAAAAATTTCAACACCTATGATATTCTGATAAAATTGAGGATGTATTATGAAAAAAGTGGGCAGTGTAAAAACATTTATAGAAGAAAAGTCACCTGTCATCATCAACACTTTGACACATTTCATTCTCTTTTTTCTATATATTATTTTGTATATAGTTGAGATCAACCTCGCACATGACATTTTTATTTAATTATAATTCTCTCACATGAAAGTCTCTTCAGAAAAATCTTCAATAACTATATAATACCCCATCCTAGAACCAGAGTATAGCTTAATAATTCATCTATTTTGGACATCTTGCTTGCTCTAAATAACTTGCTGTTAAAAACAACAACAACAAAAATTATGTGTATTCCTTTAGCACAAAATTTGAGGCAAGGAGCACAAACTTTCTTAAGGTCCCCTCCTCTCAGATTCAAAAATAACGAGATGCTCCATAATTGGCAATAGTAAACAAAAAGCAGCAGAAAAAAATACCCACAACTTTCTTCCTTGTGAAGCCACATTCTGCCATGTTTCCTTCCAGTCTTTTTTTCTTTCATTTCAACATATTGAAATTATTTTGTATATATAATTTTCCACCCAGCTTTTCTTGTTTAGCATATCTGAGGCATTTTCATTCACACTGTCATTACAGTAATGACATTAATAATTATCAATGACTGCGCTGCATTAGGTTCTGTCATTTGAGCAGAGTATAGTTTACCTGACCACATCCCTGGGCATTTAGATGGCTTACAATTTTTCCCTGTTATGAATAAGACTGCACTAAACATCTTTGAGTATAAATTTTATGAGAATTGTATATCATTTCCTTTGCATAGATTACTAAAAGAGAAAATAGTGCATTATAAACATCTTAAAGTTTTGCTATGCTGTTATAAACTGTACCAGTTTTTACTCCCAGCAAAAACATAAATACCTTCACCCTCACCAGTAATAAATATCTTTCAGGCTTTGCTCTTCTGATTTGTGAAAAAGATCACTGAATTAATCTATTATTGTATTTTTTTCAGATACTATTGTGTTAAAAAAAAAAAAAACTTTTCCTTATTTTGTAGCCATTTGTAATTCTTTTTTTATAGAATGGTCATTTATTTTTTCCCATTTATGGGATTTAGTATTTTTCTTAGTGAGTTGTATAAGCTCTTCATAGAACAAGATCATTAATTCTTTATCACATTTACTGCAAATGTATTTCATGTAAAAAATTTACTGTTTAATATACAAGACCAATTTTAGTTAACATATCATAGTTTATATATAAATGGCATATATAAAATCCCTCAAATATTTTATGTTACTAAAATATTGCATAAATTATTTATGAGTATTCTATCTAAAGAAAGAATAGATAACTCCATTTATGTGATGACCAACCCTAAATTAGCAGAGTTTAAATTAATAAGGATTTTCTGAAAGTAGATGAGACGCACTACCTATCTTTTGTCACTTTAAAGTCCAGGGATGATTGTTAAACGACAATGGTAATTAACTTTTTTCCCCACACAGGGAAGGATGTGTATATACAGAGAAACCACAAGACACACCCCCCCATAGGAACTTCCATAGTTTTGCAGAGTACAGAAATGTCTCCAGAAGACAAGGAACGATGCACAGCTTCGGCTCCTTCACAGCATCATTCACCATCATATGAAAGACCAGTAGATTTCTTATCTCCTTACTTCTTACTCTTTTTCTTAAACAAGCAGACAAGTTTTCATACAGTTAATATGTTTTTTAAGTGGGGAACAAACTAATTCGGCACAACTCTGCCTTTCATTACATTAAGAGTAAAAATATATTTTACAAAAATACAATTTCATTTCAATTCACTCAAAATTGTTTTTAAAAAGCAACAATTTAATCATAAATATGGTTATCAGATCACTATAGGTATTTATCATGATTTAACAAGACTCTCAAACGATAACCTGCCTTCCTAGCACCACAAAGCCTTTTAAATACTTTTAGTTATGTGACATATTTTAAAAATCATTTTGCAAATTATAAAAAGCTAAGTCGATCATTATTTATGCCTTCTTACTTTGATGCTTTTGGGGGTTATCAAATTTTGAATAAAAATATACAAATAAGAAATCTACTTGTTTATGTATAAGGAAAATAAATTAATTTAAATTTGCTAGCAACAAATTTGGCCAATGAACAACCAGGATTTCAACATGAGCAGCAGTACCACCAACAAACGCTTCACTCTTGCAGAAGTTTAATAAAGCACATATATGAGAATGCATCAGGCAAAACCTTGCCAAAATAATGCAGATTGTTTTTACAAATAAACCAGTTCCAAACTGTTTAGATTTTTTTATGGATGAAAAATATATGATGCAATTAAGGCTGATCCAGATATTCTCTATCAGTAACATATTGAATGGATCAATGGTAAAAGATCAACCCACGTAACCTAATTTCAATATATGGCTTTTCCTAATTTCTTCAAATAAGACTAGAAAACGTCGTTGTTGTTTCCTCAAAAATACATCCTATATTAACATTTTACTGGCTGAAAACAGGACATTTTCTCATTAACAATGGAATCGACAATATGAATTCTAAGAATACAGACATTTTTTCTATGAGATACAACAAAGTTAAGAAACAATCTTTTATCATTTAAAATTGTAAACCATTCTGCATGTGAGATTTTAGGTGGGTTTTAGTTGTATGTTTAATATTTTAACTTTACAATGAGTATATATACCATATTTACTATTAGAAAAAATTCAACAGAATAATGTTTAATTGGCCCCAAAACATATTTTCTGATTTGCCTTCATGAGGAAAAAAGTGTTTGCTTAACACACTACTACATGTATAGCTATTATGATGAAAAAAATGTTAGTTGTCCTAAAAACAAAGCCATGAAGTCATATCTATTTTAATCATCAAATCAAATAGTTCACATATAACAGCTATTTCTGGCTCAAAATTCCATTATTTGTTTAAACTGTTTCTGTAACTAGGAATCCAAGTATGGCTTCCTTTTCTTTTTTCTTTTTTGAGAAAGTAAAATTTGTTGAGAAAACAGAAAAGTTCCCACAGCAGGAGGGACCTGAAGGGGTTGCCCTGGCTTCCTCATTAAGCATCTCTGAACCTTCTAAGCATCTCTGATCATCTACTTCATGGTCATTCCTGTTTTCTCCATTCAAATTAAGCCAAACATGAAACAAATCTACCTTGATTCGCATACAAGAGCTTTGTGACTGATGATTTGGACATTACGAAACTACTGGCACCATGCCTTTGATGAACCAGATGGAATGCAGCTAAGAAAGTAAAAGTAAAGCTTCCAACTCTGAATGCACTGTTGAGTAAACATAGCTTATTATTTCAACGAATAAAATGTAAAAATATATCTAGTGCTGGCATTCTTTATAAAAACAAAGTAATCTATGCTCTTCATTGGAGTGTCTTCATAGTTTGACTGAATACACATCAATTATTTCAAAAAACCTTTCTCAAGTTTGCTTTTTGGGTTTTTTTTTTTTTTTTTTTTTTGGCCTTGACATTGGCTTTAAGTATTTCAGAGGATGTTCATGTTTTTATTTGAGATCACACAAAGGAATCATATAAAATTAATGCCTAAACTATAAGCCTAAATTTCAATGCCCAGATGTTTATAATAACCTATAATCTTAATAAATATGTATTACAATAATCTGTTAGCCATGTATAATTAATAATTATAAATGTTAACTATAATTTACCAATATATTAAATACTGACTAACATAAAACTGAATCATGATTATTTAAAGATATTTGGTTATGAGTAGTAAAACTACATGTCTAATTTCTTCTAAAACATAAACCAGTATTTCCATTGTATTATTTTAGAAAAAGCTTAAATTTAAAAGCATGGTTTCCTTAATATAAGGAATATAATGTTTTATTATGCAGCTTATGAGGAAGGAGATAGACTCATCATTTTGATAAAGTCTCTACTTCTATTTTTTTGCAATTTCATTTCAGTAATAAAAATATCCAAATAACTATATGGTTTTAAAAGTGGTTGTTTTATTATCATTTTCCTCAGAAAATATTTTACTTTGTTATCTCAATATCAGAAGTAATCGACACTGCCTGAATCCTGTATTTTTCTCCATCATAATAGTAGTTTAGCATGGATAATCAAGATGTTGGTAAAACAACAAAACCACTGAAACGCTTTGCTATCTTACTCTGAATAAAGGCTCATTTTACAAATCCCTTACTGAAAATAAAGAATAAAAGTGTACTTGGAACAAAGAGTCTATTTAAAATCTACCTTTTTAAGCTCTCATTCTGATCAATTATTTTTATATACTCAGATAAATTCAGGATACATTGCTGGCCACTCTTCTAAAAACACTGCAGTAACATATTTTCCACAAAATAGTTGTTTTAAAAAAAATTCCAAGTGGAATAAATATCAACTATTTGTGTAATTTAAATAAAATTTTGGTTATTTCCACTATAATTTCAGACATTTATAAATCTCAATTTAGCATTTCTTTTTCATATTTAAGAAAAAATATTTTATTAACACTATCATGTTAAATATTTTCTTGTTTTCCAAGGAGGGGAATAGAAAAACTAAAAGCCCTAAAATTAGAGACATTTTACTTGTAATTTAACTTTTGCTGAGACTTTTAGATTGGTGTTCTTTAAACAATAGATACAATAGCAAGGATAAGATGAATATTAAGGGTGCTTTATTTCATTTCCCCTTTTCCTCAGATATCTAGAAATCCATCCCAAAGGCAAAAGGCTAATTAAACTGTAATGTCCCAGGTGGATCTAATTATTTGGCTGAAAGACAATAATAATGGAGGACTGACTCAGCCCAGGAGTTTGAGTCCAGCAATGAGGTGGGCCTCTATTTCTAAAAAATAAAAATAATAAAAACATCAATATCCTGGAAAGTCCCTAAAATTATAGTATGCCTATGGTCAATTATCTATTGCCACAATAACTGCTGACCATTACACAGCCTAATCAGAAGAGGTTGCCAGCTTGCAAGCTTTATATGGACAAATACAAAAAAAGAACCCAAGCCCCCCAAAAGATGCCACGTAAGTCCAGGAAAATCCCCCACCCAGTGTACCCTGGAACTCATTCCCCATTTCAAAGGAGAACTACAGACATTCCCACTTAACTCCCTATAGAAGACGTCAAAACCAATGTTGAAGCCAAAGAGAAGCAATCACCTAAAGATACAAGATGTTTATTGCAAAGTTTTAAAAAAAATGCATCTCCACAATTAAAATAGTGTAAAAATATCTAGATAAATGGAATATATAAAAGAAAGTTTTGTCTGTCAGAGCTGACGCATGACTAGTTCTGAATTTCTGGCTAGCAAATAACAGTAACATATAGTTAGCCCCCAGATTTCATCATTTTTGAAAGCTCTCATGTTGGAATTTTTAATTTCTTCTTGGTTCTCTTTAGGGCAGATGAACATTTTAAGAGACTTCACAAAAAAATAAGATGTTTAAAATATACATTTCCATAATTTTCTCTCGTTACAATATCAACATTTGTAAACATGTCAATATTTTTTTAAATTTTTTTTAATTTTTTAAGGATCAAGATAAGTTCTATAAAGGAAACAGAAGAAAAAGAACAACAAAAAAAGTAATCTATGAGAAATATTTGTCCCATGTAAATCTACAAATTGGAAAATATAAACAAGTGAACAAGAAGTTAATACAGAGGAAAAAGGCAACCTCAAAGCAAATTCTCAAAAATATGTAGAAAACGGTTTAAAGTTTTGCAAAAAGTTAAGTCTAAATCCTTTATCAGACACTCTGAATTAATGACTCAGTTACATACCCAATTGCCCAAAAATATTTTGGAAAGAAATTATAGAATTGGTGATTTAATGGTTACTTTGAAGTATAAAATACTTCCCTAAAAATGAAAGCTTCAGCTACAACATGACAAGTCAGACTGATTATTTATTTTTCTCTGATCTAAACTACCAGATTAGCTAGTAGCTAGAAATAATTGACAGATGTGGAAAACGTCTTTGTAAAACAGTTTTGTAAATAGCATGTTTGTGCTGGAAGGGAGTTGGATAATAAATACTCCAGAGTAAGCATTCTGAGATGCACAGCTGATTGTGCAGCCAGCACTTCTAGGCAGCGTTTATTTGCCTTTAAAGTGTTGCTTTTCTAAAAAACTTTTCCTGCCCTGTAGACTCTTCCTTTTTAAAAAAAAAAATTAAAACTGCAGTCAACAGCTCCACAGGGTCACAACCTATGGGAGAGATGTACAATCCCAACTGTATTTTCACATCCTGGAGGGCCTTACCGTAAGAGTATTTACTTAGGAAGAAATATTTATTGAACATGTACAACAAATGAGATAAGACGAATAAGAGATAAGCAAGAAAAAATGTGCTTTAATAGGCTTTTGCCTAACTAAAAATCACTAAGATGTATCTACATTAAAAAATTTGGAACAGGGTGTATGGCTAAAATATTTGCCTCATTTTTGTTCTTGTTTCTTTTGCTCATTTTATTACTTTATATATTTTTAAAACATCTTGACACACGATCTTATTTGAGCGTCACAATCATCCTAGAACTTAGTAAAGTTATTATCCACATGTTCCAAACAAAAAAATAGGCATAGAAGGTCACAAGGCCAGTAAGTATCAGAGCCGAGTCATTTATCACCAAGTTCAGTTTTTTAAAAAGATGACTAACTGCAAGAATATCACAAACTAGTAGCCTTCCTATGCACCTTAACACTCAGTTTTTTAAAACTAAAATTAAAAGTGCAAAGCAGCAAGCCATGTCACAGGCCCACTGTTCCCTGTTGTAGTTTATTGGGCTTTAATTGTTGTATTTATATTACTATCTGATCACTAAAATTATTTGCATTGACATCCCATCAAATGCAACAGTCATAACTCATTCATCCATCCATTCACTATTTGAGGCCCTAAGAATTTCAAGTTCCATAAGACCTGGTCACTTCCCTCAGAAAGTTTTTAAGACAGTGAGGGAATCACCTAAGACCATCTGGACAGTAGGGAACAGAGAGAGGAACAAAGTGCCAGCTAAGCACAAAGGTAAGATACTTAAATTAGTACGTGGGAGGCAATCTAAGTGACTAGTGTAAGGCCCTTTACTTGTCTCACTGTGGTTTTCAAATGGCATTTCAGAGTGCAGCTAGGCTTAAATTCTGTCCTTGTTAACATTCTGCCACATGGAATGATAGCTACAGATTCAGTTCCAGGTAAATCCCAATCCATTACAGATTTGTGTTGAACGTTGGCAACTATGTTTTGGAGGAGAGCCTACAGCTACAATTTTACTGTAGGCTTACAAGTTTGTTTGTTTAAACAGAACTTCAATATGTAACAAAAAGGCAGATAAGAGAGACACCTTATATCTGATCAACAAAATAACATGACACTCTACTTTATAGTTAGACTAAAGCCACTTCAAATGTTTTAACACCAAGTGTACCATGGTTTCTAAATATATATGTTTATATTACATCAGACTCAGAGAATGTGAAAAGTCACAGAACCAAAATTTACCTAAAAGAAACGTATCGAGTTTTCTATATATTACTTAATACTCAATAAGCCTCTGATAGAGAACTGGATTAAACATTTTAAACCATTGATTTGTCCAAAGGCTTTAGCTCAACTACAACATGAAAACTGTCTGGATTTCACATCTTGCGGTTTTCACCAAAAACCCTAATTCAGTACAAGACTGTCAAAGGTGTTACAAACAAAACTGCAGTCGTTTTGTATTCAAGTCTTTAAACTCTGCACCTCAAGAATCTGCATGCATAGAAAAGTGCTCGCTGCTCTTGGTCACACACCTTAGACCATTCTCAGTGCATCAATCAAGATGCTTTTGGCAGAACCAAGTTAGCTCAACCCACACAGGTAGCACAGGGGTGAGTACAGAGCCTGGGTTTCTCACTCATCTTCTCAGCTTCCCCGCCCCTCTCCGTCCTGGGGCAGTTTCAGCCTTGGGCATTTCTTTCACCGCCACAAGATGGCTACATTTGCTACAGTCTCCCTAGAGTGCATCAGGGAAAACAGGGACTCTTCTCCCCAACATCCTGAGGATCAAGCAAAACGCCTGAACATCATTCTGACCAGACGGTCTAGCATTTGCTGATTACCTACCATACGCCAGGCACTATTCTTGGCATTGAGAGTACAACCACGAACAAAACAGAGTCCCTACCCTTACTGAGCCTCTGTCCCTCTAACCATTCCGGACCAATCACAGTGAGATGATTGATTTACCTCCACTGAGGATGAGGGTCCATCCCAAACCACATGGCGAGCACTCAATGGTGCAAGGAGCAGAATGGGTGCTGGCGAGGTCATTGCAATGTTTCTCACTCTCACCTACGCATATTTTGGTGCATACTGATATTCAGTTAGAGTAATTGACACACAAGGTATGAAGTGAGAAAAGGGTAAGTGTTTTACATGGAGAAAAACTATACCTTGGGGAGAACGGAAGTAAGCCCCCTGCCACAGACAGAAGGCTGAGGCTTCTGCTCCACCCACTGCTCCACCAAAATGCCAATCACCTAAGAAAAAGTGAGCCACGCCAGTGTTTCTACCACCACAGCTAGTATCAGGAAATATGTCAGAAAACTTCTGACCACCACACAGTTTTGAAAAGTTAAAATATCACACTCCAGACCAAGACGGCAGTGTGTCCCATTTTCCTTTCTCTCTTCCACAGCCACTGCTCTGCAGGTGTCCAGCACGGAGACCTAGACAGAGGACGGTCATTCCAGTCCAAACTCAGTACGAGTACCAGAAAACAAAGAAAGAAATATGCCATACTTACAACAGGTGAGAAGTCTCTTTGACATAAAGGATAGAATATATTGAGCTTATGAACAAATAACCTGTGGATCATGTTACCAGTTTCTAGCTCCACTGCATCAGCACTGGGGGTTACATAACACCAAACTCTAAGGCGGATCACCAAAAATAAAATCCCAGAGATACAGTGTTTGGAGAATTATGCTCAATGTGTCTACAGTAGGCGTGAGTTAAGTAACCAAGCAACCGCCCAATTCAACAAACACGGGTTCTCAATAAAAAGAGGAATCACCTCCAGCTTTAAGTGAAAATGCTCACAGAGAAGGCAGCTTTTAAGGGAGGTGCTAAAGATTGCAGAAGGAAAAGCAGAATTAAGGAGACCCCATTGGGAATGTGCGAATATTTTGACTGGTTGGAGTGAGCAAGGTATCAGCAGCAATTAACCAACTGTAACAAGTTCTTGAAAAATTCAGAATTGCAAGTCTTAAAAGTAAAACCACATAATCTTTGTAATTTAAATAATTTTGTGGAGTTTTGCTTTAGGGAACAAGTGTCATTGTTTTGCTCTTATTTTCCAAGCTTTAAAGAGTAACATTAAATATATTTCTCCTTTTATTAGTCTTGGATTCATACTCTCAGCTGCAGAGTTCACTTCACTTCAGACAATTTTGATTAGCTCTGAATAAGGAACTCCTGATAGTCCAGAGACCAGAATCCATCCTCAACTTAGTTTCTGCAAATAAATTATAACAAGATGGTACTCGAACAACAAGGATATAACCTGAAGAAAAATTATCTCTGGAAATGGCCTTAAGATTTTAAAGCTGATTAGAGAAAGGCTCTTGAAAATCTGTGAACACTGGTTCACCTCTAAAAGCTAGGAAGATTTCCAAAGGGTAATAACAACTTACTTTTATGAGCTTTATCTCCCAAAAAGATGGGGAAATTGAGGCTCAGAAAGTTAAGTAGTTTCCTCAAGGTCACCACATGGCTAAAAACCAAACAGGCTGCAGCTGAAATGCAGGTCAGCAGCCTCCACTCTAAGGTCTTTCACATCAGCATTCTGCCTTTCTAAGGAACAAGGGATGGAGAAGAGTGGAAAAAATCAGAAATAGAATGTGTGTCCAAAGTCAGCAGGAATCCGTTGATCATATAGACAGATCTGCGACTGTGGTGTGAGACAAAACGAGATGCAATACTCTTTAAAAGGAAAGCACAATTCTAACTCCCAAAACTATGCGTAAACAGAGAACAACTAAAACTGCAACGTTTCCTTAAGGGTCAAAGACACTCAACTAATTCAATCAAATGATTGCTCCTTTCTCTCCTGATATATTTTCATCAATGTAAAAAAGAAGAAAGTTATACTTTGTTCTCTATCTAAGTTTAACTTTGTTATGATCCTTGTAAGTGATTAAAAACTTAACATCTGCCGGGCTCGGTGGCTCAGCCTGTAATCCCGCGCCTTTGGGAGGCTGAGGTGAGTGGATTGCCTGAGCCCGCGGGTTCGAGACCCGCCTGGGCAGCGAGACCTCATCTCTACAATAAATCAAAAAATCAGCCGGGCGTGGTAGCGCATGCCTGTAATTCCAGCTACTTGGAAGGCTGAGGAGGAAGGATCGCCGGAGCCCAGCAGGTCGAGGCTGCGGTGGCCGGAAGCAGCCACTGCACTCCAGTCTGGGCAACAGAGTGAGACTCCAACTCAAAAAAAAAAAAATCTAAAATTTTTACTCTAAATTCCCAAAACTTTCCATAAACAAAAACTTTTAACTTTTTTAAAGTCTGCTAAATAGTCTGTCCCCAAGTTGTACGAAAAATAAACTTAGCCTCGCAGTTTGGGGATAATTAAGTCCCAAAGCTAGCAAATATATGGGGGACAAAAACAGGAACACTGGCTTCGGTCATCTATGGTTTTGAATGACAGTTTCTGTGGACTCCTCCTCTCCTTCCCAACCATCTATCAAAGTTTCCATAACAAAAGCCTAAAACTATTGTGCAGGACAGTGAGAAGATGACGGGAAAAGAGGTGTTCAGGTTTAAAATTTAACAAACCAAAAAACCAGCCCCAGTACTGCACCCAATCACTACTCTACAACAGACCAAAGGAACCATTGTGATGTGAGACTAAAAACAATGGAGATGTGTCCAAAATAGCCACTGAAGGCCATCTCCTTCCCACACTTGAGAAAGTACAGAAAGCTAGGCTATCTCAAAAGCCAAAAATTAATGCCCAATGGCCTTCTGGGGGGTGGTTTGCTTTTGTTCCTTTAAAATTGTGAAAACAAATACCATTTTAGAATTGCATTGGGAAGAGACCACCTAATTCTTGACCAATTCAAAGCCCAGGGAATGCAGGGATGAGCTAGCTGTACTTTCATCAGTCTTCTCGATGGACTGGGAACCTCCTGAGAACAAGGACCACCCATGTCTGACTCTTTGTATCCCCAGTACCTGGAACATCATAGGTGCTCAATACATGCTTGATGAATTAAACTCACAACGATTATACAGCTGTCTTTCAATAATCACTGACACTCATTTGCAGACGCCCTTTTATACTGATGTAACTGAGGAATATCTTTCAAAGAAAATGCATATAGTTAAGGATTCCTCCAGTTCCAGGTTTTATAAGAGTACAACCACAAACTAAATGTGTGCAGTTAAAGGCATTAGACCTTAAAGAGACGCACAGACACTGGGGCAGACCTCCAGATTGACTACATCAGGTTTGTTGTTTTATCCATTAAGTAGTCTAAGCAGATTAATTGGAAACAGACATGTGCAAGTCCACAAGGTTTGACTTTTAGCAACAATTATTTTAGAAGAAATGTATAGGCTACATTTCAACACATCCAAATTAATAGTTTAAGGAAAGTGGAGATCTTCATAAATATTTTTCAAGTATGTGTAGGCAGGAATGTTATGAGACTTGCTTTCTTTCTATAACCAGACTTACTGCACAGTAACAAGGTACTCAATTCCAAAAGCTCTGCATAAAGAATGTCAATTACCTACATTACCATGGACACATTTTATTTAGAAATTAAATACACCAAAACAAATACTGGCTTTTCTAAACAAACAAATGGAAAGAATAACTATACATCCCTAAGCAGTTATTAAATGGACACACCTTTCATCAAGGCACCAGATGTAAGGGCAATAAAAGCAGTACGTACGTCCAGATAACAACCGAAAATATGGCAAACTGTTTTGGTAAGTCTCAGTGGAAACTTCTTTGTCAACTGAAGAATACTGGTTTCCAGGAATGAACTCAGAAGCTTACCAAGCCAAGTGTCAAAGTTGATACATCTAAGCTTATAACTAAAATATCATGAGGAATTCTTTTTAAGGCTTTACACCAGGGCACACACATTGGATGTAAGCAAAATGAGTCAATGCATCAACCAAAGTGTTGCATTCTACAAAAGATATTTGAAAGCACAGAGCCAATGTTCGCTTTTTCAAGTCAATTCTAGCCTTATGCTTAGCCATCAAATAATATATATTTGGATTTTTTCTCACCATAAAAAATATCCTTACTTTTAAAGGGCTCAGAAGTGGGCAACACTGTTAGCTTTTGATAATATAATGAAATGCCTTGTGAATGGCCACAAGATCGAAAAAAAATCATTTTACATAGGCTCAATGATTATCTGTTACAGTTTATATTTAATATAAACACATTACAATGTTACAGCACTTTATTACTTTAGAACCAATTACTACACACTTGAAATAATGTCCAAATATAAATTTTGAAATGTAATAGAGAGTAGATAATGAAGAAATACACAAATCACCAGAACTATACATTAATTCCCAAGAGTCACATCCAAATTCTGTGTACGGGTGTATGGGTATGTGTGTGTGTGTGTGTGGCAGCTGCTTATTGGGGTGGTTATTTGATTTTAATTTAATAGTTTTGTTTCCAAATATTTTTCTTTTTCAACAGTTTTACTATTTTAATATTGTTCCTCCCACCCAACACTTAGCTCAACTGTTGTTGACCTGGGCAAATGTGTTTCTGATGTCTGTCAGAAAGTACAAAAGCGTCATTTCATTAAACTGTATTATATATGCTCAGAACTGAAAGAACAATTCAAAACGAAGAAGTCTGGCAAAAGTTCAACTGGGCATCAAATAGCACTGGAAGGATTTTCTTTAACAGATGGTGTAAAATCTTGCTAACACAATAGTGTGTGCTTAACACAAGAACAATATCAGACACAGATGTGTTCCAAATGACCAAAGTACCAAACAGAAACAATAAACATGGGATGTACATTTAAAACCATGCCCTTGCCAACTGAAGCGGGGAGAGCAGAGTAAATGCGTGTCTCTGTCAAATAAGAAATGCTACTGATAATTTTCCGGGCTAAAGTTGGCATTCAAATATTTCTCTTCGGCTTTCTCGGAGGCACTGGTACTAAACCTCTCCAGGGGTGGCCAAAATTCATGATATAACTTTGGATGCATGTTACAAGAAACGAATCATATCAGAGGAAATCAAGACCTTGGCTTAACCTAAAAAGTCCGGAGGATCCGGGGGCCTCTGCCCGCCATTCGGAGTGGAAAAGACCTCATCAGCCCACGGATCGCCCGCACACGTGCCCGGGGGCTGAGGTTACCTGCCCCGGCACAGGCGACAGCACGACAGACGCCAAGGGGCGGCGGGCACCGGAGCGAGAGGCGGGAGAAAAGGCTTGGGATCCCCGGGGAGCCCTCCGGAGGCGGACGCCGCGCCCTGCGGGTGGGCCGGGCCCGAAGCCCCCCCCGCCTTGTCCTCCGGGGCTGCAAACCCCGACCCCACCCAGCGCCTCGCCCTCCGGAGCTACGACCCACCGCCCCCAGCGCCTTGTCCTCCGGGCTGCAAGGCCCCGCCCCCACCCCATGGAGCTTTGCCCTCCGGGGCTACAAACGCCCCCTGCCCGGCCCTCCCCTCCCCTCCCCTGCCCTCCCCTCCCCTCGCCCGCCAGGGCTACAGGGCCCCCGCCTCGCCCCTGGTGTCCTGCCCTTCAGAGCTTCACCCCTCCCCCAGCGCCTTGCCCTCCGGGGCTACAAGGCCCCGGTCCCTTCCCCGCCCCCGCCCCTTCCCTCGCCCCTTCTCCTCCCCACTCCCTCCCGCAACCCCCAGCGCCTTGCCCTCCAGGGATACAGGCCGCCCTCCCTCATCCCCGCCCCCCCCCGTCCTCCCTCGCCCCGCGCCTCGCGCGCCCGGGCCGCTGCCCGCCTGCGTAGACGCCGCGCGGCGGAGGGCACGCCCCGCGCTCCGCGTCTCTCCGGCAGCGCGTGGCCCCGCCGGGCCTCCTCGGGCCCCGGGGGTTTCCCGGCTTTCCGCCCACGCCGCGGGGCCTTGGGGGTGGGTGGCGGCGACACCTACCTCGCTGGGGGGGCGGGAGGGCGGCTCCGGCTCCGAGGCCAGCCGCGGAGGGCGGAGGGGTCACGCGGGGCCCCGCCCGCTCCCGGGTCCGAGCCCGCTCCGGGCGCCCCCTCGGCCCGCGCCCGGCGCCTCCCAGAGTGCACCGCGCGGGGACGCTCCCGGCCTGCCCCGCGGCCGCCAGGAACAGGGCCGCGGGCCCCGCCGGCTCGGGCGTTCCCCGAGACCGCCTTCGGCGCCCGGGCCGCCGGGCTGGGAGGGCCTCGACGCCCGGGCCGCCGGGCTGGGGCAGGCGGGCCGGGCGCCGAGGAAGGCCTGCCGCGCCCTCGCCGACGGCGCGGGTGCCGCCATGCTTGCGGCTGCGGGCGGAGCACGTGCTCGTCGGCCCGGCGCCCCCTGCCGGCGCCGCCGGGCTCGGCTCCATCCCGGGCCCGGGGGCAGCGGCAGGGCGGTCCCCCGCGAGGCGCGCGGCCTTCCTGGAGGGCTCAGGGGCCGGGGCCGGGGCCGGGAAGGGGCTTGCCCAGCCTCCGTGGCTGCTGTGCCCAGCACGCGGGCGGCCTCTCTGGGCGCGAGGTTCCCCCTCCGGGAAGCAGCGCGGGAAGGGCCGCCGGCTGGATGGCTGGGAGGCGCGCGCACACGACGCCACGGGCGCGCGCTGGACGGTGCAGTGGCCGGTGGGTGCTTCCTTCCGAGGGACGCAGGTCGAGCTCTCCCAATAGTCTTTCTGGGTGGCCAGCTCGGCCTGGAGGGCTGGTTTACTGCCTAGTTTTTCTCCGTCCCGACCTTTGAACCACAGATTTGCGGGGATGCGTCCAGACTTTTCTCAGTGCGAGAGGACTCCCCCTCCAATACCTCCAAGATTACCGAAGCAGAGGAGGAGAAGAGAAAGAAACCTTGAAAAGGCCTGGTGTCGCTCAAAAGCTTCAGGGGAAACCACTGCCTGTTGCTTTGCAAGACTTGAGACTAAAGCAACAATTATGCAGCCTGGAAGGCGCTGAGCCAGGTCAAGGTGTTATTGCAGGAAGGGGGTGCCACGTAAGGATGTTCTTGAAAAAAACAAGAGGCAACAAAAAGAAACGCCCTTCGGAGTCCCTTCTGTGGGGGTGGGGGTATTGACGAAAAGGAGAGGGGTGAACCACTCTGAAACGCTTTTCGTCACGTTTGCAAGCCTGCAGCCGCTGGGGCCCGGTTCCCAAGCCTCCTTGGTGTGTCTGCCAAGAATCCCGAGTCTTGAGGGGGAAGCCAGAAGTGGGGGTGGTGCGTCCCCTCCGGGTCTCCCGCTCTCCTCCAGCCCTTTTCCAGGACTTTGGGATCGAGTCGCGGGGCGAGTCCTGGACAGGGGCTGGGATAGACCGTGCCGAGCCGTCACAGGCCCCGGGGCGTGCGGCCAAGATCTGGCGCAGGGCGGGACCTGGCGGGCTCAAGAGCCAAGACCCGGTCCACAGCCCTCGCGCTTCCTTGCCTGCTCGGTGTCCCCCCTCCGTTGTGTGGACTGTAAACAAGGGTGCACCTCCTTTCCAGGCCCCGGAGGGCCGCGAGCAGCCGCGCCGGGCTCCTAGTGACCTCAGCTCCCATCCTGACTGTCCACCCTGGATCCCCGTGGCCCTGGAGCAAGTCCAGACCTACGTCCGACACGCAGCTTTCCCAGGCGCGCCTTCAGAGTGGGCACACGGAGGCCTGACCCAGCTGTTCCTGCTCCATCCCCAGAGCCCACCCCCGGGCGCAGATCGACCCGCTCTCAGACGCCCAGAGCAGGTTCCCGACTTCGCTGCAAACACTGAAGGCTGAAGAAACGAACCCCGCCTTCTGAGCACCCAAGGGAGCTTACAAGTTCTAGATGAAAAGTGGAGCCCAGGAGTTCCCTGACGACTGTATCATCATGCCCGTGCCCTTTCTTGCCTGGGCTCTTCGAGGGATTAAGCCGTGCAGGGCGCAGCGAAAAGGTGCCCACGGCAAGATGTGGGCTGCCTAGACCGAGAAGGCGGAGGAGGCATGCGGCCCGCGGCCCACACACGCGCTTCCCCCGCCTCTGTAAAGCAAACCTTTATCTCCCATTCCAGGCACCGAACTAGGCTCCAGAGCGAGGGAACAGCTCAGGGTTCCCGCCTCCAGGGTGCTGGGAACCTACAGCTGCAGGAAGACCTGGGGGGGTCGACTTTATTCACCCGATTGGGTCGGGAGACTCTTTCTAGAGACTTCTCCCGAGCGGGGACGAGGAGAGAGGTGATGGCCGTGCACAGCCCGACCGGGCACGCGGCGTCTGCGGCTCCACCCGGTCGGTCGCTGGAGTTTGGGTCAAGGCTGGAAGGAGACGTTCTCGAAGTGAGGCGGGCCTTTGGGCTCGCGGCGGCGTGGAGGTCGGGTCGCCGCCTGTTGGCCCCGGGGGTTGCCCCACCCGCCGAGGGTTGGGCATCGGATTCTGGCATCTGCAAAAAAGGAGGGAGAAGGCTTTTACCGCTGACTCCCGTGTTCCCCTTCACCCCCGCGTGGCCCTTGTGTTGGACACTCCAAACCTTTCCGCGCTGTCTGACCTCGGCCCAGCCCGAGCAGAGGTGGACGGGCGCTTCTCCCCGCGCACGCCGGACCCTGCCAGCCCTGGCGGCCTGCAGCGAGGCGGGGTGGGCAGGGACCGGAGGCTGGCGCCGGAGCCGCCCTCCGCGTTGCCGCACTCTAAACACCATGTCCCGAACCCACTTGCTGGAGGTGTCCGCTTCTCAGCTCGCCGTAAAGAGGGCGAAATAGCCAAGAGGCTAAAAGTCGGGCCTCTGCGGCCGGAGTCTGGGTGCGAGTTCTCACCCGGCCCGGCCCAACGGGGCCTCGGACCAGCGGAAGAAGTAGAGCTGCTCGCCACAGCGTCGTGGGGCGTTTGTCAAGCAACAGGCGCGAGCCTGGCAAGGACCACGTGCACTCCGTTCGGAAACACGGACCGAAGGCCGGGCTCAGGCGTGGGAACGGGCCAGACTAACTCCCAAGGAGACCTGTGAGGGGCGGGGGTCGTTCGTCGCGGTCCTCGGGCTGGGACGCCCAGGAGGCGGCGCCCGCGTCGGCCACGGGCCTGGCGAGTCCTGGGCACGCTCGGCTGGAGTCGAGGTCGCGCCCGGGAGCACGGGCCTGGCCGCCACCCGGGGACGTGCCTGCGGCGGCTCCTCCGCACCCAGAACGCTGGAGGGAGGGCGCGGGGGGCGGGGGCGAGAGAGGCCCGCGCTCGCGGGGAGCACCGTGTCCGCGAGCACTCACTCCAACCTCCGTGCGTTTTTATGGTAATTTCCAAGTGATGTCATCTCCGTTTTACAAATAAGAACCCCGAGGTGTTAAGAAGTTCAGTTGCTCAGAATCCCGTGTTTGCCATAATAAGTAACACGTTGTCTAGCTCTTAAACCTCGAACGCCCGTGAAGGAAGGACACAAGGCAGGCGGACAGGCAGGGAAGGAGGAGGGGAAGCGGGGGGGGGGACGCGGGCCCAGCCTCCTGCCGCAGAAATCCACAGAAAAAGTGCATCCGCTTCGAAACATGACGGCTCGACGTTGCTGGAAACGCATCATTCACGAGATCGCATAAGCAGCGACGGGACGTGGACGGGCTACAGGGAACCGTGGCCCCTCGCCCTGTGGGCGGAACGGGCAGGCACCGCGGGGCGGTCACGCCGGGTAACGGCCGGACCTGCGGATGCCACAGCCTCGTCCAGGGCTGTGGACAGGAGGGCCACGCCGCCCCCGCTCCCCAGCGCGCGCGCGCGCGCACCCACCCACCCCAAGAGCCGCCTGGCCCACGCGTTTGTGCGCTCGGATCCAGTCTGGCTTCCCGCCGCGCCGGGCTTGGGCTTTCTCGAATCCCTGGGAACCCGGGGGCTTGGGGCAGGCGCCGCGGGAGGGCGGAGAGGCCTGCGCGGGAGGGCTCCGCCCCTTCCTGGCCCGCGAGCTCGGGGCTCGCCCGCCCGGCTGGCCCAGGACGCCGAGGGAGCCGGTGCGGGAGGCGGGGAGGGACGCGACGCTTTTCTACCGCCTCGCGCTCTGGCTTTTCCAGAGGTGCGCCACGGAGTCCTGCAGGAACAGGTTGGAGTCAGGTTTCACGGGCCCTGCTGTGCTGCCCGTTCTAAACTAGAAAACGCGTCTAAAACCAGCAGCTCCAAACCGCAGGCGTGCTTAAGGCGAAGCTGCCGGCTTGGAGATGTCACCAGGAGTAAACGGCGTGACGGGCTCTGGCATTTCGCGCCGCGGCATTTAGCCGGGAAGCGGCCCAGACCGCCTCCTGCCTAACTTCGGGCTCCACGTGGCCCGGATGTTCTCTCTCCTATTGGGGTGGGGGGGACGCTGCCCCCACTCCCTCCGCAGCCACCTGGGAGGGTTCACGGGCGCTCTGGGGGCGAGGCACCGGCTGCAGAGATGCGCCCAGTCTACACCTCCACACCCTTGGGCGCGGGACTCGGGATGGGTTGTCGGGCTCCGAACCTCTCCAGGCAGGAGGCCCCAGCTGGCGCGGGGCGGGTGGCGAGGCCGGGTCTGCGCGCCAGCGGGTTCCCAGTGTCCCGCGAAGTGCGCTCGCCCAGATGGGCAGCCCACTCCACCCTCACTCTTGACCCTGAGTGGGGGACAGACCACGGTCCCAGGGGGAGGACCTCTCCGCCCTTTGGCGACCTCCGTTGGTGTAGATAAACGCGCCCCTCGGCCTCGGAGACCGTGGGTGGGTGACAAAGTCTCAGGAGGAGTCTAGGGCCAAGGAGTCCCAAGGTGAGGGCGTGTCCAGCTCCGCCATCTCGGAGGAGTTACGAGGATCTGAGCAGTGCAAGTTCGTGGAACGAACCTCTGGACGCTGTCGCCTTCAGTCCTTTGCCAGGCCGACATGGCTAATGATTAGACGGGGCGGTCATCAATTCAGACACCCTCCTGCCCCAAGCCAAGTGTGCCGTCCGCAGGGTCAGAGCGGTCTGGGTTGAGTTCGCACCTTCAGGGCTCGGGGGAGCCGCCGCCAGAAGCTGCACCTTCCTCGGCCCCGCCGCCTCCGCAGCCCTGAGCCGCCTGTACCCCTGGCGCCTGTGCCCAGGAGGTGGACCGCGAGGACCGCTGGCCAGGATAAGCGCGGCGCCGCAGGAGCGGGCGCTAGTGCCCGCAGGCCCGGGAGTCCTGGACAAGCCTGGCTTGACCGCGTTTTCCCCTGGCCCAGCTGTGTCTCGCCCTGGTCGCACGGTGCTGACCCCGAAAGATCTCGAGGCGGGCGGGCGGGCACCGGAGCCGGCCTCGACTCGGGGCGCGCAAACGCCAGAGCCGGCCTGAGCCTCGCGTAACCTCCGCGCTCAGTTCCTTCAAACCTGTGGTTACTCACCGCCAGGGGCTCGGGCAAGGGCTCAACAGGAGAGTTGGTGGGGACTTTCCCTGCTTCAAGTTGTAATTTGCTAATTCGGATCTATTGCTTTTAAATATCGAGTCCCAGAGGCCTCTGTCAATGCGGGCTTAATTTCATCCCACTGATGAAGGATGTTTATAAACGGCGCCTGCGGTGCGAGCCGAGTGTGAAAATATCAGTTTTATGCCTTTTGATAAGAGTTACCGAGGTGGAAGGCTTATTAGACGATTACAAATCTCTCAGCTGCTCGCGGCCCAATTAGGCGGCTCTTCGCGGTGAGTGCGAGCTGCCGGGGCCAGGGCAGATCGACTTCCCTCTCCAGCCCCGGACCTCCAATCAAGGCCCGGCTCCGCGCGATCCGGACCCTTCCCTGCCCCTCGAGTTTTACGGAGACACACTCGCAGCGCGTCCCGACTTGGAAAGAGTGACACGGCCAGGACGGGACGCACTCCGAAGGCGCTGAGGCGCTCTGTTCCCTCGACTTGCAAAAGCGCTGCGGTCGGGGGTGTTGGTAGTCGCCCGGGTGGGCCTGCGGTCTCCGATGTTCATAATTTAAACTTAGTAGGTAGGAACCGCCACGAGGAGAGCGATTGTCCCCCTCCCCCCCGCAGACACACAAAGTGACGACTTTTGGCCTGTCCTCGTTCATTCAAAATTGGTCTCAATTGGAGTTTGGGCTAAAAACCACACACACACACACACACACACACACACACACCTGACTTTTACTAGACACACACACACACACACGCACACGCACACGCACACGCACACCTGATTTTTAGCCCAAGCACCTACATCGGAAAGGGGTGCTCTGCAAAGCAGTCGGCAAACTTTTCCTCTGCCCAAGCGAGGAGCGCGGAGGTGTGGCGCGCTCCGCCAAGCCGGGCCACTGCGCAGGGTCTCTCCTCGGACGCCCGCCCCCGACCAAGGGGCAGAGGGCCGCTGGACCCCAGACCTTCACAGCAAATACCTGCACGCCCCCCTCGCCTCACCTCCACACGCGACTCCCAGCCAAAGGCGGGTCCCTCCCGGGACAGAGAACCGACCCGCCGCCCAGAGGCCCACAGGGCGAAGCTGGGTGCGCGCGGTGACGCCGCCGGCCAGGCCAGCCCCGCTAGGGCGCCTGCAGGAAGGCGACGCCAGACCCCTCTCTGAGGACTTCTGCTCCTGTCTGACGACCATTCCTCTCCCCCAAACCTCTAAAAATGGATCATTTCCTCCACTTATGCAAAGATAGGAGCTGCTAGATCAAGATTAGTATGTTGAAAGCCTGCTTGAGAGCCGCCTGATTAGGCGAGGGTGGGTGGAAAGACCGCTTAACCGCCTGTGCCCCCGCCCTGCTTCCCCAAACCGTTCTAGCGCCCGGATCTCCAGATGACCCGCGCGACGGGAGTCAGAGAGTGCCCCAGATTAGCTTTGCAGACCCTAACCCTCAGAAATTGTCGTTAAGTCTCCAGGCCGGACCTTTCTTTTTAGTTCCACTTTCCACGAAATCCTGCGCCACGCACGGTCTGATGGCGCCTACGTCCTGCACGACTTTGTCCCTCCCAAGAACGATGCTATTTCATGGAAAACGCAGAATGTGAATCCCTCCCCATTCTGATTTTTGCACTTGATGAAAACACAAGGCTTTGTGGTTGCCACGCACAAGTTAGCTTTCTGAAAGAGTCGGTCCGTCCCAAGCTTTCAGTTTCCTACGAGGGCGCAGATGAATGGTGGCGTCTCCCTCCCTCCGCGGGGCAAGGCTAAGCGCGGCCTCCCCGAGAGGACCCGCGGGGGGTGGCTGAGGCTGACGTGTGCGCAGCTGCGCGAGGGGAAAAACAATGGCGACAGCTAAGGCTCTGAAGACCCCAGTGTTTACGGGAGAAAACTGCAGTGACGGGAAAACGAACTCGGCGATCGTCCCGGTCCCGCCTGCTGCGCGGGCTCCCGCCCTCGCGGGAAAGCCCCCCTGGGCGTCCCTGCCGAACAGCCCGGGCGAGACGGCCTCCTCTTCCTCTCCCGGACAGAGGAGGCAGGCGATGGCGACTCTGTCTGGGTGCACGCACACGTCTCCGTGTGATGCGAGCGGCACCACAGAGGCTGTCTTGGGCCGTAAGAAATAGGCCCAGATCTCCTTCGCTCACTAGTGGTTCCCAAGTCTTCTTGTTTCTTAAGAAGAAAAATAAAACATCTTTGACTCTCTTACCAAGTTCCGCTTCATACGCTCTGAGGGCGAAATGCACACCACGAGAAGGCCGTCGGACCGCCTCCCGCCACCCCCGCCCCAGGCCCGGCGAGGCCGAGCGGCCCCTTCCCCGCCCCGCGACCCGCAGTCGGGGCCTGCGGCCGCACAGGGCGGCTTCTCGGGCCGGGAGCGGGCGCAGCGCGAGCGGGAAGGGCCGCTCGCCGGCGACGCGCCTCGTCCTGGCGGCAGCCCGGGCGCGGGCCGCGAGCTCCGGGCTGTCGGACGCGCCTGGCCTCGCGCGGGGGATGCGAGCCGCAGCCCCGTCCGCCCCGGGCCCCGGGGAGGGCGGGCTGCTCCGCCGACGGGCGGCTGCGCGCCTCGGAGAGCGCCGGGGACGTCCGCGCGCCCAGCCCTCCGCGGCCCCTTCTGCCGGCCGCGGAGGGCGATGTAACCCGAATCTTTGTTTAGGTTTGGTCGGGGAGCGAGGATGTAAACGTCATGGCCAACGCGGAGCGCAGGCCTTTTGGAGAGGGAAGGGAGCGGGCCAGCCCCGGTGTGTGTTTCCTTGTCGCTAACGCAGAAGCCAGAGTGGGTCGGCGTGTCCCGATAACGATCTTAGCACGCAGAGAAGGCGGGTTTTCCTCCAGGAGGTGAGGCTGTTTCTCAGGGAAGAAAAAAGACTCCCCCCTCAGCCCCTCCCCACGGGGAAGGTTCCACCCTCTGAAAAACAAAACTTTTTTTTTTCCTGGAGGGACAGGCCTCAGTGGAGTTGGGAGCGGAGTCTCGACACCGCCCGGCCGAGCGCGGTCACGGCCGCGGCGGCCTCTGGGGACGAGGCGCTCGCGTCGCGGGGTCCTCCTCGGCTCGCGCCGGCGGGGGCGGGGGCGTCGCGGACCGCGCGCCGCCGGCCCTCCGGAGCGGGTATGTGACGGGCGGCCCGGGCAGGGCCATGTACTGGAAGAGCGAGCAGATGCTCGTGTGCGAGCTGGAGGGCAAGGACGTGCCGGAGCCGGCGGCGCCCCCGGAGAAGGTGAGCGAGCGAGCGGCGCCCGGCGCGGCCGGCCCCGCCGTCCTCGGAACTCGGGCGAGGCTCCGGACTCCCTGCGACGGCCTCGTCTGCGGACCTTTTTTTTATTACGTCGTCGCGTTCGTCCGTAATCGTCGCCCCCCCCGGGCCCACTTAACCCGAGGCACGGAGAGGGCGACTGGGGAGACGCAGCCGCGAGCCTGAGGCGCTCTCGGGCCCACGTGGGCCGCGCTTTTGTTCCGCGGCGGCGGTCGCGGCCGGCCGGGCGGCCGTCGGGGGCCGCACGGAGACGCCGCTCCCGCGCCACGCGTCGCGGGGCGGCCGCGCTGCCGGACGCGGCTCGCCGGAGGCCGGGCCCCTCCTGGGACAGCCGGGAACGCGGACGGCGGGCGCGGCGCGGGGCGCGCGGGCGGCGAGGGGAGTGCGGACGCGGACGCGCGCTCGCCCCCGGGAGGCAGGCCCGCGGGGGCTCGGGCGTCCGGGCCCAGACTCCGGGCAGCCCGCGGGGCCGCGGCCGGACCCGCGCCGGCGCCGGCGGGGACGGCCGGGGACGCGGAGCCTCCCTGCCGTGGACTGCGGGGGAGGCGGCGGCCGGGGCGCCGCGCGCACCCCGCCGAGGGGCCCGGCCGGCGCCTCCCGGGGCTTCCGGAGGGAGGGCCGGCGCGGCCGTGGGCTCGGGGCCCCCGCCCCCACGCGCGGGCTTCGGGGCGAAGGCGGAGAAAAGCCCGGGGAGGCCGCGCTTTCGCGTAGGAGCAACGCTCCGGACGAGGCTCGTTCGCCCCGAGTGCCGCGCGTCGCTTCTTGAAGGCGTTCTGCCCGAGGTGGGGCGAGTTCTCTCACCGCGCAGATTAAATTCAGCTGGGTATTTTCCTTTATTCGCCCCGCTTTTTGCGCTGGTTAAAAATAACCCGTCAGTGAAAGCTCACATGTTGACTTACTGAGCAATAAGGGGCAATTTGCACCTAAGAGAAACGAGTGCAAATCACTCGCGACTCTAATTGCCGTAAGTTTGCGAGAGCGCGGCTGCCCGGGGTAATCGGAAGCATTTTCATTCAAATCGCCGTCGCAGCCCGCGCCAGGCTGCTCAAATCCCGCCGTAATTAGCGCTCAAGTGTCCTATTAAACCTCTTCACCTTTCGGGCTAGCTACTCCGAAAGCCCCTTTAAAAAATATTCGCGTGTCTTGCCCTTCTAATTGGGGCTATTAAAGGAATCGAGTTTCTCCCCCTCCCCGCCAGCCCGCTTTCCTCCTCGCCGGCTCCACGCCCCCGCCCGCGCCGCTCTGGCCGCCGCTCCCCGCTCCGCCGCGACTGACGTCTGGAGAGAGAGCGCTTTGTGCGGGGAGGGTCGCTGCTCGCTGCTGCTCCCGGGCGGGAGCCGCGGGGGGAGCCGCGGGCGCCCGGGGCGCCCGACAGCCCTCGGCGCCCTCCCGCCCGGGCTCCGGCGCCAGACGGCTGCGCGGGCCGCCCGCGCCCGTGGGCCCGCGCCGCGCGCAGCTCGCGCCCCTGAGCGTCCTCCCCGCGTCCGCCCCGCCCCGCAGGGCCCGGGGCTCATGTCGGAGGCGTGCGGGCGGACGGCAACCCCGGCGGCCGGGAGGAGTCGGAGAGGCGCCGCGGACCAGGGCCTGGTGAGTGGCGGCCGGGCCGGCGAGGGCGCAGCGCCCTTCCCCGCCAGCCGGCCCGGCACGCGGGGAGCGCGGGGAGGGCCGGCCGGGTCGCGGGGGCGGCGTGGCGGCGCCGGCGGGCGCGCGGCCCGCGCGGGGCCGGGGGGGGGTGACCCCGAGGCGCGGGCGGGGCGGGGCGGGGCGCCGGGGGATGCGCGGGGAGCAGCGCCGAGCCCCGCCCGTCCCGCGGCTTCCGCAGGTGAGCCCCGAGGGAGCGGGGGACGAGGACTCGTGCTCCTCCTCGGCCCCGCTGTCCCCGTCGTCCTCGCCCCGGTCCATGGCCTCGGGCTCCGGCTGTCCCCCCAGCAAGTGTGTGTGCAACAGCTGCGGCCTGGACATCGTGGACAAATACCTGCTCAAGGTAGGCCGCCGGGCAGGGCCGAGGGAGCGGGGCCGGCCGGGGAGGGGAAGCGCCCGCCCGCCAGCCCCTGCCCGGCTCCGGGCGAGTCTGCCCGGCCGCCGCCGGCTCGCGCGGGGCTGAGCCGCGAGCAGCGGGCTTGGGGGCTGCCGGTCGCTGCGCGACGGCTGGCGAGTGGCGCTCGGTGGCCCGGGAGTCCCCGGTCCCCGCCAGACGCGTGGACCGGCCGCTGCTTGGCGGCGGAAGGGCAGGGGAGAAACCCCTGCCCGTTCTGGACGGGGGCCTGCTTCACGATTCAGCGGCTGGGTCATCTCCTTCCTAAACGTCTTTGTTTCCCCCAAACTGACTGGTCCCTCCACCCCAATAACGCCCACGCCCCAGCCCGCTTAGAGGAATTTTCTGTCAGTGAATAGTCACTGATTTCCTCCCCGCGGGGTCTCTTGGTGACAGCCGCTGCTGGGATTTTTTAAAATACTCTTATGCTTGCTTGCAGTTGCCCGAGGCTTTTCCAAAGTAAAAGTTCATGGGCGCATTTAAATAGAAATCATTTCAATACCTTCCTGCCCCTATTAAGGTTTGCTGCTTCAAGGCCACCCAGTGCTGTTCCGTCTCCAGTGCTTGGGGGGAAAAAATGGAAACTGATGTAAAGTTAGACACGAGCCTGGGGTGAAGTGTTTCGAGTGGTGGTTGGAGAGTTGACTGTCTGACTGACTTTGTGTTACTTTTCTCTTGAAATACTGTGGGGGGGGGCTCTTGGAGTAGAAATTCTGGCAGTGTCTTTATCCTAATATCATGGGTTTTCAACTTAAATAGCTTTTTAAAACCACTATTTAAAATAATGGCCTGTCCTACACTGAATTAGGAGCAAACCATTTCACTTTCTATTCTCTCTCCACCCCACTTAGGTTTCAAAAGAATTAATTGTGGAGAGTATGTGTTTAAAAAAAGTTCGTGTTAGTGGGTTTCGTTGAGTTTCTCAACACAGGAAGCTGCCTCTAATGAAATAGGAAGGATACCTTGTAGACAAAACCCAGATAAAGAATGGAAAGAAGTTTTGGTGAAAACGCTTTAAAATGGCTAGATTAATCTTGCTTGTTGGTTGGGTCTTAAGGCCGGCAAATCAACATGGCTTTCTCTTTAAATCTGCAGTCTTAGGACTCTACATCCAGCATTGCCACACCTGAGGCTTTTGGACATCGCAAAAACATTTTTTGGATCAAAACTAGCTGCTTATTTTTAACGAGTCCTTTCAGTAATTAGCATAATCTTTAGGAATGTTTCTGAGTAGATCTTGGAGGGCATTAATGCTTCATAGCAGAGAAGACAGGAAAAAGCTTGTGATGAAGTCACAATCAACACAGTCTCTGAAGTAGACAGTAGTTTCTAGTGTTACTCTTGTATATATTGAGGTATTTTTATTTATATGCATCTGTGTGATACAAGATATTAACGATATCTCACCGAGTTTTATGAAGCTTCCCCTTGCAGTAGGGCAGGAATCCTCCCAATGAGGGCTTCCATGTGCAGGGTTATTCTGCCACTTCTTATACGTGTTTGTATTTTAGCTCTAGCTAAACTTACATTATTATAAATATGTATGTGTGATTACATAAAAACCTGGAGTTCTTTATTTTCTCTGAGTACTGTCCAGATAAGTTTGAATTCAACTTGAGTCACTGATTTTTTTTTTTTAATAGGCCTAGTATAGAAATGTTATTTGAGAGTATGACAAAACACCATCTTGTGAGGCAAGCCGAAGGGAGTTAAAATGGACAGGTACGAGAGAACTTAGGTGCATCTGTTACCCCAGCTAATACCTCAATCCCCTATTTGGGCAGCTTTTCTGACTTGGTCCAAGGTATATATTGAGGCTTAAACAGATTGAATAAGGGCCAATAAGTAAGAGGTTTAGTCTCCAGAATCTTCTCACCTCTTTATTCTCTGACAAAAAGAAAAAAAAAAGACAAGGAAGGATTTTTTTTTCCCTTTGGGGGAAAAGTAAACTTTGAGGAAAGGTGGCAAACCAGGCATCAGGTCTGGTTTTAGCAGAGAGTAAAAGGGAGGTGATGGCCCTGCCCTAAAGACTTGCTTTCAAAACAGAAATCGGGGCAAGACTGAAATCCTGAAGGCCCTCAAAAAATGACATTCTAAAGGAAGGCTGCACTTCCAGACTCTATACTAGTTGGACCCATTGTAAGGAAGAATATAAGAAATATACATCTTTATTTCCACCATTGTTAATATTGATTATTCCAGTTTCCTCAGATTTCTATTATTTCTTGGCTATTTAAAACATTTTCTTTAATGAGCCTGTGAGTTCTTTTAAAGAAAGACCAAAACTTTAACAATTTCATTAAAAACGAGACTCTCATTAATGCTTTGGAATCAGGCACGTAAGAAGCCCGTGTAAAACTTTCTTTCAGCTTTGAAGTACCTTTTATATTTTTGATCACAGGAAAACATGATGAGCAGTATTTCTAATCGGATACAATTGTTGGGCAGACTTTTTTTGTGCAGTAGTGTGATAAAAGTCTTATCTCACAGTCACTTTCCTATTTTAGTCATTAGATATATTTGTAGGATGCAACTGGTGTTTTTGCATTTTGTTCTTTTACAGGAAGTTTAATTAAGCATAATTCTTGTGTCCATTAACAAGAGCAAATTTTAGGAACCCAAGTTAATTGCAGAATAATATACATCTTCATACTCTACGGCTAAAGTTGTGGTGTTGGTAGTGTGAGAGCAACAGTCTAAAGTGAGAGCAGTTAGGACTTGTTCCCTGATTTGACAGTATTTCACGTTCCTGTTTAGAAAGGTTTAAAGGCTGTGTCGTATTAAACACCATCTTGTGCCTTACTCCTTAAAGTATAAATTGGGTACCTTTTTAGAGCCACTTATTGGGAGATGGATTTTTTCTTTTCCCGTGGCCAAATCAGCCAGTGCACTTTTCTCCTCACATCTGTTGTTTCTGTACAGCTGTGTAATGTTAAAAAGGGAGCCGGCTTCTGCCTATTAACATTTAAATCTACCTTAGCCTTGATAGCTTGGTCAGGGAAATGGTCGCTTAGCTTCTTTATGAGGGTGAGTGTCTTGGAAGCTGCCCTTTCACTTTCCTTGTTGATCTCTTCAGTGGGTGTACAGTTTATCATTGTTTAGCTAAAAAAGCAGAAACACTTGAAAAAGTGTAAGTCTTGACTTCCTTAACCACCAGGTTTCATGGTGGGAAGAATTTGGTAAAACAAAACAAAAAGCCTGTGTGTAGGATTTTCAAGTGACCAAAATTTTCCCTGTTCATAAACATTAGAGAGAGAGAGAGAGAGAGAGAGAGAGAATGAGAACCCTGAATTCTGCAAAGGAATAAAAAATACATATAAACACAAAATGTGTCATATGCTAGTACAGTTTTTCGCTTGGCATCTAAAAGAATATATCCAGATGTATATTTATGAATGACACCTCTTGGATGAAAGCATTCAGAGCATGTGTCAAAATACAAAGGGGCCAGCTTTTCAAACTGCCCAGGACACAAAGCCAGTGAACGCTGTTCTGAAGTGTGGTGTTGGGATGGCTTCTCACCTGCCCTTTTCTCCTCCCAGGTGAACGAGCTGTGCTGGCATGTCCGGTGTCTGTCTTGCAGCGTGTGCAGAACCTCCCTAGGAAGGCACACCAGCTGTTACATTAAAGATAAAGACATTTTCTGCAAACTTGATTACTTCAGGTACACTGCGAAGCTTTTTCCTAGTAAAGCATGCCCTTCGGAAATCATTATGAAAAAAGACTTTTGAAATAGGTTTTGGCTTGTTCGACTTTATGGAAGCCCAGGTTTTCTGATTTGATATTGAAATGAGAATGCATTCACAGTTGTTGAGATGTCATTTATATTGGAGATTGAAATAAGCATGTTTCTCTCTTCTAGGAATCCAGTATACAAAAATTAATTTTAAGTAATACTTTCACTTTGGGAAGTGAAAGTTTTAGGCGTTGAAAGCAGGGAAACTTTTTTTGCTGTGTATAGGTATGGCGTATAAAATATAAGGTGACTTCTTATGACCAAAGTCCCTCTTTGGTGGGAGGAGTAAGATCATTATGGGGAAAAATATTAAGGTTTTGTTACACTATTACAAATTGCCATAGAATGATCCCTAGTAACATGCTAGGAGTTTGTGATCAACCATATTACTAAGAAAAACTCATCATTCTGGGATCATAAATACACCAAATCTAATTATTCTATCTAAAAATCTTATTTTTCATCTGTTTGATCTTTAGTTTGTGAGGTTATATTTGCATAAGATATTTAATATAATATTTTCTCTGTGCAATCTTATAATTGTTTACATGTAAGGTTTCTTCTTGGACATAATTCAGTTCTTTATGGACAACTATCTAGAAATTGAAATAATTCTTAAGAATGATTTTATTAAAATTACCCAATTTTTATTTATTTTCATTTCCAAATAAAAAAAATCTGTGTGAGATTGAGAAATTAATACTATAGAATGAAGTTTGTAATACTAATTATATTATTCCTACTCCATCTCAAAAAGAGTGATTTCAGGAAGCTTAGTAATTGATTTGAATAAAATTGGTAGGTAACTTAAAGCACTTCTTGAAACCCAAGATCCTTTATTTTATAAAATCACAGAATTGTATAATTACCAAAAATGTATATTCTCACCAGGTTTATGCTTTGTTTCTTCAACAATAGTAACAACTTACTGCTTCTTTCACTTAGGATAGGCTACTCTTAATTTTTTATAGTAACTTAAAGTCTTTTGAAAGGTTTGGTTTTAAAGATTTATTGAAACTAGTTCTTTAGGATTTTTAAAATACTTGCTTCATATTTTATTATATTCTGAAATTCATTTTTAGGATTCTTTTTCTCAAATTAACTAAAAAACCTGATGATCCCTCTAAAGATATGAATAGTAATGAATAGACATACAGGTATAATCTAGTGTAATCTGGGCATTTCAGGCCGTGACAGTGATTGCGATAAGAAACGTGACAAAGAGTGTCCAGTCACTCAGGCTGGAAGAAAAAAAAGAAATATTGGCTTCTAACTTTAGTAGTTTAAAGATCGACCTATATTTAATGTCCAGATATGCCTCTGAAAATTATTATTTTCTCTTTCCTATGAATAGCAATGAAATAGCTTTTTCCCCAAAGGGTAAAAAATTTGTGAGTTTTCCTTTTCTACCCACCAGGGTGAAGAATTTCTGTTCTACATTCTTTGACAGTTTCAATGCTAAATGTTTAAAAGTTTTAACATTCTTTAAAAAAGATATTTAAATCATTTTCTAATCCTCTCAACTTGGCTTTAAGAAGTCATTATCTATATTTTCAGTTGGTATACTTTTGTACTTTTAGGTTTTTCCATCTACACAGTGTGTGTGTATGTGTTAATGTGTTGATTCTGTAGAAATTGATAAGTGCCCTGATATTTGATACAACAAAGGGATATTGAAACTCATATTTCACTTATTTTAAAAGAAAAATTTAACATTCTTTTAGAGGAACAGTGTTTTTATTTTTGTAAATAGGCTTGAGTTGTGACCCTGTCTCGAATCTTGATTGCTTAGACATTGACTTTTAAAAAAATAATTTATTTCTGTTGCATTTCCAAACTATTTAAATACTTAGGTTATTCCAGTAGAGCATCATAATGCGTGGCTTTGATCTTAGATAGCAGACTGTCTCACCAAGCCCCTGTGTTTCCCGCAGAAGGTATGGCACTCGCTGCTCTCGCTGTGGGCGGCACATCCACTCCACCGACTGGGTCCGGAGAGCAAAAGGGAACGTCTATCACTTGGCGTGCTTCGCCTGCTTTTCCTGCAAAAGGCAGCTTTCCACGGGCGAGGAGTTTGCTTTGGTGGAAGAGAAAGTCCTCTGCAGAGTGCATTACGACTGCATGCTGGATAACTTAAAAAGAGAGGTGGAAAATGGTCAGTCTGTGCTGACGTACTTTCGAGTCCTTGAGGACAGTGAACACAGCAATACAAGTGTTTCTTCCGAAGGTCACCTTAATGCATTATTTTGTACAGTGTGTAACTGTGGTAAAACTCACTCAGCACTCTCCTGCTAGCGATGGGCTCCAAGTGTGTTCTCACAGAGAGAGCCGTGACGTGTGCACTAGCTTTGAGCTGTGTCCTCGGGACACAGCCTTGAGTTAGGGTTCTGCTTTTCTTTCTGTAAATAGTTGTTTCCCTGCCTAAGGGTGGACCTTAGATGTGCACTCAGTATACAAGCTTATCAGTGAAATCCTGTTTACACGGTGTATTTGTTATGTGATTTAACACGTCAGGGGTTTTCCAATTGAGAAGACGTGTATAGCTTCGCTTTAAGCCAAGACATGCAACCCTGTGATTGCAAGATAGATGGACCCATTTGAGTTACCAATGTGTGTGGTATGTTTTCTAAACGCAGGTAATGGGATTAGCGTGGAAGGCGCCCTCCTCACAGAACAAGATGTTAATCATCCAAAACCAGCAAAAAGAGCTCGGACCAGCTTCACAGCAGATCAGCTTCAGGTAGACGTGACAGTGAATTTTTGATATTCGAAGTCTTTCTACACACACACACACACACACACACACACACACACACACACACACACAATTTCCATGCTGTATAAAAACATGTTTACGTTTTCTAAAAAAGTTAGCCTATGCTTTTGAAATAAAACGAACTCAGTAAATGTATGAAAACATACTGACTGGCCTAAAATATAAATATTTGCAACTTCATGACAGGATATGAACTAGTCGTTCAAGCTTTGTTTTCCTGGGGACTATTAGTGTCAGCATCAAAATGGAAACAAAAAGTTGTTCTGTCCTGACTTCCTGAAAGCATCCTCCTGACCCAGGCAGTTATATTACTATATATAGTTGCAATGGAAGACAATGCATTTTGAGACTATGAAAAGAGATATGCCGAATGTGGGACTGTGGGACACTGTGTATTCGTTTTATTAACAAATGGCAGTGGGCCTTTTAATGAACAAGATTGTATCTTTTTTGAGGAGGAGATACTTGAAAACGCCTTAATGTAAATAAGAAACTACTGGTTAACTACAATCGCGCAGACCCTTTCTTGTTTTTAAAGGGAGTAGAGGGAGTAATTCTATAACCTGACGCTAAGGGTTGATTATGCTCCCTAAAGATGAAGACATTCTTTTGAACTTTGTTGCCCTACATATAATTAGCATAAATTTGACCTATGCAAATTGTCAAGAAAATAATGAAATAATTGCTTTTTATGTAAGTCTACACATATAATGATTCTCTCTGGCATTTTTGTGGACAATGAAATCAAATTTTCTAAAGAATTCATGTGCTGTGAGGTATTTGCTTTATGTTAAGGTAAAGGAGCATTTAGTGAGGACCTGCCATATGCTGCCAGGTACTTTACACATAGTGTCTATTTTAGCTCAGACTTTGAAGGACATTTATGTAGTGTTGAATAATGAAAGTAATTTTTTGAAACTCCTGTGTAGTTTTCTAAAGCCTGCTAGTATTTAAGTCGGATACAATAAAAGTGTGTCAAGAGAGGATTTTAAATTTGAGAAGGATTAGGAAAGAAACCTTAGTGTGACACACATATTCCAAGGGATTTTGACATTGGAAGGCACTCTAGCATAAGAACTTAGACTCATTTGAAAACATTTTCTAAGTGGGTCATTGTTTGGGGTTTCTTAATTCAGGCATAAAGCACGTGGTCAATAAGCAATAATGAAAGATAGGGCAATTGGAAGAAATATCTCTGTCTAAACCTTACTTTTTGGATTCTTCACTGAGTTTTAATGAGGATCACATGATGCCCTAGACTTGAGTACTTATGGGAGACCGGGGAAAGATACTCAGGCACTAGCAGTTATCTGGGTTAAAATAGAATAGCTAATATAAATATATTTCATTTATAAAATGGCTGTTCCCATGAAGGGCTAGATATAATTTAAATAAGTACAAGGTTGATAACTTTGATTTGATGTAAACATTTATTAAAATTGTGAAAATTTGAAACTATTGGAGGTAGATATATACCCTCCTATGGGCAGATAATGACAGATATTAATTCAATAGCAAGGTAATTATAGGACACCAATTAAACAACAAGGGAATACCATCTGTGGAGGCTTTTGTATGCCGAGTCCCAGGCCAGGCATTTTATCCACATCATCTCCTTTAACTCTGAGAGCAGTTCCTTGATGTAGACAGCCTCGCCCGAGAAGTGCAGGAGCTTCCCTCAAGGCCGTCCACCAAGAGACTGGCAAGGGAAAGGTTTGGCCCCTTCTCCCCAGACCTCTCTGGTCTCTTCGTTGTGCTTGGCCTTCCGGGAGTCCGTAGTGGAGCTGTGCCTTCACAAAACTCCAGAGAACAGCAGTAGCAGCTGAAACGAGAGTGAGATTCTGAACCTTGTAGACAGCCTTACGGTTGTAGGTTGTACGTATGCATGTGATAGTGAAACCGTGCATTATGGTGTGAAAACGTGATCTGAATCACAAATTTCAGAAACGTTGGTCAGAATCATAGGTTTTAAAAAAATGAGACATGCCGGGCTCGGTGGCTCAGCCTGTAATCCCGCACCTTTGGGAGGCTGAGATGATTGGATTGCCTGAGCCCGAGGGTTTGAGACCCGCCTGGGCAGTGAGACCTCATCTCTACAATAAATCAAAAAATCAGCCAGGCGTGGTAGCTCATGCCTGTAATTCCGGCTACTTGGAAGGCTGAGGCGAAAGGATCGCTGGAGCCCAGCAGGTCGAGGCTGCGGTGGCCGGGAGCGGCCACTGCACTCCAGTCTGGGTGGACAGAGTGAGACTCCAACTCAAAAAAAAAAAAAAAAAAAAAATGAGACATAAGTGATATGCTTCCAAAGTATAGTCTCATCTATTCACTATTTACCAGCATTTACCTTATGCCAGGGTGACTGAAACCAGTGAGATACAATCTTTGTCCTGAAGTGGTTCTTTATAATTTAGGATTCTGGAATAGCTATAGACGTTAAAAAACAAACAAAGCAAAACACACAAAAACAAAAACTTGAGTCACTTGTTTTTGCCAGATCCTCTAATACGTCAGACCCTGGGTACCCTTATTGTTAAACTATCTTCCCTTCAGAAAGCTGAGTACATTGAAGTAGAGCTTGATTTTAGCAAGGTAATATAGGTGACCACGGAGGAAGTCAAGATTATCTATTCAGCATCTGCTTTGGGAAAAGGAGAGTTAAAATGAAAGAAATAAGTAATTTTCCAAAATTCTTCTTTAGAAAACTATGGGAAGAAAAAATAGCTTAAGACTCAGAGGATGTGTCGGCAAATCTATAGCAAGTAATATTGTCCCATTTATATAAGTGATATTTAAGGAGTTCCTGTCAATATTATGGTTTTCTTATTGCAGTTGGAAGAACTTGCTCGTTGACTATCAATATTAACATGCCAAGGCTAGCTCCTACTTGAATCTGTTCTTTGGATCGAGCTGGTCAGCTGCTACCATGCCGACTCCTGGCATTTCTGGTAGACCTTCTGGCCTTAGGATGATGAGTATCGCTCGGTGTGGTGGCTCACGTCTATAATCCCAGCACTTTGGAAGGCTGAGACAGGGGGATTGCTTGAGGCTAGGAGTTCAAAAATGACAAGTGTCTACAGAGGTTCACTCCTTAACCATGTTAGAAGAACTTGTAAAAGGAGTGAGGTGGGTTTCAGCAACATTAATGACTGGAGAATAATGCAACTGAGTAGAAATTGAAAGAGTGTCTTTCTTTTTTGTTTTTGTTTTTTGGTGTGGGAATAAACTCTGATTCTAGTAAAAGGAAGATCAATGAACTCATCTTACTTTTCCATTAGAATATTCCAATTCTAACTGACTAGCGTTGGCTTAGGTTTTGCTTGATTCACAGTTGCTTTATTAAATGTAACTTTGGGCTGGACATGGTGGCTCACACCTGTAATCCCAGCACGTTGGGAGGCCGAGGTGGGAGGATTGCTTGAGCCCAGGAGTTTGAGACCAGCCTCGGCAACATAACAAGACCTCAACTCTGCAAAAAAAATTTAAAAAGCAACTTAGCCAGGTGTGGTGGTGTGTGCCTGTAGTCCCCGCTACTCTGGACGCCAGGCAGGAGAATGACCTGAGTGCTAGAAGTCGAGGCTGTGGTGAGCCGTGATCGTTCCACTGTCCTCCAGCCTGGGCCACAGAGTGAGACCCCGACTCAATAAATACATACATGAATAAAATATCTTGTTCCTTACTAAACTTGTGAATTTGAAATGCGTTTGTAGAAAGCATGCTATTTTTGTTTTATAAATCATTAATAATGACCTTACAAGCAAACCCTCAACTATCTGTTCAGCTTTTTCTATTTGGAAAATTAAAAACAAAGACATCATTAATCTGCTCATTCTTTTTTTCTCTTTGTGATGTTACGTGTGCAACTGCAAATAGACGCAACTCAGCATGGAAAGATGCTAGAGGAACACGTTTGGGGAGGGAAAGAATGAGGTGGACCGAGCAGAGTATAAACTCCCAGGCCAGTGCTGCCCTTGCTTTTCCAAAGCAAAATCCATGTTCTGTTTACAGTGATTGTGTAGATAAGGTACAGTCAGATGGGAAGCCAGGAACGTTTACTTCTAGAAGAGCCACAAATCAGGGAATTCAAGTGAAGATTCAATTTGTGAACCTCACAAGGTTTCCCAAAACATTGGCCTTTTCCCTCATACTGTCAGATCACCCGCCCATTACCAAGTTTCCTTCTGCCACAAGCCCCTGCGACAGGAAGGGAGCCTGACTCCTAGGGGTATGGAAAATTAGACACCCCTTTGCCCTCCAGCAACTCACTTTCTGCTGTGGCAAGTAGACTTGCAGATAAACGCACGAGCTACCCTGTGCCAAGTGCACTGGCAGATGATAGTATTCTGTGGTGGCCTCCGTGACCAATGCCATCAGTCCTGCCTGCCGGAAAGGGCGAAGATGCCCGTGGTGCTGCTGGACTTCAGGGAGGCTGGTCACTCTCACCCTAGGCCGGCAGACGAGCATGGCCACATTCGGTGCCACCTTCATTCTTCATGACACATTCTTTATGTTGGCTGCCAGTGATGAAACTCCAGGCTCTTCCTTGATTGCCATAATGCTTCTCTTTTCTGAAAATTGCAAAGCTTTCGTCTTGCGTTTTTCTTCTGGTGCTCCCTCCCGACTCTGTCTTTTCCCTTTGCCTTTTTTTTTTTTCTTTTTTTAAGTGACAGGGTCTTGTACTGTCATTCAGACTGGAGCGCAGTGGCACAATCATAGCTCTCTTGAGTTCTTGGGCTCAAGTGATTCTTCCTCCTCAACCTCCCCAATAGCTGGGACTACAGGTGTGTGCCACCCTATCTGGCTATTTAAAAAGAAATTTTGTAGAGCTAGGAGTCTCTCACTGTGTTACTCAGGCTCAAAATCCTGGCCCCAAGTAATCCAACTGCCTCGGCCTCCCAAAGCCCTGGGATTACAAGTATGAGCCACCATGCCCAGCCTCTCTTTTCTTCTTTACCTTTTATTATAGAAGTCATTGGCATGTCTGTATCTTTCTCCAGGAAATAAGACCTGGGACTTCTTTTATTTTTTTTCCTTCAGTGTGTCACTATCTCATAGCACTGGTGATTTCAGTCCCCAAGGTTGACATCAGGAGCACATGTGAGTCTTTGCAGTCTATGGATGTTTAGACCCTGGGACATTCTTATTCTGTGAGCTGATGGGCATCTCTTCTTAAGATCCCAGATATTCTTTGACTAGAGGTCAAGCTCAAAACAGTGGTAGAGTCATTGCGACGAGGTGGACTCTCCCCATTGAGCTGTGTACCATTTGTGGAGGAATAGAAATTGTTCACAGAACTGTGCAGAACAGCAGAGGGTAGAGATACATGTGATATGACATTTGCATTTTGTTAAGTGTTCTAACCCTGGCAATGTTTAAGAAAATGGAAAGATAGTAAATGGGACTGGTACTATGTATGCATTTCATTTGTGGGTTATAAGAATGAAAGAAAAGGTGCACTTGCTTTTAACAGCATCATTCAGCTAGGCTCAGTGGCTCAGCCTGTCATCCCAGCACTTTGGGAAGCCGACATGAGTGGATTGCCTGAGCCATGGGTTCAAGACCAGCCCCGGCAACTTGGCAAGACCTTGTCTCTACAGTAAAATCAAAAATTAACCAGGCGTGGTAGCATGCGCCTGTAGTTCTAGCTACCTGGAAGGCTGAGGCGGAAGGACCGGAGCCCAGCAGGTCGACGCTGGGGTGGCCGTGAGTGTGCCACTATACTCCAGCCTGGGCAATGGAGTAAGGCTCTGACTCAAAGAGAAAAAAAAAATATCAAAAGCAGCATCATTGAGAGACATGGTTTTATGTTGGATGTTGCAATGGATTTTTTTTTTTAAGTTCTCAGCATAGCAGCATGTGTGTAAATTTATGAAATAGGCATGATTTTTTCACTTTTGTTGATTTTCAAATAATAAAATATAAGTATCTTGTGCATATCTTATCTCATCAAATTGCAGAAGGAAGACTGAGCTGCTTATTTTTAACTCTTTACTACTTTTTTTTTTTTTTTTTTTAAAAACAGGTTATGCAAGCACAATTTGCTCAGGACAACAATCCAGATGCACAGACCCTCCAGAAACTGGCAGAAAGGACAGGTTTGAGCAGACGTGTGATACAGGTGACTATTTTAAAGGTCAATCGAGAGATACTAAAAGTTCCAATGCTAGGTCTTTATGAGTGTGTGTGTGTGCACGCGCATGCGAGTGTGTGCGTGTTTGGTGAAGAAATGTCAAAACATAAATTTCCCGCTTCCTGTCTCTTCACACTCCTAAGTCAGCTTTTTAAGGCCTGATGATTCGCCTGCCTAGTTAGGCTGCCATTTGTCGATGACTCTTGCGCATCTCACTTCATTTAATGCACAGCAACCCTAAAAAGACAGCCGCAGTGCCAAGCTCAATCAGGCCGAAGGTCAGTGTTTTTCCCTGTCCTTTCTGGTTGTGCCTACCCGGGGTGGGGGTGAAGGAGGGGGCATCGATGCCATTCCTCAGGGTCCAGGGAGAGGATCTGGTGTGAGCGGGCCAGAGAGGGATGAATTAGAGCAAACATATGGAAACGTGAAATGTACGCATGGAAACCGTGGGAGGTGAAATGATTGAGTTGAGGCAGGGGGTGGGGGGTCTGTGAGTGCCGAGCTCTCTCTAGAGCAGATGGAAGCCCCGCTGTGAGATTTCAGGGGGAAAGGGCTAGTGGCAGCACATGGGAAGGGAGTTGGGAGAGGCCGGACAGAGCTAGGCAGCTTGGCTGGCATGCCCAAGCAAACAGCGATTTCTTTTCAAGAGACTTAACTTGGAGTAAAGTGAGCCTAGAAGGCACTTGAGAAACGTTTCACTGACTGCACACGGAGGGCAGGTGACGAAGGCCCGAGAGACAAGAGGAGGACTCAGAGGGTATGAGGGGGAAGCAGAGACAGGCCAAAGAGTCTTGAATCTGAAGTCAAAATACTCATGGGAATGGAGCCATTAACGGGAGCATGAATGTCAAAAGAAAGCTGCATGGGTTGTTGGGAGGGAAAAGTCCCCTTCGGTTGCACCCACCTTGAACGGATGATGGCAGCCTGGTGTAGAAAAATAGGCATTTGAAAGGATGAACGAGATTCGAGCAGAGAGATCGAATGCCGTGAAGTTGAGTATCATCCTTTACAAAGAGATCGTAGGGCAACAGTGAAGCATGGACTTCAGGGAGAGAGCAGGTCTGAGGAGGAACAGCCACAGTGGAGGAAGGAGTTGGTGGAGGGCCAGCAGGAAGCCGAAGAGGCGGGGTGAGCTCAAGAAGAAGGCGGCCAACTGTGTCGAGATGTTAGAGAGGGAAATGGAAGACAATTCTGAATCATGCTCAGACTTCAGAAATGTGTGGAATTAAGGCAAGCAGCCATGGAAAGCAAGATGAGACTCAATGGAGGCTAGTGTCTTTATTGTACACATGATACTTTGTTTCTTAAGCTGGAGGTTGATACACAGGTGTGTGCTCTTCTGTTTCATCATAAACACATCGTCTCTACAAAGAAGCAAGTGGGACAGGCCTGATGGTCCTGTATCTTCTGCCAAGACCTAGATCCTTCAGTCGGCTGCAGTGCTGGGAGGCAGCCTTCCGAGGCGAGGTCCACCACCTTAGCACTTTCCGTGTGTCCAGAGTATTGTGTGTATTTCAGAGCACCATATTTTACAAAGGGACACATTTAGTAATCAGAAAAACTCATTATTTTTATTTCTATTTCTTTCATTCTCAATGAACTTGAATGCATTCACTTATTTTGTAGTTTTAAAAATCATGTTTTTAACCCACTGTGTGTTGGGGTATTTCTTTTCATCTTATTGATTTTTATTAGTCCTGTCTAACACATTAAGCTTTTATGGCTTATCAATTTCCTTTTTGTTTATTTTTTCCACATAGAATTTTTATGTATTTAAATCTCTCGGTCTTCTGATAGCCTTGGCCTTTGTTATGCTTCTCTATCTAGAGAATATTTTGGTGTTGGCATCTGTTTTCTTAAACCTTTATTGTTTCAAAAATTTACTCTTAAACTTTAATGTATCTGGTTTGGTTCCATGGGAAGTAGAGATTTATCTGTTTTCTCTCAAATGATAAATCAAATTTTCCTAAGACAGTAAGCCATGCTTTTCCAATAATATAATATTCATCTTTGTCATACACTAATTTCCTTTATTTGGATTTTAATTCTATGCATTCATTATTTTCTTTTGCAGTATATGTATGTGCCTTGCTTTTGGCTTAGTTTATGATTTAGAACTCAAAAACTTTGAAGTATGTTACTCAGAGAAAATTTAACTCTTGTTGGAGCTTTTGCACAGCAAGAGGAAATTTTAAGTCAGGAGATTCAAAGGACTTGTATTTGCATTCTGAAACTGGGTAGCATTCATGCCAGAAGTTATTTTCTGATGTTTGGAATCCTCTACTGTATATTGCTCTATGAGTTATGTGACACCTAGTGTTTGCAAACTTCTCTCTGCTTGCTTACCTGTAGATGACCTTTCCAAGAAGCTATTTAAATTAGTATTAATGTTGTTATCCTGCCATTTATCTCATGCCTTCTTTATTTTCAAAGTTAGAGGGGTTTCTTTGTTTCAATCAAAAGATCATATTTGGTTCTTTGTTTACTTTAAAATGGAGCAGGTTTCATCCAATAGGCAATTTATTGGAGACAAAAAGATACTTTGAAGAAACTCTGGGAACCACAGTACAACATGTATTAGTTATGTGTAGTCCTTTGGGGATGTTGCTTCTGGGCAACATCAGGGAAAAAGGCAGGGGGTAGCAGTTTTCCCTGACAAGGTGGAGAATGTTTGTGTCTGTTGTCTTGGTTGATGGCGTTAGTGGCACCTGTTGTTCCAGAGCATGTGGATAGCTCTGTGACTGGAGACTTTGGGTTTCGTCTCTGTGTAGGTATCTTAGAGCCTCAGGAGCATTCCAGAGAATGAGGCTCCCGGGGAGGCTGTGACTTTCCACTCCTTTTCCTTGACACATGCCTAAGTCTTGTCCTGGAAACATTTCTTAGGTGCTTCCTTTCAGCTGCCTGCTCAAGGCTGCCTCTCCAATTAAATTATTAATGTTTATTCCTTTAGTTTTAATCCCTGGAGTTAATACTTCGGCATTCCTCTATTTTTGAGTCCCAGGGACAGGATGCATCTTTGAAATCTGGCCAGTTAGCCAGGCTCGGTGGCTCAGCCTGTAATCCCTCGCTTTGGGAGGCCGAGGTGAGTGAATTGCCTGAGTCCACGGGTTTGAGACCCGCCTAGGCAACTTGGCGAGACCTCATCTCTACAATCAATCAAAAAATCATCCGGGCAGAGTAGTGCCAGCCTGTAATTCCGGCTCCTCGGAAGGCTGAGGCGGAAGGATTGCCAGAGCCCAGCAGGTCAAGGCTGCGGGGGCTGGGAGCAGCCACTGCACTCCGGTCTGGGTGACGGAGTGAGACTTCAACTCAAAAACAAGAAAGAAAAAAATCTGGCCAGTTATTTCTTATGAATTCTTTGCAGCTTGCTTTTCTCCCTCCTTAGTCAGCCCTGGTTCCCTTGTGCCCTCAAGTTAATACCCCTCACCCTTGAGCAGAGACAGAGGCTTCTGCCCCTGATGTTTCCCTGGCCTTATGTCCCCTCATCCTCAAAAACTCTTATCCCAATTCTCTTAAGGTTTTTATCTCTTCAGCTCCCTTTCTCCCCGTGACAGAATTGGTTGGAGTACTGGAAAATAAACGATATATATCTTAATATAGTAGCACTCTACAGTCAAGTTCAATCTCATGACAGGGAATTCAGACACAGGCACATGAGTTACTAGAAGCATCCAGGGCACTTGAGCCTTCCTTGCCCTGACCTGGATGTAAAGCCCTCACTCGCTCTGAATTTTCTTCCTTTTTTTCTGTAGTTCAGTGGACACCAGAGGGGCTAGCACCTCACATTTTGTGAACGCTTTCACCCGTGGATGTGTTTGCATTTAATTCTACTGAAATAGTTTGGGGTTTTTTTCTTCCTATAGACCTGACCTTAACATGCTTCTTAGGGAATAGCCTAAGTATTCACTAAGAGGAATTGAACTCAGCAGGTTAAAATGTGACTGGAATAACTGAATCAAGAGGTTTGTAGAAAGCTTTAAGTTCTCAGTAGGGATTTTAGTCATTTGAATAAGATTGGAAATAAGTCCAGCGGGTGGGCGTCTAAGAATACGTTTAGTCATTTTGGGTGTTTTAAGTTCTGATTAAAAGGGCTTTTTCTGTTTTGCTTTTTGTCCCAAGTGCCAGTAGTAAAGCCAAGGGGACTTCTCTGGAACTCTCGAGTCTGCCCCTCCTTTTGGGGGGGAAAAATGCTGATTTAATGTAGAGTCGACTTTTCAGTAAATCGCCAGAGAGTTATTCTCTGAGCAAGAGAAACGATGACTGTTATTTGGACTACAATGTGTTTCTTCTGTCTGTAGAACTTTTTGAAAAGCATATTTGCATTTACAGTGTTCTTGTGTGGTAGCGCAGTTGAGGCCGCCTTCGCTTTTAAGCTGAGAGGGTGATGTGCTCAGAAGCTGGTGTGTGACCTCGCCTCCTTGCTTTTCTCCCTGCTCAGGTATGGTTTCAGAATTGTAGAGCGCGCCACAAGAAACACGTCAGTCCTAACCACTCCTCCTCTGCCCCGGTCACTGCAGTCCCACCCTCCAGGCTGTCTCCACCTACGTTAGAAGAAATGGCTTATTCTGCCTATGTGCCCCAGGATGGAACGATGTTAACGGCGCTGCATAGTTACATGGATGGTAGGTATCCCAACACGTAACAGCTGCCGTCCAAGCAGTCAGCAGCTGGTCAGTTCCGATGTTAGGTGATGGATACAATTCACATTTTGAAATATTGCCTCTGTCGTAGCTGAAAAACATCGTGGGGGTATACAGTAGGGGGCAAAACTATCTAAACTTTCCTGTGATTACATTTTAAGGGATAAGTTTAAAACCCACTTTACAGCTACTAACATACAAATGTTGATGATGACTCTCAGTGCTTGAATTTAGTTAGAAAGTTATTTTTGTTTTGTTTTCTTATTTTGGTAAATATTTAAATAACGTATTTTCCTATGATCAGAGGCAGTATTCACACTTATTAGGTCTTGAGATTGGAGTTTACTAAAGCTGTTGTTAAAGAAACTTTTTTATTGACGCAAACCATACATGTAGAAAAACACATAGTGAATTATACAAATATGCAATATAAATATCCATAGAAATGCTACCCAGATGAGATAGCAGAATATGATTAGCATTTCAGAAGCTTCTCTTATGTCTTCTCATCATTCCTCATTCTCCTTTTCTTTCAAAATGGCTTAGCCCTGACTTCTAAAACCATGGTTTAGTTTTGCCTTTTTTGAACCACACAGAATGTCATCTCACTTCTTTCATTTGCATTGTGCGATTCATCTGCATGGTTGCCAGAATCAGTGATTCATTTTCACTGCTCTGTAGAATCCTACTGTGGGAATATACCACCATTTATTCATTTCATGGTTGACAAATGTTTGTGCGTTTTCCGGTTTAGGCTTTTATGAATATGCTGCTATGGACTTTATTGTCCATGGCTTTGGTACACATTGATTCACTCTTCTATTTGGTATGTTTCCGAGAGTGGGACATCGGGTCATAGGCTACACATATGTTCAACTTTAACCAATTCTGCCCAACAGTTTTTTTTGTTGTTGTGGTGGTTGAATCTGTTTACACTTTGACCAGTGGCATATGAGAGAGTTTAAGGTACTTTACATCCTAAAGTAAAATTAGGTGTAACTTCCTAATTTTAGCAAATGTGTGGATTACATAGTACTATCTCATTATTTTAATTTTCTTTTCTTTCATGACTGAGATTTAGCATTTTTTTGTTGGGCATTTGCATTTCCTCTTTTATGAAGAGCCTATTCATGTCTTTTGTTTCTTGGTCTACTGGCTTGTTCTTTTTGTATTTCTGATTTGTTTTAGTTCTTGGTATAGTCTGAATATAAAGCTCTTTGATAATTATATCTGTTGAAAATATCTGCTATTCAATGGCTAGGCTTTTTCTACTCAGTATTTCATTGAGCACAAGTTACTGATTTTACTGTAGTTTTATTTCATCAGATTTTCCTTGTAGGCAGTGCTTTTCTTGGTGACTTGTTTAAGAAATTGTTACTACTCAAAGATAATGAAGCTATTCCTCCTATATTATCTCCTAGAAACTTTGTCTTATCTTTGACATTTAGAATTACCCACCTGGAACTGAATTTTGTGTGTGGTATGAGTTAGGAAGTAAAACTTTTTGTTATATTGATGAAAATACAGATTTCATAGCTCCTCTGTGGAGCCATATTTGCCAAAACTCAAGTGTCTGTATAGTGTATATGTCAATTTCTGTATCAGTTATTCTATTTGATTGGTCTATTTATTTACTTTTTGTTAATAACTAACCATTTTAATCATTCTAGGTCTAAAATTCTTAATATTCAGTAGTGCAAGTCTTCCTGTGTTGTTGTTGCTCAAGTTAGGATTGCCTATTCTTGACCCTTTGCGTTTTCATAAATTCCACCAACTTGTCTGTCAATTTCCACCCCAAAAGGGAAAGCAATTAGGATTTTGATGCAGTCTATTATATATATAGCTATCTCAACTTTAGGAAGTAGCTGTCTTAATATTATCGTCCCCATACCATGACCTTTAGTATGTCTTTCCATTTATTTAAGTCATGTTTACATTATTCCCTATATTTTAGGGTTTTCTGCTAAGTAATCTTGCGTATCTTTTGTTAAGTATTGTCAAGTGTATTCCTAAGTATTTATTTTGATATAGCTGTAAATGGTATTTGCTCCATATGTAGAAATCAAGTTTGGCAGGTATTTTCTTTTAGTACTTTGAAGATATGACTACATTGTCTTTTGACTTCTGTTGGTTCACATGTGGCTAGCTAATTAACCTGGCACTGTTGACGTCAGCTGTTAATCGGCTCCTTTTTCTTTCGAAAGCAAATGTCTTTGCTTCAGCTTTTCTCTTTGTGTTTGGCTTTTAGAAACTTTGTTTAACCTTGTCCAGGTGTGCTTCTTGAATATGTAGTTCGATGGCTTCTGTTATGGAAAATTTTCAGCTTTTTTTTCTCTTCAAATATTCTTTCTGCTCCTATGAAAAATGTCATATTTTTCAGTCTTTTGACCTTAGATATTTTCTTCTGAACTATTTACTAGTTCACTAATTTTTTGTATGGCTATATCTATATTCTGTACAACTCATCTATTGAGTTAATTTTTTATTGTGTTTTCAGTTTTAAAACTTCCATTTCTATGCTGAAGACATCTATTTTGTCACTTTGTTTCTTATTTAAATTATTGTTATATTAATTACAGTTATATTGAAGTTCATGTCTGAAAAATCCAATATCTGGATCTTTTGTGAATCAGTTATTTTTTGTTTTTTTTTTCACCGATCATGTCTTTTTATTTGTCTTATTTATTATTGCATCTCAGATGTTGGGTATGAAAAACTAAAAATAATCTGAGTCTCTGAGTGATATCTTCCGATAGAGAAGTTTAGTTTGTTCCCCCGGCAGGAAGGTAGGGTAGGGGAAAATCAGTCCTCATGAGGGCTGATGTATCTGTTTCACTACTCCATGGATTTAGAATTTTTGGGAATCCCAAATGGAAGCCCATTTTTGTTTGCCTGTTTTCTTTTCCTGTTTCTGTTGAAACCAGAAAGAGCATTTCCTCTTCAGTGGGCCCTGCTGTTTGATTTTTGTTTCTCACTACCTGGCTTTAGTCTAACTTGTGAATACCCTGCTAAACCTCTTAGTCTGTTTTACAACTGTTGCTCTCCTTCCGGGAGAAAAGCATCCTCGTTTTCTTCTCCTCTTCACTGGGACTTGGCTTTTCACGCTCTCACGATTTCATTGCCTTTCAAATGCCTTCAAACACATTTTCATAAATGTTATCTAGCTTTCCTAGTTGCTCTCGGAGGGAGGTTTGGTTTGAAGCAGCATAGCCCTCGCTGAAGGCAGAAACTTCATTTTACGATTTGGTTAAATAAAAGATCAGAGCCTCTGCCATGTTGCCATTCACTTACACTAGCATGAAAATCGTGTGTGTTCGCGTGCAAGACTGCAGTGTGGCCCGAGTCACGTGCGTTTTGGTGTACATATAGGGAGGAGGTAGCTTAAACATGAACACAGGGGACCTGGGGATCATCCTATACAGACCCTTCTTGTAAAATCTAGCAGCATCTCTTCAGATGAAGTTTGAAGCTCACATGTCTTTCCAGCTTCAGGGTAAAGTACCGTGAATGGGGTAGGGTGGAGGACATTTCAGTGGCACAGTCCTGTGGCCCTGAACAAAGATTTGGGGGTAAAGCCATTCCTGGACTCTTGTTTGATACTCCACTCACTATGCTGAATACGGTAGTGCTCCCACTGAGGTCGGTGGAATGACAGTGGCTTGGTGTCCTCAGCTAGCATGAGCGATGAAAGCACACTGCCTTGTTTTTGTTTGCTTTTTGCATCAGTTTCATTCTCTCTCCAGAGCTGATCCACAAATTTCTTTCTGTTTTATAGCTCATTCACCGACAACTCTTGGACTCCAGCCCTTGTTACCCCATTCGATGACACAACTGCCGATGAGTCATACCTAATTCCTTTTTTCAGGGATAGAGATGATGAAGAATATAAACTTGTTGTGTATTATGTAGGAGATACCATTGAAAAGATATTAATGCTAATTTTTTATTTAACACCTAAAACATTTCCAACATCATGTTGCTGCCCTGGGATGTATCTGTAGTTGGCCTGCAAGACACTTTTATTGATTCTTCATTTTTGGTAAAACTTATGTTTACAAAAAGAAAACAAATCCCAACTTTTTTTTTTGTATTGTCTGGAAATAGTTCACTCTAGTGTGTATCTGTTAATTTATTTGTCATCAAAAGAGCACTTTGCCTAAAAGAAAGGACTGACAAGTGTGCAAAATGTTTACAATCTTTTGTGAAATGGTAGCTTATCATTAGTTTGTATCTGTAAGTTATTGTTATAAATATTACCTGTATTTTTTGTTATATACAACTTTATACTTTGAAGCTTGTACCTGTGAATTTGCAACTGAAATTTATTTTGTCAATGTTTTCTGAATGAACTGAATAAAGCTTCTGTTGTAGCATGCCATGCAAACACGTTATTGTGTTTGTGGTTGATGAATTATGGCTGTAAATAACACTATAGTTTAATAAGCCCACCATTCTAAGTTTATTAAACATTTTCCATTCTTGTGAAAGTCTCACTTGGTTTTTCCTTTTTGTTAGCAGTGAGTTGACTCCAGTCTCTTTAAAATCAACCAGCTATTAATTTTAAAAAGGCTTTATTAGCTGTGTTGGGAATACATTTGAATAGGAAACTTATCTGTAGATGATTGCATTTACTCAACAATGAACACATGGAAACTAATTTGGCAAATAATCTCTTTGGACCAGCTAATATAATTAATGTGAAGAGAAGGCAGAACACTTTTCAGAATGACCTTTGTGGTATCACAAGCCAGAAATGAAATAATAGGCCAAAAGACTATGTTTCTTTAGGGGTGAGAAGGAATATTTGGTATTTATGAGCAAGATTTCTGGAACAAGGGCTCTATGCATTTTCTTGCAAGTGAATACCCTTTAGAAATTGTGATTCTGAGAGCCAAAATCTTTTTATTTTTTATTTTTATTTTTTGTCTTTTTTGAGTTGGAGTCCCACTCTGTCACCCAGACTGGAGTGCAGTGGCTGCGCCTGGCCACTGCAGCCTGACCTGCTAGGCTCCGGCTATCCTTCCACCTCAGCCTTCCAAGTAGCTGGAACTACAGGCGCACTACCACGCCCAGCTAATTTTTTGTTTTATTGTAGAGATGAGGTCTCACCAAGTTGCCCAGGCAGGTCTCGAGCCCGCGGGCTCAGGCAATCCACTCACCTCAGCCTCCAAAGGCGCGGTATTACAGGCTGAGCCACCAAGCCTGGCTGAGAGCCAAAATCTTAACCTCAGGACTTTATCTTCTGTGGAAGTGTAATTACAAAAGTGAGTAATGTCACACTCACTAATGTTTGGATTTAAAGAATGTTGTCAGTTCAAATTTTTTTGTCTTTCATAGACTGGGGGAAAAAAGTAGAGAAAAAGTTTTTAGAACCTTAAGTTTAAGTCTTAGTTTAACTTAGCAGATTCACATCTGGTTGAGGACTGGAAGTAATAGTGAAGTATCTGTAATTTTATCCTAGTCATCATAAATACAACCAGAAAGCAATCATATGGGCTTAGGTAACTTGCTAGCTGCCTCAATCCAGAAGCAATCCAGAATACCTATTTCACTATAGGAGAAAAGAGGAAGCATACAGGGGAACCCAAAAAAAGTAGAATTACTTTTTGGACAGCAGTCCCCTTGTGGCATAGGCTATAAGGTTCGCCTGCTAGGTGAGTGTTCTAGGAACCCATGGGTATCAGTGTGCCAGCTAGCATTGTTGTAAGAGTCCACATTTGGCCTCAGTGAATTTTTTTGGAGACTCAGCGTGTTTGCCCATTTCATGATGGGTGATTTACAAGCACACCTGCTCACACCATGCTGAGTGTTCAGCAGTTTGGGACCAAATATGGTGTGACCCTCCTGCCCTACCCTCCCTATTCACGCAATCTCGCCCAGAGCAACCTTTTTTTTTTTTGTTTCCCTGGAGGAAAAAAGTCCTCAGAGGAAAACATTTTGTAGTTGTGGAAGAGGAGAAACAAACAGCAGGAGTATTAGAAGGCATCAAAATTCATGAGTTGAAAAACTGTTTTTTGAACAGAGGAAAAAGCGTCTCAATAGATGTATTGCATCAGAAGGAGACGACTTTGAAAGTGACTGAAGTTTAAACTTGTAAGAATAAATAAACAATGTTTTATAAATAAATTTGGTGTTTGGGGGTTCCACCCCTCATTCATATATATGTGTGTGTGCGCATGTATTTTTTTAACTGGCTACTCCAGTTAAAATCACTTTGACCAGCAACAAAGAACATAGCCAAAGTCACTCCATCTGATCTTGTGAGACTGATATTAATCTCCTTGGGTATGTGTCTGCCTGTCCCAGGCATGGAGTGGTGAGGTCAGCTTTACCTTTACCAGATGTCAAGGAAATTTCTAGTGTAACCAAGTACTGGACTGTTCGCAGCTCACAGCATTTCCCAGCTGGAGATAATTGGCATCCTTTCACTTGGGAGATGCCTAATTGTGAGTATTTTTCTCTCTGCTGTCTTTTTCCTGGGCTCTCTACCTTCAGATTTTGTACAGAGAGTATTAAAAACCATGTCACTACACTTTTTAGTTCCAAATATGAATGTCCAAAGTTGAAGTAAACCTTCTATAACAGACAAGTTCAAAACTATCAAAATTGATGAGATTTCTATTTCCCCCATATAAATTATTAATAATGAAAAGAGATAAAGTATACCTAAAAAGTAATATGAGGAACAAGCATTTGAGGTTCGCTCTCCTTTATTGGAAGTCAAATTCTAATTTTAAAACTTGGAAAGGATTGAAGTATTTGTATGCCAGTCAGCAGTGTAAGCATGTGGGCACAATGCTTACTTGCTTCAAGTTGGGTGTGATCAAACAGCTTTTGTGAAGACTGGAGGAAGAAAAATTTTTATTGTTGGAGCAGCAAAGACCTAGATAACAAGTAGTTATTCTTTAGGTGTAAAGACACTCATGAGCTGTGCCAGGGTAGGATGTCTCTTCTTGCAATGCAAAGCAAGAATCCCGTTCATTGAAAATGAAGTCACACTTAATTCAATACTCTTTAAGTGAATCATTTCAGTAGGAAAGGTAGCATCAACATTTAGCAGTAGTTTTACTTGTGATAAATGTCATTCTTAAAGTTCCATATTATAAGTACATCTGCTTTTGAATATTCTACAGGAAGCATTATTAGATAGAATCACCATTCATGTTTTTTGCTCCAGGCATTTAAAGACTAAAAGCTGTATTCCTTGACTTATACATTCTGTATATGATCACTCTAGCAGCATTATTAGACTAGGTAAGATCTTGGGACGTTTTTTATGGCACAGAGGACTTTACCAGTTAGTAAAAGTAATGCTCCATTTTATTATTTAGAATAGAAGTCATTTAGGTTGCAATATACTAAGTACAAAAGGATGACTCTTAATGGCTCCTACCTCACTAAGTAAGTAAATTAGTATTAGCACCCTGTGATTTTTGTTCTTTGGAAATGCAACTAAATTTGTAGAGAGAAATGGATCTAAATACAAAACAAGTTCAAGTACCCTGGATAATGTCTAATAAACACCTACTTGGATTCAACCACATAGCAAATATTATTTCATATCCTGCTTTTCCCTTTTAATATCATTCCAAGTCAAATATCTATCTACATTTTAATTGCTATATAGTGCTTTCATCTGAATGTGCTGCCCTCCCCCTGAGTCATATATTGAAACATAATCTGTAGCGGTAGTATTATGAGGTAGGACTTTTGGGAGGTGACCAGGTAATGAGATCAGAGTTCTGTGGATGGGATTACTGCCCTTATAAAAGGGGCCAAAGGGAGGTAGTTTGCCCCTTTGTCTTTTCATGTGTGAGGACTCTTGGCAGATGCCATCTGTGAGGAATGGGCCAAATCTGCTGGTGCGTTGATCTTGGACTTCCCAGGCTCCAGAACTATGAGCAGTAAATTTCATTGCTTATATATTATAATATTTATATCTTATTTACCATCTTTACATTTTAATTAAAATACAAATATAATTTTATATCTCAATGTCTTAATTATTCTTTCTAATAGTCAAAAAGACCCAGCGTAAGATATTTTGTGATAGCAGTCTGAACGCACTAAAACATACAGTGTTACATCACCTGGATGAAACAACTGTTAGGTGTGTGGGCTGTATCTACTTTTTCATTATGCACTTAATATCAAACATCATAGGCACTTTCAGTGTGTTCTATCTGAATGCCTCAGATGTACTTTGTTAGATATTTACAGCAACCTCATGAAACAGCCTCTATTGTAGCCCTTATTGTACAAATGTGGAAATGAAGAAGTTCCGTATTTCAGTGACAAGTAACAAGACCAGAGTGAAATCTGGCAGCCCAGTGGTTTCAGATGCCAGATTCTTAACTACGATGCTCTACTCTCTATTTTAAACAGCACTGAGGTGGGCACCCTCATAGCCACCTTTTTATTCACACCCTTGTTTCCCTCTTATGAATTCTTAGACGTGGCATGGGTATAACATGCGTTTTAAGACTCTTGAAATACATTGATTGTCCCAAAATGTTGTACTAAATTATATCTCCATCATCAGCATGTGAGGTGTTTCCAGACCTTTGTCTATCCTGCCTACCCGTGGAATTAATATCTTAGTTATTTTTTCTAATCTTATAGTCAAAAAGACATTTTTTTAAAACTTTATATGACATGTACTAGAAGACGAAATTTTAGTTTGCATGTCCAAGAACTAGTTATAACAGGGGTAAAGGTAAACACAAGCTGCCTCTTTTGTGACTTTTTTCTCCTTCAGTTTTTCTACCTATTTGGCTAAAGTGTGCATTCTTTGGGATTTTTTATTTTTTCCAGCTGAGGTTTCATGCACTTGATATCAAATATTTTACTTTAGTACCAGTCACTCTTTATCTTGTTAGGTTCTGTTGGCTCTGTTAGTAATTATAGTCATATCTTTATTGCATGGTCCTTCACACTTTAAAAAAGTTTAGATTCAGGGGCAAGTTTATGACAGGATATGTAATGTGATGCCAGGTTTGGACTTCTATGGAGTCCATCACCCCAATAGTGAGCCCAGTACCCCATGGGTCATTTCTCAGTCCGCCCCCCTCCCCTTTTGAAGTCCCCAGTATCTGTCATTTCCACCTCTGTGTCTACCTCACACCTGTCAGATGCTTTCTGCACGTCATCACGTCCCCGTTCTACAGATGGGGGAATTAAAATGCAGAGAACTCTGATTAACATAACTCAGACTTTGGTTTTAATATGCAAGCATTCTCTAGAGTACCAGATTGTTTTTTATAAACGAATAGAGGTCTCAGGAGAATAAATTAATAAGTGGTCCCCAACTGCTTGGGTTTCCTAAGAAATGTCAAGGAAGGTAGACTTCCACAGGCTCCCAGGATGTGAAACCCACAGCGGGGAGCCCCCTTCTCAGTTTCTAGATTATGTCATCAAGTATGGCACTTCCCGAGAGTCTCCCAGAGATCTGAACTCGGTGGGAGACTGAGAGTGGTGCTGACGGGTGGACGGTGTATGTGAGGATGGGCATCAGAGCAAGAAGGAAAGACGTTAAGAAATAGAGAAGAGAGCCGGGCTCGGTGGCTCAGCCTGTCATCCCGCGCCTTTGGGAGGCTGAGGTGAGTGGATTGCCTGAGCCCGCGGGTTCGAGACCTGCCTGGGCAGCGAGACCTCCTCTCTACAATAAATCAAAAAAATCAGCCGGGTGTGGTAGCGCCTGCCTGTAATTCCGGCTACTCGGAAGGCTGAGGCGGAAGGATCGCCGGAGCCCAGCAGGTTGAGGCTGCGGTGGCCGGGAGCGGCCGCTGCACTCCAGTCTGGGTGACAGAGTGAGACTCCAACTCAAAAAAAAAAGAGAGAAGAGGTTGAGGAGTTCAAGGAGGATGGAAACACTCTTGTAGTGCACTGTATTCTGCAGTTCCCACCCCCAAGTGGATACTCGTGATTGGGGGTGGTGGGAACACAATCAGAATAGCGATCCACGCTTGAGCATCCTGGGATAACTTCACATTCCAAAAGAGGGCTTCTCAAATCCTTCGGGAGTGTATTCTCCTTCCCTTCCCTTCACACGTATCTCACCTAACTGTGGCAGTTTATATTCTTTTTTACCACAAAACGGGAGACACTTGGATTTTAGCACATTTTCTGACACCAGTTCACCATCACAAAGACACTTGGCCTCTCTGGATGCTGGCTTCCTCAACAGTCGAGGGAGATTTTTAGGAGACTAACGCAAGATGAACGGTAAAGACATCCTCTGCCAATTTAGGAGGGCAATTGAATTGTAGCCAGGCAGCTGGAGTTGGACCACTAGAGCCTGGCAAGCCCTGCCCTGTCCCCGGCACTCCCAGGACCACAGTGCTTGACCCCTGTCTTTTTTCTTTTTCTTTTTTTTTGAGTCAGAGTCTCACTCTGTGCCCAGGCTGCAGTGCAGTGGCACACTCACAGCCACCGCAGCCTCGACCTGCTTAGCTCAGGCGATCCTTCTGCTTCAGCCTTTTAAGTAGCTGGAACTACAGGTACGTGCCACCATGCCCAGCTAATTTTGTGGTTTACTGTAGAGATGAGGTCTCGTCAAGTTGCACAGGCTGGTCCCAAACTGGTGGGCTCAGACAATCCTCTCACCTCGGCCTCCCAAAGTGCTGGGATTATAGGCATGAGCCATCACGCCCGGTCAAACCATGTCTTTAAATAAAGTTGGAGATGGTGCATCTGTGCTGGTGATGAGTTCCACATTCTCAAATGAAGTACTCTTGTTCCAGCCTCAGTACAAATGGAGAACATCTATTTGCTGTCTACACGAAGGCCCTTCTTGATTTTAAAGAGTTATTTGGTCCAGTGAAGCTGTTACCTTCTGTGATTTGGACATAGAAAGTCTCTATATAATTTAGCTTGCAGAGGTGATTTGAATGCTTGAAAAAAAAATTTTTTTTAACCCAAAGGAATTATGATGCCATAGTTGAAAATGGAAACCGTTGTTACAAACTCAGTTTCAAAATATTTACTTCCCGGAACCAGGATGAAGTCTCCAGAGAACCACTGCTAGTTATTAGCTCATTTCTTTCAGATGCACTGCAGTGAGTCTGCTATTTTGCCAACATGGTTCTGAACCACAAATTTCATCTTTGGTTGAAACTCCTCCAAGCGAGACCATGTGCAATTTTCCTCCTTCATCATTTGTCTTTCGGAACACAGCCCGGTGCATTGATGACAATGGTAAAAACCCGCCTCAGGAGTCTTGGTGGATAAAGCCAGCCTCACAGGCAGAGCCTGGCACTTGTAAGAGGTCAGTCATGGAGGCAAGTGGAGAGAGGGATCAGGAAAATTCTACCGAAGACATGGGTCCAACCCTGCATCCGTCTTTAATTCCCGTTAGAACGGAAAGAGAGGCCGTGGTTGAAATGGACGTCAAGGCAGCCAGAGTTTATGGGGAGTGCGTGGGAAGCCCGCTGAGCTCATGGAGGGAGGGGACGGGACGTCAGGACTGAAGGGAGCAGACACGCCAAGCTGTGCTGAGCTGGCATGGGGCAGCCAGCTCAAAGGAGAGTCCGAGCATCGGATGCCCCCTGCCTGCCTGGGTTCCACTCAGAGGGCAGACTTCCGGCCTTTGTGAAGCACAGGTCAGTTCTGATCTGCCATGGACCCCTGTAGGAACGCGTGGCGGTGTCCAGGGCTGAAGCAACATGACAGGCAAAACTGTGAAGTCACACAGCCTGGAGTCCTGACTCTGCCGCCTCCTACGGGTGTGACGGTGGCCAAGTCATCAGATTGTTCTGGGCCTCCGTGCTTTTCATACCAAACAATGGAATCACAACAGCACCTTTTCCAAATGGCTATGATGACGACGCAAGACGATCGTTCATGTACAGTGCTTGGAAAGGGATCTGGTGGTAAGAAGCCCAAACGTTCTCTGGAATTATTCCTCGGCAAACCAACTCTCACCCCCAGAGGAAAAACCATGTGACCGTCCTTCACAGCCTGCCTTCTCCTTTCCCCACGTCTTTCTTCCTGACGAACAACTGCCCCCCACCCCCGTCGAGGGCGAGCTCAGAGGGTACCTCCTCCGGAAGCCCTCCCTGATTGTTCCCCGCCCACCCCAGGGTAGGTCAGTTGCCACCTTTTTTGTTTGTTTGTTTTGTTTTGTTTTGTTTTTTGAGTTGGAGTCTCACTCTGTCGCCCAGACTGGAGTGCAGTGGCCGCTCCCGGCCACCGCAGCCTCGACCTGCCGGGCTCCGGTGATCCTTCCTCCTCAGCCTTCCGAGTAGCCGGAATTACAGGCAGGCGCTACCACACCCGGCTGATTTTTTGATTTATTGTAGAGATGAGGTCTCGCTGCCCGGGTGGGTCTCGAACCCACGGGCTCAGGCAATCCACTCACCTCAGCCTCCCAAGGCGCAGGATCACAGGCTGAGCCACTGAGCCCGGCTCAGTTGCCACCTTTGAGTTCCCATCATTTCCTCAGAGGAGGTCTCTGTAAAATACTCTGGAATTTCCATAAACTATCTAATGCGCTCTGTTATGACTTGTCGCCCTCAAGTTTGTCTCCAGACTAGACTTTGAGAATGGCCAGGGTGGAAGTTGTTCATCCTAGGGTCTGACCAGCCCACAGGGGCACCGAGACAGCAGTCTCTTGGGCATGGTTAGCGGCACCACTCCAGCTTGAAGGCTGGCTCCTGGGGACAGCCTTCTCCCCCACCCCGCGCCTCCACCTGGGCCACATGATGGCCCAGGAAGGTCTCCGCCCCGGATGGACCTGTTTCTCGTTCTCTTCAACTAAGCTAAACTGACAGTTGGGCTATTATCGAGTAATTCCGGCAAGAGAGGAGGCCAAACACATGTCTTTATCTGAGTTACCCAAATTGGCCGACTCCCCAGCCTGCCATTACTGGGTAATTGCTCAATCTTCCCTCTGGCTTGTGCTGTGGAAATGTGGCCACGGAATCTTTGCCTTTCTCTGGAGTGACTCCTCGCACTCGCTAGCGACTGCAGCTTGAAACACACCGTTTCCTTTACACCAGGCCCTGGAAACTGTTCCAGGCTGTCAGCTCACCTTGCTCCATTTGTCTTCAAAGGGGGCTGGCAGGCTTGGAGCGGGGGTGGGTTATTTTCACAGATTATACTCTGTTCTGGATAACCCTTGGTCCACTCCTTTTTTCCGGCATGGGAGGACATAGAAGATACCCACGCGCAACTCAGTCCTAAGGTCTCCACACTGGGAACTTTTTATATCTTGGCCTCAGGTGCAGGAAATCCGAAGTCCCTTTCTCGGTAACCAGAGGAAAGATCACAGGATTGGGCTTCAGGTAGTCAGAACCTGCTCCAGTCCCAGCCTTTTCACACCTGTGTGACCTTGGGCACAAAGCGGGTTCATCTCACGCTGCCTGCTGATCCCCTGAGGTGATGCTAGCAATCCACGAACTCCCCACATCCTCACCACTAATACCTGCTGCAAACCTCCATCCCTCACCTGAACTATTGAAATAGCCATACATACCGGCTCACGGTCCCTTCCTCCTAAAATATGTCCACACAGGCGTGTTTCAAACCTAGGCTGTGACCTCTCGACTGAAAACTCCTCAGTGGCTGTCCTTCACATTCAGAAGATAATACCACATCCCACAGCACGGCGAAGGGCCCTTTTCCTGGGAGGTCCCCTCACCCCTTCCTCACGCTCTCTGATCTGTCTCCTACTCTCTCCCCTGCTCCCTCACCAGTCACACTGGCCTCCTGGGCCACAGGCAGGTGGGCAGGATAAAACAGCATGCCTGGGATCTGAAACGAGACAGCTTGGCAGTGCCATTTCTGGGCTGTGTGACTTTGTTGCTTCCTTGCCCTGGGCCTGAATTCTAGAAACGAGCATGCCACGACCCACCTTGCAGGGCTGTCCTGAGGATGAAGGGAGATATTGAAGCAGTGAGCACAGAACCTGGCATGTTGTGAACCTCAGGTCAGGAAGTGGTGGCTACTAAGTGAAGAGTGGGGGGGGGGTGCTTGGATGGAAAAGCGCCCCAGAGCCTTCTTCAGAGCAGGACAGCCCTCCCCTCCCAGCCAGACGCTAGCTCCTAACCTAATTCTGAAGGGCTGCCCATCCCTGTTCTACTAATGCTCTTAGTAGACACTTTCTTTCTTTCTTTCTTTCTTTTTTTTTGAGTTGGAGTCTCACTCTATCGCCAGACTGGAGTGCAGTGGCCGCTCCCGGCCACCGCAGCCTCGACCTGCTGGGCTCTGGCGATCCTTCCACCTCAATCTTCCAAGTAGCCGGAACTGCAGGCACGCGCTACCACGCCCAGCTGATTTTTTTATTTATTGTAGAGATGAGGTCTCGCTGCCCAGGCGGGTCTCGAACCCGCGGGCTCAGGCAACCCACTCACCTCAGCCTCCCAAAGGCGTGGGATTACAGGCTGAGCCACCGAGCCGGCTAATAGACACTTTCAACTTGAGTCACCCCCTCCCCCGGCTGACCTCCCAGCCCACCCCTGCCGACCTCCCTGACATCCACCTCCAGCCCATCCCCCACTGACCTCCCTGCACGACCACCCCCTCCCCACTCCCTGCTGACCTTCCTTCACAAGCCCCAGCTCACCCCCAATCACCTCCCTGCTCCCCCCACATGCTCCTCCTCTGTCTCCCAGCATGCAAACCTCCATCTATGGCTCTGGTTTAGAGGAGACCAGCCCCTGGAGGAATGGATCTCTCTGGAGCCTGAGTGATCCTGCTCTCTTCCCCAGTCCTCTAATCAATTTCTCATCTCACTGTTCAGCTGTGGGTCCCACATCTTAAAGGTTCCGCCAAGGCAGGATGAGCTCTGGGTCTTTGCCCATGAAACAGGCTTACCAGTCGGACTTCCTGGGGGCTTCCCTGGTCTCACCGCGGACGGACTCTGGGAGTCTGACTGCTCTGCTGGCTCTGTTTTCGCCTTTTCAGCAGGTACCCCAAGCTGTGTTGTCAAAGAAATGGCCGGTATTTGCTCTTGGGATTCTCACCTGTGCCGATGTACCCCACGCGGGCCCCCGTGTGTCACACATGCCGAATGCTGCTTCTCTGCTCAACTGAAAGCGCGAGATGACAGTGCTCCCGGGTTAGGAGTTCTTCTGGACTTTTGAGTAGAAGAATGGGTGATTTTTAGGTCAGACACCTTCTAGGGAAGTCGGGGCTTTATCGAGCTTCGTGAGTTGCTACATAACCTGCTGTTTACCGGTCCAGGGAGCTGAGGTAAGTGTCACCCACTGGGCCTAAATAATAGCACAAAATACTCAGGTGGCCAGCAAGTCAGCAGAGCAGCAAGAAACAACACACGCAACTGGCTTCCTTAGGAACCTCCTTGACTGGCTTTTTGACCCCTCCTTGTTTGACCCAAAGATACTTGCTGGCAGGTGAGATAAAAAAAAAAATTACAAAATATTGTAATTCTCTTCCTCCATCCCCTTCCTCTCTTCCTCTTCTTTCTTTTTGTTCTTCTTCTTCGTTTGTAATTCTCATTAGGATTAGAGGCAAGTTCTGTTTAGAAATAACTCTGAGAACAGTTTTTATATATTATTTTCACATCAAAAACCAGTCAGATTTGCTTCAGCCCCAAAGAGCATGTTTATGTAAAATTAAATGGCCGCAGCAGTGAGCTGTGCTTTTTTTCCCTCCCTTAAACAGGTAAAAGGTTAAACTTCCCCAAACTGACCATGTGACCTAATTTTTCAGAGGCTCCTTGGGCCTCAGGGCTCAGGCACTACAGAGAATTCTTAAAATTCATTGAGAGATATACGCTATCGATTTCTTTACATACCAGTGACTAAAAAGGGTAGTGATTTTAAGCGGTGCTTTCATTCAGTGGATCTCAGATTTTTAAGATGCCCAAGAGTCATCTGGAAGTTGGCAAGAAGTTAGAGACTTTGATTTGCCACCTCCGGGGTGGGGACCAGCAGCGTCTGCCTCTCATAAGCCTCTCGGAAGCATTCCACAGCAGATGGCCGGGATCACACTCCAAGGAGCCCTGGCACCGTAGGCAGAAGTTTGAACAGCAGCTTTGTGATGAGGGGTTATGCCTCTTCAGGTGTGAACTTACACCGTTTGTCCTCATTCATCTACTGTTCCTTATCCAGGCTCTGCTGGGAGCTTAAGGGACACCCTGTTGGCTCCACACAGTGTTGCCACAGGGCACACTGTCATCATTCCCACTCCTCAGATGATACATTGAGGCTTTCCTAATGGGTTGGGATTTGAACCCAGGTCTTGGACTTTTTTTCTTTTTCCTCCGCACACGTTGCAGTGAAAGTTGAGAAAGAGGGAGGCAGGTGGCCTGGGAGGAACCCAGCTAAAGCACACTCAGAACTTACCCAGCCCTGGGGATACAAGAAATCATAACAAACACTTAGATCTATTTTGTTTTCACCAAAATTCCTCTTGCTGATTTTTTTTTTAATTCCAAGAAATCTCTGACAAAAACGCTATTTGGCGCCATGTGATGCCAAAATGTGAGTCAGTCATTTGCATGAGCATACTTGGTACCCACCAGCCACATATTTTCGAATATTCAGACCTTTTGGCCAGTCACAGAGAGACTGGCTAGTTTTCTACTTTTCAGGTAGGAAATTTGAGTCACTGAGTGACCAAAGAAGGCGCCAACTATTCTCTTTTTTGGGTATATTTTGCCTACCTGGTGTGCTAACCTACAGGGATGCAACCCTTTCTTCCAAAATGAGAAGGGCCCAGTGTGCTTGCTGTTGTCAGAGATCATTCTCATATGAGAATCTCTTTCCCCCAAAAACAAACAGCTGGGGATAGGGGGAGTCTGTGCTAACAGGTGTGTTCTCTGTGCCCCGCAAGAAGCTTGGCCGAACCGGAGCCATGACTGAACCGAATGCCACTGAGTTGTGCTGCGCTGTTGAGATGGGAAGCCTGGTGTAAGCAGGAAGGCACCTCAGGGGGAAGACACCATCTCAGACTTCAGAAGATGCCTCAAAAGGTCTTTCTTACCTTCCTTCTTTCTCCACCGAAGAAGGGATGATAAGGGCCATCCTAGTGACCGGAAGGTGGAGTGAGAAGGAGTGTGGTGACTCTGGGTGCTTACGGATGGACAGAATGGAGTGTAGCCGCTCCCGCACTTAAGCCCAGTCCACATCTTGGCGGGTGATGGTGTCTGTGTAGAGCAAGCACTTCTGGTCTGGAAACTTCAGGGATGCCCTGGGAGAATAATTTTGAAAAAGAGGTTTGCACAGCAGCTGCTCGTCTCATCTCTGGCTCTTGCCAAAGCTTTCCCCATCTTTCATCTCTTGAAGCACCGACATTCCTCTCTTACAATACCCTAATTCCGCTTTAATATCCTTATTCATCGAATCGAGTTTTATAGCCTCATTTCGTGGCCTTATAGCTCACAGACTCTACTGCAGATCACAAGTCTTTGAACGGCTTCTTAGAGATCTGGGGGCCATTACACTGGCCCTGAGATCTTCAGACAGTCACACTCAGATATAATCCATGAATTATTTTGCCCTGGTAAGTCTGGGCCTGATAGCCATTGCTCAGACAAGAGGTTACAAAAGAGGAATCGGGAGCATTTGATCGTAGCCACTGCTGAACGTGTCCATCTAAACTCTTCGGAAGCGTCCCTTGAAGAAAGCATGACTTCTAGCCATGACGGGGTGAGGGACCGGCTGAATAGAGAAACTTGGACCTCTGGCAGTGTAAGCTTTCCCCAGCCTTACGTGCTTCATTTTATTTTCCATAGCTCTGGGTATGAAATTCACATCATTTCCCTCACCAGGGTTTCCTGCAGCTCAGCAGGAATTTGGTTGGGACATATTTTCCTGAGCATCTGCCTGAATCCTCCTGTCTTGAATATTTTTTAATCTCTTTTCTTTTAGTCATGCTCACGGACTCGGTGTCTTGCAGAATGCTGGAACGGTCTGTAGAGGACATCTCATCCAATCCCCTTATTTTACTCTCTGAATCCAAATTCCCCTCCCTTTCAGCTTTTCCTTAGAAATGGAAACAAAAATAGTCGAGTTTGGGCCCGCCCCTGCCTGAGTCTCCTAGGAACACCCTGGGCTCTGCTAGGTGATTTGCTTGCCAGTGTTTCCCTGTGGGATTACGGAGCTGCTCCCAGGTCTTACCTGCTTAAAATGCCTCTCAGCTGGAAACCCTGAGGTGGAACTCTGAATTCTGGCCTTCTGTTTCTTCACCACTCAGTCTCTGTCTTTTGAATAAAGGTCTCTGTCTCAATTGCCGACTGGGAGTCGTAATGGGAGTCCCTCCATTTCCGCTGGGGAGGGCAAGATCTCTAGGAAAAATACCCAAGGCAGTAGCAGTACGGATACCTGAGATTTAGTGAACACTTAACATGTGCCTTGGGCACAACACTTATACATGTTAACTTCCTCCAGTCCTGCGTCCCATGAGTTACTTATTACCTTCTCCATTTTGCATGTGAGGAGACTTCAGCACAGGCCACAGGGCTTGTGAGGGGCAAGCAGTTTAGTTCCAGAATACATGCTCTGAATCATTACGCGACCTCACCTCCCAAAATCTAAGGCTTTCTTTCTAACACCCCAGTGAAGGAACTCTGAGACCTTGCGGTGTCCACAAGGGTGTTCTTGCTTCCGATTGCGGTCTGGGGTCCCGGTTATATCCTCTGAGCCTCCCAGATCTGAACATTCAAAATCCAAAACGCTGAGACTGTTGGAGCACTGACATGAGGCTCAGAGGAAGTGCTCCTTGGCGCATTTCGGAGTTGGGGTTTTCAGATTTGGGATGTTCAATCGCTATACCGTGCAAATGTTCTCAAATCCAAATTTTTAAAAAGATTGGAAATCTGGCTGGGTTTGGTGGCTCAGCCTGTAATCCTGCGCCTTTGGGAGGCTGAGGTGAGTGGATTGCCTGAGCCCGCGGATTTGAGACTCGCCTGGGCAGCAAGACCGCATCTCTACAATAAATCAAAAAATCAGCCAGGCGTGGTAGCACGTGTCTGTAATTCCGCCTACTCGGAAGGCTGAGGCAGAAGGATCGCCAGAGCCCAGCGGGTTGAGGCTGCGGTGGCCAGGAGTGGCCACTGCACTCCAGTCTGGGCGACAGAGTGAGACTCCAACTCAAAAAACAAAGATTGGAAATCTGAAGCATAGCTGATCCCAAGCATTTCGGATGAGGAGTCCTCGCCCTGTGTTTCCTTAGTCCGAGGAGTTGGTCTTTATTACTTTTATTACTCTGGTCCTGAAGAGGGGACACTTTTATTCTGTTGGAGAGTCACCATTCTTTGGTCTCCTGTGCCACATGGTGTCCTCAAAACACTGGCAGCCTCGTGACTTGGCCATCCACCTACCTCCCCACCCCGCCTGGCATCCTGGAGTCTGTTATGTCCCCTGCCCTGAAGAAGGGCTCTGGTGACATCAGGCCCCGTTCCTTCCTGGTCCAGCTGGGGCCTCTCCAGGTATAGCGGAGAAGAGGCTGTCTCCCTTCTGACCCCGCCCCCTACCCCGTGTATACTCAGCTATAGCCCTTCCCCACTCCCATAAACCCAGTTCTCAATACTTTTTATGCTTGTCATATAGCCTCTCTGATTACACACATACGCGCGCGCACACACACACACACACACACACACACCGCAGCCATTTGCTCGAGACATGTCTGCAAGGGCTGGAGCCTAGAACTGACTCACTCCCCTCGCTCTGCCCTCCTGAAGCCTCAAAAGTCACCCTATTCCCCGTTTCCGGATAAGTGGCATTTCCAGAGGACGTCCCCCATGCCCACCCCCACCCCAACCACACAACATTCAAGGCAGGACAGGACAAGGCGCTGCAGTGCGCAGTGGCAGATGGGGCACGTCTTCACTACTTCTGGCTCTCTGGGAAGGCGTTTCCGCTCAGCCCTCCGGCTGATGGCCCCATGCTCTCCTCCTCCCGACAGGAACAGGGATTCCGGATGAGTCGGGGGCAGGAACACGGAGCCCGGCGAGCCCCTCCTCGCCTCTCTCCTCGGGATCAGGCACTCTGCCTTGCCGGCTCCGACGACTTGGCTTGCATGTGCGGCAGCAGCAGGCTTCCCATGAAAGGGCCCCAGCCCTGACACCGAGCCACTCAGTCACGGGCAGCCCTGGACAGCGGGGCTCCCTCGCCCCGTGGGGACTGGCCATGGAACCCCCGCGGTGTGGAGCCGCACCCATCATGCTGTCACTGACCAAAAGCTTCCCCGGGCTTTCCGACTCATTCCTCAGAAAGCTTTCCCAGGTGCCACCCAGTCCTCAAAACCCCCCTGCCAAGAAGGTGCACTAGAGTTTCCACGTAAAGGTGAGGAGACCGCAGGCTGGACTGGTTAAGTCCTTTTTTTAAGAGTTGGAGTCTTCCTCTGTCGCCCCTGCTGGAGTGTAGTGGCACAATCTCGTTTCACTGCAGCCTCGACTTCCTGGCCTCAGCCTCCTAAGTGTTGAATTACAGGCGTGAGCGGCCACACCCGGCTGGTTAAGTAATTTATCAAGGTCACACAGCACGTGTCTTAGTCCAGGTCCTTAGAAAATAAAACGTGGACCGAATGCTTGTGCCAACAGTTTATTGAGGGTGCAATTCCAAGGCATCAGAAGTGAAGGAAAAGGAGACATGGAGTAGACAAGGAAAGCACAGGTCAAGTCCGGAAGATACAGCCATCTCCTGGGTTCCTTGGGCCCTCTGGAGAGTCTGAACATCCACAAGGGACTGCTCTCCCCCGTCCCAGGTTTTCTGAGGCTTTCTTCTCAGGGAAGCCTCAGTTTTCACCCGTAAGGCTCAGCTGAGAGGCGGAGGAGGAGGGTGTACTTCACTCAAAGTCTGATGAAATGTTCATCACATGTGGAAATGCCATCTCAGCGGCATCTGAACTAGTGTTGGACAAGACAGCTGGGTACTCTAGCCTAGCCAACTTAATACACACCATTAACCATCACGGGATCCATCTTTCATCTGGTAATTATGACACTAGAAATTACTCTTTCAGGGCACAAAGATTTGTTGAAAGTTGGATAGCTTTGATGTGGCTGCAGTTTTCAAGCAAGATTTGTGAGTTGTTTGCTTCGGTCCTCATAAAGCTTTCTTCTGTCTTTGTGGCTGATCTGTATTCTAGATGGGGAGACATTTGTGCCCCGTACCCAGGGTAAAAGACTCAAAGAGACTGTTTTGTTTTGTGTTTTTGGAGTTGGAGTCTCACTCTGTCGCCCAGACTGGAGTGCAGTGGCTGCTCCCGGCCATCACAGCCTCAACCCGCTGGGCTCCGGCGATCCTTCCTCCTCAGCCTTCCAAGTAGCTGGAACTACAGGCGCGCGCTACCGCGCCCAGCTAATTTTTAATTTATTCTAGAGATGAGGTCTCGCCAAGGTGCCTGGGCAGGTCTCAAACCCATGGACTCAGGCAATCCACTCACCTCGGCCTCTCAAAGCGCTGGGATGACAGGCTGAGGCACAGAGCCCGGCCTAGGAGACTGTTTTAATCTCTCACTTAGGGTGTAAGAAAAAGAAATGGTTTGAGAGGACGTGGTGTCCCCTTGTCACAGGCATCGCCAGAGCGGAGTTCTTCAAACTGATGACTAAGTAGAGGATAGTTCCTGACAACTTTGCGTGTCAACTTCCAGGGCACACAGCTGTAATTTCCCGAGGGCCAACATTACTCCAATACCATGCAGGGCCCTTGACGTACACAATTCAGTCAGTACTGCCAGAGAGGTGCTGACAGATGAGAACACTGCAATGTAGAAAATGTCAGTCACTCCCCCAAGTTGCCCCAGCCAGGAAGAGGCTGATGTAAACAGAGCTATTCTGAATTGCAGGCAGAGGCCCTGAGGATGAGCTGGAGTGGCCGTTCTCAGCTTCTAGGATCAGAGCGAACTGCCTGGACCAGTGTCTTGCCCAGCTGGCAAGGAGTGGGTGAATCGAGAGTCAAGGGGAGTCCACCGGTAAGCAGCCTTTCCTTGGCCTGGCCCTCTGGAGGTGACACCTTCGGTTAAATCTCAACATGTGAAAAGCAAGAGCCGGATTGCTTCCGCAGACGTGAAGGTGGAGGAGCCAGAGCCCCTCTCGAGGCTTCCCTCCCACCCCCACCTACGGTCCCCAGAGCACTGCCACAAAATCACAAAACTTGGCCCCGGTGAAGTCTGCAGACTACGAGAGGAGTGCAGCCCCTTACTCAGCATGATATGCGGTGTGCTCTTCATCTGAAAAAGTCCTCCCTTGGGTAGTAGGGTGTTCACGTGGAACTCTCGTTTCAACTGGGCTGTTGACAACAGATACCACGTTCCACAATGAATTGGAAGATCACTATGGCTGGGAAATTGTTACAAGACTTGTCTGCAGCACAGAGGGTAGAAAGGGCTCAAGTTGTTGGAGATTGGGAAGGGTCTTTTCGGGGAAATTGTTGGAGAATTCCTTACCCCCCATCATCTCCACTCAAGGAAAGAGGCTGGCCGGACTCGGTGACTCAGCCTGTCATCCTGCGCTTTGGGATGCCGAGGCAAGTGGGTTGCCTGAGCCCGCAGGTTCGAGACCCGCCTGGGCAACTTGGCGAGACCTTGTCTCTACAATAAATAAAAAATTTGCTGGGTGTGGTAGCGCACACCTGCATTTCTGGCTCCTTGGAAGGCTGAGGCGGAAGGATCGCTGGAGCCCAGCAGGTCGAGGAGGCTACGGTGGCCGGGAGCAGCCACTGCACTCCAGTCTGGGTGACAGAGTGAGACTACAACTCAAAAAAAAGGCTTCAGGGGGTCCTTGGAGAGCTGGGGGCTTGCTTGCCCTCATGGGCAGGGATGGTGGACCAAGGGAGCAGGAGGAGAGGCAGCCTTGGTCAGCCACTTTGCCAGTGGAGAGGGTGCTCTACCAGGACTGGCCTGGCCTCCCCGATGAGTGCGTGAAAGCAAGCCAGCCTGGGAGCTTTCTTAGATCTTGTCCAATGGGCCACCCAAAGGCCCCGGCAGAAGAGACATTGGCAGGAGATTCCTAGGAACAGAGGGCACAGGAGCAGCAGTCAGACCAGACCACAGTTACTGAGATCAAGGGAACTGTAGACACGAGACTGCCAGGACTAGGGAAGGACCCCTGAGGAGTACACTCAAGTCAGCTCCAACATCCGCCAGGCCCAGGAAGTGTGAGCCATAGCAACGGGGCAGCCGCGATGGCTTCGGCATCCCCTCATCTCTCCTGGCTTCCATTGCTTCTACCTGGGAGGGTCCCAAATCACAGTGAGCACGCTGAGCGGGGAGCAAAGCATGAGGCAGGGAAAGAGAGAGACGAGAGAGATGCTGTGTCCCCTTGACATCCCTGTCACTTCTAATTGCTGGCTTGGGGCTGTTTTTTTTCTTTCTTTCTTTTTAAATTATAAGTGGCCCTAAAACTTTTTCTTACCTAAAAAGAACAGGAAGTCATAGGCTTCTTATTTAGGGCAGGGAAAGACCATGCCCAGTGAGCAGGTTATGTTTATACCCACACATTTTGTTTTTCCCACACACTTATGTTCAGGTGAGATGCACACTTCGTAACTTCTTCCTATGGCTCCTAGGGACTTAGAGAGCAAGACTTCCTAGGGAAGCTTTTGAAACGCTTGAGGAAACGTATCCTGCTTCCCCAAAGCTTCTTCTCCCCACGCTCCGTCCTGGAGGGTCACAGTTTCATGTTTCCCTCTCCCCGGGCTCCCTCCCTGGTGCTGCCGCCTCGCATCCACGACCCTCTCCTGCATGTGGAGCCCAGGCTGGACCCTATATGTAGAGGCACTGTTCCTCTTTGGTGACCCCAAGGTAGGGGCCCAACAGGAGGGAGAATGTCTTACTGTTTCTCATTGGAAAATCAGCCAGCATGAAATGACTGAGCACCAAGCAAGTGAGGTCTTTTGAGCTTTGCTGTCTCCTCCCTCCATCAGCTCACTCAGATCCCAAGACCTCTGTTACAAAAAGCGTCTGCTACCATCAGGGCACCCGCGACTGTGTCCACAGCTTTGTGCTTTCAGCCCCACGAGCAGATCGTCTCACCACTTCCCACTCAACACACTCTGTGGACTCTGCCTGTTTTTACCCATCTTCTGAACTGCTCCTGCCTGAAAGAGGGTTTTACTTTCTTGGTTACTTATCTAACATTGACTTTGGCATGCATCAGCGCTAACCGTTCTTGATGTCTTGGCCTGTTCGTTAGAAAACCCTCCAACAACATTTCAACAGGAACTACCCCCTAGAAATGGTATCAGATGGCATCTGCCATTGTAGACAGCCTTGTTGCTATTTCCCAAGATATCTTTATGAGAAACAGCTGGCTCCTGCCTGCACCATCTGAGAGATAAACAGCATTCTCAAAACATAAGCAGGCTGCTTCTTTCTTGGGATAAAAGAAAACACAATGCCAGTGAGCACATAGAAAATTAGGGTCCTTTCTTTCCCCTCGTTTTCTTTTATTGAATCAAATCATTTTCTAAATGGAAAGTTTGCCGTCAAAATTTGGAGGCAAATTACTTAATCGACCAAGGAAACCATTAATTTCTAAGAATATTGTCATAAATAGAATTCAAGCCTTAAAGAAGGAAGCATGAGCAGTCCATTCAAATGATTTCAGTACACACGGCACACACACATACCATGGAATTTACATGGAGGGTGTTGAAAGACAATTTTCAGCGTCATTCCCTCGCGTTCAAAACAAAACTAAAGGAATAAAAACACATATTTTCTATTTTTGTTGAAGTCAAATTTAATGGCCCCTTGCTGAAACTAAAATTTCATAGCAATATCAACTGTTAATGCTGTCATAAAAACGATCACAAGAAAGGTATTAGCCGACTTGATTTAAGAATGCATTCTACCAATCGAAAAAAGATACTCTGTCTCAAATTGATGATATTCACCCTGGTTTTCTCTCTCATCATACCGGTAACGCTGTGAGCTCAAAGGTCAGCCCAGTTTTAGTTCATCATTGTGTCCCTCGCACCTTGCCTAAGTAACAGGAATCCTGAAATGAATATGGATATTGACCGTTTACTCAACTGCTCAGTGATATTTCTCATTCATTATCAAGTGGTGGTTTGTTTTTTGTTGTTTTTTTTTTTTTTGCTAAGGCCTGTGTTGAAATAAGGCTGCATAAGATATGGTCCCTTCCTCAAGCTGCTCACGGCCCAAGGAAGAAGACAGCCTTATAAGTCAGTGATGGTGGCACAAAACAGTCAGTGCTCCAGAGAGATCCAAGCTGAGCACAGACGTGAAAAGGGGTCACTCTACCGGAAGGAAACAGAAAACCTTTGCTTTCTTTCTTTCTCCTTCTTTCTTTCTTCCTTCCTTCCTCCCTCCCTCCCTCCCTCCCTCCCTCCCTCTCTCTCTCTCTCTCTCTCTCTTTCTTTCTTTCTTTCTTTTTTTCTTTCTTTCTTTCTTTCGGCATATAAACTATTTATTAACAGACAAGGCCAAGACTGGATGTGGGGGCTCACGCCTGTAATCCCAGTACTTTGGAAGGCCAAGGCGAGAGGATTGCCTGAGCTCAGGGGTTGGATACCAGCCTGGGCAACAAGGTGAGACCTTGTCTCTACAATAAATCAAAAAAATTAGCGAGGCATGGTGGCGCGTGCCTGAAGTTCCAGCTCCTTGGAAGGCTGAGGTGGAAGGATGACCTGAGCCCAGCAGGTTGAGGTTGCAGTGGCCGTGAGCATGCCACTGCACTCCTGCCTAGGTGACAGAATGAGAATCTGACTCAAAAAAAAACCCACAAAAAAAAGAGATGGCTTACAGACTTTAATACTTGGATCCACCCACAGTACGAGCATGCCCAGTGGTCTTGGTGTGCTGGCCTCGCACACGAAGACCCCCAAAGTGGCACAGCCCACTATGACCCAAATCGTCTTCAGTCACTCCAGGTCTTCACAGAGGTTGTTGTCTAGACCATTGGCCAAGACCTGGCTGTATTTTCCTTCCTTTACATCCTTCTGTCTGTCCAAGAACCAGTCTGGGATCTTGGACTGGCGTGGATTCTGCATCATGGCGATCACATGTTCCACCTCATCCTCGGTGAGTTCTCCTGCCCTCTTGGTGAGGCCAGTGTCTGCTTTCTTCAACACCACATGAGCATATCTTCGACCCACTTCCTTGATAGTAGTGATGGCAAAGGCTGTTTCCTCCGCTCATAGATGTTGGTGTTGAGTACTCGCAAAATGTGCTGGAACGTCTCAGGGATCCCGAGAGCCATGACCGTAGCACAGGCAGTAGTATGTAGGCCACCTGTGGAAGAGGGAAAATCTCTTCAAGGAAGGATTACTTTTAGCTGGGTCTTGAGGAAGGAGAGGCCAAAGAAGCAATGGAGCCTGGAAAGACTCTTTAATAAACCAACCCCCAAAAAGGAATCTTTTTTTCTTTAGAACTTAAAGGTTGAGACATTTTGGAAGTTTGGCTTTGCCACTCAGGGTCATGCAGATTATTCTCTATTAGTTAAAATTACTCTTTCCCCTCTATTTTTGCCTTCGAAGACAGAGCAACAGATCGTTCCACTTAGCCACATTTTCACATGATCGCTTTCTCCAAATCTGGAAATTGTAATCTGAAGTCAGAGTCCAGCCCAACATGTGGGTCCCTCTGCTTATTTTGCTTTTGCAACACTACTTTCTACATCAGGAGAGGTAAATACCATTTTTCAAACAGATATCATTGCTGTTGTCCTAAATAAATAATTGTTCAAAGTACTACAATCAAGATTCCTGAAAACAAGCTATCAAAACAGCACTCGTAGACTGAAAGAGAAAAAAAATCTAAAGGTACACATGGTAGAAGCAATTGTATGAGACCATGAAAATGTCGAACTTGTCTATTTTTATCTGTATATTGAAGAACTGGATGTTTTTCTTAGAGATAAACAAAACATTACCATGTTTAAAATTTCTTAATGAATAACATAATCCTCTTTGGAGAGAAAAGCAACCACGCCTTGGGCTAATAATAGTTCTATTATGTTATGTGCGGTATTTGCATGTTTACCAAATATTTTGTTCAGAGTTGGAGTTAAAAACATTAAAGAACTGATTATGGTGGTGGTTACATGAGTCTGTACATTTGCTAAAATTTGCAGAATTGTACCTTTAAAAGGTTGATTTTTATCATACGTCAACTGAATAACATTTGAAAAAATGTGAAAGAAAGAAAAGATGAGAGGGAGGAGGGAAAGAAAGCAGACTTTCGGTTTTATAATTTGGAAAAAATTAAACTTTGGGCCCTTCCCCTGACACTGCTCGGGAATCCTTTCCAAGAGGCAAACACTTGTACATTTTAAGCAGAAAAATTAAAATCGATCCCCCACACAGCCAGGCCAGGAGCGAAGGGCACAAAACTTGGGATTTGACAAGAGGGAACAGGACCCAAGACAGGAAATTGACTTGGTCAGACGTGTGGAAAATCAAGGCAGTCCACAAAGCCATTAATGAAAGGCCCCATAAGACGGCCTTGGCCCTGCAACCCCCTGCCGCCCCTGCTCTCTCCAGCTGGGAGGATTTATTTCCGAGGAGTGGTGCCAGCGCCTTCCAGGGGAGGCACGGTGGGAGCACGTTTGACCAAACGATGCCGCAAAGGAGGCACAGGTGGCAAGCTGGAAGCTCTTTCTCAGGATGGAGAGGGGAGCCAGCCACAGCCAGTGCCCTGATCCTGGCCTAGGGAGACTCAGCTCCACTGAACAGAAATCACAGCTCCAAAGCCAAAAAGGGAAACCCAGTTAAGAAGGCTTTATCCTTCCCAAACAACGGAAGCTGTGTCTTTTTTCCTGTCTCGTGTTACCGAAACATGTTGCGAGGCAGAGTTGATGAAGAAGATGGTCATTAGAAATGGCCTGAAGATCATGGGAACGAACAGTGTGAAAAAGGGTACGGAAATGAATTACCGTTGTCGGATGGAAGCCAAGATGAGATCAAAACCACACGAGGATTAGCCAAAGAGGATAGAGACTAATGCATAACCATAAATTGCCCAAGCCAAGCATGTCTGTTGGCGCAACAGTCTGTGCAGGGTTAGAATGGATTCTTGCAGCAAGTTTTGTATTTTACATGGAAGGGAAGAAAAATATGGACAGCGAATCTTCCAAGAAGAAATTTTTTTTAAATTGTTGCACATTTGAATCCTCACTCCTGCACTTACGAGCCATGTGACATTGGGCAGGTTGCGTATTTGCGTCTTAGTTTCTCCATCTGTAAAATGGGGAAGAATATCAGTACTCATTTTATACGGTAATTTTTTTTTTTTGAGTCGGAGTCTCACTCCGTTCCCCAGGCTGGAGGACAGTGGCACACTCACGGCCACCCCAGCATCAACCTGCTGGGCTCCAGCGATCTTTCTGCCTTAGCCTTCCGAGTAGCCAGAGCTACAGATGCACGCCACCACACCCGGCTACTTTTTTATTTTATTGTAGAGACGAGGTCTCACCAAGTTGCCCGGGCTGGTCTCGAACTCACGGGCCCAGGCAATCCACTCACCTCGGCCTCCCAAAATGCTGGGATGACAGGCTGAGCCACCGAACCCGGCCTATACAGTTATTTTAAGGGAGATAAATACGTGTGGGGCATTTGGAACAGTGAGTGGCACATAGTACGTGTCATATAGACGCTAGTTAATATAATTGTCATATAATGAGCATTCCAGATTAGAGTGGGTTAGGGCATGCCAATACCCAGTATATTCTGAAACCACCCTGAAGCCTGACCAAGGTCTGTGCACCATGCAATGAAATCCCCTCCTGCCGAGTCCTTTGCAAATACTTGCGCTGATTCTTTCTGGATGTCTAGCCACCTTCCTTGAACCCAACTCTACCATTCCTGGTACCCAAGGCCCATATTATTAGAATAACAGGGAAGGGGAATAAACCCTGAGCTGGCAGTCAGCAGACCCAGGGTGCAGTTATTCCTCTGCTGAGTCACCCGCCAAAGTCACTTCCCCGTCCTGGCCCTGTCATTCCTGGCATCACAGGAGAGGCTTGGCCTAGATGACCTCTAAGCATCACCTCTGACAACTTTGACCTGTGACATTTTGTTGTCCTATTACAACATTTTCGGTGGTCTGTTAGCCTTTCCACTTGAATGTCTTTGCTGCTGAGATAAAGCGCAAGAGGACTTCATTTGTGATCTCACGTGCCCTCGGACATCTCGACCTGGACCCTCCTTGCGGGTTCCTCCACCTCTCATCACCTCTCCCATCATTCGATGAGCCTTCTAGCATTTCCTGACCCCTAAGAATGGTCCCACTCTGCTCTTGGACCCTAGCGCAAAGCCTCAGCCACCTTTGATGCCCCGGCGTGTTGCTCTCTGCACCTGTTTCCTGTCTCCTCCCTGCTGTTTTTGAGCAAGTTACTTGTGTTTGGGCTCTTCTCGACTCTTCCTGGATCCGTGCCTCTCAAATCTTATGTGCACCAGCATCGCCTGTGGATCCCGTTCAGACGTAGATTCTGATGCTGTAGGTCTGAGGCAGCCGGAGGTTCTACATTTCTAAAAAGCTCCTAGGTGATGCAGAAGCTGCTGGTCCCCGACCACACTTTGAAAAGCAAGGCACGTAGTCTTTTTCTTTCTTTTTGAGTCGGAGTCTCACTCTGTGGCCCAGGCTGGAGTGCGGTGGCAGGCTCAAGGCCACCCGGCGTCCACCTGCTGGGCTCAGGAGTTCCTTCCACCTCAGCCTTGCAAGTAGACGGAACTACAGGCGCTTGCTACCATGGCTTGCCAAGTGACCCGGGCTGTTTTCAAACCTGTGGGCTCAGGTAATCCCCTCACCTTGGCCTTCCAAAGTGCTGGGATTATAAACTTGAGCCACCGCACCCAGCCTAGTCTTCTAAGGAATGCCCCAGAAGCCAGATGTTTTTCTTTTTAATCCAATTTTCAGGTTAGTATTCCTAAACTTGCTGCTGCTTCCTGCTAAAATATTATGACCGGCATAACTCTAAATAAAGACTCTTCGCCGTGTAATTCCAACCTGTGTTTCTGCCTTGACTCCCACAATCCCTAGCCTACACCAAGCTATCTAAACAGCCTACATTTAAACCGACTTGTTGCTTTCAGGATGCATTTTTCACTTTCTATCTTCATGTTTTGCTTGAATTCTACTCTTTTCTTGAAATGCCATCTTCCTCCTTTTATTTCTGTTGCTAAAATCTTATAAATCCTTAAAGACCTGAAACAAATACCACTTAGTCCACAAAACATTTCTGCTTCCTTGAAATTCATCCTCTCCTCTCGAGCTTCATGGAGCTTTGTTTACTTTGTGATAGCTCACGTTCTGCTTTGTATTTTATGTTTACGCATCTGCCAATTCTCCCATCAGACTGTGGTCGGAATACTTGAGGGAATGCTTCAAAGCTGGAAAGAACTGTCTAGAACAAATGAACAGAAGCACTCTTTCCCTTGTTATTCAAACTCATACAGGCTGAAAATATGAAACAAATTCAAAAAGGCTTAGATAGCTTCATACAGCATCAAGCTCTTGGCCATTCTTGAGGGTGACTAGGACTTTTGGGGCATCCCTCTCACAATTTTTGCCTTTAGCCTGTAATTCCTGAGTGCCACTTCTGTGTAAGACCCCATGCTGAGGGCTGTGGCAGGACCCGAAGAAGAAGGCCAGCATCCTGAGGTTCCTGCCATCTGGCTGGGAGATGGCAAGGGGACCACCGAGAGGACTTCCGCCACAAGTGACCGGGGCTGTGAGTCTGGTCTGCAACGTAATTGTTGTGCTCTGAAAGCTTATGGCTCTGGGGATAGCATCCTTATGAAGCCAACACCATGAGGATTTGCCTAGAAATGTGCTTTCTACATAATTCCCAGTCTCTGTATTTGATAGCATCCCTTTCCAGCATTTATAGCCACCACCTGTGCTTTCATTATTTACTCTAATGTGTTTGTCTGAGGCTGACACACTTAATTTCACAGCGACTCAAGGAAAATCGGGAGTTTGTCTCATTTGCTTACAAGTGTCTGTCCTAGGAAGAAGGCTCTTGACAGCCATCGCCTGTGTGAGGAGGAAGATCCTTGGCCACTAAGGTCAGAAAATGTTGACATAGCATCCCTAATGCTTGTTGATGAGGATAGGTGAAGACTGGTTAGTTCTGCCTCTCCTGGGAAATTACATTGTTCAAGAGCCTGTATATGTGATTTCCCAACATTTCTCTCTCTAATCTGAAAAATCAAGAATATTAGACCTTGAGGGCAGTTTAGAGATTGCTCAGTCCATTCCCTCTTGTCTTCCTCAGTGAGGAAACCAACCATGATCACACAGTTGCTTGGTGGCAGAGGCTTCAACTCAAGTCTTCTGAGTCTAAGGCTTAACGTCATTATGGCCCTGGGGTCTATGTCTTTGCAGATTTTTAGCTTAGCTCCAACTTATAAGTGAGAACATGTGCAGTTTGATTTTCTGTTCCTGAGTTAGTTCACAAAGGATGACGACATTTCGTTAATTTTGATAGCTGATGAGTATTCCATAATATATATACACCACATTTTCATTATCCACTGATCAGTTGATGGGTATTTGGGTTGATTCCACATCTTTGCAATTGTGAATTGTGCTGCAATAAGCACGCAGGCGCAGCTGTCTTTTTCACATAGCGGCCTCTTTTCCTCTGGGTTGATACCTGACAATGGGATTGCTGGATCAAGTGGTAGTTCTACTTTTAGTTCTTTGAGAACTCTCCATACTGCTTTCCATAGAGGTTGTACTAATTTACACTCCCAGCAACATGGTGTATAAGTGTTCCCTTCTCTCGGCATCCATGCCAACATCTGTTGTTTTTGTTTTGTTTTTATTTGTTTTATTTTTTATAAAGGCCATTCTGACTGGTGTAAGGTGGTATCTCACTGTGGTTTTAATTTGCATTTCCCTGATGATGACTGACGTTGAGCATTTTAATTTTATTATTTTATTTTATTTTTGAGTTGGAGTCTCACTCTGTTGCCCAGACTGGAGTGCAGTGGCCGCTCCCAGCCACTGCAGCCTCAACCTGCTGAGCTCCGGCAATCCTTCTGCCTCAGTCTTCCGAGTACCCGGAGTTACAGGCGCGCGCTACCACGCCCGGCTGATTTTTTGATTTATTGTAGAGATGAGGTCTCGCCAAGTTGCCCAGGCGGGTCTCGAACCCATGGGTTCAGGCAATCCACTCACTTCAGTCTCCCAAAGCGTGGGATTACAGGCTGAGCCACCGAGCCCAGCTGCATTTTTAAAATATGGTTTTTGGCCGTTGATAGATCTTCTTTTGAGAGATGGTTGTTCATGTCATTTGCCCACTTTGTAATGGGGTCATTTGCTTTTTTCTTGCTGATTTATTTGAGTTCTTTGTAGATTCTGGATATTGGTTCTTTGACAGGTATATAGTTTGTAACTTTCTCTTCTGTAGGATACCTATTTGCTCTGTTGATTATTTCCTTTTCTGTACAGAAGCTTTTTACTTTAATTAAGTCCTACTTGTTTATTTTTCTTTTTGTTGCTTTTGCTTTTGGGGTTTGATCCATAAATACTTTGCCTAGGTTAATGTCCAGAAGAGTTATTCTTAGGTTTTCTTCTAGGATTTTTATGGTTTCAAGTCTAACATTTAACTCTTTAATCCATCTGGATTCTCTATTTGGTTCCATTGGTCCATGTGTCTGTTCTTGACTAGTACCATGCTGTTTTGATTACTACAGCCTTGTAGTATAATTTGAAGTCAAGTAATGCCTCCAGGTTTGTTCTTTTTTGCTTAGAATTGTTTTGGCTATTCTGGCTTCTTTTTGATTCCATGTTAAATTTAGAATTATTTCTTCTAATTCTGTGAACAATGACATTGGTAGTTTGATAGAGATTGTATTGAATCTGTATATGGTCATTTTAACAAGGTTGATTCTTCTGATCCATGAACATGGGATGTTCCTCTATTTGTTTGAGTCCTCCACAATTTCTTTCATCAGAATTTGGTAGTTCTCCTTGTAGAGATCTTTTACCTCCTTGGATAAACATATTCCTAGATATTTCACCTTTTTGGCTGTTACTGTAAATAAAATTGAGTTCTTGATTTGATTCTCAGCTTGGTCACTATTGGTGTATGGCAGCGCTACTGATTTGTGTTTGTTGATTTGAATCCTGAAACTTTACCAAATTCATTTATCAAGTCCAGGAGTCTTTTGGAGGAATCTGTAGGATTCTGTAGGCATAAGAGCATATCATTAGCACACAGTGATAGTTTGATTTCTTCTTTTCCAATTTGGATACACTTTACTTCTTTTTCTTGCCTGATTGCTATGGTTATGACTTCCAGTACTATGTTGAAAAGCAGTGGCAAAAGTGAGCATTCTTGCCTTGTTCTAGTCCTGAGGGGAAATGCTTTCAACCTTTCTTCATGCAGTTTGTCATATATGGCTTTTATTATTTTGAGGAATCTTCCCTCTATGCATATTTTGCTGAGGTTTTTTACCATGAAGGGATGCTGGATTTTATCAAATGCTTTTGCTGTGATATTGATATGATCATATGATCTTTGTTTTTAATTCTGTAGTGGATCACCTTTACTGACTTGCATATGTTGAAGCACCCTTTTATCACTGGGATAAAACCTACTTGGTTGTGGTGTATTATTACTATTATTTCATGTGCTGTAGAATTCAGTTTGCTAATATATTGTTGAGGATTTTTGCATCAATATTCATACCAGGTGTTGGTCTGTAGTTTTCTTTTTGTTGTCGTTGCGTCTTTTCCTGATTTTGGTGTCAGAGTAATATTGGCCTTGTAGAATGAGTTAGGAAGGATTCCCGTCCCTTCCATCCTGTGGAATAGCTTCAAAAATTGGTACCAGTTCTTTGAGGTCTGGTAGAATTTGGCTGTGCATTCATAAGGTCCTTCTAATTACTGTTTCAATCTTGCTACTCATTGCTGGTCTGTTCAGGGTTTTTATTTCTTTCTGATTCAATGTTGGGGGGTTGTATATGCCCAACAATTGATCCATTTCCTCTAGATTGTCTTGTTTGCTTGCATAGTGGTGTTTATAGTAGTCTTGGATGATTTTTTTAATTTCCACTGTATCAGTTGTAATGTCCATTTTTATTTCTGATTGTGCTAATTTGAGTCTCCTCACTTCATTTCTTAATTAATCTAGCTAGTGGTCTATCAGTTTTGTTTATCTTTTCAAAGAAGCAACTTTTTGTTTCATTGATCCTGTGTATTTTAATTTTTTAATTTTAATTTTTTTTTTAAAAGCAGGATTTTTTTTTTTTTTTTTGAGTTGGAGTCTCACTCTGTCACCCAGACTGGAGTGCAGTGGCCACTCCCGGCCACCGCAGCCTCGACCTACTGGGCTCCGGTGATCCTTCTGCCTCAGCCTTCCGAGTAGCCGGAATTACAGGTGTGCACTACCACGCCCAGCTGATTATTATTATTATTTTTTTTATTGTAGAGATGAGGTCTCGCCTGCCCAGGCGGGTCTCGAACCCGCAGGCTCAGGCAATCCACCTACCTCAGCCTCCCAAAGGCATGGGATTACAGGCTGAGCCACCTAGCCCGGCTAAAAGCAGGATTTATTGAGAGGAGAGGAAAGCTCACATAATGGGAAGGGACCCAAGGGGTTTGCCCATATTTTTATTTTAATTTCATTTAGTCCTGCTCTGATCTTTGTTATTTCTTTTCTTCTACTACCTTTGGGTTTATTTTGTTCATGTTCCCCTGGTTCCTTGTGGTATGATGTCAGGTAGTCAATATGCAATCTTTCAGTCTTATTAATGTAGACCTTAAGCACTATGAATTTTCCTTTGAGCACAACTTTGGCTGTGTCCCAGAGATTTTGATAACCTGTTTCATTTTTGGCATGCATTTCAAGGAATTTTTAAATTTTCATCTTGATTTCATTGTTGACCCAAGGATCATTCAAGAGCAAATTGTTTTACTTTCATTCTTTTGTTTGGATTGAGTTCTTCACGGAGTTAATTTCTAGTTTTATACCACTGTGGTCTGAGAAGGTACTTAATATAATTTTAATTCTTTTGATTTTATTGAGACTTGATTAGTGGCTCATAATATCTTCTACCTTGTGCTGATGAGAAAAATAAACATTTTGTAGTTTTGGAATAGAATGTTCTGTAGAGGTCTGTTAGTTCCATTTGCTCTAGAGTCTGGTTTAACTCCAGTGTTTCTTTGTTAACGTTCTGCCTTGATGATTTTTCTATTGCTGTCAGTGGAGTGTTGAAGTCTCCCACTATTTTTGTGCTGCTGTCTATCTTTTTTTTTAGGTCTAGTACAATTTGTTTTATAAAGCTGGGACCTCTGGTGTTAGGAGTATGTATATTTAAAATTATGATGTCTTCTTTTTGGCTTGATTTCTTTATCATTATATAACAGCCATCTTTGTCTTTTTTACTGTTGTTAATTTAAAGTCTGTTTTATCTGACATGAGAATGCTTGCTCCTGCTCATTTTTGGTTTCCATTTGCATGGAATTTTTTTTCCCCACCTCTTCACCTTAGTCTATAGGAGTCTTTGTGAGTTAAGTGGGTCTCTTGAAGGCAGTAGCTATTTGGGGTGTGTGTGTGTGTGTGTGTGTGTGTGTGTGTGTGTGTGTGTGTGTGAATCCATTCTGCCAGTCTTTATTTTTTAAGTGGGGCATTGAGGCCATTTACATTCAGAGTTAATAATGATATGTAAAGTACTAGTTGTTATACAGTTGCTTTATTTATTTATTTATTTATTTTCTGTATTGTGTTGGTGTTTTATGTAAGCTTTATGATTTCCAGCATTTTTCTACCGGTATATTTCAACCGTTTGTTTCTGTAACTAGAACTCCTTTAAGCATTTCTTGTAGAGCCTTTCTAGTGGTAACAAATTCCCTCAGTGTCTGCTTGTCTACAAAGGACTTCATTACTCCTTCACTTACGGAACTTAGTTTTGTAGCATACAGAATCCTTGGCTGACTGTTATTCTGTTTGAGGAGCTTGAAGATGGGGCCCCAGTCCCTCTGTCTTGTAGGGTTTCTTCTGAGAAGTCTGCTGTCAGTCTGAATGGTTTACCTTTGAAAGTTATTTGATGATTTTGGCTTGCTCTTCTTAAAATTCTTTCCTTCACATTAACTTTGCATAAACAGATGAGTATATACTGCAGGGATGACCTTTCTGCAATGAATCTTCTGAGGGTTCTTTGGGATTCTTGTATCTGGATGTTTAGATATAAGTCCAGGGAAGTTTTCCTTCATTATTCTTTCAAACAGGTTTACCAAATTCTGTTGCCTTTTCTTCTTCCTCAGGATCACATGTGGTTCTTAGCTTTGGGTGTTTTACATAATCCCACATTTCTTGGAGACATTGTTTCATTCTATTTATTCCTTTTTCTTTATTGTTGTGTAATTGGGTTAATTCAAAAGCCTTGTCTTCAAGTTCTGAGATCCATTCTTCTGCTTGTTCTAGTTTACTGCTAAAGCTTTCTACTGCATTTTGTACTTCCCTAAATTACTATTTTATTTCCAGAATTTCAGCTTGGTTTTTTTTTTAAGGTGTTTATCTCTTTGGAGAATTGTTCATTCATGTCCTGAATAGTTTCGGGTTTTTTTGTTGTTTTTTTAAATTCCTTTGTGCTGGTTTTAACTTTTCTCCTGAAGTTCATTGATTAATTTTGTAATTAACCTTTTGAAGTCTATGTCTGGAATTTCAAAAATTTCATTTTGGGGAAGAGTTTGTTGTTGTAGAGTTGGTGTGGTCTTTTGGGGGGTGTTGGAGAACTCTTTTTTTTTTTATATTGTCAGAATTATTTTTCTGGTTCCTCCTCATTTGGGTAGAACCATTTATTCTTATTTGAGGTTGGCAGGGGGTAAATGTGGGCACTGTAGGGTTCCCTTCATTATATATAGCCTTGGTGTGGTGAGTTTCTCAGTTGCCAGCTGTGGCAGTCCTATGCTGTGTACCTGCACCAGCTCAAGGTGTCCTGAATGGCCAGAATGGCTTTGCATGTGGTGTTCACTTCCCCAAAGCTGAGGTATTGTATCTAATGTGGTGGATAGATGAGAAATCTGAGTCTCTGAAAGCTGAAGTAACTTGTTCAAAAATGGGTAGCAAGTGTGTAGATATTGTACTTCGCCCATGACCCCTTTCTCAAGGAAAGACAACCTTACCTGGTGGCCAACAGCAAGGGGTCTGGCTTGTTGGTGGTAGAGAGAGGGAGGAAAAATAACAGTCCTTATCCTGACATCGAAGGATAAGGGTATCCTTATTCCACCTTGTGGTTTACAGTCTCTTTCTCTCTTATCTCTGAATTTTATTACTCAGTCATTGTGGATTCACACCAAAAAGCTCCCCCATCCCTCTGCCTCCTGGCTCACACCCTTTCTCTGAGACGATCTCCATTCCTGGGGCTTCCATTGTCCTCCTGCCTCAGACGGGCGTTGCGCTCTGCTTCAAACCCCGTCTGTCCCCCCCTCTTCAGTCACTCCTCAGCCGTTGGCCCCTGTGCCTGCCCCAACAGGGCACAAACTCAGGGCTCGAAATGTGGGACCGTCTCTCTCCCTCTCTTCCTCCCTCTTGGAATTTTCACTTTCTTCCTGATACCTTTACATCTCTCTTTCTTTAACATCCTATATCTCCTTCCAATGTCTTTCTGCTTCATGAAGGCTTCCCTCTTTTCGTTTACTTATTAAAGGAGCACTTAATAACCCCCTACTCTCTGGTAGAGAACAAAGGCAGACACAGTCTGTGCCCCGTGAGACTTACAGTCCCGTGGGCTTGCAATGACTGCGCTGAAGGGAAGGCAATGGACAGGGGCAGGACTTCATATCCTTTTCAGTCTCCCACTCCTTCCATTCAGGAGAAATTTAATAACTATCTGGGATTTCTCTCCCCCAAGGAAGGAAGATCTGGTGGTGGCAAGATCTGTTAGCATGTATTTGCATCTGGTTCCTGTGAGCACTGTTGTCAAGGGTCTGGGGTCTTTGCTGCCTGGAACACCTCAAAGGTAGCTGATAATCAAGTGGCCAAACCCAGGTGGGAAAAGTTCCTGGAGCTATCCTGCATGGATGTCAAGCCTAGCCTGAATCAAGCATCAAGCAGCTGCTTTTCTGGGGGCAGACTGGGTGACACTGGCAGAAATTCCAATTCCCTGGAGCTTGAAAGAAATACACATGGCACTCTTTAATGTGAATCCAGCTGAAAGCTGGCTGGGGAACAAATGACAGCCAATAGCTTGCACTGCTGTGGTTGTGATTCTTCCCTTTGAAGATTTCATGAGAGCTCTCCCTCCAAGAACACCCTATTACACACCTAATGGGTGTGCTTAGTGGTCTGAAAATTGATCGGATAGCATCACGGGAAAATTTTAGATCCGCTCTTATTTCTATTCTTAATAGTATTACTGTAATTTTGATGGCTGGTTAGGTTTCTTATTAAGTGATGGAAAGAGATTGCTTTTAGTATTTCTAGATAAGCAGCAGCAGATGAGAGTTGCTCTCTGCTCTACTGTATGCCAGCCACATACACCACAGCACCCCCCTGGCACACACATCTTCACATCTTACACACGTACAGGAACACACACTACAAGCACAGCCCTCCGAGGCAATCATGTCCCATCAAGGGCTCTCCCTACGTGTGGTTTATTTCCTGCTTTTAAGTTCCATTAAGGACCATTTGTGAGTGACTATTTCATAATGGCTCATACTTGATAAAACCAGCTCAAGAGCAATTTATATGCCCAAGACTAACAGGAAAAAATAACAAGAAGGTCAAAAACTATGTGAGAAGCAAACCAAAATTATTTTGAAAAAAAGAAGTTTCTAAAAGCAGCAAAAATAAAACAACCTCATTTTAAAAAAAACTACATTTTTTAAAAGTATGAAATAATTTGATTTTAAAACAATAAATTGGGAAAACACAGAAACATCACTTGCTAAGATCTGATATGTTCTGTCTCAAATTTGTTTTTGTCCCTTTATCTTAACATTTGCTTTTTATATGAACTGGGAAATGTATTTTGTGCTCAGACACTCAGTCTTTACTTCTTTCTAGCACATAAGTGCTAAAAGCAGCATTCTAAAAATACCCTGATGATCAAACACAATTGTACAGCTCCCGAAACCTCTAACTTTGTTCTCTTGATTTTATTTTATTAAAATCAAATTTAGAAACTTGAATTCTCTTGCCCCCACCTTCTAAAACACAGTGATATTTTGTGTGTCATACGATCGGAGAGCAAAATGATTTGCCTATTCATCAGTTTACATGGTGAGCTGAAATCGGCGCCGTAGCTATTTGAGTGACTTGGCATAAAATGATTTCTAGCCACTCCTCTTTTCTCTTTTATGGCTACCAAATGCCAATTTAGGACTCATCCAAAGAAAAGGAATATTTCTCTTATTTATTTATTGCTTTGAGTTGGGGTCTCACTCTGTCGCCCAGGCTGGAGTGCAGGGGCACCATCATGGCTCACTGGAGCCTCAACCTTCTGGGCTCCAGAGATCCTTCTACCTCAGCTTTCTGAGTCGCTGGGACTACAGGCGCATGTCACCACACCAGGCTAATTTTTTTATTTTGTAGAGACAGGGTCTAAGCTGGTCTCAAACTCCTGGGCTCAAATAATCCTCTCACCTCAGCCTCCCAAAGTGCTGAGATTATAGGCATGAGCCACGCTGCTCAACTGGAGTATTGATTTTCAATATGGTTTCTTCTCTGCTGATTTATTGTATTTTTTGAGTTGGAGTCTCACTCTGTCGCCCAGGCTGGAGTGCAGTGGCATGCTCATGGCCATTCCAGCTGGTGATCCTTCTGTCTCAGCCTTCCCACGCTACCATACCCAGCTAATTTTTTATTTATTGTAGAGACAAGGTCTTGCCAAGTTACCTGGGCTGGTCTTGAACCCACGGGCTCAAGGAATCCACTCGTCTCGGCCTCCCAAAGTGCTGGGATGACAGGCTGAGCCACCGAGCCTGGTCATTCTCTACTGATTTTATTGAAGACTGGTAAGGCCATCTTGTCCTGCCTCCGAAAAGCAGGCACCTCACCTAGGAGGCCAGAAATAGTCACTCCTCAGGACAGACTTGAAGCCCTCGGTTGGCTGAGGCTCCCTGCCTAGCAATCCAGTGCAGAGAAGCAGAGTGACCTACGTCTTCCCACTGACCTACACAAACTCACTGAGCAGGATCTGCAGAGAAAAACCACCTCCAGACACCCAAACCGCAGACCTACAGCCTCAAGGCTGAAGGCCACGATCATCCAGTTAAGCAACATTAAACGTAAGCATGATTCCACTTCCAGCACTCTTAGAGAACCAGCAAAGGTCAAGGGACTGTAGAAATGCCATCCAATTTGCCAACTTCTGAACCCTGCCCAACGCCAGAATTTAAGAGGAAGGTCATAGGAAGGAAGGAAGGGTCAGGAGAGCGGACATCTTGGTGAAATTTCTCTTGGCTGCTCAAAAAGTGCCTGTTGTCAGTGCACCGAGAAGCCTAGCTCTGTTAAAGAAGCCTCTTGTGGGATTTGGAATACCGCTCCGGAGAAGGAGGGAGATTCGCCTGCATCGTTCCCACTTCCTCTGGCCTGGGTGCGAGGTGGGAGCGAGAGGAGGCTTACACCTCTACGATGCCCTGCACTAGCTTCTCAGAGGCCCAAGCAAGTTGCCCACTGGGCTAGGAAGTAGGTCAAGTCAAACCATCCCAGGGGCTGAAAGTCCTCAGTCAAGAGACCGTCGCCATTCATGCCCACCCAGCACTGCCATCTCCATGTACCAGGCTGGCACCAACAGGCACGAGGCTCATGGTCTTAGTGTCAGCCTCCCAGTGGCCCTGGAAGGAGGGGGCTCGCTTCCATTTCAAAACAGCTGAGAAAGCCTGTGAGCGGTTAAGCTCTTTGCCCGTGGTCACAGAGTAACAGGGAGACTGGGATGGAAGCTCGCCTGGCCTGGATCTCCAGCCTGTGCTCACAGGCCTTGTGCGGTCTCGCTGGGCTCTGCTCCTTGTCTTTCCTGAAGCTTTTGAGAGGTGCCGAACTCATCCTGCGGACCCGCCACACCAAGGAACAGTCCGAGCTGCTGTTTGAAGTCTTCAGTTTCCTTCTTCCTTTTCCTCTCCCACCTCAATTTCCTTCCCAAGACATTGCTAGAGTTTTAGGGTTTTGTTGTTGTTGCTTTTGTTGTTGTCTTTAATAGGGAAAGAAAAATAAGAGTTGGAGTGAAGGAAAAGAGAGAGAGAAGTCTGAAAAGGAATTCATCTTGCTGTTGAGTGGAAAAAGAGAAAAACACCAGCTCATCACGACAGCAAAGCTTTGGCTAACATGCAAGAGCACTGTGAGAAGGGGCAGATGTTTTTTAATCCCTGAGCCATAAATCATATGGGGACGTCATTCGTTTTGGTTTGTTCGTTTGGGCTAAATACCTCTATGTGATTAGTTTCATTGTAACACAGTTGGCTTCAATGCTGTTTACCAGGAGATGGAAAATATTTTTATTTGTCTAATTAGTAGCTTCTGACGTGCCCTGGAGTTTCTTTCTCAATCTGTGAATTGCGTTCAGAAGGCACCCCGCTTCCTGTGACAGTGCCCACTTGGGTCCCACAAGAGGGTTCTTTATGTGTCCTGGGGTTTTCTGTTCTCTGCTTGGCATCAGTGTCTTCCCCAAGCCGACTTCACTTTCCCCTTTCAGCGCAGACACACGTGCGGCCGTCACATCCATCTAGCCGTAGAATGTGGAGTATCGAAGGTCGTCTAACAGTGAGCCAAGTTCAGGCTCCGCTTGAATTCATACGCAGAATGCAAGCATCTCTCCTGTTGGAGAAGCCTCTCTCGCCCTTGTTGACACACTGCTCTTTAACTGCAAAGGACCGGAAGATGAGGGTGTACCATGTTATGGAGCTGGTGGGAGAAGGACATTTTATCTGCACTCACAATTTCCCCACTTGCTTAAATTAGTGTCATTCACGCAGTAAGCAAAAGGGACTGGGGGTGGGGGAAGTCCCAGGAGTCAAGTTTAATGAGCAAAAAAGCTAGTGACTTCAAATAGTCACATGGAATGGATTGCTTTTACATGTGTCACATAACAGCCACCGCTCTACCAGAGCAGAAACCCTGACAGAGAGATTGCCACATCCTGTGCTGTCTTGGCTACCTTGCATTTCAAGCCTTTGGAAAGTTGTAAGTGGGGGAGAAGGCGGTTTCCTTTGACCTAATACGTGTTAAGGGGGTCTAGACTGTGACATTGTCTTGAAGTCCAAACTTTGCCTAAGGTAGTCCTCAGTATCCACGGACGAATGAACTCACATTTGTTTTGACTGGGGTTGGTCCTGTTTTCTGGATGGTGATTGATTCACTAATAACTAGAGGTAAATTCAGCTAAGTCCTGGGGGGGGGGTCTTCAATACACATTTTAGCCCCAAGACTAAAAAACATGGTCTATGGGAAGTAACCTTGAAGAAGTCGTTTTTTTCACACACACATATATATACACACTTTTTATTTGCTTTATTTATTAGACCTAGATGATGAGAATTAAACTCTAAGACAAAAGGCTGCTGATTGCAATGGAGGTGCATCTGCTATATTTATTTCTTTTCATTAATGATTTATTGAATTGTATCTTGTAATCATAGAACTAAATTTAAAAAAAACACAAACATTTGCAAACATATAAGGATAACATCTGCAAGAAACTGGAAAAAACGTTAAAATACCATTTCATACACCATGGTCTGCTATAATGATTTTAGTTCTATTTTGCCCCGGACCTGATGCCAACAAAGACTGATTTATAAATCATGTTCCCCAATCCAGAACCAGATAATACTGGAGATAATTACTCTGCCTGGTTAGAATTCAAGAGCAATTTCCTGAGGCACCACTTGTAAAAGTGAAAGAACATACATTGGAATGAGTGTTGGTCCGCTAGACACTTAAAGAAAAGTAAGAAACTGCTGCACAGATCCCATTTTCCAATATCGCTTTAAATAATGATTGCATTGTTCCTGACAATCCCGCAGAACCCTTCACGGTGTGATCGTACTGCAGGAATACACAAACTCTTTTTAAGCATTTTGGGCACATGGAAAAACCAAGTAAATCATGACACCAATTTTGCGCAATTTATTTGCAAACATGATAGCACTTTATCATCTAAAATAGAAGTTATTAAGATCTCAAAGCAAAATTTGGATTTCTCTGGGAACCAAATTATACTTTTGTGTAACATAAGAAAGGAATCATTAGTTATATTAACAAATATTAGATTTAGAACATTTTATTTTTCGAATCAGGGTTGCGCTCTGTTACCCAGGCTGGAGTGCAGTGGCTCACTGCAGCTTCAACTCCTGGGCTCAAGCAATCCTCCTGTCTCAGTCTCCCGAGTAGCTGGGACTACAGGTGCACGCCACCACATCTGGCTAATTTTTAAAATTGTTTGTATACTCAAGGTCTCACTATGTTGCCCAGGCTGGTCTCAAACTTCTGGGCTCAAGCAACCCTCCCACCTCAGCCTCCCAAACTATTGGGATTACAGGCATCAGCCACCATGCTGGACAGATTTAGAATATTTTAAAACAACACTGAAAACTGCAAGAACATTGTTTAATGTTTTCTTTGAAAGACACCCAATAAAAGAAAATTAATTTTGAAGATTTGACATATAACCCAACCTAAGAAAAGACTACCATACATTTGTCAAGAAATATCTGAACCTAAAAAATGTTTTAACTCAAGATAAACCAGTGATAGGTAACGTCAATCTTGCTTTAGGAAAATACTGTTAATTGGTGTTCATGTGTTTTAAATTCTCTATAAATTTATCCCTGCCTTGAAAATGATGATATTTTCTTCTTTTGAATTTTGAAAAAACTAAATGACGGAGTGAAACTTTGGCAAATTGAAACAAAGACCAACTAACTAATTTAGACCATTGAATGGATCTTTAAAAACCTGTCTCTTATCCATGTAGCTTTGATTTATTTACTTTGTATAGATTCTCAGTTTCAGTTATTTGATTTGGCAATGCACAGCTGGAGAAAAAGAAAATTTTAAAAGAGAAATCTAGATATTAAAAAAACTAGATATTTGGTACAGAGAAGATACTGTTATTGCATGGTGGGTTTTAAAAACAAAAGCTTTTCTCTAGGTCAAAGAAATAAAAAAGTCAGACAGTTATTTCTTATCTAAATCTTTATTAAAAGAAAAAACCAAATAGTTTTAAAACAGAGTAACAACAAATTTCATTAAATATTAAACATTTTAATTATCAAAGATTTTTAGACAATATGTTCCTAATATTTCTGCACAGCAGAAACACACTGATTACAGAGCTCAGGCTGTCATGTGCTCCTGTGAGTTTATTTTTGGCATAAAAGTATCTAAAGTCACATTTAAACAAATGTGATACTAGATAAACTGATAGCAACTTATTGTTGATTGATTCTCAAAGCTTTCACAAATTATCATTATGTGATTGACATCCCCTCAGGGTGAATACTATTATGGACTCTTTCTGTAACACTGATAACAAACGGAATTAATTTTCTTAAAAGTTAATAGCACTAGTAAAAGTATTTAAAACTGGATTTGAAACTATGTTCCTGTTTATATTAGCATAATACAATTAACATATTAGAAGTAAACTGATTATTTCATATCGAAAGTCAGAAAATGACATGTACAGAACAGGTTTTGATGAAAATAAGCAATCGTTTAAATTGGAGTTTTTCAGTACACAACATCTGTGAGCACCCTTTCCAAGGGTAAAGTTTCCCTTTGTAATTCTGAGAAGTTTCCCTTTCCAATCTGTGTAAAACACTGAGAAATGTAGCATTCTACCTAGTGTACTATAGAAAAGATTACACTTTTAAACTTCTTTTAGTTAAAAAAAAAAAAAAAAGGCAACCCAGCAAGTGTTCTTTCCGGGTTTTTCTTGCGCGTAGTACACGTTAATGAATGTCCACCAGGCACAAGGGAAATTGCTTAGCTGCACAAAGTTCCCTCTGTAACAGTGAGGATATCCCAAGCATAGCAAATGACAAGTGGTTTCCAACCAATGAGCTAAGAGGGACACAAATGCAAGAAGACTTGTTTTATCACTAAACATCGCAGGGTTTAGTGTTTGTTGTTGTTGTTGTTTTAAACAATGTTTGTAAACCTGCCCACAAAAGCTGTGGGATATTAAACAGCCAGTAAGGCACTTTGTCAGAGGGCGAAGTAGCAAAGGCTGGATGATTGGCGATTTGTTTCATAGGAAACATTGTACCCTTACGGAGCAAACTCTGCGTGGGGCGGTTCTTCACTGATGTGTTGTTCAACAGGAGTGGGAAAAGCTTTGACATTTTAAATTTCACTTTGTTTTGACCAATTTTCCCTGCAGAAGAAGACTGTTAGCTGTGACTTTAAAAAATATATTAGGAGCTATCAATTTAAATGACGTATCCGTCTTCAATCTAATATTTAAAAGCATATTAACACATTGAGGAGTATTTTCAAAACATCCAAGCCACTCTATTTAGAAATGAATTACAAAACAAAAGGTCTCAGTATAAAAATGTCTCATGTTATTAACAATTCCCTTGCGACTTCTGATGGCTTCACATATTACAGTATAAGCTTTGGTATAAAACATGCAAATGTAAGCCAACAAGGTCGTGAATACAGTGTCCCTAAACACAAAGCACTTATGAAACAAGTGTCGCCCAGACACAGCGGATGGGGACAAGGTGACACACCGCTGGAGGAGGACCAGCTCGCTCTTCTACGGGGCCTCAGGTTTTTGAATTCTTGAAAGTCTTCAGCAGAGACTGACCCATGAAATAAGGTCTTGCGGCAGAACCATCGTTTCTTTCTAAGTCTTCCACTAGGAGAAAGGATGGCACAGAGTGAGTTTCAAAGCAAAACCGTAAGAGAAGTCACATCGCCATCTGCCGCACACTCGCTTTATAGCAGCTCAAAGCACGACACATTTTTAACAGCGTAGTTTGGCATCAACATTATTGTAAACACAGTTATGAGAAAACAATCAGCCCTTGGTATTACGTTCAGCACGCTAGTATCTCGTTCTTTTTAACAGGTCCGGTTCTGCCAATATTGTTCGTCTCCCAGTTGCATGATTGAGGAAATCACTTTTACCTTTTTCTCAATTGACATTCTGAATTACCATCTTTGCTCAAAACACATTTTGTTTTGCTATTAACGATTTAGATAGTATAGCCTTGAAAAACAAGATTTGCAAAATTTTACACTTCGAATTCATCAACTGCAAGTTTTGAGGAAAATTGTAAAATTTTACATTTCGAATTCAACAACTGCAAGTTTTGAGGAACATTGCTCTGTTTTTTCACAGTTACTTAATTGCTTTGTACAAAATGGCTTCTAAATTTCTTCTCAAAAACAATGTTCATTTTAACTCTACGTATCTCAATCACACACAGAAGCAATAAATGGATAACATTTTTCTGACTAGAAATTAGCCCATACAATAGTTAAATAAGCAACTAGTTTCTCATGTTGATTTATATTTTAATCAAGCAATTTTCCAACTGCGATGTGTATCAGAATCAACTAGAGAACATTATAATAATTCACATGGCAGCCCACATCCAAACAATATGTCCTAATCTCTTGGATGGGGCCTAGCATCGATATTCATGACAAATTCTCAGGTAAAGGCCACTATTCTGCTCGTTCTTTGCTGTGGCCCCTGTGCTGTTGAATAATAACATAATAACAGTAGTCTAGAAAGAGAAGCTATCATTCTTCCCTGCATCATGCTTCAAGGAGAATGAGAATGGAGAAGACTCTTTGCCAAGGTGTGAAGCCAAGTGACACTTTAGAACACAGTAACCTCACGACCGCAAGTCCAGAACAAGTTGGCAGTCATTTAAAAGACCAACATTTTAAAAATCTTCCCTATTCATTGGCTACTTGCTATTAACTAATCTGCCATGGAGCCCATCTAAATCTAAGTTCCTACGCTTCAGAATAATTAAATAAATTGGTGTTTATATCAACTTGTAACAAAACAACTTCTAACTCTTTTTCTTGACTTTCTGGGTCCTAGTCAGATCCACATGTTAGGTCAACAGGTTAGTTTCTGTCCACACATAAATAATCCTGATACGCAAGTCTCGTGAAAAGCCAAGAGGTGAACTGATTCAGTGCTTCCCCTGGGTACCTTTTTGCACTGTTAGCACATTCACGCACGGGGTGGAGAGGCAAGCATGTGCTTGTCGGATGCATGTTTTTGCTCTGCCGTGCAAGACTTAGGCGTGACTGCCAGAGACCTCAGGCCAGCAGGTTGGTGACAACTCTAGCGCAGAGTGAGAGGCTTCCCAACCTGCGGCGTGCTCCTTGTGAAGGACTGAATGCAGTGCCTTGTGGAAGGCCGACAGGAGATGTCCTTGGGTAAAACCTAATGTGTCTTACTGGCCTTTCCTGTCTCCTCACTGAAAGTTGGCCCAAAACTAAACCTCTTACAGGACAAAGCCACACAATCTCTTCAAATAGAAACACAGGTATGCTTGTGAAAATATGTAATCTCTCATCTGAAACAAATTCATCCTGATCTGCTGTATGTGGAAACGGGAAATTTGGGTTAAAGACAAAAGGCTTAAGTTACGTAGCGATTTCAGTCTTGTTCACAATATTTTCATAGTGGCCAGAGGTTCACATGATTGGCAAAGACATTCCAAACTCAGTTTTGACTTCAGTATAAATAGAATTCCACTAACATGGCATGGGCCACGAAGCTTCCAGAGTCATTTTTACCCAGTAATGTTCTCTGTACAGCCTGTGTAACATTAATATCTATATGCTTGTTATAGACTTGACTCACTTACTGAAACAGACTTCCTAGGGAACCATTAATACACATTTAATCACAGTTTAGAAGAGTTGTCCACCAGCTTGAACAGTGTAAATATAACCATAGCACCATATTTACAAATGTAGTACCCTATGCTGGTTAACTATAGATCAATATTTTTATGGCTAATTGATTACACATTTTGAGTGCTTTCAAAAATCGCCTGAATATCCTTTACAAATATACACTTATAAAAAGAAAGGCTATCAAGGTGCTGCAGCGACAACAGCACGCCGAGTTACAAAAGGTATTAAAACACTTTCTGCTATAGATTTTTTAAAATGTTGGACATTGACACGTTCCTCGTCAGCTGAGACCACAGTCTATAAAGTAGACAGAAGCTACTGTCATCAGACGTCTGACACCTGGGACCAGATGCTGACTTTGTTAGCAACACGCACAGAAATTTCACATCACGCGACAGCGACATTTCCAGATTACAATGGACCTAATTTACAAAACCTCTACTCAAAAGTGAGCGACACGGTTTGGAACCTTTCTACTCTTTCTGCTTCTGAGGACCTAGTTGCTTCTTGACCAGAATTCTGTGCAGGTTGGGGCTTATGAAGTAGGGTTTTTCTGCAGATCCATCATTTCTCTCCAGATCTTCACCTGTGTTTGCAGCAGCCAAAGCAGGCCAAAGCAGCAAGCCGCAGCAGAATAGTCAGACACATTTTTATGAATTGGAGAGTCGAACAGAGAAAAATCAGAGAAGTCAGGGTTAGAAAGTCAAACACAAGACACGTGAGTGCAGTTAGGCTGCTGGTGTTGGACAAGCCAAGAAACTTCAACCTCTGCAGGAAACACGGACACTTCCTAAGGCCCTCCCACACCCCAAGAGGCTTATGGTGATTGTGTGAGATCAAGAAGATGCTCCGTGTCCTTTCAAAAGGGTCATCTTTAAATCCTGTGACTGTTCATCTCAGAAGGACATACATCGCCATGTCCTTAGGATGAAGCCGAATAGAAAGAACATGGATCCTGTGGCAAATGTGGGATCATAACTGAATTTCAGGGTCCCAACTCGCTCTCAATAGTAGCCCAGCAGGTGAAAAGACCAAGACCCCAGAAAGTGAACCAACTCTGCGGAAGCTGGAAGCCCTGAGACCATCGGATGAGACAGGGACCCGGCCTCTTGCACCTGCTGTCGCACTACTGAACTCAGCCATCCTGTCCTAAATCCTCCCAGGCTTCCTCAGACTCTATTCTAAAGCTAATCCTGGTGTGTTCTGACTTCTGCAATAAGTGAATTTGCTGAGGTCACTGTTAAGAAAAACGGTGGCATGTTTGCTGAGCCCCCACCAGCTGAGTGGCGGGTGGGAGACGCCCCAGAATTGTGCTGAGAATCAAAGATAAGTTTGCCTGGGATTAAGCCTCCTGCAGACACACACAATTCCCAGTCGAGAGTAGCCACGCTCTCTTGGGAATGGTTGGATCACTGGCTTATAGACGTTTACATTGGACTTCCCTGTGATCCTCCTCATGTACAAAATGGAAAGCGAAGGGGAGAACGGGATGGGTACGGAACATTTTTGTTCTTTTGTTCTTAACCCTGATTCTTTCCAATAGTGCCCCTTCTCCGGTGGGTTTCGTCTGCTACGGTTTTGCTTCCCACAGTTTCAATTACCCGAAGTCAACAGCGGCCCAAAAACATGAAATGAAAAGTTCTAGAAATAAACAATTACGGGTCTTAAGTTGTGTGCCATTCTAAGCAGTGATGACGTCTCACACTGTCAAGCTCTGTCAGGCCAGGGGCTGTGGACCCTTCCCTGTCCAGTGTCCAGGTGGTCTGTGAACCCTGCTCCTAGGTCCCTCAGTGATCTTCTCAGTTATCAGATTGCCTGTGCCAGGATCACAGTGGTTCAAGTCCCCCTGATTTTACTTAAGAACGGCCCCAACGTGTAAGCATGGTCATGCCAGAAGTTCAAATATACTAAAGAGAGGCTGTAACTTGCTTCCTCTAAGTGAAAGAGTGAAAGCTCTTGACTTCATAAGCAGAGGAAAAAAAGTCTTATGTGGCAGACGTGAAGGTCTACGGTAAGAACAAATATTCTGTCTATGAAATTGTGAAGAAGACAGAAAAGATTTGAGCGAGTCTGCAGATGCCCCGTGGACTGCAGAAGTCACTGTCGCGGTGCATGAGAAGTGCTTTAGTGAGGGTGGAGAAGGCTTACATATGTGGGGAGAAGAGAGGAACAGAACTGTTTCGATGGATGGCACTCAGGTTGGGTCCTATCCGAGGTTTCAGGCATCCCCCGGGGTCTTGGAATGCATCCCTCACAGATGAGGGAGGATTATGATGTCACATCATATGTCGCATGTCTATATCGTTTTCGATGTGTGATATCTACAGCATATGGAGACAGCCATGTCTAGACATGCCCCCTTGGAATCCTACCCATTTGCCATCGCGTTACACAGTGTGAATGGGCCCTAAGAATCCCCCAAACCTAGCTCCCCAGGTCCAGTTACGTTTTCCGTTCTGCCAACAGAGCACAAGAGCCCATCACTGTCATGCACTTTAAAACATGCAGAAATGAGAAAAATAATTTCAAGCCAGCACCACGTCACGAAGCCTGAGTTTCCTTTCAGTAGTTGACTCTCCTGTGCTTGGCTAACTCCATTCTCTCAGCTGCTAATTTTTTTTTTTAATAATTTTGTAATTTTATAATTTCTCCCCAAGCCTTATTGAGGTATAATGTTTTTCCCTCCAACTTTAAAGGATAATTGGCAAGGAAAAATGGTAGGTACTTAAGGTGCACAATGTTTTGGAATGTGCATGCATGGTAAAATGCCACCCTCAAGCTAATTAACATATCCATAGCCTCCCATGGTTATCTTTTGGTGTGTGGGGGGCAAATAGTTAAGATATTGGCAATTCCAAGTAAACAAGACAGGATTATTAACTCTGGTTAGGGCTGTCCCTAGAGCTCCATAATGCATTCATCCTGCATAATGGGAAGTTTGTCTTCTTTGAGCGTCATCTCACCATTTTGTTCACCCTTGGATCTCTGGTCATCGTAACGCTTCTCCTCTCTGTTTCTATGGGTTCACAATTTTGTATACCACATATACAAGAGGGCCCCAACAAAACCAGGAATCTAGTTATTAAAAATTGTGTACTTATTCTTAATGTTTAAACTTCAGTCACCCTCAAAGTCCTCTTTGGATGCAATACACCTCTCTAGATGCTTTCCCCACTACCCAAACAGTTTTTGAACTCGCCAATTTGGATGCCTTTTAGTGCCTTTGCTGCTTTTTGTTTCACCTCTTTCACATCTGCAAACATTTCCCTTCGGGGGCTTTTTTCATCCAGGGAAACAAAAAAAGAAGTTGCTTGGGGTGAGATTGGGTGAATGGGGGGGGCATGGGAATCATACCGTTTTTGGTCAAAAACTGCTGAACACTCCGTGCATTGCGGGAAGCTGTACTTGTAAATCACTCATCATGAAACGGGCAAATGTGTTGAAAGAATCTCCACCAAAAAAATTCGCTGAAGCCGAACACAACCTCTCACAACAACACTAGCTGGTCCACGAAGGCTGATGGGTTCCTAGAACACTGACCTAGAGGCAGAAGCCTGCACTAAAGGAGCCTGCCCTCCAAAAGACGATTCTGGTTTTTTGGGGACCCCTCTCATAAGATCATGAAGCATATGCTTCTCTGCATCTGACTTATTTCTCAGCCGTTAGGTCGAGAGAGCCTCGCTAAGCAATGTCTCTTTCCAAATACACATGTTTTGTGGCTGCAGCCAGGTAACAGCAAATCCACCAGCAGCTAACGATGGGGGTCTTCACCTTTCAGCTACCCACCGAAGGGGAAAGCACACGTGCGGAATACTTACAGAAGCAGATGAAAATGGTTTCAACACACATTGCATAGACGCTGAAGAACCCATGTGCAATCAGGTAAGACCCCAAAATGACAGTCTGTTAAATGGATAAGGGAGAGAACCAACATGTCATTTACTCCGTCCAGAAGAGCAATACTACAGCTGTAAATGAAAACCCGATGAGACAGTCTTGAAGCACTCTATGTTGGAGAAGATTTCCACACAGAGACCCATAAATGCAATGCTAATGCCTGGCATGCTTTGTACTGAGATTGACACAAGATGCGTTCCATTACCTGCCCGTTTTCTTCCTGCCATCCTCAGGGCCTCACAAAAACATCCCTGTTTTAGGAACTAGTACCCCGAGGCAGTTAAGCATTAGGGGTTCAGGCACACGCTGCCTGGGGTGTGACTCACAGCTCGGGTCTTCAACCAGTGAATCAGCCTCTCTGTGCCTCCTATATACAACTGGCAATGGGAAGGTGACCATGTGAGTCATGACGGTAGTTGCTGCATATGGATTAAATGAGCGAATATATCATAATATGAGGGCCCCCCAAAATGAGTTTATTTGTTGAAAAATTGAATTTATTCTTTAAACTTGTCACCTTTAAGGTGCTCTCTCTATCTGAGGCAATACACCTATCAAAACTCTCCACTGCTCAAAACTGTTTTTTTTTTTTTTAGTTCGAGTCTCACTCCGTCGCCCAGCCTGGAGTGCAGCGGCTGCTCCCGGCCACCGCAGCCTCGACCTGCTGGGCTCCGGCGATCCTTCCGCCTCAGCCTTCCAAGGAGCTGGAACTACAGGCGCGCGCTATCACGCCCGGCTAATTTTTGATTTATTGTAGAGATGAGGTCTCGCCAAGTTGCCCAGGCGGGTCTCGAACCCGCGGGCTCAGGCAATCCACTCACCTCAGCCTCCCAAGGCGCGGGATTACAGGCTGAGCCACCGAGCCCGGCTTCAAAACAGTTTTTTAACTCATCCATTTTGATGCCTTTTAGTGTTTCTGCTGTTTTTCGGTTCAACTCTTCCACACTGGCAAAACGTCTCCCTCTGAGGACTATTTTCATCCGGGGAAACAAACAAAAAAAGTCGCTCAGGGCACGATTAGGTGAACCGAGAGGGTGGGGCACGGGGGTCGTGCCACTTTTTATCAAAACCCGCTGCACTCGAAACAGTGCGGGCAGGTGCACTGGTAAATCATCCACCATGAAATGAGCAAACGCACCGAAAGAGTCTTCAAAAAAATTCACTTACGGCTGGGCTCAGTGGCTCAGCCTGTCATCCCAGCACTTTGGGAGGCTGAGGTGAGAGGATCACCTGAGCCCGCGGATTCGAGACCAGCCCAGGCAACTTGGCAAGACCTAGTCTCTACAATAAATAAAAAAAAATCAGCCGGGCGCGGTAGCGCACGCCTGTAGTTCCAGCTACTTGGAAGGCCGAGGCGGAAGGATCGCCGGAGCCCAGCGGGTCGAGGCTGCGGTGGCCGGGAGCGGCCGCTGCACTCCCGTCTGGGCGACAGAATGAGACTCTAACTCAAAAAAAAATAAAACAAATTCACTTAAGCCAGAGGTAGCCTCTCACAACAACGCTAGCTGGTCCGCGGATGCCGATGGGTTCCTAGGATGCTTACCTAACAGGGGAAGCCAGTTCTACAAGATAAAACCGGGGTTTTTCAGTCCCCCTTTGTAGAGACCGCTGGGCTCCACCCAGACCTCCAGAGGCCTTGTCCATCCCCAGCTGTTAGAAATGTCGGCTGCTAATGGCTCAGTTGCATTCCTCATGAGGAACTGCCCTCCCTGCAGGGGAGCGGCCTCGCCCAAGGTCACACCATCTTCCGGGGTCAGCTCGGAGCCGACTGCCCCCTGATCCAGCACACAAGGCCTGGCTCCTCTGCCGGAAGTTCCTGTCACGGAGGCCTGGCTGTCACTGCCGCGTGGCTCAGCACCCGCTGCCCTGTCCTGCCGACCTCGCCTCCTTACAAATGTGTCTTGGACGAGAGCTTCCGGACGGACCTACATGCACTCCTGTGTCTCATGTTGCTCTCTGGATCTCAGCTCTAAAGCATAATGCAGGCTGGCAGACAGTACTGCTGATGAAGGTAGCTACCCTTATTAATTATCCCATTCCTCGTTATTTTTTTTCTTGTAGTTGCTATCTTTGATAAGTCATAGAATGAACAATACCCAGCTGCTAGAGGGAATGGTGTAACTCCCAAATTCATATGCTGAAGCCCAGGTTCCCAAAGTGATTTGAAGGGGGTGCTTCTGGGAGGGAATTAGGTCATGAGGGTGGGATTACTCTCCCAGGAGGAGACACAAAAGAGAGGATCTGTCTTGTTTTCCCCTCTGTAAACATACAAGAAGGTATCCCTCTGCACACCAGAAAGAGGGCCCTCACCGGAAACCAAGTTGGCTGGCACCTGGATGTTGGACTTCCCTGCCTTCAGAACCGTGAGGAATAAATGTCTGTTGTTTAAGCCACCGAGTCTACGGCGGCCCGGACTGACTGAGACAGGAGTTCTTACCAGCAAAGGGACCCAGTAGTAATTTAAAGACGTTGGCCCTGCTGCAATCGTTGGCATTCTTTCTGTGAAGAAGAGGAAGGCCAGGACACCTACATTCAAAAGATGGAAGCGTTACGCCCTTGCGAAGGAATGCAGCCTTTTCAGTAAAGGTGTTTTCCCAAGCGTCTCTTAAACTTGCTGTCGTTTTTATTGTTATGACTTACCTATACTCCCAGTCACTAGAACTTTCCCCAGGAATAATACAAAGTATGTCACTTCATCTGTAACTGCAACTCTGAGTATCAGAAAAAAGACAGTAGAATGCTGTGTTTAAAATACAGTTGTTACAAGTCACTATTTCAAGAACGTATGGCAGTACATATTTATAAGTTTATTCTGATGTGTCTTTGCCAAGATTTCATTTGGCAATTGGTTCACAAGAAATGAGCACAGAACCCCAGCCTGAAGTTCTGACTTGTTTTTAAAGAAGTAAACAGAAGATGGCATTGTAGGATTGTCAGGTCCCTGCAGGGGTGGTGTCAGCCTAGCTAATTCAAGGCCTACAGACAGCCCGGATTTGGGGGACGGATGCTGTATTTGTTTTCTGAATTTGTTCCCTCGGGCTCCAGCAATTTTGGGAGGGGGAAATGGCCAGAGACAAGATGATAATGTGGTTCGTCTGGGGCATTTCTTGAGCAGAAAGGGATAGTAAAAATGATTAAATGCTAGGAGGTACAAAGGCATAGGTGGAACCAACTCTCAGATAGGAAAAGAAATTAATGGTGTGAGAGAGAATATTTAAAGATAGCATGCATGTCTAATAATGCCACCAACACTTTAAATAACAGTGAAGGCGTCAGGCTCAAGGTTCCCCAGCGTGTTCACTGCAATATTCACCTGATTACTTACTTTAAAACGTTTCTCATCAGCAGGTTGAAAGCATCTTTTGCTGACCTGCAGAAGTTTCTGCCGTATATTGCAATCTGAGGGAGAGAGTTGACATTATTCTGGAGTGAGTAACACATCTTTTTTTTTGAGTCGGAGTCTCACTCTGTCGCCCAGACTGGAGTGCAGTGGCCGCTCCCGGCCACCGCAGCCTCCACCTGCTGGGCTCCGGCGATCCTTCCGCCTCAGCCTTCCGAGTAGCTGGAACTACAGGCCGGCTACCACACCCGGCTAATTTTTTGATTTATTGTGGAGATGAGGTCTCACCAAGTTGCCCAGGAGGGTCTCGAACCTGCGGGCTCAGGCAATCCACTCACCCCGGCCTCCCAAAGCCCGGGATTACAGGCTGAGCCACCGAGCCCGGCTGAGTAACACATCTTTACACGACCAAAGGCCAACCCAACGACAGGAAAATAACCACATTAACTCCTGCCCTCCATAGAGCTACCCTATTCCTCTTTCTAACATGTGGGTTTGTGGAAGACATGGGACTTTCAGGGTCATTGCCGATAAGGTGTGCCTCGGATGCTGTGTGTCCTTCACACCAGGGCATTGCACAGCCTCACACAGAGGCAGGGCTTTTCCTCAAATCCCAGGTAACGGCTTCTGTCTTTGAAATGTTTGAGCCAGAGCTGATTGCTGGAAGGGTTAAATGTTGTAGTCTCTACATTAAAAAAAAATTACTCTTAAGGAAAGCCAATGCCTTTCACTACACTCAATTTACTGATTAAAAGGCTCAATGCGATACCTCCCACTGGAGGTAAATTAGTGACTATTTAAAACCCCATGACAATTGAATCCCTTTTCCAGACCCCGTGTCCCTGTGATAACAAGCAAATGTCGTAAGTTGTACCATAGCTTCTAAACTTTCGAAGAATTATATTTTTAGATCTCTTATTTTTTAAAAATCTAGTTCGAAGTTTCCATATTCCCATAAGAAATAAGTAAAAATTCAGTCAAACATCGTCAATGCCGACACATCTTAACACAAGATTCACAAAAAGGATAAGACCCTTCCTTAAAATTATGTAAATCCCAGAATTAGAAAGGCATTTTCTTCTCCGGGTGAAATACATACTAAGCTTTTCGTCTCACCGAACCATGTCAAATACACACAAAAACCCCTTTCAGTCCAGCACACGTTCGAATTGCCGATACTTTCCCTCTCCAAAAAGGCATTGAAGGTCATCATGAAGTGTAGTCGAGACACTGCTTCACTGAGGAAAGCATAGCCCTGGATCTTGCATCGGTTTCTCAGAGCTCATCCTCCTCAATGACACATTCAATGGCGTCCACGCAAAAGTGCTTTTGAGAGGACAACACACACTTGGGGTTTGGGTCTGCAAAGCAGCAGCTTGGGAAGTAAAAAAAATCCTACTTACCATAATATAGGCGTTTTTGTTTAGAAACTTGACTACCTTTTCCAAACACCAGAAACAGCATCTCAGACAGCACTGTAGAAATTTAGAAAGTATGTTCTCGCCATCTACGAGAAGGAAGTTTGAAATCGATTAATGATTTGCAACTGAATCCTATGAATCAAAATAAATACTAATAAAATACTCAAAATGGGCTTGACAATTTTTGGTTGTTGTAAAATATGCATGGCATAAAATTTGCCATCTTAGCCATTCTTAAGTGTACAATTCAGCAGCGTTGAGTACATTTACGATGCTGTGCACCATCACCATTACCCACTTGCAGAATTTTTAAAAAATCATCCCTTCCCTCTTTCTCCTGGTCCCTGGTAACCTCTCTTACACTTGTCGTCTGAAGGAATTTGCCTCTGCTAATATTTCATCTAGGAGGAATCACACAATAATTTTCCTTTTGTATCTTGCTTATTTCACTTAGCAAGATGTTTTCAAGGAATGCTAAAAACATTTCGTTTCTTATCTTTTTATGGCTGAATAAAAATTCATGGTGTGTATGTAACACATTCCGTGTATCTGTTCATCTGTGGGTGGAAATGTGGGCTGCTCCCACCTGCGGCTATTGTGAATTACACTACTATGAGCATTAGTGTACATGTAGCTGGGTCTCTGCTTTCAATTCTCTTGAGTATAAACCTAGAAGTGGCCACCCCTGACTTGACCTGCTGGGCTTAGTCGATTCATCCACCCAAGTAGCTGGAACTACAAGTGTGTGTTACCACGCCCAGTTATTTTATTTTATTTTTTTGAGTTGGAGTCTCCAACTGGAGTGCAGTGGCATGCTCCGGGCCACCGCAGCCTCGACCTGCTGGGCTCCGGCGATCCTTCCGTCTCAGCCTTCCAAGTAGCTGGAACTACAGGCGTGTGCTACCATGCCCAGATAATTTTTTTATTATTATTATAGAGATGAGTTCTCACCAAGTTGCCCAGGCGGGTCTCGAACCTGCGGGCTCAGGCAATCCATTCACCTCAGTCTCCCAAAGCGTGGGATTACAGGCTGAGCCACCGAGCACAGCTATTTTTCTTTTTTTTTTTTTAATGACTGTAGAGACATGGTCTCACCACGTTGCCCAGGCTGGTCTCAAACCCCTGGGCTCAGGCAATCCTCAGGCCTCGGCCTCCCAAAGTGCTGAGATTATCAGTGTGAGCCACCACACCTGGCTCTTATTGGCCATTTGTAAATCGTCATCAGAGAACTGTCTAGTCAAGTTCTTGCTCATTCGGGGGTTTCTTGTTTGCTATTGAATTGTAGAAGTTCTTCATAGACTCTGGATATTAATCCCTTATTTGGTATGATTGGAAAATGTTTTCTTCCATTATGTGGGCTGTCTTTTCACTCTCTTGATAGTGTCTTTGATGCACAGATATTTTTAATTTTGAAGAAGTCCATTTTTCTTTTCGCGCCTATGCTTTTGGTGTGATATCCAAGAAACTGTCACCCAATCTAAGATGATGAAGATTTCCTACAGTGTTTTCGTCTAAGCATTTTAGAGTTTTAGCTCCTTTGCTTAAATCTTTGATCCATTTGAGTGAATTATTGTGTATAGTGAAAGGTAAGATCCAGCTTCATTCTTTTGCATGTGGATGCCCAGTTTTCCCAGCACCACTAGCTGAAAAGACTGACCTTTCCCCATCGATGGTCTTATATGCGAGGATTTATTTCTGGAATCTATATTCTACTTCAGGTCTGAATATCCATCCTTATGCTACTACCACACTGCTTGATTGTGGCAGCTTTGTAATAAGTTTTGAAATCAGGAAGTGATTTTGAACTTTGTTGTTTCATTTCAAAGGTTGTTCTGGCTCTGAATAATAAAATACTTAATGTACATTCTAAGCAGAGTTTATGTGTTTATAAACTGCATGTGTCATGTATGAAGATTTATGCCAGTAACACCCATACTTATACTTAAAGCCTAACCTGACCTGAGTTACAGACTTGGAACGGCCGACGTGGCATCTCTACCATGCTTCTCAACAGCAACATGTCAAAACAGACTTCTTAATCTCCTTGAACTTTATTTCTCCTGGCTTCCGTGTTTCTGCTTTCTTTCTTTCTTTCTTTATTTCTATTTTTTTAAGCCAGAGTCTCACTCCGTTGCCCAGGCTGGAGTGCAGTAGCATGCTCACGGTCACCCCAGCGTCGATCTGCTGGGTTCAGGTGATCCTCCCGCCTCAGCCTTCTAAGTAGCCAGAACTACAGGCACACGTTACCACACCTGGCTAATTTTTTTATTTACTGCAGAGACGAGGTCTCACCAAGTTGCCCAGGCTGGTCTCGAACTCCTGGGCTCAGGCAATCCTCTCGCCTCAGCCTCCCAAAGTGCTGGGATTACAGGTTTGAACCACCATGCCCGGCCAGCTTCCACGTCTTAACAGCTAGGACAACACACCTTTTCTCTCTTTCTTTCACCACCGATCTCCCCTCCCCCTGGCATCCAACCCCTCAGCAGTTCCTGTTGGGTTTTCCTTCAGAACACCCCCAAACTGCCCACTCCATCCTTAATACCCTAGGTCCCAGTTACCATTGTCTTGTCCTCCCCCACTCCTGCCCCAATTTATTCTCTTCACCAAAGTCAGGAAGTCTGAGATAAATTCTAAAATCTTACCTTTAACACGATGGTCCAGGTATTCGAGGATCATTTTAAACGTTTGAATTAATGCAATAGTTAAAGATCCAAATGCCAGTGATCCTGTGTGATATCTGGGCAAACAACAAAGGAGAGTAAAAGTTATTAACCAAGAGGATGCTGGCTAACAATTTTCACAGATGAGTGGAACCAGCAGAAAGACTGATAGGAAAAAGCTTTTTGCATTCTCTTTCAGATGGATAAAGGTCTCTGTAGAGGATTTTAAACCATATACATCTCTGTCTCTCTCTTTTTTAATGGCAAGGAAGACTCAACCAAGACTATGCAGTTGGGGAGAGGCAGTGGGCTCAACTTCATTTATTTATTTATTGTTGAGTTGGAGTCTTACTCTGTCGCCCCAACTGGAGTGCAGTGGCATGCTCCTGGCCACCGCAGCCTCGACCTGCTGTGCTCTGGCAATCCTTCCACCTCAGCCTTCCAAGTAGCCAGAACTACAGGCATGCGCTACCACGCCTGGCTAATTTTTGATTTATTGTAGAGACGAGGTCTCACCAAGTCACCCGGGAGGGTCTCGAACCCGCTGGCTCAGGCAATCCACTCACCTCGGCCTCCCAAAGTGCTGGGATGACAGGCTGAGCCACCGAGCCCAGCCTGGCTCAACTTTAAATAAGGAAAAACCAGCTGGGGATTTACAGCCAAAGAGCGGGGGAGGAGGTGGTCAGTGGATGGACAATTCCTAAAAAGAGACATCAAGGGTAGGGGACTCTTGCTAAAGGGAGGCCAAGTGCTCATACATCAAAGGTGGGCGGGGGGGGATCCTCTTGTCGTTCAACTGACATAAACAATAGCAATGGTTTGTCACCATAAAACAGAACGTTTGAGCTGATCACGGAGACACAGCCCCCGGTTGATCTTTCTTCTTTCACTTGGCTTCCCTTCCTCTCCTTCCCTCCCCAGTGACCTATGGCATTTAGAAGGATACTGGCCTGGGTAGGAACAGTAAAACTGTGGCTGTGAAACCAGCCAGAGCCAATGGGCACCCGAGAATCTTGAATCACAACTTCAACCTCAGATGTATCGAGACACTGAATCCCAAGCACACGAAACCCACTGAGGAGACAGGCGGAGGCGTCCGCACGGAGCTTACCGTATGGCTCGTCCAAATGCAGTAAAAAGTGGATAGGGTGGGATGTCATCGGGCTTCTTCATGGCCCAGTAATAAGTAGCGAAGGCACCGGCAAGGGCACACTGGCCCAGTGCGACGACAAAGTTGATAAGCCAGAGGAACACAAATAGATTGTATACATGGAAGGTGGGGATGTATTGGTGATACAAGCTCTTTCCACCGTAGAAAGCAAAGTTGCACAGAGCCCCGGGGCAAACTTTGGCAATTTCAGTTGAATTGAAAAGCTGAGCTCAGAGAAAAAAACGACACGAGAATAATATTAAACGCCATTCCAAGCAGCCGCCTCCTGCCTGTCCCCTCCATAGCCCGGCTGCTGGATGTCCTGCCTTTTCCCCCCCAGCTTCTGCTGTGTTACGCCTTCATTTCCCGTCGTATCACTTGATGTCGTTCTCTAGTGAGCTCTGGAAAGTATCCCATTTTCCATCAAACGCTCATCGCTCGGCACCCACTGTAATTTCACATTTATTCGTATTGTTGTCCACCACACCTCCTCGGTACTTCTTGGGTATCCGAGGGGCCAGCATGCTAGGAGATCATCACAGCGCTTTCTCTCTGCTCTTCCCACTGTCTTCAATACTCTCCTGCTAACACCTGCCCCACCCTCCCCTCGGATCCACAGTGAACCCCATCAGCGCACAGGATCTCTGCTTCGGGAGGTTCCTGCAACAGCTGCAGGGTGGAATGCACAGAATTCTCTGTCGAAGGAAGTCCGTGGGAGAGCTCCTTCTACTTACCTCTGGGTCACAGGTTTGATTTTCATGGACGCAATTCCCCGCTGGGGTTACGACTTTGTACACAGGTACTCCCGAAGTTGCCAAGAAACTGAATAGACTCCATTAAGGAGCAAACTATTTGAGGTACATTAAAAATATATGGACAAGAAAACAACACAGACAACTCAAAAGTCCATGGAGAGACTAACTTCAGAAAACTTCTGATAGCTTAATAATATTCATCCATCTTTCAGGCCTAGATCAGTGTCACATGGGCCAACTGCAACTGAGTGGTCCTTTAGAAACAGTAGAATATGGAGACTCTTTCCTGGTTCACTGTCAAGAAGAAGCATTGTGAGCATTCAAGAAGAAGAGGACAAAATAAAATCAATCTGCCCGATGGCCGATTTGAGGGGATGTTCAATTAGTAGACTGAAATTTTTTAGGGTTTGGGGAAACAAAAAAAAGTTTTGCTTTGTTTTGACCATTTCTCATCTTCTTGGCAACAGAAAACACTGGACACAAACTCCTGGTTCCTGAAGAGTAACGTGAACCTGACGTTTAAACAGGCCAATTACCAAAGGATACACAGCTGTCACAGCCCAGTAGCAAATGCAGATTGAGAGCAAAATGAAAGTTAAAAGTGGATAAATCAATGTACTGGGGATGTACCCAATGGCTCTGAAAGAAAACAGACAGCAGAAATTCAAAATGATGTTTTAATCAGTGTGTATTTTCTCAATTAAACTTTTATCTGCTAGAACTAGACATAAGCCTCAGACTGAATTAATTCTAAGAAAACTGGTAATAGGTATTGACTCATTTTAAAAAATCATCTGGTGTATTCTTAGTTGGTTTAAAGCTTTTATTTATTAATTTGCTTTTAAAAGTAAGTAGGGATATTTTTTTGATGCTCATGTTTCATTCCTGCCCAAAGTCCCTGAAATTCTCCTCCCTTTGATTATTTCTGTCTGATGCATAAAAATTTGATACGTTATAGCCATGAGATTTCTTTATTTGGTTTAGATTCTTAAACTTTTAAAATTGGAGACGACCTTGGTGATCATATGTTAAATTGTGGTAATTCCTACTGAATTCAGAAATCTCTTCTACAGGGGAGGGCCTCCCCCCAAAACGGAATTATCTTTTTGGAGGGGGGGATGCCTTGTAGTACAGACGTCCCCCGCTAGGTAAGGAAGTGTTCTAGGAACCCATGGGCATCAGTGTACCAGCTAGTGTTTTTGCAAGAGACTGCATTGTGGGAGAGATGTCCTGAGTCATGGCAAAATGGGTGAACGGCTCTTCCGCCATGGCCGCACACCTGCCCACACCGTGCTGAGTATTTAGCGGTTTTTGACCCAAAACAGCATGCCCCACCCTCTCTATTCACCTGATCTCGCCCTGAGATCGGTTTTTGCTTTGTTTTCCCTGGATGGTTTTGTTTTTTTGTTTCCCTGGATGAAAACAGTCCTCAGAGGGAAACATTTTGCCTGTGTAGAAGGAGTGACACCAAAAACAACAGAGGCACTAAAAGGCATCAAATTGGATGAGTTAAAAAACCGTTCCGAGCAGCGGAAAGAGTGTCTCGATAGGTGTACTGCATCCGACGGAGAGTACTTCGAAGGTGACTGAAGTTTACACATGTGAGAATAAACAATCTTTACAAATAAATTCTGTTTTGGGGGGTCCCCCTCATATACTATTTTCACAATGTGCTCACTTTCCTTCAGTGACCCCGCTGAAGGAACTAGGTTTTTCATGACGTAGCTTATTCCATTTCCTTAACAAAGTATTGAAAGTTCTGCTTGTCATTTACATCCATGGCCTTCTGGGGAAGAAGTGAGCATTTTACCAACTTCTTCATGTAACAACCCTTCAGGTAACTCCTTACTTTTTTCCTTCAGGATAATAGTGTCTTTGGTGTCTCCTAACAGGTCATGGTTTGTGAAACATTCACCCTGCCAGCTGTACTGTCCTGCTTCTTTGAAATGATCATTTAGCATATGGCACTGGATTCAACCCACTCCGGCTTGATAGGACCACTGAGAAATGCGATGAAGCTCCCGTCACTCCGGATGCATCCCCTCAGCTTTCCTCCGGATGTATGTTCTTTGCCTCACTCTTTGAGCTATGCTGTTTCCTGCTTTCTCCACACACAGCCATTAAATGAATTAGAGCATGTCTATGTATTGGCATCTTTTGAACAGCAAGTGTACGTTTAAGTGAAAGTGAGAAAGCGCCTTGCAAAGGTTAGCTCTACTCCATTGCATGTGGTTTCCATACTGGCTCCCATGTAAATATTGACGGCTGAGATCAAGGGTAGGACTTGAAATCACCATAATCCTCTACAGTCAATTGCGTGCCATTCGCACTGACAAAATTTTCTCATAGGAAAATTGACAGTGTGTTCTTTTGACGAAATGAAGCCTGTCTGAGGGGGAGATGTTCGAGGTTTTAATAAAGGTAGCGAAAGGGTTTCACCTGGATGTCCTTGGGTTTACTCTGCATTCTCACACTTATCTATTTCTGTTCTTATCATCTCCTGAGCCAACTGCCAACCTATCGCACTTGTACTGGCCCTTTATTGTGTGTGCGCACGCACACGCACACACACACACTCACACACATGCACATGGAGGGGTAGAGCAAGTAGAGCAAGTTACAATGAACTGCACAATGTGACACTATTTAAGAAATAAAGCCAGCAAACCGGTAGTTTTCGTGGCTAATGATAGGGCTTCAGGTATTGTGGGAAGAGGAGAGAGTGGAGCAAACTGCTTGTTAACTATTCAAACCACTGGTTTCAGGTGGCACTACTATAATCATAATAATAATCCGGTAATTTTGCTAAAATAATCCTTAAAGACTTTTCAGAGTCATTGGGTTCTTGGTCATTAACAATGTAGTTTCCATCATTCTCCATCAAGAGCCCGGATTGCTGGCTTTATAATATTGCTTCCTTTGTTGCTTCCAGGCACCATTAAGAAGTTCGGAGCATTAGTCTCGAGTGACCTTTTGGAATAGTTTGAAAACTATAGGGGTTATTCCCTCTCAGCATGATTTAAAAAAAGATGTAGTGTTTATTGGGCAACTTTTTAAAAATAAAAAACAGCGCTGGGTATGAAGTGCTCCTGAATTATAAGCTTTAGATATAAAGTACGTCTTCAGACATAAAGAAGGGATACTCGTGCTGCTAGACTCCATTTTCCTGTCTCTCGGAAAGTTTTGTCACTCACCCAACAGGGCTAATGGCATATAATTGACTTTAGAGAATTACGGTGATTTCGAGTCCTACACCTGATCTCAGTCATCAATATTTACACAGGAGCCAGTATGGAAACTACATACAAGACGGTAGAGCTACACTTTGCAAGGCACTTTCTCACCTTCACTTAAACACACACTTGGTATTCAAGGATGCTGACACACAGACGAGGCAGGTTTTAGTCTCATGGTACCCTAGGTGATTGAGGCCTGGGGACACAAGAGGACCTGCCAGGGGTGACCTTGCTCATAAGAGGCAGAGTCTGAGCTTGAACAAGTCTTCTCGAGAGGAAAAGTTCTTTAGCCTGTCTCCTTAAGGGACACGGTCTGGGGCATCCACGGCAGGGAGGGTTTACTGACGAAGAAGCGTGATCTGGGCTTGGCGCGCAAAAGGGTCTTACTTGCTCCCTTCCTTTAGCAGGATGATGGCGACGCTGATTTGATTCCTGAGGAAGATCAGCATGAGTATGACTGTCACCTCAACGATGCAGAGTATTATCACTGGGAACAGGGAAAAAAAAAAACCGTCTGTAACATGCACATCGATACAAAACACAACGTTTCTCTGCAAAAGGCAAGACGGCTTTACGATGAGCCCCGCCAGTTTGGACACCTTGAAATTCAAACCGCTCTCTCTCCAAATGCCAGTCTTAGGAATTCATCTTCAAAACCTCCAAGAAGTTCTAAAAAATCCAGGTGAAACCCTTTCACTACCTTTATTAAACCCTTGAGCATCTCCCTCTCAGACAGGCTTCATTTCATCATAAAAACCACTTCCGCCGCTTATGGAAATTAGACCACGGGCATGGAAGGAAGGAAGGGCTGCTTCAAGCAGCTCTAAGAGGTCCGACGGTTAAGAAAGATAGAAAATAGGTAGATAGATGGCAGACAGATACCTAGATACATAAATACATAGACGGATAGGTAGATATATACATCCATAGATGGGTCCGTGGTCTGACAATTAAGTTCGCGGACACATCCTAGAAAAAGTGCTGTAGACCTCATTGCTGAATTTCACCACGGTCACCTTCAAAGTCCTCCCCTTGGGAGGCTAGGCACCTATGCCAGCGCCTAGTCCACCTGCCAAAGCAATTTTGGGACTCTTTCTTCTGCAATGACCATCAGAGCTGTGGTCGCATTACCTTTAATGTCCTGAATGTCATCAAATGCCTTCCTTTCAATATTTCCTTTCTCTTCAGGTAAAGAAAAAAGATCAGCCAGGCTCGGTGGCTCAGCCTGTAATCCCACGCCTTTGGGAGGCTGAGGTGAGTGGATTGCCTGAGCCCACGGGTTTGAGACCCGCCTGGGCCGCGAGACCTCATCTCTACAATAAATCAAAAAATCAGCCGGTGGTGGTAGCGCGCGCCTGTAATTCCGGCTACTTGGAAGACTGAGGCGGAAGGATCGCGGAGCCCAGCAGGTCGAGGCTGCGGTGGCCGGGAGTGGCCACTGCACTCCACTCTGGGCGACATAGTGAGACTCCAACTCAAAATAAATAAATAAATAAATAAATAATAAAATAAAAAAATAATTTTCCGATCCTCCTGATTTGGGAAATGCTAAAAAGTGAAAAAGCATGGTTCTTAAAATCAAGAAAATATGGTAGTAACGACAAAATCTGGAAGTGTAAAAGAAACTTAATGGAAATTTAAATGGCCACTCGAGGAGTCCCTGGTATGTCCCTTGCTAGATGGTTATTCCGCTCATGCTTGAAGATGTCTAGTGATGGAGAGCTCATTCTTTCATTCTGTTGTCATACCACTACAATTCTGACATCTCACACATCAGCCAACATCTCCAAGAAAGCACAAATCAGTTAACCCAGAGGTGTGGGAGGATGTTAGTAATGTATCATCTCATTTCTACATCGTCCTTTAGTTCAACTATATACTTATGTTTCCATGCACATTTTATTTTCTTAAAACACAAATTTGAGTCCAAAGTTGACAGTCATATTATGCTAAAATCATTGTTTTTTGGAAAAAAAATTTTTTTAAATCAGAATCATGTTATATTCTGAAGTTGCATTGTTAAAAGTGTTTATATTAAACTTCTACCTTGACAGACACATTTAGCCGTCTTTTGAATGTAAATAGTCATGGCTGCATAATGACGTTTCAGTCCACAGCGGACTGCATTTACCACGGGGGTCCCGTAAGATGACGACGGAGCTGAAGAATGCCTGTCGCTCACTGAGGTCATGGTGCGATGCACAGTTCACGCGTTTGTGGTGATGCTGATGTGCACAGTTGTGCTGCCAGTCACATGAAGGTCTAGCACGTGCCACTATGTACAGCACATAATACTTGATAATGAGAATCCATGACTATGTTACTGGCTTATGTGTTTACTGTGCTTTTTAATTGTTATTTTAGAGTGTACTCCTACTTCTTTGAAAAAATGTTAACCGTACAACAGCCTCAGGAACATTCCAGAAGAAGACACTGTGATCCCAGGAGCCGACAGCCCCACGGTGTTATTGCCCCTGAAGACCTTCCAGGGCGATGAGATGCAGACGTGAAGACAGTGATGGTCCTGACCCTGTGGGGGCCTAAGCTGGTGTGTGTGTGTGTGTGTGTGTGTGTGTGTGTGTGTGTGTGTGTGTGTGTGTGTGTCTTAGTTTTAACAAAGGAGTTTAAAAAGTAAAAAAAAAAATTAAAAATGGAAAAAGTTTTTAGAATAAGGACACGAAGAAAGAATATTTTTGTACAGTTGTATGATGTGTTTGTCTTTTAAGCTAAGTGCTATTACAAAAGAGTCATAAGTTGTTTTCTGAAAAAGAAAAAGTTTATAAGGTAAAAACGTTACAGTAAGCCAAGGTCAATTTGGAAGAAAGAAATTTTTGAAAAGACTTTTAGCATGGCCTAGGTGTCCAGTGTTTCTAAAGTCTACGGTGGTGTCCAGTGATGCCCTAGGCCTTCACCTTCACTCCCCATCACTCACTGACCCGCCAGAGCCACCTCTTTCATGCCATATTTTTAGTGCACCTTTTCTGTGTTCAGACATGCTCAGATACACAAATACCACTGTGTTACAACGGTCTACTGTGTTCAGTACCTTCACATGCCGTACAGGTTTGTAGTCTAGGAGCCACAGGCCAGACCACATAGCTTGGGTAAGTGTACTCCATGACATTCATACAACAGCAAAATCACCTAGCAAAGCATTTCTCAGAAAGCATTCCTGACGTTAAGTCACTACATTCCCCCCTCATGTTTGAATAACAGTAAGTCATCAAAATGTATTTAATGTCCTACAGGGCAGCCAGTGTAACCCTATCCTGGCAGAATAGGAGACTGGCACCTGGGGGTAAGAGATGTACTCAGGTGTTAAAACTAGTTAGTAGGAGAGATGAAGCTAGAACCGGTTCCTAACACAATCTAGGGCTCATAAGATCACAATTTTTGCACTTGTAACACTGCTTACTTTCAGTGTTTCTGGTAATGAGTGTAATTTCACACGGATGCTTTTATCTCTGGTGCCTAGAATTTCATCCAAGCACAGAGCAAGGAATCGATCAATGTCTGAAAAGCGAGTTATGAAAGCTGAAGCTTATTTGAAGAGCAAATGGCGTTGCTAGACTTAAACATATTAAACAGCTTTGAATTTTTCTAAAAGTACATCCCTTTACTTTTCTAATGGCAGATTCTGATCATCTTCATTATTTTTCTGTGGAGGGGTCTTGGAGAGCAGCAGGGGTGACTACAGAACCCAGAACTAAGATCTACCCAAGAGCAAAACTTAGGACTCAAGTTCAGGACCTGAGTGAGATTGGGCACTTTGAGAAATGACAGATAACAGCAGGTAGGCTGCTGAGGAGATATGGAGTCATTCACGTTCAGGAAAGATGGTAAGGATACAATTCCCAAGACAACTGATTTTAGTAGTTAAAAGGAAAAAGCTTTTAGGAAACAATTCTCCTGCAACGTATTTGCAAAGAAATGATAAAAGTGAAGGGTACTAGTATGCATGATAGTTAGACATGGGCAGCCAAGAGGAAGAACTTGGCATTTGATCCAGCAGTATATTTAAAAGAAAAGAGAGAGAGAGAGAGAGAGAGAGAGAGAGAGAAAGCCTGGCATGATGGCTAATATTTGTAATCCCAGCACTTTGGAAGGTTGAGGAGGAATGGTTGCTTGAGGCCAGGAATTCAAGACCAACCTGGGAAACATAGCAAGACCCTGACTCTACAAAAAATGTTTAAAAATTGGCTGGGCATAGTGACACATGCCTGCAGCAATCCCAGCTACTTAGGAGGCTGAGGTGGGAGGATCGCTTCAGCCCAGGCATTCTAGGCTGCAGTGAGCTATGATCATGTCACTGCACTTTAACCTGGGAGACAGAGCAAGATCCCATCTCTCAAGAAATAAAAAATGTAAAAAGAGGAAAACCTAGATTTGATGGGCAAAAGGAATCTCGTGACATCTGTGCTGTGCAGCCGGGTCGCCAAGGTTGGCATCGGTCTAAAGACAGCCTTACCCAGGTGGTCTGAGCCCCTTTGCCAAAAAGCTTCTGACAGGTGATCTTACTCCCATCAGGAGATTTTTGGCAAAGCTTTTGCTTTGGTTCCGGGAAAGCAGCTTCCCAAATGAAATATGTCTGCATTCTGGTCACTGGGAGAGTATCCCAATGGTATAAAAAAGCAAAATGGTGGCACAGCATGAACTCGTCCTTGAGAGCCTGAGGATTCTTGAATGAAGTGGCAAAATCAAGTTTGCCAACGTGCGGGAAAGGCGCCCGGGCCTGGAATCCTGATGCCGTCAAGGCAATGCTTCCTTGAGGCTTTTTCTGGGCTCTCTGCCAGGCTTCCTGGAATATGTCTCTCCTGGATCTCCGACTTCAACAATATAAAGATGATTTTCTAAAAGCAGCATGCAATTGGAGATTATTTTTAAAATCTTGCTCAAAGCACATGGATCTGGGAAGTGCAAGGAATATTAGAACGAACCCATTCTAAGAACATAAGATTAAAGCCATCACCAAAATCATCTTGCTTTAAAGATTTTGTTAATATAACCCTTAACAAACTCAATAATTTGAATAAACCCTGCGACGTCCATTTTCAGTCACTTACAATTTCTATAGTAGTTTGTCCTGTTGTTTCTTACTTTCCTTTTCGAAAACAAGTTTGAAAAATCAAACATTTGGTTTTTGGAAACCTCTTTCTTAGATATCAGGTTAATGTTCTATAAATGTCAACAACCAAACCACTTTAAGTTGAAGACAAATGGTTTGAGATCTTTGTAGTGTTTTCTGAGATTATACAGTAAATTCGTCTTAATGACTTTTCCATTTACCGTAGTTAGAGGATTATAGACACATTACCTTTCATGACATTAGTGATAAATATATTTAGCAGGTTACACGGATCCAAGTATTCCTTTAGACAAAAAGATACTTTCTCATTATGACAATTACAACAAAACCAGTTTTTAAAGTCCACTCACTGAGTGCGAACCATGTTTGTTTCAGCTCAAAGTACATGCTTATATTGGTCTGAATTCCGATGTCATATATACTTAATACAGAACTTGGGCGTTCCTGAAGATCAGTGTATTGCTGGTAACAGTGCCATATTCCTTGAAAAAGAAAGAAAAATGAAATATTATTTTCTAAAATACAAACCATATATGCTTATACACGTCTACAGGAAATGGTCAACATGGTCATATCTACAAAGGCAAGATATAGATATGTATGTACTCTAGATACTTTGTTTAGATCTAATAGTCTAAGTGTGCTACTGTGCTTGATATAAATGCTTTCAGTATATGTCTTGCTAACTGAGGCAACATCTGTCTTCAAATGACCTTTTGATTAGAAACAACCTTCAAGTCCATCAGTAGAAACTGGCTACATATGTCAGGGTATATTTATTCAGTAGAAATATATGTTGAAGTCTCCCTTAAAGCCAAGTTATTATTTGTTGGTTTATTTATCTTTGTGGTTCTATAAATTCTGAAGCTGCTTTAATGGATGCATACAAACTTAGAACTGGCATTTAAAAAAAATGAATTGAATGCTTTCTATCCATAATAATACTTTTTATTTTAAAATCTATTTTGTCTAATAGTATTATGGCTTCTGCAGCATTCTTTTGTTAATGACTGCTAGTATATTTTTATCCATCCCTTCACTTTCAAATGTTCTATTTCCTTTGTGTTGTATAACTTTTATAAATAACAAATAGCTCCTATTTGTATGTGTGTGTTCTAATCTGATTTGGCAATCTCTGTATTCCTGCTGGTGAGTTTAATACATTTATGCTTAATGTATTGATATATTTCTATTTGCCTTTACTTTTTATTTTGGGTTTTCTAGCTCTACTTTGTGCCTATAATTCTTTTCTTCCAATTCTTATCTTTTTAAAATTGATGAATTTTTATTTGTTTGTTTGTTTGTTTATATTACATTATTCTTCTCTACTGGTTTGGAGCTGTCTACTCTATATTTTTATAGTAGATTACCTTGGAAACTTTGCTCTATTTATTTAATAATCAGGTTTAAAGTCAATATCTTAACAAGGAAATACAAGGACCTTAGATCACTCAATAATCACCCTCCTCTGATTATGGTGCAATAATTTAATTATGTACATTTTAATCTATAAAATGGATACTATTGTTGTATATAGGCTGAGTTTGTTTAGTTTTACCTACATGTTCACTAATGTATTTTCTTTACTCACTATCCTTTCTTATACTGCATATATTTTTGTGGAATAATTTTTTTTTCTGATTCTTCTGACTCTCAAAAGCTCTGTTTCCATCAGGAAATACAGCTGATCAAATGTTAAAAGCATGTATGACCATCTTCATTGCCACAACCTTGGTCTGGGTTTCCCTTACTCAGCACAAAAATTATTGCAATAACCTACTCACTGGTCTCACTGCTTCTACCCTGGCCTCATTACGGTCTTTGCAGCACAAGGACTGGAGCAATCATCTTATTACATCTCTCTGTAGCTCAAAACCCTGCAAGGCCTCTGCATTTCACTCAGAGTAAAAGTGTCGGCTGCAAGATTCTGACCCCTCATACACTCTGGGTTCTAATCCCTTATTTTCTCCATACTCAGTACACACATTCACACCAGACTCCCTGCCCGCCATTTCTTCTTACCTGAGGGCTTTTGCTCTGGCTGTCTCCACATCTGCAACTCTCACCTCAGTTCCACTAGCCAACTCCATTGGCTCATTCAAGTGTGTGCTCAGATCTCATCTCACCAAGTCCTCTTCTACTAATACTGCAATCTTCACCCCTCACCCTACCATGGCATCCCTACTTCTTTTTTCCATAGCAACAATCACCTTCTAATACATCATTTACTTAGGCTATAAGCATCAGGAGAACCTTTACTTGTTTACTCTTGTACAGCAAGTCTAAAATAGTGCCTGTACACAGCAGCTATTCAATTGATAGTTATTGAGTGAATAAAAGCATGTTTGATTAGATATAGATTTCTCTTCCTTTACTTGGTCTAGGGAGATCATCCTGTATCTACGGATCCATGTCTTTCATCAGTTCTAGACAATTCTCCACCAATAACTTTCAAATGTGGCTGACACGTATTAGGCCCTTCTCAATCTATCTTCTCTCTCTGTTAACTACACAATCATATTGTTGCCCCTTCTCACATTCTGCAATATTTTGGGTGGTTAATTCAGATTTACATTTCAGTTCATTGATTTGCCATTTTTCTATTTAACTTATTGATTTAATTTCTAATTTAATAAGTTTTTTTTTAATTTTGAAAAGGTTCACCTTCATGTGTGCCTGGATATGTTTGTTGATGTCTGTTTTTGTGATTCTATCTTTAGTTCTTTAAACCTCTTATGCATGGTTACTTTATGTTCTCTATCTATTACTTTCTGTATCAGAATTCTTGGAGACTTCAATCTGATGTTTATAGTTGCCACTGGTTTTCACATGGGACTGCGTTCTTGCATGTCGAATAATCTAAGACTTGACTGAACTGAATCTGTGGAAACTTTCATCTAGATAGGATACACATTGTTTCTTGTGGCATCCAGAGGTTGCTAAACTGGGCTCACTGTAGACATTTTCTAGGATCCCAGATTTACTCTAGGAATTCCAGGTGTGATCCCCTGCTCTGCTGCTGACTCAGGTCTAAGCCTCCTGATTCCAGCACGTATGGGCTACCCAAGTGTTTCACATGTGATCCTGCTTGGTTGCCCGCTTTAACTTTAACTCATGAGTTACTTTTTTCTTTTGGGGAGAGTTCCTTTATTCCCTAAAGTTTATCAAAGCATTACATAATATAAAACAATGTAACACATCACAATGCAATACTCTTATATGCCATTATTTCATAGCAAGATGGCCCTTCGGACAATTTAATTCTCTTATACTGGCTGACGTGTCCAGGCAGTCTTTTCCAGTTTCTTTCTCTCTCCTGTCTTAGATATTGTTAAAGTTAGGATCCCTGAGCCTCACATCTTCCTTCTTTAATAATATTCCTGTACAATAACAACAGCAACAGTAACGGATACTATTTACTGAATGCTTAGTATATACCAGCAGATTCTCAGGACTTTATATACATTATTTTGCTTCATGCTCACAGACTCCTGTTATGTGATTGAGCAGACTCTGAATTAGAGAAACTCCACATGTGCAGAGGATCATACAGTTAATATGTGACAAGCCTGCGATTGGGCCTTTTTCCTACTTTAAATGTGTTCGTAACCCCAGTGTTAGATAGCCTCTCCTGTGTCCCTCTTAACTTGCTCTGGTCAATGAGAAGTGTTCCACTGCTGTAATGAACGCTTGCCCACCAGCAGTCCAGCTTTTTCTCTACTCAACAGGACATATCCACGTGGTTTGTTGCCCTCATAAATGGGCTGCCATCAGTGGGAAGCATCAGCAGGAAAAATTGGTCTCCCGTGAGGTAGAGAGAGTCAGTTGCCAAGACAGTAGCAGAGGTCAGTTACACACCATCTTATTTATTGACACTCCCCAGCCTAATTGGACATCTCCTTGAAGCTTACTCTCCACACCATTCATTTCTGGAGGAGCACTGCCTGGGGAGTCAACAGGAAGCTGAAATTGGTTGTGTTACCTGTAGTTTTCGTATATTGACCACCTTGCTCTCTTTTGCAGATGTCAAAACTGCACCATAGCCAAACTCATATTTTTCTTGCTGCTCAAGACGAGTCAGTGATGTCAAAAGCGGACGTTCCTGCACTTCCCTTCTTGATGAAAATGAAAGAGCCACTGGATCACATGCCCGGTTTCGCCAGTGGCAAAGGGCAGGGGTTATTTTGAGCCCCAAGAGGGGACACAGAAACAAGACATTTAGACAAAAAGCTTTCTCTGGAGTTTCGGAGCAGGGGACGGAAATTCTTGTGTTCCTCCACCAGACTGACCCGCCTGTCATCTATTACCTGACTTCGCTCAGGACAAAGCCCAGGTGAAATTCAAGAGCAGCTGTTCAGCACAAGCAGAGAAGGCCTGCATGATTAACTAGAGACTTCCTGAGGGTCATGAGGGGGGAAATAACAATAACGCAACACATGCTGATCGAAGGCTTGCTGCGTTCCAGGCACTCATCTTAGAGCCTGAATCCTTGTCATCTTTTGAGCTGGAGATGCCATGATCGTGCTGATGTCACAGACAAGCCAACTGGGTCTTGCCATCGTCAACCAAACTCCCCAGGTCCCCAGTAGCCTGCCAAGGAGCTGGGCTAGAACTCAGGCTCCCCTTCCAGAACTGCATTCTGACGCGGACGCGTGTCAAGCTTGTCCTCACTGAGTGACAGAAGCGGGAGGTCGTTCCTTTTTTGATGTCTGTGTTGTCAGTTCTTAGGGCGTTTTGGGGGCGAAACCATTCCTTTTGCATGGAAACCTCTCAAGGATTCGTAAATTTTTAGAGGAGTGAAAGGAAACTGTCATATGTGGCATACCGTTTCCTGGGAGACATTTTAATTCATTTGCTGTTCACATGATACCTTACATGTATTTCTTTCGGGGGTGCTGAGTTAGTGGTTCAACTTAAATCTTGTTTTTGTTTGTTTGAGCTGGAGTCTCACTCTGTCGCCCAGGTTGGAATGCCGTGGCATGCTCACAGCCACCGCAGCCTCGACCTGCTGGGCTCCAGTGATCCTTCCGCCTCAGCCTACCAAGTAGCCGGAACTACAGGTGCACACCACCACGCCTGGCTAATTTTTGATTTATTGTAGAGACGAGGTCTTGCCAAGTTTCCTGGGCTGGTCTCAAACCCTCGGGCTCAGGCTAGCCGCTCACCTGGGCCTCCCAAAGAGCTGGGATGACAGGCTGAGCCACCGAGCCTCGCCATGCTTTGTTTTGTTTTGTTTTTTAAACTTGTATAAATAAACGTGTGGGGTCCAGGTGAAATTGTGTTACGTGAATATATGGCTTAGAGGTGAAGTCAGAGCTCTGAGCGCATTCATCACCCAGATGACATACATTGTATCCATGACATGCTTTCTCGTCGCCCAACCCCCACCATCCTGAGGGGCTGCTGTCATCCCACACCCTAGGGGCGTGTCTACACTGGGTCTCACACCAAGTTCTGCAACGCTCCATCCAGTTGTAATTCACAATATTGGCCTCTAGAGGGCGATGCTTCATTACGGAGTAGCAATTATCAAAAGGTGTGACCGGTTCGCGATTAAAAGTGCCACCTTGTCCAGATTAAAAGTACTACCTTGTCCATGTAACAAACCAGCACTTGTACCCCCTGAATCTAAAAGAAAATAAACCGTATTTTTAAAAGTACAGTCTAAGTTGCAAGAGAAAGCTAGGTCACACTTCTGTATGCAGTCTGCAGACCTGTACTTTAGAAAAGGGCAGAAAAGTCAGAGAAATACAAGACTTGGTCTGAAATGTTTTTCATTAATCGGCACGGTTTCTTCTCCCCTCCTTCTCAGTATCCAAGGGGTCATGAGCCCAGCGGCTGGCAGGGAAAAGAGCAGAACGTTCTGACAGCATTTCTTTTCAAGGTACAGGAGAGAAAATGTATAGACGGTCTACGTAAAAATTAAGCGATTTTTCTAAATTTAAAGCTTGGGGGGATCATAAGTAAATAAATTTACTGCAAACAAAATGCCTTCTGGTAACTGATAACGACAATGGAAAAGAGACAGGTCATTCTAGTATCTGGCGGTTTTGAGAGGCGTGATACCTACCGTAGCCTATAATTCCGAGCACCCCAGACATGAAGACCCAGAAGAGGCATCCTGCTATGAGCCTCAGGAGTATCAGAAACATCCAGCTGAGGAGCATGGCGGTGGTCAGGGCGCTGCAGGAAAAGCCACAGCAGACACAGGGGTCAAGAGTGCTGAACGTAGCATGATGACAACATCAAGGCAACACTTTTTTTCCTTTTTTTTTTCTTTTGAGTTGCAGTCTCACTCTGTCACCCCGACTGGAGTGCAGTGGCCGCTCCCGGCCACGGCAGCCTCGACCCGCTGGGCTCCGGCGATCCTTCCGCCTCAGCCTTCCAAGTAGCTGGAACTACAGGCGCGCGCTACCACACCCGGCTAATTTTTTGATTTATTGTAGAGATGAGGTCTCGCCAAGCTGCCCAGGTGGGTCTCGAACCCATGGGCTCAGGCAATTCACTCACCTCAGCCTCCCAAGGCGCGGGATTACAGGCTGAGCCACTGAGCCCGGCACTTTTTTTCTATTCAAAATGAATATTATTTTATTTTATTGGCTACAGGAACAAGTAGAATGCTAATATATATATACATATATATATATGCATACATATACACACACACACACACACACACACACACACACACACACACATACATATGTAGACAACGGTTTCCCTTGAGACTTCCACACGAAGGACAGGCCCGTGAAGGACTTTGTCCATGAGTCATCTCGGTGTGCATAGGCAAACCAAGTCCACCATCAGTCACTGTTCAAGGTAGCATGAGTGCCTCCCACCTGCAATTTCAATCTACCTGCCCCAGTTGCCATGTCTTATTCCCCTTCATACCTACCTACTAGGAGGTAAATTGTAAAGCATATCCACACTGAATTTGTTCTCTTCTATCTACCTGGTGACCAGTGGAAACCTTCAGCACTATGACTGTCAGAACTTGAGGGAAGAAGGACAAGAAAGGTAACTGGCCACGCTCTGAACCCACGATTCTGTAGTCATTATCCCTGTGGATTAATTATGTCTAGCAGATTGTGATGCCGGACATCACCAGACACCTATTCCAGGTCGCCCGTGATCTGGGTGCTTTCACTTGGAGTCGTAGTGAGGCTTCTGTGTCTCCTGGGCCATGAGACTTTATCAAGCGGTTAATAGCATGACTATCTTCCGTCTGTTTTAATTTCTTCCTGGAATCTGAGCTACTAGAGAAGCGTCTCACTTCCCCACCCCTGCCCCATCGATATATCCAGGTTAAGGTCATATTGGATGTGATTTCCTCAAGGAGAACTCATTAAGATGGGAAACCTGGCTGACTCTTCTATTAAGAACGGAAGCCTCCGGTGCTATCTGCTAAGTTTGCAAACAGCAACAGACAGAGCCTGGAACATTTATTGAGCTTATTGTCTCGAGTGCCCTCTTTTTAAAAAATTTCACTGGATAGATGACAGCACACTGTCGAAGTGTCACCGTCTTGCAAAGCCTATGCTTTTAACTCCAGGAACCGCTCCTAAGATCATAGCTAAAGTGCTTAAATATTCAATATGGTTGAAGGGTTACACGATGGCATAGTCCGAGGAGTGGGATTCAGAAAGATCAGAGGGGAAGCACAAGAAAGAAAGCTGTGCATCCTGTGTGTTTGACATTTTGCATTTTTTCATAAAAATTCTGACTGGGTAGACCAAGTCCCAGCACACCAGTGCTTTGGCTTTGCGTTTATAAAACAGACGAGAGCAAAAGACTTGAAAACGAAGGGAGGTGTGACTGTTTTGGCGTGTGAGTGGCGTCGGGCAGAGAGGGCCTCAGAGTGTAGCTGGGGAGTATATGTGCCCAGGTAAGAGCAGAAAAGCTAAGTGAAGAAGAAACGTGGAAATTACCTAGTGACATCTGGGTCTGACAGTGGGGGAACCTACTTAAATGCTGTCAAGTGTAGACTGCAAGGGTCCTTGCATCAAGAATTTATCTCTGCTGGAGATAAATCCCAACACACTGGAAATACTCAATTTGACTGTTTAAGACACAGTAGCAAAACAGGTAAAATCTCATAAGATAATCTAATTGTACAGCTCTAAAAACTACTCACACACAATACAATATTGGCTTTATTAAAGCACCACATAGTTGAATACCTCTGTCTTGCGCCTCTGTTGTTTTCATAACTGCTCCTTGAGCCCCATTGACTGTGTGTTCACTAAGCTCAAAGGACCATACTGGACTTAGGAGTCTAAAGACGAGCTAGACATAGTTACCGTTATAAAGAGTTCTCAGTTAATCAGAAGGAAGCGGCCGAGTAAATACAACACAAAATGGTAGATGCTATACAGACGATGAGTATATATGTGTCTTTAAAGGCATGTATACAGACACACACACGATGGGCATGAAGAACACAGAAGCAAGTAATTGCCTCTGGGAAAGATAAGAAGGGTTCACAAATGACACTCAAGCTGCCTTTAAAGGATGGGGTAGGGTTGCCCAGGACGCAGAGAAGGATACGCCAGAAAAGGAAGCAGAATGTGGAAAACACGGAATGTGACAGCCTAGGGAGGGAAACGTTATTGGATGTGTCTAGAATATAAGGTCGACCGAGAGACGGGTGGGAGCGAATCTGAAAGACTGCATGAGCCAAGGCTGTAAAGGGCCCAGGGAGCACCGGAAGAAGTTTGAACTTATTCTTGAGTCACTAGAGGACCAGAGAAGCCTTTGCATCCGAGGAGACACAAGAAATAGACAGTCACGACAGTCTTAGATGTGTCAAAATACTCACCCACTCCAGCGGAGTGACTATATTTTCCTAACATTCGAGGAAGGAAAATCTCATGTCTGAAAATGTTACATCTCCTCCTCCTTCATATACATACATACGTATGTATGTATTTGTATGTCTCTGTGTATGACATATATGGTTATGTACAATGACTTGTGGTGATGGTAGTAAAAATGTGGAGGAGATGTTTTTAAAAAGGAGAATGATCCTTTGGAAGTCAAGGGAGGAACAAATTAGAAAAAAGAACCAGAGAAATAAACTGCATCTCCTTAACATGTGACGAGAGGGACACTTATGATACAGGCACAGAAGAACTGCAGATACTGCCATGTTACTTAAAGGACATGTTTCTAAGAGTACTTCAGTTAGCAGCTTAATGAACAAAAGTAAAATTTACATTCTTTTTTTTGAATCGGAGTCTCACTCCGTCACCCAGCCTGGAGTACAGCGGCATGCTCATGGCCACTGCAGCATTGACCTACTGGTCTCAGGCGATCCTTCCTCTTCAGCCTTCCAAGCAGCTGGAACTACGGACGCAGCCACCGCGCCTGGCTAGGTTTTTTTGTGCATGATTTATTGTAGAGACGAGGTTCACCAAGTTGCCCAGGCTGGTCTCAAACCCATGGGCTCAGGCAATTCCCTCACCTCGGCCTCCCAAAGTGCTGGCATGACAGGCTTGAGCACTGTGCCTGGCCAAAATTTACATGGTTATACATTTCTGCCAACACGAAGCATATCTCCAAATTATCTTTGCCTTGTCCTCACCACATCTGAGAAAGGAAATGTCAGGATCTGAGACCTGAGTCCACATTGTCCTCATGAGTGAGAACAGGGCTTCTTCAGAAAGAGTTCTACAAAGATAAAGTCAGCCCAGGGCTGCGGAAGAAACGGCGTGTTTTTACTCACATGAGAATCCAATACCAAGTCGTTGCATAGTCTTCAAACACTTTCAGTCCAAGAGTCCTTGCATCAAGAATTTTGTTGATACCACTGAAACCAAAGAAGGAAAAAGAAATCAATTACTTCTTGACCACCACAGGGTAGAAATGTCCTCGTTATGATAAAAGAGATTTTGCAAGATGCTGTTAAAACATATTTTTAGAAACCATCTATCAGTAGTGGCTCTTTTCCTGGCCACAATAATACACCAGGTGCCACATCAGCAAGCCTGCACAGGGAACCTTGGCTGCACCCAGAGAGAACACGGTTTCAAGAACTGTGGACGGTCCCTCTGCACGGGAATGCAGCGTGCCCTCTGTGTGGGAGAAGCCTCCCTGTAAGAAACGAGTGTCAGCGCTGAGTTCAGCTTTCAACTTGCAGAATCCACAGCGAAGAATGAACATCGGTGCCCTCCCTAGTCATCTGGCAGCACGGTCCAGCAAGATGTGAGGCAGCACACACTGGAGCGCAGAGTCTGTCGTGTCCGACTGGGCGAGTTACCCGGGAACACCCTCACCCAGCACTGCACTGCTGTCCCCCTTCTGTGCCCACAGAAACTGCTCCCTCTTCCCCCAAGGAACCACTATCCCGACTCTTGTGGCAATAATTCCCCAAGTTGCATTTTTAGCTTCACCCCTTTTTTAAGGCTAAAAGGAGTTTTGTTAGGATCCTTCTGTTACATTATACTGAAACAGCCCAAAAGGAGTTTTGTTAGGATCCTTCTGTTACATTATACTGAAACAGCCCACGTATTTTACTGATTGGAGGAGACATTTTCTCTAATCTCTCAATTAACAATGATGGGTCAAGTGCATGTTGTAGAAGACATTTTAATATTCTGAATTTAACAAATTGACTCACCTAAGTGGGAAAAAAGTCTAAGAAAATGAATAGTTCAAAGTTTTTAAAAAAAGAAATGGTAGGAGGAAATTTTTAAAAAGGCAACGAATATTTACTTTAAAAATCAGAAATTTCTGAAAAGCCAGAAAAGTAACGTCTCCTATAATCTCATTTTTACCATTTATAGATGCATCTCAAGGCAATTTAATGTAGCTCTGCTTGTTTTTGAATTTTATATCCATGAAATCACATTAGTCTTATCATTTGGAGAGTTCTTGCACACAGCTTTATATTTCTGAAATTCATCCGTGTTGCTATTATATTCAAATATGCAGGAGCGCCACTATACTACTTGCACTGCTAAAGGCTTCCAAGAACGAGAAATCCATTTTAGAATCTCTTTCTTTTTTATTTTTAATCAACAACTGGGCTATGCTGTGATTTTGAGATGCGCTGTGTGTGATTCTGTCTGCGTCTGCACATCGATGTGCGTGTGCGCCCAGGGCAATCTATTTCCTGGTAACCTGGGCACCACAAGTGTACATGTGCCACGAGGGACACAGTAAATTGACTGCATTGCAGTTAGTATACAGACATTTGATTTGACCACTGCGTTTCCTTTTGTCACATTTCTGTGCCTGCTGATAATGAAGATTTAACCATTTTGAAAAGCATCAGGCCGGGCTTGGTGGCTCAGCCTGTCATCCCAGCACTTTGGGAGGCTGAGGCGAGAGGACTGCTTCAGCCCGCGGGTTCGAGACCAGCGTGGGCAACTTGGCAAGACCTCGACTCTACAGTGAATCAAAAAAATTTAGCCGGGCACGGTAGCACATGCCTATAGTTCCAGCTGCTTGGAAGACTGAAGCGGAAGGATAGTCAGAGTCCAGCAGGTCGACACTGGGGTGGCCGTGCATGTGCCACTGCACTCCAGCCTGGGCAACGGAGTGAGACCCCGACTCAAAAAAAGCAAAAAAAAAAAAAATCATTATTCCAACTGATTTGGTTTCTCCGTTGCACACTTTTCTTAATGAATATATACCATTTCTCCGATCCACCACAATGACGTGAATATTTCACAACAGTGTGTCACTCTTTCCCTGTAATCTTTAACCTCATAGGCACGTTAGTCTTGGGTGCAATCCGAGGCTGCACCAAAACTGGAAACGGGAAAGTAAACACACGTACTTTGCAGCATCCCTGAGTTCCACAACACTTCTTGTCTTCCCATTTCCGTCTTGAAATAGCACCTTGCTTCCTATTGTTAAAGTGCCATTGTTGGTGGAGAAGTCAGGGAAACATCTCTGGAGAACTGAAAAAAAATAAATTAAAATTATAGTAATCACTTTGCTACTTCTTTCATCATGCCCTCCGTGTCTTAAGCCTTCTGTTATTCATCATCCAGGTTTTGCAGGGTAAGCAAATGTCTCAATATCGAGAGCTCACTGCTCAAAACTGGATGATCTGAAGATTTTCTGCTGGTTCTAAGACTGAAATTGAAAGTCAGTATGATCACCACCTGAAGCTGTGTTCTAAACTTGATTATTTTATACATGATACGAAGGGGGACACCCCAAAAACAGGACTATCTTTTGGAGGACGGGCCCCTTGTGGTACAGGCTTTTCCTGCTAGGTAAGTGCTCTAGGAACCCATGGGCATCAGTTTACCAGTTAGCATTGTTGTGAGATGCTTCATGGAAGTAACTAACGTCTGGAGTGACAAACAGGTGACTGGTTCTGTCTCCGTGGCAACGCACCTGCCCACACGATATGCCGAGTGTTCAGCAGTTTTTGACCAAAAATGGTGTGACCCCCGTGCCCTGCTTTCCCTGTTCACCCAATCTTGCCCCAAATAATTTTTTTTTTTTTGGTTTCCCCAGAGGAAAAAAGTCCTCAAAGGGAAACATTTTGCCAACGTGGAAGAGTTGAAATGAAAAACAGCAGAAGGGCTAAAAGACATCAACACTGACAAGTTCAAAAACTGTTTTGAGCAGTAGAAAGAGCGTCTCAATGGGTGTATGGTATCACATAGAGAGTACTTGCAAAGTGACTGATATTTAAATATGTTTGCATAAATACACAATGTATATATCTAAATTCCAGGGCATTGGGGTCCCCCTCACATATTCAGCAAGTCATCATAAATAAGATGCACAACACGGGTTTTAAAAGAGTAACCCTGATACATATCACTCATGGTAAACATATTTTAATAGAAAGGCCACCTCAACTTGTATGACTGGATGAGTTTAGTTTTGTTATGAAAAAGAGATATTGGCCGGGCTTGGTGGCTCAGCCTGTAATCCCAGCACTTTGGAAGGCTGAGGTGAGTGGATTGCCTGAGCCTGTGGGTTCGAGACCAGCACGGACAACTCGGCGAGACCTCGTCTCTACAATAAATCAAAAATTAGCTGGGCATGGTAGTGCACGCCTGTAGTTCCGGCTACTTGGAAGGGCTGAGGCAGAAGGATTGCCGGAGCCCAGCAGGTCGACTCTGGGGTGGCTGTGAGCGTGCCACTGCCCTCCAGCCTGGGCAATGGAGTGAGACGCTAGCTCAAAAAAAAAAAAAAGAAAGAAAAAATATTAAGTACTCCTTGTGTGAAGCTCTACCAATTGAAGATTAGTGAATAATACCTTGGGAAATAAGAACCAGTTCAAACCTTAGGCTACACCAAGACAACTGGATTTTTGTTTGTGAATTTTTAACATTGTGTCTCCCAGTTTTTTCATTTAAACAGTTTTTTGGGGGGGGATGAGGCTGGAAGTGGTCATTCCAAAGCTATCAAAAGAGGCCTACACTTTGTAGAATTTCTGAGAAGAGTCAAGCCACTGTTCGGTCTCTATGTTCCTATTTTCATTAGAATCTTTGTCTCTTTGCAAACCTATTTCTAAAAATATTTCAAAACCCCAGTCTGAAATGAAGAAGTAAGGAAGATCAGAAATAAGCCATTTTCAAATTTTTGTCTTCTAAGAAGCCCCACCGATTCACAGGGGCTCACATAAAACTATTCAAGCAGTTGATGTAGGGAAAGGAGAAACATGTCTTTATAAAGCCTTTCCCGATTTCCTGGCTTGAGTGAACTCTTGACCACCTGGTCCAGCTTCTGTGGCAGTCACGACACAGCCGGGTTTCTCGAGCTCTTCCGTTCCTCTCCCTCCTGTGGCAGATTCCCCTGGTGGCCTCTGCCAGCCGTTTCAACTCCCTCTCAGTCCAGTAAGGTTTCTGCCCCCATCACTCCACGGAATTGTCCTCCCTGTGATCCCAACGACCTCCCAACTGTCAACATCGCCAGATATTTGTCACTCTCCATCCTGCTTAAACTCAGCACCCAGCACAGTGCTTGGCACATCGTAGAAATCCTAAGATGTGCTGTCCCATGAGTGAGCTTTTCTGAGACTTCCCTGCCTTGCTGAAACTCTCATTCCTCGGCTGGGCTGGCTCACACAGCCAGATTCTATCCTGCTCTTTCTTCTTTCTGTGTCCTTTTTCTCCTTCTGCTCCTTAAATATGAGTGTTCCCATCTAGAGGGCCCCCTGATCTTACTCCACATGTATTTTTGGGTAATCTCACACAATCTGTTAGCTTCCATTGCTAAATATGTTTATTACATAAAGAGTAGAGAAAAAAAACAAAGAAGATACAAAACTATACACACCCTTCCACTCACAGTGAACTACAGAAATATTTTGGTGAATTTCCTTCCAGTCTTTCTTCTACAAAAGAAATTTCCTTTGGGGGGGAGGGGGTGGAGTCAAAATCATACAATGCTTTCCACTTGTTTCTCTCTATCAATATTTCTTATTTACTTTTATAAATTCTTTAACGAGTAAATTTTATTAGGGGAATTCTATCCCACTGAGTACTATGTTTAATCTCCTGTTAGGAGGGGTGCAGTTGATGGCAGTGTCTACCTTAGTGTCTCCCTCACTAGACGGTGAGGGACTATTCTTTATTAATTTCTGCTTCCAATGTACATTTTTTTCCTTGTGTGATTCAACCCAACTGTGCTTGTAAGGGCAGGGATTAAGTCTTATGCTTTTATACCTATTCTCTCTTTGGTGGCCTTGGTGACCAATGATTTATTTTCACTCTTCTGCGTAAAAATGATAAAAATTAAACATTTTTTTAATTGTTAAAAATTATAACAGTAATTTTGGCCACAGACACTTTTTTTGGCCAAGAGCTCGCTGGTAAATGCCGGTGCTTGTGGGATCAATGTCTTTGCTTTGGGGTCTTTTATGACCCAGAGCAGAGTGATGGGAACATTGAAGACATGTGTTTGGTGACAGCTACTTCAATGGTACTTGACTCTCTCCTCAAACCGACTATTGTCTTTCAGAAAAAGGGAGAAATCGCCCCAAGTTTTGCTACTCTCAAAACAATCACTTAACATTTTGATGTATTTCTTTCCAATCTTTTCTTAGAATTTTTTGGGTTTATTTTAATTGATACATGCTTATTACTATAGGATTATAAGAGTTTGTATTTTCTGCAATATTATAACATATACGTGTGTGTTATTCTAACACATTTAATAACTCTAAAATATGAATTATTAGAATTATTAAATATAATATTAGAATAGAGGTGTTTATTAACGTGTTTCTCTTTTCTTTCTTTTCTTGGTTACTTTTAAGCAAACAATGTGATGACCATTTTTTGTAAAGATCTTTCTCTGTAGTGAGGATTACATTCATAAGATAGGAAAAAGTGGTTATTTTCTTCTAAACAGCGTACTGCTTTAAATGAAGTTTACAATTTTAAAGAAATAATATATTAAATCCTTCAGGAGATATATAAGTATTTCAAAGTAAAAAGACAACTATATGCACTCCCCCCGTCAATCTGTGAACAAACTTTTTGGCTAAATTCAGGAATGGGTGGGTAGGAATGTGTCTGTGGGTATGCTTACATGTTTGTAAAGCACCAAAGAATCGTATGCCTAAGCTGCTAAAAAATCAATTTTCAATCAATCGTATGTGTATATGTAGCCAAACTCCCCCAATCAGAGTGCTCTGGTCAAAACACCCCCGGCTTGAGTTAGGAGATGGGCGTGAGCCTTTACTTTCCTCCTCATCAACTCTCGGACCCTGGGCCATGAGTAAGACCATTCTCGGCCTCCGTTTCACAACTGTGAAGTCAGGGAACTTAAGTCTCTTCTTGACAGACTGTATGTTTCTAAAGCGAAATAACTGCCACTTACAAGGTCTACTTGGAAAAATCGCTGCTGGGCAGTCATCGTCCAGTAAAAGTTGCGGGAGAGACTAGAACAAAAGGAAGAGCGTGTCAGCATTTCAAAGGCTAGGCGATGGCTACTTTTGCTGTCAAGAACAAAATGCTGTCCTCCAAGAACTTAGCTCCATAATAATCCCATTGCCGCAAATTACTTTCCATAGGAATGACAATTATGTCCTAGCTGGGATTCAACCAAATCAACAATAATAAAACCAGACTGTGACACCAAGGCACCCTTTTGAAGGTGCGTATCATTGTTTTAGACACATGCAGAGTCTCAAATCCTTCCATTTTTGTTTTGTTGTTGTTGTTGTTCTGGAAAGGCAGCATCTTCTCTCATTTGAAAACCATTAACATGACTTGACATAATGATGATTTAGAATTCTCTTAGAAATATTAAACCTAGGCCGGGGTTTGGGGTTTTGAAAATGAACTGTTCTCAAGCTGGACTTGGAAGTAAAATGTCACTGGTTACTAAGTTGCCATGGGCTTCATCACCACATTAATGAAATGGTGACTGCAAATGACATTAACTCCTAGATCTAGAGCAAAAAAATCCCTCCAGGTAGAGAATTTATTGGTGTCAGGGAATAGTTGAATCTAACTTACCAGACTTAAGAGTCTTTCGCAACACTGCAAGCCCACAAAATGACATGCTATACCTGGCGTGTGTTTTTATGAATGTACATGTGCGTTTCTGTTTTAATGGAATGTTGCCTTTAGTAATCATTTCCTAGAAGATTTGGGAGTTTGTCCGGCAGCAAATGCTCATGTTACAATTGAGATGTGAGCAAACGTTAAATTACTCTCTAGTTTTAGGCTTAAACACACACATACCTTCGCAGGCTGAGCAGTGGTCTTACAAAACTGACGGTAGTCTTCCCAGTAGCTTTTGTCTTTTGTGTACAAAAGTTGCATTTCCATATAGGTTAGAAACTTTTCTGGGCACTTGGAGACACAGATCTGTGAAGGAACATAGTGATGGGAACTGAATTCAGTTGAACAAACCAGGAAATATCTTTAAGGTTAGACTTCTAAATTATTCACTACAATAAAAAGCAACACACTGTTTTCCATTTTAAAAAGCCTAAACTAGTTTTCTAGTCTAGTAAAAATACGAAGCTTCATGCACTAGTTACCAGTCTCTATTCTCTAGCTTTGTGACATAAACATTGTGTTAAAATAACAAGAACTTTGGCCAGGAGCATTGGCTTATGTCTACAACCCCAGCACTTGGGAAGCCGAGGTGAACAGATTACCTGGGCCCAGGGATTCAAGACCAGCCTGGGCAACTTGGTGAGACCTCATCTCTACAGTACATCAAAAAATTAGGCCAGGCTCAGTGGCTCACCCTGTAATCCCAGCACTTTGGGAGGCCGAGGTGAGTGGATTGCCTAAGCCTGCAGGTTTGACACCTGCCCGGGCAACTTGGCGAGACCTCATCTCTACAATAAAATACAAAATAGCAGGGCATGGTAGCACGCCTGTAGTTCTGGCTACTTGGAAGGCTGAGGTGGAAGGATCGCCGGAGCCTAGCAGGTCGACGCTGGGGTGGCCATGAGCATGTGTGCCCCTGTACTCTAGCCTGGGCAAAGGAGTGAGACTCCAACTCAAAAAAAAAAAAATTAACTGGGCATGGTGGCACGTGCCTATAGTTCCACCCACCTGGAAGGCTAAGGCAGAAGGATTGCCTGAGCCCAGCAGGTCGAGGCTGCCGTGGCCGTGAGGTTGCCACCACACTCCAGCCTGGGAGACAGAGTGAGACTCTGACTCAAAAAACAAACCAAAAACAAAAAAACCAAGATCTTGCACAGTGATAGACTTATTTTTAACTTTTGAGTCTGAGATTATTGCAGACACACGCAGTTGTGAGAAATAGCAGAGAGGGCACATTTCTTTTGCTCTGTATCCCTCAACAGTAATAACTTGTGTAACTATACACAATACCACTACCAGGAAACTTATATTCTTACTGCTATCATCTGGATATCTGTCACTCCAAGCCTCATGTTGAAATGTGATCCCCGGTGTTGAAGGTGGAACTCAATGGGAGGGGACCAGGTTCATGGGATGGACCGCTCCTGAATAGCTTGGTGCTGTCCTCATGGTAATGAGGGTGTTCTCAGTCTGTTAGCTTCCTCAGAACTGATCGTTGATAAGAGCTGAGTACCCCTTGCCACCTTGTGTCCTTTCTCGCCACGTGATCTTACACACACGGGGCTACTCTGGGTTTCCCCATGAACGGAAACAGCCTGAAGCCTCAACAGAAGCAGATGCAGACGCCATGCTTTCTGCACAGCCTACAAAACCACGAGCCAGGCAAATCTCATTTCTTTGTAAACTACCCAGCCATAAACTACTCTTTATGGTGACCGCACATGGACCAGACAGTTATAATCCACAAACCTTATTCAGATTTCTCCAGTTTAACATTCACTCGTGTGTGTGCTTGTGCACATGAGTGATTCTGTGCAATTTTGTTACATGTATCAATTTGTGTGGCCACTGCCATGGGGCAATGATGGACTTTTAATAAAATACGATTTTTAGACTCAGAAGATAAGGTTATAATTTGTTTTTTGGGTTTTTTTTTTGAGTTGGAGTCTCACTCTGTCGCCCAGACTGGAGTGCAGCAGCTGCTCCTGGCCACCGCAGCCTCGACCTGCTGGGATCCAGCGATCCTTCCGCCTCAGCCTTCTGAGTAGCCGGAATTACCGGCGCGCGCTACCATGCCCGGCTGATTTTTTTGATTTATTGTAGAGATGAGGTCTCACTGCCCAGGCGGGTCTCGAACTCGCGGGCTCAGGCAATCCACTCACCTCAGTCTCCCAAATGTGAGGGATTACAGGCTGAGCCACCGAGCCCGGCTGATAAGGGTATAATTTAAGATTAACTTTGTCTGTATAGTTTACGCATATTCAGAGTTAGAATCTTGCTTCCCTTCCTGCATATGAATAAAATGGTGATTAAAAATATTCTGAATATTGAACACTTATGTCACTTATAATTACCAGTGCTGATGAATTCTCAATGACAATTCTCAAAATATAATTGGGGTGTTATCACCATAAGTAATGAACAAAATTAGGACTATTAGCCGTTATCAATCATTATTACAATCATTTACCAACACCATCTAGACGTGGGCAGAGAGGTCATCTAAGCAGTTTTTTTTTTTTTTTGAGTCGGATTCTCACTCTGTCACCCAGACTGGAGTGCAGCAGCTGCTCCCGGCCACCGCAGTCTCGACCTGCTGGGCTCCGGTGATCCTTCCGCCTCGGCCTTCCAAGTAGCCGGAATTACAGGCATGTGCTACCACGCCTGCCTGATTTTTTGATTTATTGTAGAGATGAGGTCTCGCTGCCCAGGCGGGTCTCAAACCCGCGGGCTCAGGCAATCCACTCACCTCAGCCTCCCAAAGGCGCGGGATTACAGGCTGAGCCACAAGCCCGGCTCTAAGCAATTATTTTACATCAGTGAACTTTAGGGGCCTATCGGTGCCAAACCAGATCGCTGTGCTAGTTCATGGAGCCATCATATAGTGACTGAGATCCAATTAGTAACTCCACAGAGAGAGGGCAGGATCAGAGAAGATGCACATTATTGGTTTTGTTTTTGTTTATAATTTAAAAAGAAAGGTCAGATGAAGGCATGTGAGCTGCGCTCAATCCTTGCAAGTCTCTCCATCGCCGTCAGTTCCTCCTTCTGAAATCTTCCTCTGCCCTCACATGCTCCCTTCTCCCGTCTGTACTTGGGAAATCGTTCTCACTGGCCAAGCTCAAGCCCCACTGGCAGTTAGGGAAAAACACTGCTGCTCAGCTGAGATTTCTTTTCCATCTTTTGGGTCATGTTTCGGCTGCACACAAGAGCACTTGGCGTTGACCCCACAGCCAAGTTCACTGGAAAATGACTAAACGGATGCCTCAAATCTCACAGCTAATATTGTTTCACAGCAGCAGCAGTCCAGTTTCTTCTAGAAGTTTTCACAGGGTGAACAATCTGTCTCTGTATTCACACCTGCAGATGGATTTTCTCTTTCTCAGTCTCTCATCCACACACATGCACAGACACACATGCACGCACACACACTCACACTTCTTTAGAGGAAATATTGGTGGAGGTCTCATAGTTATCTTTCTAAAAAAATTGAAGAAATATTTAGGGACATTCACAGCATGCAGCATACCTACATTTTTGGGAAGAAGGTTAAGGGTATTATCAATATAAATGTCAAAGTTTACTCTGATTGGAGCTAAGCTGAATAATCCATTAACCAATGAGGAGATACTTTACAGACATTTAAACTTTAACGCTGTATGAATATGACATTGAAACACAACTGAACGACTTCTCCTATCAGATACATTTAAGCAGATCATAAAAGTGTGTGCTGAAAGCACTAAGGTTTTCACAGATTTTAATAATGGTGGGTACTACTGAGTAGAGACCATGAAGATTCTGCATTGATAAACACACAAATACACACACACACACACACACACACACACACACACACACACAATGTACACCACCCATGTAAAAGTTTGCAACACATAAAAGAAAACAATTAAAAGGGTAAAAAGTGATTTCTTAAAGAGAAACACATCAAATTTCATTCTAGACACAAATGAGCTATTAAAAAACAATATAGCAATAGCTCTGTACTTTCTCCCTCTATCAGACCAATTTGTTCACTTCCAATAGGGTGCTGATTAGTAGCAATCAACATGTAATTAGCTAAAATGAAGGTCACATTGAGGTTAGGTATTCTAATTGATCACAGTCTGTCCTTTAAGTGCTCGTGACACAAGTCTAGACCATGCTGACAGTTCACAAAAATGCAATGCACAAAAATATGACTCAGCCCAGTACCTACCCCACTGCCTGCTGACAAACTGCAGGTCTGCGATATTGGCAGCTAAAATATATTCTGACTCAGTTCTGTGTATCTCTGCACCACAAAGAGGCACTTTGCATGTAGTTCTGTGTTACTATTTTTATTTCTTTAATTCAGACACATTTAACACTCAGTTACAAATTAGAATTTGGTGACTTGGAGAATGAGTTACAGTGAAGGCTGAAATACTACATGTGTTGTGAAGAAAAATGATCTAGAAAGCCATTTATAAAATAACAAAAAAGCATAATGCTCCAGTTGTCTTGCTGTTTCAACATAGGAATGATGAGTTTGTATAGCATAGTGGATAAATTCTTGAACTGGGAGTAGGAAGATATGAATTCTCTCATGCTTTCATTCATTTAATAAATATTTGTTTATCACCTACTCTGATCCTGTTCCAGGTACTGAGGACAGAATCCGTAGTGAACAGAACTAAGAAAAATCCTCACCCTCGAGCAATTCATCTTCTGCTAGGGGGAGACAGGTAACAAATAATAAGCAAAATATTTGCTCTAAGATGGTAATAAATGGAAGTAAATAAGATGGAAAACAAAAAATAAGGCAAGAAAGGGGGCTAGAAAGAGAGAAGAGTGGATGGAGAATTCTAAGTTTAAATAGGTAGTCACAGGGTCGCTTCTACTACAAGTAACTCGAGAAACTACGAGGGCATTGAAGCAAAGAAGAAACATAATTGAACTTATATTTACCTGAATCCCATTGGCTGCTGGGTGGCAAAGAGCCCACAAAGGGCACAAGGGCAAGGGCGAGGCAGAAAGACCCATCAAGAGGTCACCGAGCGAATCTGCAAAAGACTTATCAAGCCTCCTTGAGCTAGGGAAGAGGTGGTGAGAAATAGTTTGTTCCAGAGTATATTGTGAAGGCGGGTCTAAGGAAATAGCTGACAGCTTTCAAACATGGGTGTGTGAAAGAGAAAACAAGGTTAATTCTAGGGATTTTGGAGCTGGCGCTAATGGAAACAGGGAAGACTTGGGGTGGGAACAGTTTTAGGGACAAAGTCAGAGATTAGGAATTCCGTTTGGGACGTAAAGTTGAGATGCAGATGAAATGCAGAGATGTCTGGATGTAAAATTCTGGGGCTCTGAGACCAGATTTAATTGGAGATATAAATCTATGAGGCTGCAAATAGATGGTGTTTAAACTCATGAGACTGGGGGATGTCACCATGGGAGTAATTACAGTTTCAGAAGAGGATGAGATTGGCGGGAGAAAGAACTCCAGATGTTGGAGCGATGAAGAGAAACCAGCAAGAGCGACCGATAGGGAGTAGCCAGAGAGTTGGGAGGAAATACAGAAGAATGTTGCTTTCTGGAAGCCACGTGAAAAAAAGTATTTTAAGGAAGAGGGATTGGTGAAATGCCATTGTTAGGTCAAGTAAAGATGGACTGAGATTAATAAAGTGGAGGTCGATGATATCATTTGGGGAAAATTGAGGTAAGGACAAAAGACTGGATGAGATCAAGAGGAAAGGCTTTAGACACACAAGTGTAGACCATCCTTTTGAGGAGATTGGCCAAAAAGAGCCACAGAGATACGGAGCTGGAAGGGGATGTGGGATCAAGGAAGGAATTTTTTGAGAGGAAAGACAGAACAGCGCGTTTGTATATTGAGGGTATAATCTGGCAGAGAAAGAAAAATGACAATAAAAGAAAAAAACCCGGGAAACTTCCAGAGTGATGCACTTAAGTATGTGAGACAGAATGAGACCGAACACACAAATGGAGGGGCTGGTCTCCAACGTACAAGCGGAGGGAAGGCAGAAGGAATACATGGGCACCGACGCCGATGGATGGGCCAGAGGATGGCAGAGCAAGAGCTTTGAAGAGTTGTCTTCTGACGAATGCCTGCACCTTCTCGGTGAAGCAGAAAGCCAAGGCGGAGGCCGGCATGGAGGTGGGGAAGCAGGTCTTGGAGGTTCCAGGTGAAAGGAAAAGGTGTGAAATTGTTTTCGAGGAGAGTAGGCTAGCGAACGGACAGAGGGTCCGGAGTGGGGTTGAGGGACAGTGCTGAGGGCCCACTGGACCTTAGGTCCTGACGTCAAATGACCGGCGTATGATTTTCTGCGAGGACATAGCTGCCTGGTTTCAGGCATGGAGCTGCATTTAGCCGAGGACGAGGTTTTGCCAGGGAAGTACAAACGAATTGGGAGGCAGTGAGGAATTGAAGGTGCATATGAAGGGTTGTTCCAGTGAAGGACTGTGGATTAATTCAGGTAATGAGGGAGATGAAAACATGAGAGCCCCGGGGAGCACTGCCGAGGGGTTAGCATCAGAGGTTTCTAGGTCCCAGTGAGGTAGAATTTCTGGAGTCGCCATGTTAGAGGATTTGAGATGTGCAGAGTGGGATGCTTGCAACTGAGATAACAAAGGATAGTTTTGTAAAAACTCTTTTTAATTTTTATTTTTTAAATTTATTGTATTTTAAAGATGGGAGGTATAATTCAGGATTAGGTATACACGTGATCATCGTACAGGTGAAGTCTGGGCCTCCCTCTGGTCCCCACTTTGCCTGGTTTGAGATCAGGTACCCTTATTGATGTTGTGTCTCCACCCCCACCCAGGCAATATCCCACTACTGCCAATCCCTTTCTTATAGTGTTATGGTCAATGTTCAGGGTCCACGTATGAGTGAGAACATGTAGTACTCAGTTCTTTGTTTCTGTGATAAATTATTGAGTATTATGGACTAAGCCCATCCAAGTTGCTGTGAAGTCCATAACTGTGTCCTTCTTTATGACTGCATAATATTCCATGGTATACATGTACCACATTTTAAAAATCCAGTCCAGTTTCAATGGGCAGCATGGTTGATTCCATGTTTTTGCTATTGTGAATGGTACTGCAATAAACAGGCGTGTGCAGGTATCTTTTTTGTAGAATGATCTGAGTTCCTCTGGATATATCTCCAGAAGGGGGACTGCTGAGTCATATGGAACATCAATGTCCAGTTCTTTTAGGAATCGCCACACTGTTTCCCATAGAGGTTGAACTAGTCTGCATTCACACCAGCAGTGTAGAGGTGTTCTCTTTTCTCTGCATCCTCACCAGCATCTGTTGTTATTTGTTTTACTGATGATGGCCATTCTTACTGGAGTTAGGTGGTATCTCAATGTGATTTTGATTTGCATTTCTCTGATGACTGGTGAGATTGAGCATTTTTTCATGTGTCTGTTGGCTGCTCACATGTCTTCATTTGAGAGGTGTCTATTCATGTCTTCTGCACCTTTAAAAAATTTTTTTAACTTTTCTAAAGTTTGTATTCTTTTGAGTTGGAATCTCACTCTGTCACCCAGACTGGAGTGCAGTGGCATACTCATTACCACCGCATCCTTGACCTGTGGGCTCAGGAGATCCTTCCACCTCAGCCTTCCAAATAGCTGGAACTATAGGCATGCGCCACAACACCCAGCTAATTTTTTGATTTATTGTATAGATGGGGTCTCGCCAAGTTGCTCAGGCTGGTCTCCAACCCCTGGGCTCAGGCAATCTTCTCTCCGCCACCTCCCAAAGTGCTGGGCTTACAAGCTTGAGCTACCATGCCCGGCCTGACCACTTTTTAATGGGGCTATTTTTTCTTTTCCTTTCAGCGCTTTTGAGTTCGTTATGGACCCTGGATGTTAGGCCTCTGTCAGATACACAATTGGAAAATATTTTTTCCCATTCTGTAGGCTGTCTCCCTGCTCTCTTAATGGTTTCTTTTGCTTTGCACAAGCTTTTCAGTTTGATGAGGTCCCACTTGTCTATCTTATCTTTTATGGCATGGACATCTGAGGTTTTTATCGGGAACTGGTTGCCTATTCCAATTTCCATAAGGGTGTCTCATGCATTTTCTAAGATTTCCTAAAGTTTGGCATTTTACATTTAGGGCTTTGACCCATTTGGAGTTGATTTTTGTGTGTGATGACAGGTAGGGATCCTGTTTCAATCTTCTGCATGTGGTCAGCCAGTTTTCCCAGCACCATTTACTGAATAGGTTCTCCTCTCCCCAGTGGTTATTGTTGGAGGTTTTGTCAAAGATGAGTTGACTGAAAATTTGAGGTTTTGCTTCTGAAATCTCCATCCTGCTCCATTGGTCCATATGTTTGTTCTTGTGCCACTCCCAGGTTGTTTTGATTATTGTAGCCTTACAATAAAGTTTAAAGTCTGGAAGTATGATACCTCCTGCTTTTTTTTCTTTTCTTAAGGATGGTTTTGGCTATTCGTGGTCATTGATGCTTCCATATGAATTTCTGCATTATTGTTTCCAGGTCTGAGAAGAATGATGTTGGTAATTTAATGGGTATTGCGTTGAATCTGTAGATTGTCTTGGGTAGGATGGACATCTTAACAAGGTTGATTCTTCCAGTCGAAGAGAATGGAATATTTTTCCATTTGTTTGTGTCTTCTTTGACGTCTTTGAGCAGTGATTGGTAGTTATCATTGTAAAGATCTTTCATGTCTCTGGTTAGCAAGACACCAAGGTATTTTTTTGTGGGTATTGTGAATGGGATTGTGCTTTTTAACAAAGGATGGTTTAATTTTGGGTACTGACAAAGTCAAGGATTTGACCTTGCGGGAGTGGGTAGAGGTGGTCAGAGGAATAAGATACCAACATCCCAAGTGGACTTTAGTCTCAGCAGATATAAGACTTCAGAAGTAATCCGGGTGAAATGAGGCCCAACGGGAGGCCCAAAACTTTGCCTGCACCTAAACCACTGACTTGTACCCCATAACTTTCAAATAAAAACTTTAAAAAGATTTCAGAAGTCTTTGAGGGAGGTGACCAAAGAAAGGAAGCAGGTTTACGAAATAGTCCTAGGAAAGATCTTTGGGTGTGGTGACTGGCATCAAGAAGAAGCAAATAAGTCAGAAACCTACCAAGTTTTTGAGATAGTTGTAATGCCAAGCAGACAAACACCCACAAACCATAAGCTAGACTAAAAGAAACGTTCACTGTTAAAATAATCTTTGCAGTACAAACTTGCCCAACAGGAAGGGGACTTCCAAGTAAGCCTTCCAAGCAAGTGTCCTCAAGAGGGCACACTTTCCAGCACGCACTGGCCCGGAGACTGATGACCACAAAACAACCTCCCAGGTGGCCGACAAAGGACTACAGATACAATGGATCAGGGAGCTCCTCTCAGGGAACAGTCCAGGTGGAATGAAGGACTGCTCTCCATTCCATGCACCAGAGACTACTGCGTGTGTAACACGCCTCTTTTTCTAAACAGGAGTCTGTTCCTATCCCTGTCACTCATGTTACATTTAGTGTCAAGACCTGATCTAAGAACTATGCAGCACCCGTAGATCCCAGATTTTGAGCTGAAGACAGTGCCACATGGGATTCTGGGTTCTTCTTTGGGAAGAAGGGTGTTTTGGAGGCCAAAGAAGTAGGCTACGGGGGGCACAACGAACTCTCTGTTGAGGCTTGTGTCTCTTGTTCCAGTTCTTTCACAGCACCAAAAAGGCTGCTCCGGTCCTGACACTGCCTGGCTCCTTCCTCCTGGCATCCAAGTGTGACTGTGTAAAATGGCTTTGTGCCTATGGGGTATGAGCAGAATTGTGAAGTGGGGCACACTTCTGATCCAAGACTTTTAAGAGCAGGGCGCTTGATGCACCCTCAGTCTCCTTCTGTCAGCCGGATGCAGATGACAAAGAGGACTCGAGGAATGCCCAAGTCACCGGGTGGAAGGAACCTGGAAGGGAGTAACCCACCAACCACAGACACCTGCCTTGTACTGTTACATGGTCAACAGATACACATGACTGCCTGAAGTCACTGAAAGACTGGGGCTCTTTAGTTACAGTGGCTAGCTTGATTCTTCCCAACTCAATGCTGACCTTGAGAAGAATGTTTCCGTTTCTCTGGGTTGCAGTTATTTATTTATAAAAGCAGTAGTTGCACAAGCTCATCGCCAGGTTCCCAAGTGACTCTAAAATAATTAATCTCTGCTTTGTTTTTAATTAATTTATTATTTTTTGTATTTTACCAAAACCTGAAGACCACTTGTTCTCACTCACAAGCAGGCTCTGCTTAGTTTTGATTGTATATGTGAACAAGCGTGAGTTCATAATTGTGTCTTCCCATCTTTATAAGTTCATAATTAACCACACACATGGACCTCAAATGGAATTTCTGAATTCTTTCATCCAAGAATGTTCAGAAGGGCTAACACCCCCAGCGAGGCATTTCTTGCCTTACCTGTGTGGTAGGGCACTGTAGGGTTAACATCACGGAGGGGCTGGTACAGCGTAACAGGTTAAAGTAAAACAAAATGGTCTTGTTCCTGTTAAGAAAGAACACAATGTAAAATAATCTTTGTAGTGGCTGTGGAAATATTCTATGTCATTTCAGACCTCGAATACTTTTGATGTATGATCTTTAAAAACTGGCTCAGTTTTCTCTGGCACCTGTGATAAATATTCCTCAAATCCCTTTTAAGATGCCTAACATTTAAATCATCTTTTTGCAATAGTAAAAAGCTGAAATAATCAAATTGTCCATCAACAGGGGATTAGTTAAACATAGATTTGTATATCCATTAAGTGGAGGATTATATTGCCATTGAAAATAATGTTAAAGATGTGTTTAATGGGTGAGGAAATTCAAAATACATTAAGTTTAGAAAGCAGATTACTAAAAAGTATTAAATTATGATTTGATTTTAATTTTATAAAGTAGGTTTGCAGAAACAAATGATTATATCCGAATGTTGAGATGATATTTGTTTACTTAATTTTTGTGCCTTTATGGATTTTCTAAAATAAATACTTTGGTAAAATAAATACTTTTCTAAAATATTACTTTGGTAATCAGAAAGAAGACAAGCAAATTGAGTGATATTTTCTCTCTGTTGAAAATTATAGTCAGTGACAGAGTCATGGGACAGATTGATATTCATTACCACTAGTTTTGAGTGGAATATTACTCAGACATTCAGCACGACATGGTTCTCTTTTGAATATCAATTTCCTTATCAGTAAAATGATGATAATATCATGCCCTACTTCACAGAGGTTCTGGGAGGACCTAAGATAATGTGTACCAGACTCTAGACAAATGATTGCCCAACTTTAGCATGCATAAGTAAAACCTGAAGCGTTTGTCGAAAATGCAGATTCCTGATTATTTATCAACTCTCAAAATCCAAATATCTGTATGTGGGACCTAGGAATTAGCATCTTCCCCCTAAGTTCCCCAGTGGGTTCAAATAGAGATGGTTTATAAAGCACATCTTAAGAAAGACATCTCTAAAAATTCAAGAAGAATGTTTCCCAGCACACCTTGTCAAGTCTCCAATTAATGTGACTACCTACCTAGCATAAAATGTAAAATGAGCCATTGAATAGTAATTTTCCTACTGAGTCAGAATCAGTACGTAGGATCCAGATCTGAGGATAAAGAAAGTCTTACACAAGAAACTGGGGCTAGATCATTTTGAAACCAGTCTAACTAGATACAATTTCTTCTTGAATAAACATAGTAATTGACTCTCCTGGTCTTAAAGCTTGAAACTTGCCTTTATCTTATATGAGTTTCTTTCTCAGGAAACCGACTTTCAGGCCCATAGTATCGAGGAACTTACCAGATCACAGTATCCAGACAGTGAGATGCCAGACCCCACCTGTTTACCAGCTCTTCTTCCTTAGCCCTCCCTAGTTCCTGTTTTCCACATCCCTGCCCCACCATATAAACCCCTGATATCAGCGGAAAGGGGAGATGAATTTGAGACGGAATCTCCCATTCTTCTTAGCTGATATCATCTATATAAAGACTCCTTTCCTAGCAATACTTGTCTCAGTGATTGACTTTCAGTGCAGCAAGCAACAGGACTTCCCATAAACCCCCACAGTTTTGGTAACAGATGTACAGCATTCAGTAACACTTTCATCACTTCTATCCCTTTCCTGTCCTGTTTACGTCAGCCAATGAAGTAGGGAGGGAGGCGGTTTAGAGACAGTGGAGTTGGCAGGATTCAATGGTCACAGTTAAGAGCATTTCCCCTTCCCTCTTCATTAAGGAAAGGCTGAATTGTTTCTTCCCAAGTTTAAAGTATCAAAGGCTCTAAGAGAATCTCTCATAGACACCAAAGGTATAGTAAGAAGGGCAGCCCAACATCTCATTTTTCAATTCAACACCTCACCTCTTGGGTAGCAGACCTGCTCGTCAGCTTTCTGTGCCCATTTAGGCAGGGAGAAATGAGACCCAAAGAGACCACAAGAGAGCTGGAAAAAAAATCAGTGGGGCAGAAACGGGGGTGGCAAAGCAGCCTGTCATGGTGGAATGTGAAGTCAATCAATGGGCTTCAGTCCTTCTGGGGGTACCTCACCCGACACTAAGAGTGTGTGGAGGTGACTCACCAGGGATGGAGCTGAAGGAATTTGAAGGAGGGAATACCAAAGCTGATCCCTCACACCAAAAAACCACTCAGTGAGGACTCCCCCAGAAAGCTGCCACCTGTGCCCACAGGGAGCCAGCCTCAGGATGCTTACCCCAGCAAGGGTGTTGATGGCCGGCCAGTTATGTCTTAGCCACAGTGACCACAACAGCAAAGCAAATCCACACGAACAACCCAATCCTCCTCTCTTTCATAAGAATAGGCGATGGCCAGGGAAGTAACAGACATCATCCCCGTTCTCGTCCTTCCATCCCTCACCACAGAAAGGAAGAGAAAAGGACGGAAACTTTGAAATACTTCCAACGCCAAGTTCCCTTGCAATGTCAAGATTGGAGATTGAAAGAAACGAAACTTAATTTTTTTTAACTGAACTATGCTGAACTTTTTAACCTCAGAAAGTGTCTGAAAACTAGGTAATCTGCCCGAAATATCACAGTGAGAAGCAAGATTTGAAAAAACCTTGTTAAAGGTGATGATAGGGGGAAAATAAGCCTATTCTATGTTTGTAGCCCATTGAGTACAAATGGCTCAAGAAGCTAGTTATAAATTTATGCACAGAGTGCACAAGGCTGCCTTGAAATCCGCAAGTGTCAGCTTGGCCCTCTCACCACCCAAGCAACTACCTCATTCACACAGTCTTATAGTGTATGTGACTCAAATTTGTAAGAAGCAAATGAAAACATTATTGCACGTCATGGACACTTGGGGTCCCCTAGCAGTAGTTAAAACTGTGAATGGTAAATCAGTAAGTGTCAAGAGTCCACCAGAGGTAAAATTGATTTATAAACTGCAAGCTGCTATATAAACTCAAGTGATTCACCAGATTATGTTATCTCAAGGGTAGGTTTTCTAACTTATTCATCTTATTCAACAATCCCTACCTTGCCAGGACTTGATTTCATACTTGGCCCAATCTAGCCACTTAGCAAATGTTGTGGAATGAATGAGAGAGTCCAAAATAAGTATTTCAAAGTTTTTACATACAGATTTATACTTGTGTGTTTGCAGATTTCCAGTGTGAATCAACACCTCCGTATTTCTCCTGTACTCCTACCCTTAGAATTCCAGCAAACAGGAAAAGCAGGGCGGAAATAGACACTACATAAAACCACCAAACTACAATGATAAGGAGAAAAAAAGAGAATTAAGGGATATAGAAAACAGCCAGAAATCAGCCAGAAACCAATCGATAAAATGACAGGAATATGCTCTCACATATCAATAACAACCTGGAATGGATTAAAATTTTCACTTAAAAGCTATAGACATGCTGAGTGGATTAAAAAACATGACCCGTGTATATCCTGCCTACAAAAACTTTATCCCAGTCAGGCTCGGTGGCTCAGCCTTTCATCCCAGCATTTTGGGAGGCCAAGATGAGTGGATTGCCTGAGCCCACAGGTTCAAGACCAGCCTGGGCAACTTGACAAGACCTGGTCTCTACAGTAAATCAAAAGAACTAGCCAGGTGGAGGGTGCACACCTGTAGTTCTGGCTACTTGAAAGACCGAGGCAGAAGGCTCGCCAGAGCCCAGCAGACTGACACTGAGGTGGCTGTGAGCATGCCACTGCCCTCCAGCCTGGGCAACGGAGTGAGACTCTGACTCAAAAAAAAAAAATTATCCCACCTGTAAACACCTGTAGACTGAAAGTAAAGAGATGGTGAAAGAGATTTCATGAACATGAAAACTAAAAATGAGTACGAGTACCATATTTATATCAGACAAACAGACTTTAAGTCTAAAACTCTAAAAAAGATAAATAAAACTATTATATAAGGACCAGGAAATCAATTCGCCAAGAAGATAGAACAAATCTAAACATAGATGTACCAACACTAGAGCACACAGACAGACAGAGCAAATATTATTCGAGCTAAAGGGATAGACTCCAATACAACAGTACTCACCACTCTCAGAATTAAACAGAAGATCCAGACAGACCATTAACAAAGATATATTGGATACACATTTTACTCTAGGCCAGATATGGTGGTTTATGCTTGTAATCCCAGTGCTTTGGGAGGCTGACAGGGGAGGATCACTTGAGCCCGGAAGTTCAAGACTGGTCTGGGTAATATAATGAGACCTTGTCTCCATAAAAAAATTACAAAAATTAGCTGGGTATAATGGCATGTGCCTGTAATCTTAGCTACTCAGGAGGCTGAGGTAGCAGGATCACTTGAGCCCAGGTGTTTCAGGCTGCAGTGACCAATGGGCATATCACTGCACTCCAGCACGGGTGACAGAACAAGACCCCATCTCAGAAAAATAATGGTTATTTAAAAACAAACAGCACTTTCGACCAAATGGACCTGACAGACATTTACAGAGTTTTTAATTCAACAGCTACGAACACATATTCATCTCATCAGCACAGGAAACATTCTGCAAGGCAGACATTTTAGGACACAAAACAAACCTTAACAGATTTTTAAAAATTGAAATCCTATAAAACATCTTCTCAGACTCCAATAAAATAAAACTAGAAATAAACAACAAGAAGAATTAAAAAGCTGTACGAATATGTGGAAATTAAATAACACACTCCTGAATGATCACTGGGTCAAGGAAAAAACTAAAAGGAAATACAAGAAATTATTGAAACAAACGAAAATCATTGCACAATATACCAAAACCTACGGGATATAGCAACAGCGGTGCTAAGAAGAAAGTTTATGTCAACAAATGCCTACATCAAAAAGTAGAAAGATTACAAATAAACAACCTCCTAATGCCACACAAGAACAGGAAGAACAAGCAAATTCAAAATCAGTAGAAGAAAGAAATAAAAATCAGAGCAAAACTAAAAAAAGAGAGAAATAGAAAAGATTAACAAAACAGAAAGTTGTTTTTTGAAAAAATAAACTCGATAAACCACTAACAATATTAACCAAGAAAAAAAAGGGAAAAGACTCAAATAAATAAAGTCAGAAAAAAATGGAGTCATTACACTGATATCACAGTAATACTTAAGATCATCACAGACCATTAGAAACAACTATAACAAACTGGGATACCTAGGAAAATAAATACATCCCTGAATACATACAACCTATCAAGATTGAATCAAGAAAAAACAGAAAACCGAAACAGGCCAATAACAAGTAATGAAATTGAATCAGTAATTAAAAGTCACCCACAAAAAAAAGTTCAGGATCAGAGCATTTCATTGCTGAATTCTTACAAAGAAGAACCGAAACCAATTTCTCAAACTATCCAAAAAAATTGAAGAGGGAGGAGTTATTTCTAACTCAATCTATGAGGCCAGCATTTACCTTGATACCAAAGCCAGATAAGGGTGCAACAAAAAAAGAAAACTACGGTTCTATTTTCCAGATAAATATAGACACAAAAATCCTCAACAAAATACTAGCAAACTGAATCCAAGGGCACTTCAAAAAAATAATACACCATGATCAAGTAAGACTTATTCCAGGGATGCAAGCATGGTCCACAAGTCAATAAATGTGATACATCAAATCAATGGAATGAAACACAAAAGCCATATGATTATCTTAATAGATGCTTTTAATGAAAAGCATTTGATAAAATTCAACATTCCTTTATAATTAAAAAAAAAAACAAACCTCCCAACAAACCAGGCATAGAAGGAACTTACTTAACACAATAAAGGCCATATATGACAGATTCACAGCTAGTATAATAAATGAGGGAAAGCTGAAAACCTTTCTTCCGAGAACTGGAACAAGACAAGGGCGCCCACTTTCACCACGCCTATTCAACACAGTAGTAGAAGTCTCAGCCAGAGAAATCAGGCAAAAGAAAGAAATATAAAGCATCCAAATTAGGAAAGAAGAAGTCAAATGATCTCTCTTTGCAGATGACATAAAAGAAATCTCAAAAAATGTAAAGACTCCACCAAAAAACTCTTAGAACTGATATATAATTCCATAAAGTTGCAGGATACAAAATCAACATACAAAAATCAGTAGCATTTCTACACAACAATAATGGACCAGCTAAGAAATAAATTTTATAAGGCAACCCATTTACAGTATCTACAAAAAATAAAATACCTGGGAATAAATTAATTAAGGAGGTGAAAGAACTCTAGAAGGGAAACCACAAAACTGATGGAAAAAATTGAAGAGGACACAAACAAGTAGGAAGCATCCCGAGCTCATGGATAAGAAGAATTAACATTGTTAAAGTGACTATACCACCCCAAGTAATCCATGGATTCAATGCAGTCTCTTTAAAAATATCTGTATCATTTTCCTCAAAATCAAAAAAATCTGAAAATTCATACGGAACAACAACAACAAAAAGCACACAAATGGTCAAAGCAATCCTGGGAAAAAAGATCAAGGCTGGAGGCAACATACTACCTGACTTCAAAATATATATAATAAAGCTATGGTAACCAAAAAGGTACGGAATTGATATAAAACCAGCCACATGGACCAATGGAACAAAATAGAGGAGCCAGAAATAAATCTATATATTTATAGTCAACCAATTTCTGGCAAAGGTGCCAAGAACATATATTGGGGAATAGATATCCTCTTCAACAAATGGTGCTGGGAAAACTGGAGATTCATATACAGAAGAATGAAACTAGACGCCTGTCGATCAGCAGATACAAAAATCAACTCAGGGCAACCCTCTTTTGGGTCCCCTCCCGATGTGGGAGCTTTTCTTAATAAACTCCTGCTTTCTAAAAACAGCCAACTCAAGATGGACCAAAGACTTACATGTAATACCTGAAACTACAAAACTACTAGAAGAAAACATAGGGAAACACTTCAGGACATTAGTCTGAGCAAAGATTTTATGGCTAAGACCTAAAAGGCACTTAAAGCAAAAATAAAAATATCCAATGGGAATATATTAAACTAAAAAGGCAAAGGAAATAATCTACAAAGTGAAGATACAACCCGTTGAATGGCAGAAAATATTTAAAAACTATTCATCTGATCAAGGGCTAATATCCAGAACATATAAGAACAGATGATGCTGTGATACAGAGAAAAGGGAACACTTCTACACAGTTGGTGCGAATGTAAATTAATACAGTCACTATGTATGAAAACTAGTATGGATATATCTCAAATAAATGAAAAACAAAACTATGATATGAACCAGCATTCTAACTACTGGGTAGTTAATCAAAGGAAAAGAAATCAGCATATCAAAAAGGTACCTGTACCCCCATGTTTATTGCGGGACTACTCATGGTAGACTAGATATGGAATCAACCTACGTGTCCATCAATGGATGAATGGATAAAAGGTATATACACAGTGGAATACTATTCTGCCATAAAAAGAATGAAATCTTGTCATTTTCAGCAACATGGAGGTCATTATGTTAAGTGAAATGCAAAGGGCACAGACGGGCACATATCACATGTTCTCACTCATTTGTCAGAGGTAAAGAAGTTGATCTCACGGAGGTGGGGAATAGAATTGATACCAGACTTCGGAAAGGGTGTGGAGGTGGCAGTAAGAGAGATTGGCGATGGATACAAATATATAGTTAGATAGAAGGAATAAATGCTAGTGACTGACGGCACAGTGAGGTGACTCTAGCTAGCAACAATGTATAACACACTTCAGAACAGCTGGGAGAGAGGACTTGAAATGTGCTCAACACATAGAAATGATAAGTACTTGGGTGATCGGGTGATTGATCCCCCAAATACCCTAACTTGATCATTATGCATTTTATCCATATAACAAAATATCACACGTACCTCTTGAATATATACCAATATTATATATCCATTTTTAAAAACTCAGACGGAAGAGCTTTGCTCTTTTAATCTTTCTTGTTTCCTAATCTGAACCTCCTGAGATGGGGGGATATTTCGGTCTTGGTAACGGTGCTGCATCAGACAACACTCAAGGCTTTCTTAGCACAATCTTTATAAGCTGAAGTTTTTGTAGTAGCCAGAAGGTGGCATCAAAAATCAATCAAGTTCTTGCTTTTTTGTGGCAATCTCAAAGAAAAGGTCTGCATCCAAGTGTCATGAACAACTTTCCTAGGACTCCAGAGGCAAAGAAAGTTGCAACAACAAAGCCTCCGTTGTCCTTTGAAGTCTCTGTTTCATGTTTGGACACTTTTGAAAACCCCCACTGTTTCTCCCAGAGTCCTTTTGGTTAGCCATAGATAAAGCACAAAAGGCCAAACTTCTCACCTCAAATTGTCACACCACCTCTAAACACAGAATTTAAACTCACTTAGGAGAAGAGTCTTTCAGAGTTGGGAATGAGAGGATTGTTTTAAGTACATCCTAACGCTAACGAATACAACTGTTACAATCGACCAAGTAAGCGCCTCTGGTTGGGAGCGGCCTAAGTTGCTCACACCTCCTAACACAGATGCATTTCATTTGAAATGCACACACACACTTTTGTTTGTGGGGTTAAAACATGTAATCATAACTTTTTACCCTGCATTTAAGACTTTTAGGTCTGGGTTTAGCATGTAACTGGAAAACCAGTTTCACTGCAACTCGATCAGCGTGCAGCCCACAAAGCACACAATTTGGAGTTAAAACATGCTACCTTTGACATTTAGTAGACAGTTGAACCAGAAAATGCACTTTAACCTTTCTGAATTTCAGTTTTCTAATTTTCCAGTGATGGTAACAATAGCAAGACCTCCTTAGCAAAGCTGTTTGGAGAATCTGATAAGACCTTGACGCTGACCTCCACCTTGGGAGCAAGCCACTCTTATCTGTCACTCTTTTATTCTCATTCATTAACAATGAATTTACTAAGTCAGGCAATATTTTAGGCGCTGAGGATATAACAGTGAAAAAGAGAATGTCACTGATCTCAATGAACTTTGGGCCCTATAGGGGGAGATAAAATTAATAAATTAATAATCAGGATAATTCAGGTAATGATGAGTTCCCAAGACTGTAAGTCAGGGTCTTGGGCCAGAGACTAACCAGGGAAAGAAATGGTGAGAGCCAGTGTGCGGGCGGCTTCCAATGAGACTAACAGCATTATCTTCTGCTTTAAGATAGTATGCCGCACTGAACATGCTAGACTGAAATTCATGGCTTTCTTGACTCTATCCCTGAAGACCGAGAGATTCGTGAAGAAGAAACGGATATCGTTATCTACTGGAATATACCTAGCATATTATACAGTGACTGGCCCACTGGACATCAGCAAATGACGTAGCATGGGATATGGCAGTGCTTTACAAGTAGAGGACACTGCAAACGCCTCCAAAATTACTGTTCTGTCATTTAATTTTTGCATCACTACCAAAAAAGTAAGGCTGAGTAGGTTGTGTTCCACATCCAAGGGCTAGTGCTGCAAGGACATGGAATCAAAGTCTGACTCCCAGGTATATGTTCTTTTGACAAAATATTTGTTTTGTCTGTTTCTTTAATAAAGGGCTTTAATAATTAAGATCATCTACAGCCTCAGCTTATGGATTTTTCTTTTATGTTCTTTATTTTGGGAAAATTTGGGGGAAATATAAAAGTATGAGCAGTTCATATAATAAAGCTATTAAACCATTTTGTCAGGTATATATGTTGAAAATATTTGTTTTGTCCAGACGATCAATTACTTTAAACTTTGTTTCCAGTGAGTTAAGATGGGTTTATTTTATGTGGCAAAATTCTTCATAATTTGTTCTGTTTTTTGGTTTGGGTGTTATATTAGAAAAGATTTTTTAACCCCATAATTTTATAAATATACCCTTGTACTTTGCTCTGTTAGTTTACGGTTTAATAGTTTATATACAAAACCTTCAATGTTTTAGTATTCATTTTATAACGAGATATAAGATAAATATTCTTTTTAATTTTAATGAATGGCACACCAATTAATTCAACACCATTTTTAAGTAATTAATCTTTCTGCTTGACTTGAAGTTGCATCTTTATCACATTCAAAATGTACATTTATAATTGGATTTATTTCTTTCTTCTGGCTTGATAATAGTTTCACACTGTTTTAATAATATTACTGTTCTACCACCTAACCCCAGGAAGAATGGCCATCACTGATAAAACAAACAACAACAGATGCTGGTGAGGATGTGGAGAAGAGGGAATGCTTCTACACTGCTGGTGGGAATGCAAACTAGTGCAACCTCTTTGGAAAACAGTGTGGCGATTTCTAAAAGAACTAACATTGACCTGCCATATGACCCAGCAGTCCCCCTTCTGGGAATATACCCGGTGGAACTCACATCATTCTACAGAAAAGACCCCTGCACACTCATGTTTATTGCAGCACTATGCACAATAGCAAAAACATGGAACCAACCGTGCTGTCCATCAAAACTGGTCTGGATAAAAAAAAAATATGGTACATATACACAATGGAATCTTATGTAGCCATAAAGAAGGGCAAACATATGGACTTTGCAGCAACTTGGATGGATTTATAGTCTATCATACTCAGTGATCTATCACAGAAACAAAGAACTGTATTCCACGTGTTCTCACTCATAAGCGGACCCTGAACATTTACCATAATATTATAAGAAAGGGATTGGCAAGAGCAGGATACTACCAGGGGCAGGAGGGATCAGTCAGGATACCTAATCTCAAACCAGTCAAAGTGGGGACCAAAGGGAGGCCCAAACTTTACCTATACAATGACCACTTGTATTCCTAATCCCACATTGTACCTCACATCTTTAAAATTAATGATAATAATACTATTCTGATGTATCTGCACCAATATATTCCCTAGATACATTTTTGTACAACTCAACTCACACTTATAAAATTTTAAAATATTAAGATTTTATTTACTTTTATAAGTATTTTCACGTTTTTTACTACCAAAACTCTAAGCATAATTTAAAGTAACATTCTTATTAAAATTAAAATGCTTATCATAAGAATTAAAGGCTCAAAATATACATTGGGACAGGTTAGAAGGTACAGAAACATACACATTTATATTGATAACTTTGTTAGAAGTCAGAGGGGGAAAGGACATATTATTCAACAAACTATTCTGAAATAATTGGCTCTGCAACTGAGAAGAGTTTGATTTCTACTTTAGCCCATATCTCAAGTAATTTCCAGTATATTCGAAACTGAAATACAAAAGGTAAACCATAGAAACACTAGCAATATATAGGAGAATGTTACTTCAGGAAGAGAAAGGCAATTGTCATCATGACACAAAACCCAGAACCACAGAGAAAAATCAACCAAACTGACTTCTGAACATATGAATATAATTTTCAATGGCTCCATTATATTTCATTAAATTGATAGGCCATGAATTTACTATCTTCCATACATTGATGGATACCTGTGTAATTTCCAGTATGCTATTATAAATAATACTACAATGAATGTGTGTGTGTTAAGCTAGGATTATCTTGAGTGATCTTGATGAGCCGAAATTTGTGGTGTCTCACTTTTGCTTGAAATAAGTGGGTCATTGACTTAGGCCTGGAAGACTTATTGTTCCCAAAGTCCTTTTAAAAATAGTCTGTTTTAAAGAACTAGAGATTTAGAGACCTGTATGGCTTCCTTTACCACTTGGTGCTTCCTTTGTCCTTTATAGTGTGAAGGTTTTGCTGGCGACATCTAGGATTTTCTAAGTTTCTGAAGTTAAAATAAGAATTACTGTCCTGGATCGGTGGTCTCGTTCAGTGTCTCTAATGGGCGGTAAGACCCTTTCGTCGACTTGTCCTCCACAAACTTACCCGACTTTATTAAGGATTTGCGCCACCCACTGCAGAAATGCCTGGGTTTCTTGATTGCCTGTGATAATTCTGCTTCATGAACTTTGTAAATCTCTTCCTGAATCTTTTTTCTTTGAATCTCTCCAACTTTTGGAGTCATAAGCACCACAGTTAATAGTGGGCAGCACAGAGAACGTAACCATGTTTTTGTTGTTGTGGGCAGAGGGGAGCTGGTGTTGCTTTTTCTTTTTCTTTTTTCTCTCTTTCTTTCTTTGTAACCACCAAAACCAGCTTTTACAGAAACTGGATTGGTTTTGAAGAACCAGGAGTTCTAGCAACAACCCCAGGTATCCACAGAAAAAGAAACGGACCCGTGAGAAATGAAGGAAAATTTTATAAAAATGTGAGATTTATAGGGTTTTTTTTAGCCTGAAAAAAAGAACATTGGATTTCAGAAATGTAAACTCCTCTTATGATTAACATTAAAGAGAAATTAGATGGAACGTTAATCCTTGTTTGCTTCAGCTACTCTGAGCATTGTCCACAGCAGACGAACTGCCTTGAAAAGCCTACCAGACATTGAAGACTTTCTGGGTGTGACCCTAGTTTTGGAAGCTGGAATGACTGCTCAGTAGACACTGCGACAAAAATAATTTTAACAACTATACCATCTAGCTTTTCAGCAGTTACTCACAACTCAATCTTCTAACAGCTCATGTTTATAAGGCTCTTTAAAAATATGTCCTCTGATAAAATCATTGGTTCAATCTATTCATTATAATTATAGTTTTACTACACAATGTGCTCATGCATTCTAATAAAATGCTGCATAACAATGACATCGTGTCTTAGCTCATGTAGGACAAAACCTCCAGACTGCTTATAGCTATCTGTAAGAAAAGGGACTGGGAAGATCTCCTTTGTGAATTTCAATCTTCTTAAGAAGTCTAGTAGGATTAATGTAAAAGTGATTTATAGGTTCCAGTTTCGACAGTAGAATTATGCACAGCAAAGGCGGCCATACTCACTCGTTGGGGGTGCCTTTCTGGCCACAAAAGTGGCCCTGGCTGTCTGTAGGGTAGGCCGCTCTCCGGGGGTCGCCATGTACCCAGGCTGCAGGAACAAGGAAGGACAAAAACACTCTGTCAGCAACAGCCGGCTAAAGGCAGTCTGATCTGAGATACTAGAATGCACCACCGCAACACACTAACCTCTCCCCTCAGTCACAGAAGACGATTGATTTTCTTCAAAGAGTAATTTCTTAATGAAAAGTAAAATAAAATACGGATGAATCAGTCAGAAAGCACATTTCTCCTCTCTCAGAATTCAGCTGGGTTGTAGCCAAAACATGATGTAATGCACTTAGAAAATGACATTTATTAAAATGTGAATGAGGGGGCACACAGTAAAAGCTTAGTTGGCTGGAAGTCACTTTCTCTAGGGTTCTAAACTAAATGATTTCATAGCAGAGATGATAAATTTTCTGTAAATGTTATGATGTAATACTTTTGGGTTATACAGAAGTGAAAAACATTCAAAAGTTCAAAGGAATTGAACTATAATGCCCAGTTCAAATTGACTAGTTCTTTATGATTCCATGTGACATTACAAAGGCCAACAGAAACACAGCGGAGGTAATACATAAAAAAGAGTCACCATGCATTTTGTCTGGTAATTTCAACTCTTCACAGAAATATCAAATGTTCTCAAACTTCATGAAAAATGAGGTCTTAATTTTCTATGTGGGCAATGGGCTCTACTTCATACAAACTCATCATCCTTATTTTTTAAGAATTATAAACTCAAGGCTGGACGCAGTGTCTCACACCTATAAACCCAGTACTTTGGGAGACTGAGGTGGAAGGATTGCTCGAGGTCAGGAGTTCAAGACCAGCCTAGGCAGCAAAGTGAGACCTCCTCTCTACAAAAAAAGTAAATAAAAAAATTAGCTGCACATGATGGAGTGCACCCCTAATCCCAGATACTCCAGAGGCTGAGGTGGAAGGTTCGCCTGAGCTTTGGAGTTCGAGGCTGCAGTGAGCCATGATCGTGCCACTGCCCTCCAGCCTGGCCAACAGAGTGAGGCCCTGACTTAAAAAACAAATACAAAGAAAAAAAAAGGATAAACTTGATTTGACATCGAGACCATAGCACCACTGAGAGTGACATGCATCAGCTCAATTGGGCCATACTCCCTAATGCCAGCTGAACGGTTTATAGCATCTAAAATCCAGCGAATGCGTTGTTTCCCTAATGCCTGCCTCTGTCTGTGGAACACATATCTTTGTCCTTTGCTTCTGTTCACATTTTCTGAGCTGTCTCCCTTCCCACGTTTATTGGGTTTGACATTTAACGTCATAATTCAATCACCCTTATGCATATGGCCGGTGTGACTTGGGAAGATAAAAAAAATCAATTCTGCATTAGAATCTTAATATGGAAGAAACACTTTTCTCAATAATTTTTCTCATCAATCTAAGCCTTTCTTTTCAGTATCTAGGCACTCAGAAAAGTCCCCTTTGTCTAATTCTTTTTCCGATGTCATAGAGGCCAGATCAGCTTCATCTTCTAATGCCTTTTTAGGAAATCTGACTCATTTGAGTAGCTGTTTGTTGTTGTATCTTTCTGTCTCTATTTCCCAGAGTAAAGAAAGTGGACTATAAATAAGGCATTTAAATGACATCTAAGATTCAACGCACAATGTTCCCAGACGTTATTTTATTATATTCCATTTCTGTATCTTGGTTTGTCACATTTTGGCTCAACCTAAGAAAGAGATCTGATTTTACCTAACTCCATTTTCCCTACTATGTTTCTTTAGCTTTATCCTAAAATGTTTTATTCTCTTTCCTATACAATTATCAATTCAGAAATAAGCACCCAAAGCAGCATTTGAATCACTAGGTTTGCTACTTGGTATTGTCTATACCCCTCAACAAGTCACTTAATTATCTTGAGTCTTGGCTTTCTGATTTGTTACTACAAAATGGGTAGAATAATACCCAATCCCACAAGAATGTTGAGACCGTGAAGGAAGACACTGACAAGAGAATGTCTAACATCGTGCTTGGCATACAGTACAGACTTGGGAATGCTAGTTCTTTGTCCTCTTTGGGTTTCCCCAAAAGCAAAGTCCGGGGCAAAGACTTGGACGCTGGTTGTAATTTGGAGGTGATTCCAGGAAGCTTAAGTGGGCATGAAGGAGGTGAGGCAGGGAAGGGAGCAAAGCCAATGCAGGGCCTGTAATGAGTGGAGTCCTGCTGTGGGCGGCTGGGCTCCATCCTGCCGGAACCTTCCAGAATAAGCCCATCCATGGGCATGGTCAAACTGCCCGCCACAGCTGTAACGAACTCAGGCAGGCCCAGGGGAAGCGGGGCTGGGTATTAGCTGCATCTGCTGTAGTTTCTTTCCCCTTCTCGTCATCAATCCATCAACTAAAGAAGCTACTAAGGGACCACGATGTGTCCTCACTGGAAGTCAGTACTGGCATGCGTTTATGTTCTCAAGAAATGCAGGGAAAGGTGAGAACAAAATTTGAAGAGGGCTTAGAGAAGAGGTGGGACTTGAGAAGGACTTTGAGAAAGGCTCAGGACTCGGAGATGTGGCTGGAAGTAGGGAAGGAATTACAGATTGAGGAAACAGTATGATCATCAGCGTTTCCGTGTGTTAATGGCCCGTGATGGGTCAGGTGCTGTGCTCAGTTTTATGCCTGTCGCTTCAAGCGGAGACCCATGACAGCCCTAAGAGGCAGGTATTATTTTTACCTAGTTTTTTTTTTTTTTTGAGTCAGAGTCTCACTCTGTCGCCCAGACTGGAGTGCAGTGGCTGCTCCCAGCCACCACAGCCTCGACCTGCTGGGCTCCGGCGATCCTTCCGCCTCAGCCTTCCAAGTAGCCGGAATTACAGGCATGTGCTACCACGCCCGGCTGATTTTTTTATTTTATTGTAGAGATGAGGTCTCACCTGCCCAGGCGGGTCTCGAACCCATGGGCTCAGGCAATCCACTCACCTCAGCCTCCCGAAGGCGTGGGATTACAGGCTGAGCCACCGAGCCCGGCTTTACCTAGATTTTATAGATGATGGCAGTTCAGTATTTAATTTACTTCTCAAAATCACACAGCTTTTTTTTTTTTTTAGTTTATGAATTTCCTTTTGTAAATTTCTTATTTTAGAGTTGTGGGGTCTGGCAAGGATTTGCCATGTAAGCAAATTGTGTGTGGTTGAGGTGTGGGCCTCTGGCGACTCTGCCCTGGTCACGAATGTGGCACTCAGTGGGTGGCTGTGCCCTCATCCCCCCTCCCTCCTCTCACCAGCAGTGCCAGCATCCCACCTGCCCAATGCTTAGGGCCTACTTATGAGTGAGAACATGAGTATTCAGTTTTCTGCTTCTGCGATAGTTCACTTAGAATGGCGGCCCTCAGTTGCACCTATGTTGCCGCAAAGGACTTGATTTTGTTCTTTGTTATGGCTGCATAGTATTCCACCACATGTGTGTACTGTATTTTCCTTATCCAGTCCACTTTTGACGGACATCTGGGTTGGTTTTTTGCTACTGTGAATAGTGCTGTAATCATGTGCAGGTGTCTTTTTGATAGAGTGACTTCTGTTCTTCTGGTTATATTCCCAGAAATGGGATTGCTGGATCATATGGTAGCTCAATTTTTAGTTATTTGAGAAAATGCCACACTGTTTTCCACAAGGACTGAATTAGCTTACTTTCCTACCAAAAGTGTACCAGCATTCCTTTTTCTCCACAGTCTTGCCAATGCCTGGTTTTTTTTTTTGTTTGTTTGTATGTTTTGTTTTGTTTTTTATATTTTAATGATAGGCGTCCTGACCGGTGTGAGTTGGTACCTCTTACTTTTGATTTGCATTTCTCTGATGATTAGTGAAGCTGAGCATTTTTTCAGGTTTGTTGGCTGCTTGGATGTCTTCCTTTGAGAAGTGTCTGTTCCTATCTTTTGCTTACTTTTTAATGGTGTTATTTGTTTTTCTTCCTGTCAATTCATTTGAGTTGCTTGTAGATTCTGGTATTCAGTGTTTGTTGCATGCATTGTTTGCAAATGCTTTTTCCCAGTCTATGGGTTTCTCTCATTTTTTTTCCTCCCAAAGAAGTAGACCTCAGGGGCCATTTATTTATTTTAAATATGTGGGGTTGGGCAACCCCTGTGGGTCCTCTCCCACTGTGGGAGTTTTTCTATCCTCAATAAATCTTGCTTTAAAAAAAATGTGGGGAACAATTCAGGGTTAGTTATACAAATGTTCATTATGCAGTTACCCTTGTTGATGAGGTGTGCCCCTCCCTCCCCTGGCAGTATCCCTCAACTGCCAATCCCTTTTTTTTCTTTTTTTTGAGTTGGAGTCTCACTCTGTCACTCAGGCTGGAGTGCAACGACACGCTCACAGCCACCCTAGCATCAACCTGCTGGGCTCCAGTGACACTTCTGCCTCAGCCTTCCAAGGAGCCAGAACTATAGGCGTGCACTACCATGCCCAGCTAATTTTTTATTTATTGTAGAGACGAGGTCTCGCCAAGTTGCCCAGGCTGGTTTTGAACCCCCGGGCTCAGGCAATCTACTGACCTTGCCTGTAAAAGTGCTGAGATTACAGGCTGAGCCACTAAGCCCTGCCAATCCCTTTCTTATAGTACTCAGATAATTGTCCAAGGTCCACTTATGAGTGAGAACATGTGGCACTCAGTTCTTGGTGGGGTTTTTTTTGCTGTGCAAAGGCTTGTTTTAGCTTGATAAGGTCCCAACTGTCAATTTTAGATGTGGGGCATTTGTTTTTGAGAACTTTGCCATGAATTCTTTGCCTACTCTGATGTCAACAGGGTGTTCTTCCACAATTCTTATGGTTTGAGGTTTTACATTTCAGTCCTTGATCACCTTGAATTAGTTTTTGTATATGGAAAATCATACCGCTTTTAAGTGACATGAACAGAGTGTGAACTCAGGTGTGCTGCTCTCTATGGCCGTGGCTTAATCCACTGGAATATAATGGCAGTAACACGTGCCGCTAAAGGATAGGGTAGGAATGAGCTTGTGAATGGGAGGGAACGACAAGGACAATAGCTGAAGACCAGCAAAATGCTGGATGCATAATACAAGAAAGGAGATGTCAGGCCATTTGGGCACCTTTGTCATCTGGGGAGGAAAGCTTTATCTATTTATTGTTATTTTTTGAGGCGGAGTCTCACTCTGTCACCCAGGGAGGAGGACAGTGGGATGATCATAGCTACGACCTGCCGGGCTCAGGCGATCCTTCTGCCTCAGCCTTCCAAGTAGCTGGAACTATAGGTGCGTGCCACCACGCCTGGCTAATTTTTTAATTTAATGCAGAGATGAGGTCTCGCCACGTTGCCCAGGCTGGTCTTGAACCCCTGGACTCAGGCAATCCTCTAGCCTCGGCCTCCCAAAGTGCTAGGATTACTGTCATGAGCCACTGCAGCCGGCCAAGAAAAGCTTTATACTTGGTGGGGATGAGGTAGAGTGTGTGGCGGCCAAGATCTGAGGGTCCGGGGACAAAGAAGAGAGAGATGAAGATGGAAGAGTTAAGAGAGACATTCTCCTTCTGGACTTTCTAGTTTGGAATGGCAGCAGGTGGTGGCATGTACCGAGCTGCGACCCTACCTGCTTCCACAGCCTCTGGCGCAGAAGTTTTGTTGCAGATTGTCTGTGTTTGAGTTGGAACATAAAGATGGGGCTGAAAGCGGCAAAGCAGAGAAGAAAAAGCTGTGTAGCCACAGTCATTCTGTCCCCATCAATAAAGTAAGGGACGCCTCCCATTCTATCCCTTTCTCAGAACTGTTAGAGCCGTGCTGTCCAGGTGGGTTGGCACCAGCTTGTGCCTACTGAGCCCTGGAAATGGCCCATCCAGATGGGAAGACGCTCTAAGGTCAAAATCCCCGTCATGTTTTAAAGACAGTGTGAACAACGACAAAGAAGAGTAGTTCAATAATTTTCATTCTGGTTACATTTGAAATTACATGTAATTAATTATTTATTTGTCTTATTTTATTATTATTATTATTTTTTTAAAGCAGGCTTTATTGAGAGGACAGAAAAGCTCCCATAGTGGGAGGGGGACCTGAAGGGGTTGCCCTGAAATGATATTTAAATAAATAAAATAGATTATTACATTAGAAATTAAAATTAATTTCACCCGTTTCATCCTACGCTCTTGAAACATAGCCACTAGAACCGTGCATCTTTAAAATGAAAAAAATTTTAAAAAGAAACATAGCCACTAGACAATTAAACGTAACACATACGATTCACATTATGTTCCTCCTGGGTAGATCTGTTGTAGAATTTACCATACAAAAGTCAGTGGCTTTTTGTACAAGGTGGTGAACAAGGCCGTACCCTCACCAGCCTGTATGACTGGCGTTCTCAAACCTATCATACCCACCACCTCCTTTTTGTAACAAACATTTTACAATGCCCTTGTACCATCTTGAAATAATAATCGCAGATAACGTAACTTAGCCACACCCACAATTTAAACGGTCAATAAAATGCCCTGTGTAATACCATTGAGAATGAGGAAGCAAATACTGTATAATTAAACAGCATGCACAACAATATGCAAACGGTCCAGTTTAACTACAGAGAAGACATAGTGAACGAATCAGGTGCTTATGCTTATAAGTAGAATCACTGTGAATGTAACAGCTATGATTTTAGGAGGATATAGGGATATTGTATATGAAACTCAATACTACAAGTGGTGTTTTCGATGACGCAATTTTCCTAAATAAACACATTTTAGTAAATTCTAACCAAAAAGGTACCATCTTCTTTCCAATTCCCTTGCTATTTCTTAAGACCATAGAAAGATATTTTTGTAATGTGATTTTATTTTTGTATTTTTATTGGTGTATCATAGTTGTATATGTTTGGTTTACATGTGATCTTTTGCTACAGATACATGATGTGTAATGATCAAATCAGGGTAACTGGGATATCCACCACACCTCAAACATTGATCTTCTCTGTTGGGAACACTACAATGCTTACAGTGGTTTTGAAATATGCAATACATTATTGTTAACTATAATATCCCTACCATGTTATCAGATTCTAGAACTTATTCCCTCTGACTATGGAGACCCATTAACCAACTTATCTTCACCCTTCCTTCTCCCACCCTTTCTCTGCCTCTGGCAACCACCATTCCACTCTGTCTCCATGAGATCCACTCTTTTTTTTTTTTAGCTTTTGTAACTTTAAAACAGAAGTTCTAGATCCAAATATTTAAAACCAAGTGTTCACCAACATCAGTGGGACATGGGAAGTCAGGCAGGAAGGGGGAAACAGAAGCAAGCAGTCATGAGGCCTAGACAAGCCTTCAGTTGACAACAGCTTTGGCTTGCATCTTGACGACAGCTTTGTCAAGACCTTGGAGCCTCAACCGCCCAGCCAGGCTGTACCCAGATGCCCGACCACAGAAACTGTGAGATAAGACATGTTCGTGAAATTGCGAAGTTTGAGGGTACTTGAAAATGCAACAATAGGACATTAATTACTCTATCTCTTTTGGAAATCTATATACTTGAAAGAGAGTAGTTTCATCATCTTTCTCTTTCTCAAATTAAATATTCATAATAATTAGGAAACTTTTCACTTGATTTGTTTTATTATATGTTAAACTTGTAGGATTTGAGTATTTTTTGGTTCCTCACTATATGATTTAATACAGGGAACCCTCAACTTGATTAATAACATTCCTTAGGGCTTGCTCTATGCAGTATCTTATACTTATCTACCTTAGTTCTTAGAAGAAACATGAAAAGATTAATCTTAAAACTTCAGTCTAGGATATGGTCAAATTCCCTTTCATTCATTCATTCATTCATACTGAATTGTCAATCATCATAATCCCATCTATTTGATCATTCATTGAGCCTTATTAAGTGATAGGCACATACAGACTCTGAGGATATAGAAATACATCTCCTATTTAGTATAATATTATTATTATTATTATTATTTTGAGTCAGAGTCTCACTCTGTCACCCAGGCTGGAGTGCAGAGGTAGTTCATGGCCACCCCAGTGTCGACCTGCTGGGCTCAGGTGGTCCTTTCCAGTTCAGTCTTCCAAGTAGCCAGAACTACAGGCACACACTACCATGCCTGGCTAATTTTTTGATATATTGTAGAGATGAGAGCTCATCAAGTTGCCCAGGCTGCTCTCGAACCCCTAGCCTCAGGCAATCCTCTCGCCTTGGCCTCCCAAAGTGCTGGGATTACAGGCTTGAGCCACTGTGCCCGGCCAAGTATAATACTATTTCTCAACACATTCTTAAGGAATCCATATATCATGCTGACTGGCAGTGTAGAGGGAAGGTAGGTTCTGAAGAATGATGGCAGATTCTTTGAAGCTCAACTAAGTCACGACCTTAATTTCACCTGCTGTTCAAGTTGTTGTCTCTTACCAGAACAAAGCAAAATGACTCTGCCACCTTGGAAGCAACAGCTGACCCAGCAAATGCTCTCTTCTTCTTCCAAAAAGTAGAACACATCAGGACATTTGCTGTCACCTGATGGGGACAGTACCACATCTTCACCTTCTTCCCTCGAGGCTTATGGCCTACCAGCTCATTGTCAAGTTTACTCCACAGGGTTTCGATCGTATCTTTACTTCACGGGCTCTCACGGGGATTCCTTACACTAATGGCTTCATGCTGATCAGCTCTGGAGAACACAGGGTAGCATATAATCTCGATGCCTTACGACACACATTTGTTCTTATGCATAGAGGATACAGCTCATGGAAGCACGGGGTCTCCCACTTCAGTGATGCTCCTGATAGGGCTAGTAGTTACATCCTCTCTAAGGTTCACGATACGTTTCTATGCCTTGCATCTATGGCTATTAACAGAGGCCAGCACTTATCGGCTGTCAGATGTGAGTAGGGCTCACAGAAGTAAACCGTTTCCCCGATCATCCAGGCTACTGAACATTCAGGTCTACCATTGGGTTTACATGACAGAATGAACCCGATAGCGCTTAAGATACCTGTCAGAAAGCAGTTGCTTTATGGGACCTAAACAAATGCCTATTCGTGAATCACAGTAGAGGTCCCTAGGGTTTTGGAGAAAATTCATGTTTTTTCGGGAAATAACTATCCTTTTGAGAAATAGCTCCTAGGCCCTGAATGATCCCCAAGGACATGAGCTGCCTGTCATGATGTTTAATGGATGTTCTCTGATCCATCAAGCCTAAAGCTGGCCGTGCCCAACAGCACTGCCTTTCCAAGTAGAAATGATGTATGCATACAGTGCTTGAGAAGGTCATGGCGGCTCGAGGAAGTTGCATAAAAAGATTGCTTATGATAATTATGTGTTGGGTTCCAAAGCATTTCTTTAACACATACCTGTGGCTCATGGAAAGATCCCTTTGGTCAGCTGAGAAGGAAAAAAATGAAAGCAGATTTATAGATGGCGAGGGAGGATCTTTTGGCATTGGCTAGGGGAATGTTTTCTGGTTGGAACATTTTTGACTGGAAGAATAGATGACCTGGATTATTTACTTATGCCTAGATACAGGTCAATGATTTGGCCACACTATCATGGACAAGAACAGAAAAATCTCAGATAATAAATGGCAAGACAGTTTGAGAAATAATCACAAGGACTGACCTCTAAAGGCATCCAGAATATGAAGATTTCTATATCTCACAGGGCTGCTTAGTGAAGACCCTTCTGTGAAGATGGCGTTTTTTTTTTATTTTTTTTGAGTTGGAGTCTCACTTCATGGCCTAGGCTGAAGTGCAGTGGCATGCTCACGGCCACCCCAGCATTGACCTGCTGGGCTCCAGCAATCCTTCTGCCTCAGCCTTCCAAGGAGCTGGAGCTACAACATCCAGCTAATTTTTGATTTATTGTAGAGATGAGGTCTCGCCAAGTGGCCCAGGCTGGTTTTGAACCTGCGGGCTCAGGCAATCCACTCGCCTCGGCCTCCCAAAGTGCTGGAATGACAGGCTGAGCCATTGAGCCTGGACTACTTTTTCTTTCACTTTTTTTGAGTCGAGTTCTCGATCTGTCACCCAAGCTGGAGTGCAGTGGCACGATCATGGCTCGCCACAGTCTCAAGCTCCTGTGCTCAAGTGATGCTCCTATCTGAGACTCCTAAGTAGCTGGGAATACAGGTACATGCCACCATACCCCGCTAACTTTTAAAAACGTTTATAGATACGAGGTCTTGCTATGTTGCCCAGGCTGGTCTTGAACTCCTGGACTAAAGCAGCCCTCCTACCTCAAACTCCCAAAGTGCTGAGATTACAAGCATGAGGTAGCATTCAATAATCAAAATGGGGAGGTCCTTTGTTTCAGTGATTCTGTGAAAAGTAATCATCACAACAGGGTGAAGATTATGTCTGCGTTCTGATGACATGGACTTTATTCCTAAAGGCTGACCTGGCTTCTAACAACGCGTATGCGACAAGTTTGTCAGGAACAGATGACCAACACTGAACCCCAGTCACCTGCAAGCAGCTGGCATCAAGGAACAGGAGAACACACCACTGAAGACTCAGTTACACCCTTGACCCCATTCTAGGAAGTAACACCTTTCAAGATTGGGGAGCTGCTTTCTAGAATACAGCAGGGGCCTAGCAGGAAGCAGCTGTCATACACATAGAGGATAATTGAAGAGAGTTTTATAAAGTTAATATTTATAGAGTTATGGGCAGAGTTCAGGGAAATGCCCAAGAAATGGTGTAGAGCCCAGGCCGGCACTAACAGGGAGCTGTTTTCACCCCTTGCCCGAAGCGGCCCAGGAGGAAGAAGTAGCCCAAATCCAGAGAGAGAAGCTGAAAGCCGCGAGCTCACTGATGGCTCACTGATGGCTCACTGATGGCTCACCGACCAGGGGCCTTGGTAGAGAGGCGTAGCCAACTGCAGTGACCCAGCCGTGGGAGAGCCATTCTCTCAGTCATGAGAGAGCCGTTTTCCCACCTTCCAGTGACTGCCGATAACCCTCCGGGGGCTGGCAAGATTGGAAGCTGGAGGACGGATGAGCCATGGATGTCATCCATAAATCCCAGCTTCCCAGGGGACAGAGCGGGGTGAGAAGGACATTGTTGGATCCCCAGGGGCAAATGGCGAATGCCGTGCACACAGTCTGAACAAATGACCAGCTGTCCAAGGGTGAGGCTTTAAGGATATTCAGCAAGACATTCGGGACTTCATTAGGAAAAAAAAACAGAGATAGATGGTGTTCAGACTTTCTTTTGTTAGAATTCACTGCCACACAGGACAGCAAAAGAACGGAGTAGAAAGGCACACCACCTGAATGTCAGAGTCTTGAACAGGAAGCGTGAAGGTAGGCAGAAAAGATGGAACGAAGCACATTCTCATGAACTGCTGTGAGTCCACTGTCCATGCCCGTCCAGGATTTTGATTCACATTAGAAGACAGGACTTTTGTTTTTATTTTTTAGGTAAAGAAGCAATTGGCATACGGAGGACACTGTCGAGTATGACATTAATGAGTGTCTGTGTCCTTTAATCGTTGTGCACACGTTTTTTTCCTTCATTCATTCTACAAATACTTCTCGAGTGCCTCCCGCGTGTCGGCACCTGCTGGACCCTGGGGATAGGATGGTCCTTGCTCTCCCAGGGCCGACCGTCTACTGGGGGAAATGGGTCTTAACGGTGAACTGCCCCAACTCTGAGGAGTGTTACAGGGAAGCAAATGCATGGCATGAAGAGAGGGATGGGCAGAGGCAGATGCCCGGTGAAGGGAAGTCAGGGACGCTGTCCCTGAAGAAATGAGGCAGCAGCCAAGAACTGAAAAGGAACGGGGGCCCAGAGAGGCTTTCAGCAGGTGAACACAATGGGTGGTGGCCCTGTGGGGGTGGGCGCAGGACAGGGACTGGGACTGAGAGGACACCAGCATGCACGTCTACGGAAAGCAGGGTGGAGTGTGAGTTCAGACAGGATGGAGAGGTGAGAGCTTGGGTAATTCTCTGTCACGAGCCACCAGGAGATTTTTTAACATGATAGAGCGTGGATGCCACCACGCATTCCACAGCAAAGGCTCTCTCCAGGCAGTTCCTTTTCTTCCGTCACGACCACTGCTCACTCATTGTTCCTATCTTCATGTTTACTTGCTTAACCATAGTTCTGGGTTTGGAAAGAAGAACTCCCATCCTTCCTAAGAATGGATGCAATATCTGAAAAAGCTACGTGCCATATTCATTGTTAACACCCACTAATCAAGAACACCGATCCATGAAATCCTTTGAAGTCTTCTAGATCAAAGAATGAGATATTGTCTGAAATAATTTCACTTAATAGTACAAAGATTAACTAAAGGGAAAAACAAACAAACAAAAATCCCTGACTCTGTGTGTTGTGATAAAGAATATACTTCTTTTTTAGTCTGCACATAACAGAGGTTAGTTTTTATCATCACTGAACGTTAACAACACACTGCAGCAAAGTGACCTCTACCAGTCTCAGAGGGGCGAGGCTGCAGATAACAGATTGTTCGTAATCTTTGCCTGCAGAAGAACACCTGCCTTACACTCATTCCCCTAAACTGTTCTCTAAGACTCACTTCAAGCCCAACTCATTATAAGTGTGGAATTATAAGGGGCAGGCAGCAGGACAAGGGCATTCTGGGAGTTCTGGTCTGCCTCCTCTCTGAGTAACTTTCATCCTTATCCTTCCTTCTTCAGCCTGTTTATTAAGCAAAAGGCGGTGTAGCAGAGTGGTGATGTACACAGGCTCTAGAATTAAACTGCCTGGGGTGTGTTGGTGAAAAAAACCAATGATACAGCCACACAGCAATCAATACAAATCTGGATCAATCATTTTTTTTCTTCATTAACTCTCGGTTTTAGAAATGACTTTAAAAGACCATTTTAAGTGAAGCTGATGCATAAATGTGTGAATGCACGTGTGTGCCAGTGTGCATAGAAGAAAGAGAGAAGGTAAGTTATTTGTAAAATAATTCCATAGAAGAATTCACAGCCGACAGCCAAAGACTGGTAAGAGATGGTGAAAACCATTCAGACAAATTATCCCTTCACTCGTATCAAGGAAAGCATGTAACAGAAGTACCAGGAGCGAGTATTATTATCTAACATCATCTCCCACTTCCAAACATTTGCAAAGCATGTTCCTGTTGTGCTCTAGGGTTGAGTCAGAAGTTGCAGCCATTAAAAAGCCCTCTGTCAAGGAGAAAATGTGATTAGAACAACTGCCTGCACTGACACTTAAAAATTAACTGCAAATCTGTTTGGGGTAGCGAAGGCATTCCCTGAACACTTGCTGGCTGGGAATGTTGGCTTTCCAATCATTATTCTGTATCCCTTAAAGGTACATTCTAACTGTTTTAATATGTGAGGAACAGGCCTGCCAAATTGTGCTTATGGCTTTTTAACACAAGCAATTTACAAATGCAATGAAGCAGATAATAGGACACATGATACCGAATTTGAAAATCTGTGTTGATGACACTGCTGCTTCGGAAACATTTTTGGAAACAGCCCTGTACCCAGTTGCTTAGATAAGGAAAATGTTGCTGAGCATTTCACAGGTGGCCTCTTCCATCCGATGGTGAGTCGAGAGTCATGTCCTTGAGCAAAAATCAGTCCCTCTCACACTAACAGTATTCCACGTACGGTCGTCTAGAATGCATGCATTCAGCAAAATACAACAAATAGCAAAAAATTTCACTCAATACTAAAAAAAAAAAATCTGCTCAAGTAACAGACAGCTGTATGCTTTCTTTTTAAAATGAAAATTTCCAAAATAAAAGTATAAGCTTATAATTTAATTTGCAGACATGTATATATTTCTGCAAATGCAGACATTTTAATATATATATATTTATATATATATTAAAGAATGCAAACGAACATTTAATACCGGCTCTGATTATAAATACAAGAATACATTTCTCATTTAAAAAGCTTACCAGGACCATTTAAAAAATAATGTCTTACATTTTTATTGGGAGGTGTGATTTTACTTAACTAAAACAATGTTTCCAACCTGTTAGCCGAGAAGTAGGCTCACTTTGGTTTAAAAGTAGACTAAAAGCACAATGGAACTTCCTTTTAGTCATTCTGCACCACCAGTTTCCCCTTTCAAGGAATATTGGGGTCACACCACCAGCCTCCTATTTTGGAACCACAGAATGCCTGGTGAAGTACAAATGGCTAATCTAAAAAAGACAAGAGCTAAGGATAGAAGAGGGTGTGAAAAAGAGGCCACCCTGTACATCGTTGATGGGAACGTAAGTTGGTACAGCCTTTATGGAAAACTGCATAGAGGTTCCTGGCAAAAGTATAAATAGAACTACCGTATGACCCAGCAATTCCACTTGTGGACGTTTTCTTAATAGCTTTGAAATCAGTATGCTGAAGAGATGTCTGCACTCCTATGTTCACTGCAGCATTAGTCACAATAGCGAAGATATGGAAAAAACCTAATTGTCAATCAATAGATGAACGGGTAAAGAAATACATGTGTGTCAACATATGTGTGTGCATATGTATAATACACAAAATAAAATATTACTCAGCCTTAAAAAGGTAGGAAATCCTTCCATTTGTGACAGCATAGATGGATCTAGAAGACATGATGCTAAGTGAACTAAGACCTTATGCTAAGTGAAATTTGAAAGACAAGTACTGCATGATCTCTCTTATAAGTGGGATCTAAAATATTCAAACTCATAGGAGCAGAGGGTAGAATGGTGGTTGCCAGGGGCTAGGGCATGGACGAAATTAAGAGATAATGGTTGATGGGTATAAACTTTCAGTTATAAGATCCATAGCTTCTGAGACCATCTGTAGAATATTAACTATAGTTAATAATGGATACTCGAAATTTGCTAAGAGGGTAGCTCTTAAGTGTTCTTACCAAACATACACGCACACACACAAAAGTAACTAGGTCAGGTGATGGATACGTTCATTAGCCTAATTGTGGGAATCACTACACAAGATATATGTATATCAAAACCCCATGCTGTACACTTTAAATACCTGCATTTTAATTTGTCAATTATCAATAAACCTGAAAGATAAATTAAAATTTTATATTTATGTGTTTATTTATTAATAGGATAAACAGTTTACCGCTTACTTGTATGAACAGAATTTTAAAATCATCTTGGAATTATCTTTTTTCTTCAGTAGGTTACTTGAGTGACCTCTCTTAATTATGATAATGTGATTTTTTCCTTCCTCCTATCCCTTGGGATGCAGAAAGACCAATTTGCTTTAAGAGAAGGAAGTAACAAGACCTCAAACTTTTCTCCCTGAGATTTCAACTGAGGATAGATCAGATTGGCCCTGAACTAGATCTGCTGGCCCAAAAGGATGGAAACACCTCCAAAGGGAACGTCCCATGAAGAGAGACACTGGGATGGTGTCAAGGTTTAGCAGCAGAGCCCTGGAATCAGACTTGCTTCTGATAAAGCAAGAATGCCCTGTGGACGCAATCATTCTGCCCTCGGGGCATGTTTCAGGGAGCAGTGGCTAAGCAATGCTGAGGACATGGTAGAGGAAGCCACTTCAGTACCAGAAAGAGCTAGACGGGCAATGGACCATGAAATGATGCCAGATGGTACAACCACAACGCCAGAGCTCCCTTCCACTGTGAGGTCTCTCTCTCCACCTAGAAACTGGAACTAAGACAGCTCTCTCCTGCGTGTTTTTGGACAGTTCCAGTGAGGAAAGAGTGTGCTATGCTGGATTTCCCTAAGGATGGAAAAATAGACACGTGCACCTGTTACTGCCCTGAACATGAACTTGAACATGTACTTCAAGAGTGGAGTCCAAGCCGGGCTCGGTGGCTCAGCCTGTAATCCCGCGCGCACCTTTGGGAGGCTGAGGTGAGTGGATTGCCTGAGCCCGCGGGTTCGAGACCCGCCTGGCCAGCGAGACCTCATCTCTACAATAAATCAAAAAATCAGCTGGGCGTGGTAGCGCATGCCTGTAATTACGGCTGCTTGGAAGGCTGAGGCGGAAGGATCGCCAGAGCCCAGCAGGTCGAGGCTGCGGTGGCTGGGAGCGGCCACTGCACTCCAGTCTGGGTGACAGAGTGCACCTCAGAGTTGAGTTGAGTGCACCTCAACTCAAAAAAAAAAAAAAAAAAGAGTGGAGTCCAATTTGGAAATGACGAGGCCACATTTGGCCACTTTATCATTAGCCATTTTGTTTATTCTATACCAACCCCATGAAGGATTTAAAGCTGAATTATGTAAGCCTCCTTTTCCCCTACTTTCCGGCCTATAGTCTCCAGGAAGCCATGGTGGCATTCCTTGAATCCTTTGGACTGCTCTATAAATTATGTGCACGTCAAGGCCCTTTTCTGTTCTTTGGCTTAGTTCATCTCTCTGTTAGGGAAGCAATCACAATCACAAGCCTGACTAGATTCCAGAGGAAGGAGCACAGACCTCGCTTCTCCATGGGAAGAATGACAAAGAATTTGCAGCCATGTGTTAAAACGACCTCTGGCCCCCGTTGCTGAACATTCTCTCCAAACGCAGACACCTGTATCCTCTCCCAAGATCCCGGCAGCCTCATCCAGCTGCAGCATCAAGACCTCGTCTCCTAACGCAAGTCCAGATGTGGATAGGGCTCTTCGGCGTTGGCTCCTTGTCCAAGGATGATCCCCTTAGTCAGATCACTGAGCCCTCAGGTGTGCCTGTTACTTCTCACATCACCCATAGCAGCAGTGCTGCGGAACTCGTCACCCCTACCCAACAAGGGGCTCTTCCCTCCTGCTTCCAAGCGGTGTCCTCCCCACTCTCACTGACAGCCTCCTCAAGACTCACTGGGCTTCTGCACACCATCTGGTCTCAAAGCCCATGCCTGGATTTTAGGTTTGGTTAAGCCAGAGTCCCACTCCAGGTACCAAATTTTGTTCTCAGCGGCGTAATATAAAAATTTTATTTTGTTTATGCTTTAGGAGTCAGGAATTTGGGGGAAGGCTTAGGTCTCCCTTGGGATCTCTCATGCTGTCAGATGTTGACTGAGGCGTCCGTCATCTGAAAGCCCATCTGGGCTGCTGGTGGACACTAATTATCCCTGGAAGCCCAGCTGAACCTGCTGACCAGCCTCCCTACTGGTGGCTCCTCCTTGTAGCTTGGGTGTCTCTCAGCATGGTGATAGTTCTGGGCTTATTTGCATTAACTTTCTTGTTAATGTCTTATCTTCCCCGCTAATAGAGATAATTACCCCTGGGAAAGATTAAACAACAAAAACAAACAAACTTTGGACTCCAACTTCAAGTACTTCCTAAGTAAAGACAACAATAAACTAAATCACTCCACTGGAAATCCATTTAAAAAGGAAACAAAATAAAAACGTATTGAATGCTAAAATTGTGCTATTTTGTATACCTGATGCTAGCCAAAGGAAAAAGCATAACAATATTCTTCTTCTTTTCTCTAGTTCATACAATAATTTAATAGCAGCCATCAATGAAGTGGGAAAAGGAGGGCTGATATCCTAAATGCTAGTTTGATCGTCCAAGAGGATGTGGTTATCTTCTTCCCAGCCTCTACTGCAGGTATTTGAACAGAGATCTCTGCTTTCTTTTCTTCGGTTGAATGTTAAGTGTCTATTGCATTCAGATATCACCCTAGCTGGCCATATTCCACATAAAAGGCAAAGAACAGTTCCTTGTCAGCAGGTTTTGTGAGAAGCATGGCTCTTCCATGGTAGCACTTCTTTATGAAAAGATCGTGGATGAAAGATAAGTCTAGGAAGTTACTGAGCTCATAAAGGTGGCAGAAGGTGCCAAAATACTCATGCCATCAGTGAAACTGACTTAGCACCCTTTTTACCCAAGTGAAAGTGTATACGTTTTTTCATGTTAAAATTTTTTTTAATGCTTCTAGTAACCTCTGCCAGTAGTTTTCCTTCATGCCTCTTTTAGTCCAACATTGGATATAACTGAAGAGTTAAATTTATCTTGGAAACAAGCCAGTGATGCTATTTGTAATTCAGGGATGAGGAACATAAGTACACTAGTAAATCTTGTGAGTCACTCGTTTTAATCCGTGGTATTGGGATTCATTTGAAGGTATCACTGAATTAATCTAATATTGCACATAGCTTTTCACTGAGAAACATTTGTCCTCCAATTTCCTTAGGCGAATTAAGACATTTACAAACGGAAGCTGACTCTCATGAACTAAAAGGTAAATTTCTCATCTTGCTCCAGAGGAAATAATGGTATGCATAGCTCTATTGTGTCTACAGGAGAGTGGCTATGGTTTTTCCCCACTCAATATGAGGACAAAAAACACTTCTCTGTGGACTGCAGCAGACTCGATTTAGGCATGGAGGAGAGACTTATTTAATTATGGAGTCAGGCCCCTTAGTGAAAAGATTCGGTCACAGGATGAGATCTCTGTGAAGTTCTTGTATGCATTCACACTTTAATAACCCAGATTATGGGTTGCTGTAGAAACAATATGGTAAACATATTTAAAATAAACTTATTAAAATGCAGAACAACTAGGGTATACAACAGCAGCAGATGACGGCCCAGAACTATTATGCGGCATGACTGGTGCGGCCGGGTGCGCTTTCATTTACTCCTCATGACAGCTTTGGGCAGTAAGTCATGTTTCCATATTTCCCAGGTGAGAAAACCAAGGTCAAGTCACCAGCCTACGCCCATCACATAATATGAGAAACCTCTAAATCTGCCCAATTCCAAACCTTCTTTCTCTCACGCAACACATTTGAACTCTACGATGAAAAGTGAAAACACAAAACATCACATAGATAAGAAAGATGTGCCCAAAAGTTAGAGAAGATAAAATTTTCTGTTTCCTAAGAAAATCCATTTTGTCATAATATTTAATTTAGGTTATATGTTGTGCTACAATGACATTAATGTTTAGAAGCTAAAGTACTTTAAGAAATGACCAAAGAATGTTCTGAAGGCCTTAGAAAAGTATAATATTTACTTTTGTGATTTATGCACCTTTTTTGCTCCCTTCCTATTTTCCTGTCTTAGTTTTTTGAATTCTTAATAATTTTTCCTCCTTTTAATATTTGCTCATAAAAAGAAGTTTATATAGTGCCTAAACTGATCTAGGTCCTGGTTCTTATTAGTAAATAGCAACATGAACGTAGTCAATTGCTTAATTGAATTTCAAAAGTAACAACGATTAAAAAGAAAACATGTTTTTTTCTTCCTTACTGAAGTTATTTAAGTTTGCCTTTGACTAAGCTGTTTTGTGTTTACTTTTTATTCTGTATGCTACTCAGTAAGGCCCATTCCCTGCAGAAATGACAGCAATCAATAAGGAAAGTTTTAGAAGAAAATAGTTAATTTTGAACATGTGTCATTGACCTAGTGACTCCATTTGCAAATGTTAAGTATTTTCTATACCTGCGTTTACTCACCCACAAGTCCTAAAAGAATGTAGCCAGCAATGAACAGTAGGAATACCATGCAGCACAGAACATCCGTACAACTCCTACGGACAAAAAGGAACAAAGAGTTACATGGAGCCCCAAATGACTTCGTGTTTGCTGCACAAAGCAAAGGAAGGGTGAAAAATTACAGTGACATGCTATTTTATATTCAGTACTTCTGAAAGGTAGATCAGGTGTTTTCCTGTCATCAAAGACTTTTGCAGCCATGGAGGGATCACAGTCCCTTAATTAAAGAAGCTCCCTCAGAATTCTTAGAGCTTATGCTCTCTAAGTTCTTTATCTGCAAAATATTTTTAGAGATCAGAGAATGCCAACACCAGGTAGCTATTTTTCATTTGAAATTGCAGTTTAAGCTACTTGATTTTATGATTTCGCTCTTCACACCTCCCCGGCACATGGCATAAAATAATGAGCTATCCCCCATTCCTTCCTGTCTCCTTTTTCTTTCCATAGACCAAAGGGGACCCTCAAAAAACTGGCATTATTTTCTGGAGGGCAGAGCCCTTTGTAGTACAGGCTTTCCCCGCTAGGAAAGTGTTCTAGGAACCCACTGGCATTAGCGTACCATCTAGCGTTGTTAGGGGAGGCTGCGTGCAGTTTCAGGGAAGTCGGTGGGGGGTGGGTTCTTTCAACACATTTGCCCATTTCGTGATGGGCGATTTGCGAGCGCACCTGCCCACGCTGCACTGAGTGTTCAGCAGTTTTTGACCAAAGTGTCATGACCCCCATGCCGCACCCTCCCTATTCACCTGCTCTCGCCCCAAGTGACTTTTTTTTGTTTCCCTAGATGATTAAAGACCTCCAAAGAAAACATTTTGCCAAAGTGGAAGACGTGAAACCAAAAACAGCAGAAGCTCTAAGAGGCATCAAAATGGACAATTCAAAGACTGTTTTGAGCAGTGGAAAAAGCATCTCAAAATGTGTACTGCATCAAACGCAGAGTACTTTGAAGGCATCTGAAGTCTAAACACGTACAAATAAATATACAATTTTTAAGTGAATAGATTCTGGTTTTGGGGGAGTCCCCTTTTGTACACATTGTAAGGATCATATTATTAAATAAAGAATTGACTGCATTAACTTTCTATGGGGAGTTGAGTTGTAACTGTTCTACCAACAACTCATATAAAGCATTAGAAAATAAAGTGCTTATTAAAAATCTTTCAATGCTTTATTAAGGTGTGATTTTTCTAGCTGTCCTGTAAGTTAAATATTGTCAATTTAAGTTTAGAGAAAATTTGAGTCAGAGACACTCAGTGATTTGCTAAAGGTCACACACAAGCCAAGCCAGGATCCAGCTGGGATACTGAAGGTTTTCAACCATAATATTTCCTGTTCCCGGTATTCCATATTGTTCAGTGTGTAAGTGGTTTAGAAGGTCAAAGCTATGTCTCGAGAGTGAGCAGCAATGCTGTCGTTCTTTATTTAAAACTTAATGAAGAATCTATTAGCAAAGGAAAAGATCAACCCATTTGACAGGATTACAATTTGCACGCGAGAATTTTCATAGCAAAAAGTTACTGATCTTGTGGGCATACGGATACGTTCTAGTCTTTTTAGCACAGGCAGATTGCAGTCATACCATTTTTTAGTGGTGGTGGTAGAAGTAGCAGTGAACAATAATTGTACAGTAAGAGGTACAGCAATACCCTGCAATGATAAAGCCCTGTTACACCTTTATTGCCTTCATATACATAACTCTGTGAGTTTCCCAAGAACACATTTAGGTTATTAGGGGCAGTCAAGTGAGTTGATTTACTCAAGGTGCATGAGAGAGATTGTTACAAAGGAAGTCACCTATCTAGGTTCCAATGCCTAACCTTTTTCATTTGGTAGTTATGTTAAAATTGCCATTTTCTGTAACGTGTAAAAATAGCGACATCTCAAATTAATCACACACATTCCTATAATACTTTACTTCACAAGAGAAAACGATCCCTTCATAGAAAAAGTTAATCATGGCTAAGCCAGAAGCAAACTCTCATTTGTTTAAATCCAGTTTCAGCCCAGGAATTTAACATTTCATTTGCCTTTAACAATGATGAGAACAGTGATCACAAGAGAAGGAAGCAGACACACTAGATTCCTTGGGTTGATGACCACGGAAAGCAGAAGCCTGCTCGGGTGTGAGGAGAGTATCTGTTCCACATGTGTTCTGACAGATCAGGTTCTCACCCTGTCTGGGCAGTTGTTAAATACCCTGACATCCAATAGGATATGCCTACAGCTAGGAACTCAAGGAGGTGGAAAGCAAGACTATCAGTGTGCTTTAATTAGAAATCTTGCAATTGTCAAAGCCCTTGTGTGTGACCCTAAGTACCAGGAGGAGGGAGAGGGTGTGACCAGCAGCACCGGCAGGTTGGCTGCCTTCCTGGCATCATGTTTATCTGAAATGCCATATGGGTACATCGATCTATGCACAGTAGATCTAGTCTAAACTATGACGCATGCAGTAGTCTCCCCTTATTCCTGGAGGCAAGACCCCAGTGAATGTCTGAAACCGAGTATAGTACAAACTCTCCATATACTGTGTTTCTCCTGTACATACAGACCTATGACAAGGTTTACTTTATAAAGTAGGCACAGTAAAAGTTAACAACTAATAATAAGATAGAGCCATTATAATGATATGCCAGCATCACCGCCCTTGCACTTTGCAGCCTCAGTGAGTAAAATAAGGGTGAATTGCACATAAGCACTGAGATGCTGTGACAGTCTATCTGACAACTGAGCTGACCCCTGTGTGGCCAAGGAGACATGCTGCACAGAGGGGTGAGTCGTGACCCAGGTGGGGTGGAGCTTGGTGGTGTGAGATTCCACCATGCTACTTAGGACGGTGGGCAATGTGAGACTGACACATTGTTTGTTGCTGGAATTTTTCATTTCATTTTTTGCACCAAGGATGACCACAGATGACCATGCAAAACTCAGCCTCACAGCACAAAGCTGCGTCCCGTGAGGGGAATGACTGTATTCATGATGACTTAATGCTGCATATTATGATAATGTTATATATTTATAATGTTAGAGGGCCAGTGCAGGTAGAGCTAAACATCTAGAGAGACGAATGAAATTTACCAATTTCAAAGGACAGAGCACAAGGAAAGAAGCAGAGGCCAAATGGAATTTTTTTTTTTTTTTTTTGAGTTGGAGTCTCACTCGGTTGCCCAGACTGGACAGCCTCGCCTGCTGGGCTCCGGCAATCCTTCCGCCTCAGCCTTCCAAGTAGCTGGAATTACAGGCATGCGCTACCATGCCCAGCTGATTTTTTTGATTTATTGTAGAGATGAGGTCTCGCTGCCCAGGCGGGTCTCGAACCCGCGGGCTCAGGCAATCCACTCACCTCAGCCTCCCAAAGGCGCGGGATTACAGGTTGAGCCACCGAGCCCGGCTCAAATGGAATTTTTTAAAGAAGGAAAGCCCTCACTCCTTGACTACGGGCACCGATGGCTGGGTATCAGTTTGGGTTTTGGTTCCCTTTGGGGTTTTGCACTATGATGCTTCTTTTTTGGTGCCGAGGATACACAAAAGCATTGGGGACTACCAGGTACCCACACAGCCATTCCCCAGCAGTCTCACCACAGTGGGATAGCATTTCTCAGTAATTTACACCGGAAGGTTTCAGAGGCTCTATTGTGAGGCCAGGAAAAATAATTTATTCAAGTTTACTGCATTTTGTTGGTACACTGCTTTAGAGAAATGGCTTTCTCTACCCCATGACTAGACTGATTAATTTCGTTTTATTAAAACACAAAAGGATGTTGAACAAACTGAAAATTATGAATGGAGGATTCCAAAGTCTCAAATAATCAGAACATTAATAGATCTAAATTTCTGTAGTATTTGATTCCTTTTACTGTTGTATACATTTTCTTTTAAAAATATTTGTGTGTGTGTGTGTTTTCAGGTAATTACAATTACCTGCTATTTTTCATTAATTTATTAGTTTCTCTCCCTTTCCTCATATATATATATATTCTCTCCAGAAAAAAACAATTAGAAAGTTACTGGAAAATTGAATTTGAACAAATTATACATTATAGTTTGGGCACCATTTGGTAAGCCAAGCAACACGGAAGAAACTCAGTTCAAAGTTTTAGAAGTGGTAGCAACTTATCATTGTTCCTTTCCATTTCAGGGCTGCTGTCACAATCCTAAATGTTCCATAGGAAATTAGTTACTTTTGTTTTTTGAGTTGGAGTCTCACTCTGTCGCCCAAGCTGGAGTGCAGTGGCATGCTCACAGCCACCTCAGTGTCGACCTGTTGGGCTCCAGCGATCCTTCTGCCTCAGCCTTCCAAGTAGCCAGAACTATAGGCATGCACTACCACGCCTGGCTGATTTTTTTGATTTATTGTAGAGATGAGGTCTCGCCAAGTTGCCCAGACTGTTCTCGAACCCATGGGCTCAGGCAATCCTCTCACCCCTGTCTCCCAAAGTGCTGGAATGACAGGCTTGAGCCACAGTGCCCGGTCTGGTTACTTTTTAATTTTTTTAAATTTGGATAAATTTTTTAACTCTCCAGATGGCTATTGAGATAACCAGATGATGCAAACTCATGGCTGAAAATCATTCTGAACCCTTTTCTGGCTACAGGCCTGCCATAACTGGGCCTTTCCTCAGGTGAATACATTTTTACTTTCACAGCAAGCGCTAGGAATCACTGTACTAAGCTAAAAATGGGTTGCATCCCACTGGGTCCCAGAAAGAAGACAGAAAGAATAGTTATAGAGAAATATGCCCAACTCGCTCCCTCTCCCTCCCTCCAAATCAAAGCCCCACTTTTTCAAAACAAGTTGTTCACACCCATACTCCTCAGAGCCCGTCAAAACTACTCAGATTGGGCTGCCCCGGCACGAACGTGTCTTCAAGTCAACGACTGAAGTGCCATTGCTACCTTATTCTGCTTTCCACATGAAAACAAGAAGAGAGAATTCCAATTACATGTGCATTTGTACATTTCCCTTTTCATCCTGTCTCTAATCCACAAATACAGTATGCCAATAGTCGCCTCGACTTAAAGCGTTGGGACTTCCCTTTGACTTTCCCTTTTTCTTAGGTTATCTTTTATATTCAATAGACAAGTTCTCTTGACTCCCTCTCTGTGATGTGTCTTTCATCCACCCCTTCCTTTCTCTTCTTGTTGCCTGGACTACGTCCAGGGTTTCATATCCTCTCTTCAGACAACGGCCGTGGTCTCTTAATTGGGCTGTTGCAGGCAGTCTCTGCCTGATCCATTTCATTCTTCACATCACTGACATTACTGGTATGTGATGGCATCACTTCATTGTTTAAGACGTGCACCCCCTCTCCATCGCCCGTCTAATCATCTCCGAATGCTCGAGCTTCGTGCTTAAGAACCAACAGGCTCAGTCCTAGTTCAAGCCCCAGACTCTCTTTCTGATTTTACTGCTCGCTCTTCCTCTTCCATGTGCTTCAGCCAGTTTGGACTTTTTCATTCACTGCTACACAATGTACTCTCCCTTGGCCACTCTTGGGGCTCTCTGCCCATGGCCCCTCTGGACTGCCCCTCCAGGGGCAACTCTATGCCCCGATTTGCATGGGATAGCCAAGATACACACCTGTCGTCCTGAAGTAGCCACGAAAAACGCTTCCAGTTACGCCCACAAGGGCCCCCGTGCAGATCTCCACCTCATCCCACCCTTCAAATGGGCTCAAACGTCACCTCCCACGTGAAGTTTTCAGCCAGAAGAGCTCCCTCTCATCTCTGCAGACCCACAGAACTTTCGTTTGTATATCTTATATCTTTAAGGCAGCAACATTCCACCTGCCTAGACCAGGGGCAGCAGACTATAGTCTATGGGCCACATCTGGTCTTCAGTCTGTTTTCATGCAGTCTGTGAGCTAAGAGTGCTTTTTATAGTTCTAAATGGTTTTAAAAATCAAAGGAAGAATATTTTGTAACATACAAAAATTAAACAAGATGCAAACTTCAGAGTCCGTAAGCAAAGCTTTTTGGAAAATAGCAATACTCATTCATGGATATATGGTCTAAGGCCATCTTGTGTTCCAATGGGTATTTGGTTGCATTAGATACCATCTGGCCTATACAACCTAAAATATTTACTACCTGGACCTTTATAGAAAAAAGTTTGCTGACTTCTGACCTAGACAGCAACCCTCCGCAGCAGTATTAGCCAGAGTCTTGCATGCTACAGACATACTGCAATCCATGTCCCGTGAGTAATTAGTGAGACACACCTCTACCTGACAGGCCAATGTATCATAAGCAGGCTCAGCGAGAATCAAAGTGCTGTGTTTCAAATTTCAGATTTTTTCCCCCCAATATAGTAAACATGTTATTTAGAGATAAAATTCTTTTGGCCAAGTTTAAGCATACCACCTGGACATCGCTGTCTTCAGTCAAATAAAACACTAAAACAAACAAACAAAACCCATTCGAGTTAATTTAGAGGTGACAAGAGCGTTTTGCTTGACAAGTGCATAGTTCAGGTCCACACTAGTTCCTATTCTCCAACAACTGTCGTTTTGCTTTCTCTTCAGGGGCAGCTTTCTACCCTCATACAGAAACTGATTCATTTGCTGGTTTTCTTTCCTTGTGGCAAATGAAATTCCAACGATATCAACCATCCTGAAAGGTCATTAATACCAAATATGACAGCGAGAATGGAAGTCCTAGAGGTCATTATTCCCTGACAGATTGTCTGTTGGTACCTAATGAGTCAGTTGAAGGACTATCCACTCCCTGTGATTCCATCTGGACGCTTGCCTCTCATCTGAAAGCTCTTGATGTCATGGGTACACCTGTCCACAACATGGCTGCATTTAGAGCCCAAGGTCCAGAAGCACTCCCCTCCCGTGGTTCTGCCGGCACCTGAATGTTGCCATTAAGTCATCTGTTTCTGCTATGAGTCTTACCACAAAAGTCTGTCCCCAGAAACAGACTGAAAGCATCACTCCCCAGAGGCTTTTCTGGAGGATGATGCACTTTGGCACCATCTTATAAATGCATGAGATGCAAACCACAGACCATGCCTTGAATTGGACAGATCATCTGAGTTGATACTAACTAGTCAGCTGACCCGAAGTAGTTTCAACTATTTGGGGGTAGAGTCTTAGTATGTTTAAAAATATATATATTTTTTTCTATTTCACCCTCCTCATTAATAATGGAGAAACTGGTGATTCAGTTCAAAGGGGTTAATGGTAGACTTTTCCCTTTCTTCCAGTTTCTCTTCTTTGGAAATCCTAACATTGTAAGAGGAAATTCTAGTCATTTGGTTAGAGCCTGAAGCAGTATGTAAATTCTCTTCTGTAAGTATTTGTACATCTATTTTATCTACAAGCTGGTTATACTACAACATAGCATTACTAGTAAAATAGGGTCATTATCATTATCAAAAATAAAGGACTTAAACTTTGTAGAGGTCTTCATATAAAACCAAATGTTCTCTAACTACTTATTGATTTGAAACTATTCAATATAGTCTCCATGTAATTCAGTTTAAATTTGAACCTAAGTGATGCATCTGTTAAAAATATGTTTGGATGCAAATACCAAAAACCTTAAAACCAATAGTGCCTTACATTCCAAGGAATTTATTTGTTCCATGCAACAAAAAGTGCTGTTATGGCAGCCTGAGCTGGTGCACTACCATTAGCGACTTGACTCACCTCACTTTTCCACCCTGCTCACGCTCAGCTTGGAGACATTCATCTTCTGGTTTACACTCCATGTCTCAAGTTGACTGCTTCACTCAACACACCTCAATCTCTCTAATAAGTCTTTGCCTTTTTACTTAGAAAAGCAGGTCCCTCCTGGTAGATTTTCTCTTTAGTTCATTGACTATATCTGTGTCTCATGACCATCCCTACTTGGTAAGTGGCAAGAAAAAGTGTTTGGCTTTTCAGATTTTATAATATAGGAGGCAAGTGAAAACATGGTTTAGATGGATATTGAGTGAGACAAATTGCAGAATATTTTACAGCTACAATAGTTTTAAAAATTTTCCTATTCTAACAATTTCCCGTCAACCCAAATGGTTTGTTCAAACAATATGTGTTTTTTTCTTTGTAACTATTAATATTAAACATATTTTGTCAGATTAACATGGGAAAAATGAAATATTATATATTCCCACAGAATCCAAGTCAAACTGAGACCCTTTCCCAGGAAACCATGTTCTAGAAGTGACAGCAATAACAGCAAAACAGCAAGTTGTTAGATCTTGTCTCTGAATAATTTTGTACTCATTTGTTCATAATTCTTGACTTTTATGTTCAATGGAATGGAATTTGAAATTTAAATCCAGTTATAGTAAATATATACAAATGCAGTTGTCATAAGTTGAATATTTAAGTACGCATCTTCCTTAAGTAAATAAATTTACGTATATAAATTTAATCTTTAGATATAAAACGTATCACAAACTGTGCCAGTAAGTCTCTTCCATTTAAACATAAGACACTCAGAATAGCACCTTAATAGTAAGTCTGGGAATTAGGCAATCTTATACTTCAATACAGTCATTAGGCAATCTTATACTTAAATTTTGTCCATGAGTATTCCCAGCTGTCTTACATGAAAGCACTATCATTCAACATCCAAACAGGTCTCAGTTCCTATTTCTGCCTTCTCCCCTGCCATTCTGAAATACAAATTTATAGAGGATCCATATTTTCCAAGACTTTCCAAGATGTAAGTCCTTCCTCCTCAGGGTTTCATAAAACCTCCCTAGAAAATTTCTTGAAATTTTTACTGTTTGCTTCTCTGGTGAGATGTGTGTGTGTGTGTGTGTGTGTGTGTGTGTGTGTGTGTGTGTGTGTGTACCACGTGTGCATGTGTGCACATGTGTGGGCATGTATATAGGGCAGGAAAAAAGGAAGCTAAGACTAGACTATCTGGAGTTGGGGGAAGAAGACATACGTAAAGTAGAAAAAGAATACAATCTTAGCCTTCAAGGACTCTACTTTCATGATTTTAAAAAAGCGAGAAACACAACTGAAAGATTAACTTTAAGAATAAGTACAGTTTAAAATCTAGAGATAAAAATAGGTACTACAGGTCAAAAGAATCCAGATGATCAGAGTGAAAAAATATCAGCATGGGTTAGAGCATGTGAGCTGCTTTAATTACAGGAACTGGGCTAAAGTCCTGAATTACGGAGAAGATTTGCCTCGCAGAGAGGGGTCAGGTCCATTCTAGGCAAAAGGAAGCAGAAGAACAAAAGTGCGAGATCACACATGGACAACAAGGATGAGGAGGAGGCTCAGTGGGTGAGACATGGTAACTAGATGAGGCCCTGGGAACCAAAAACAATCAACTCAAGCTTTCATTCACCTAACATGATCAACTCACGCTTTCATTCACCTAATATGAATGGGCGCCTGTTTTGGGCCAGGTCCTGCCGTGGATGCTGTGACTGCAGTGGCAAGCAGACAGGCAAGACGCCATTTCTCATGGAGCTCACGGTTCAGTGTGGGAAAACGGATAATGAAGCGGGGAAGATCTATCCATAAAATGATGGCAGATTGTGTAAGTGCTAGGAAAAAAAACAAATAAGATACTATGAAAGAGAATATTAAGGATGGCCTGCGCACAGAGGGTTCACAGGAAGGACGCTCTAAAGAGGCCATGGGACTTGTATTGGAGGCCAAAGAAACAGCAAGTGCAAAAGCCCGGCGGGAAAGTAAGATGAGAATGTGCCCTGGGGGCTGATGGGATGGCCAGTGTGAGCAAAACATCGGGGAGGTCACTTGCTGTGGTTTAAAAGTGTTGCCCCCCCCCCAAAGTTCATGTGCTGGAAACGCAACCCCCAATGCAATCGTTCTGGAAGATGGGATCTTAAGGGGCTCACTGGGTTCTCAGGACCCTGCGCTCTGGAATGGATTCAGGTTGTGATCACAGGAGTGGCACTCCATGGGGGGAGGGGTGGGTTTGTTACAAACGCAGTTTGGGCCTCTCCTGCTCTGCCTCTCTTGGGCATGTGAAGCCTTCACTGTTTTAGGACATAGCGAGAAGGCCCTGGCCGGATGCAGCCGCGGGCCTGGGACTTCCCAGCGTCCAGAACTGTCTGCCAAAGAAATTTCTGCTCATGATAAATGACCCAGTCTGTGGTATTTTGTTATAGCAACACAAAACATGCTAAAACAACAACACAGAAGGTAGTGGGTACAATAAAACGACCGAGCAGTCCTCAGTGTGGGGGAGTGTGAACTTTTCTATCAGGGAAATACACCGTTACAGCATTTTGTATATTAAAGGACCTGACTATTCTTGACTTGGTTTGACACATATTATCTCAATTGGGTCATTACCACAACACTGTAAGGTTGATAGCAGGGCTATGGTGAACACAGCATTTTACAAATTGTCACTCCTGAATATAATTTCAGTTTTCTATTGGAAGTTCATGAACAGGGAAGTAATATAACAAAACTGGTATTCTAGTTAGGTTGACCTGACACCAGAATGCAGAATGAATTGGGAAGAAGCATGCGGTTGGGACAGAGTGGTAGCCATACAGAAGAGAATGAAACCAGGGCCAGTTCTGTTTCATCAGCATCACCAGCCTCCTATGCAAGTCTGTTTTCTTGGGTCACCAGGATAATGTGAAAATGCATGCCGGAGCACGAGGCCAAAATGGATATGAATGGATGTCTCTCCATCAGTTTTTCACACAGAGGGAAAAAAAGGATGCTTACGTGCCATTTGAGCACCACATCCTGTATTTATCTCTTCTACAGTTTGCAAAGTACTTGCTCCACTTTTTTTTACTATACCAACATGATAAAAGTGTATTTTCTCCAAGCTCTTGGAGATCAAAGACCATATTTTCTCAGTTTTCTGCTGTGAATGTGGTTAGCTGGCATCTGGGTTAGCTGGCATCTGTCTTTTCTCTAATGGACACAGGAATTGTTGCCATATTGCTGGTTTTAGTCCCCGAGGAGACTGGCCTTCACTGCTCCTAGATGTGTACTGTCCACTAGGAACAATACACATGACAAGTTATCGTACTGTGTTGTTTCTAGCTCTTGTCAACGGCAGATAAGGCGGCGAAGACAGGATAAAGAAGAGAAGAGAAAGAGAAAAGAAGTGACATCTGGAGGCAAGACAAAACCAGAAGAGAAGTAAGCTACAAGGAGATGTAAAGAAGAAGACAGTGAGAGGAGGCAGAAAGGCCCCTGATGACAATCCAAAGAATCAAAGCAACATCGCAAAGGAAAAAGGCAAAGGAGAAGAAATCAGAGAAACAAGATCAAGAAAACTGCAGACCATAGCTGTGACATGGGAAATAGAAAGTAGAGGCTGCACAATTAAGGAAGCTTACCAGGATCTGTTTGGATTTGGAGAAAATCGAAAAGCAGATACACATCCTGTTATAAAAGCAGCAACTTCTGTGTGTGTGGAAGGCGATACTGAGGTGAATGGTGACACTAATTTACCTTACATCTATTTAATTTCTCTATTTTTACTTTACAGTTTAAGTCCAGTCTTTGTGTCCATTGTTCCTCTCCTTAAAACATTTATAGTCTATCCTTTCTAACACAACAACTGTTTGTCAGTCACCAAAAAGCCACTCGACAAACCCATGTATCTCTTTGTCTCTCCCATGACTAGACTTGGAGAATCTACCCAGACTTAATGTCTGTGCAGCCTTGGTCCCAGAAGTGTCACAGTTACAACTATCTCTAGGTCACTATTATTTAACATGGATAACAGAGACCATGCCAGCATCCTCTTTCATGCTTTTATGCAAAAAAAAAAAAAAAATGCTAGTTCTGTAGTATTTTACCATTAAAAACTTGAAGCCTTGCAGACTTTCTCTCTTACCTTACCTTTCAGTTACCAGATCGATGTGCCAAAGTGTGTGGAGAAGCAGTCTGTCTGCAGACTAACTGACTCAGGGCTGCAGCTGTGGCATTAACAACAGCTGAGAGGCTAGCTAAAGACTCAAAAAGGCCACAGCAAATACGCCAGGCACATGCAGGAACTGATTTTTTGTTTTTTGTTTTTTTTGAGTTGGAGTCTCACTCTGTCTCCCAGACTGGAGTGCAGTGGCCGCTCCCGGCCACCGCAGCCTCGACCTGCTGGGCTCCAGGGATCCTTCCGCCTCAGCCTTCCAAGTAGCCAGAACTACAGGAGCACGCTACCACTCCCGGCTATGGACCCGATTTGACCTTGATCTACTCAAGTATTTGGAGTGGGAACTGGGGCTCCTGGGTTCTCGTCTCAGGAGCTCAAAATCAAATAACTCTGGCAACCCCTGATTCCTGATCATCACTTCTGCCGAGCTCAGTGGTAGCTTTTCAGAATTCAGATCTAAAATCATATCTACAAACTTGATTTCAAATTTAGGCAGCAAATTAATGTGATTGCTCTGTTTTAGCTTGTGTCAACTAAGAGTTGTTCTAGAAGAATAAAGGCTTAATTTTAAGTGGTTGAACTGAAGATTTTAGTCATTATTCTCTATCTTATCATGCAGCAAGGAGGGAGGAAGAAGATACTAAGAATGCAGCCTCTTAGCGGCTGAGCTTTCTCTTGGAGGTAAAGATTTGTCTTGAGAATCACAGTCCGATCATTTATACTCTATCTACAGTTAACCCCTGCCAAATCTCTTAACCCTCTTTACCAGCACAAAGCTACTATTTCTATCCACAGCACAGAGTTGAGAAGGAAGGATTATTCATGCAACATCTGTAAAGACTAGAACTCTTCACAGGAAAAGGTGATACAGGGTGTATGGCTACATGTGTGTGTTTTAAAAAGCATAAAGGGAATCGACCTTCCATATGACCCTGCAATCCCCCTACTGGGAATATACCCAGAAGAACTCAAATCACTCCATAAAAAAGATACCTGCACGCGTATGTTTATCGCAGCCTTGTTCACAATAGCAAGGGCATGGAACCAACCGTGCTGCCCATCAAAAGAGGACTGAATTTTTTTAAATGTGGTACATATACACAATGGAATATTACGCAGCCATAAAGAAGAACAAAATCATGAACTTCGCAGCAACCTGGATGGAATTAGAGTCTATAATGCTGAGCGATATTTCACAGAGACAAAGAACTGAATATCACATGTTCTCACTCATAAGTGGATCTTGAACAACTACCGTGATACTATAAGAAAAGGACTGACAGTAGCAGGAAACTGTGGGGGGTAGGGGGGACAGGGAGGTGGGACCGACAGTAGTCAAAATCTGCCTGGGGAAGGGGGGTGCACACCTCATTAACAGGGGTACCTGCACAATGTATATTTGTATACCTAACCCCGGATTGTACCCCACAATTTTAAAATAAAAAAATTGCAAGTTAAAAAAAAAGCATAAAGGAAAGCAGAAAACTGAAACTCTGACATGCATTGCGCCACCAGCTATCATTATACGTACATCCTTGTGCGAAAGCTGAAAAATAAAACAGCTTTAGGGCCTAAGTGAGCTTGCACCAGTCTCCAAAATCCTTGTTTTTCTAACATCTAAGGTCTGAATTCTTCCAATAGTGTTTAATATGGGTTCCCACTTTACTCGGCAGACCGCTGCAGCGTACGATAGACTTCGAACGTCCCCTCAAACGTGACTGTCCCGGGAAATCCTAAGAACTGAGCACCCCATGCTGCACCATCCCCTGTCTTGTCTGCCAGAAGAACCCTCTCCCCTGCACACGTCTTTCATCTCTTTTGCTGCCGCTCAACCCTCTCCGTGGCCTGCTCTTCCTCTGCCTGAGTCTTAGGGTTGGCTCATCTCAGGGCTTCCTCATGGTCCACCGTCTTCAACTCTATCTGCTGAGTTTCCAAGCCTTCACTCATGGCAAGCCCGACCCTTTCTCCTGAGTGCTGGCACCCTATTTTTTAACTCAACTCTCCCTGATTGGAGGTACCAGCGATGGCTCCCAGAGGCCCCAGGCACCTTCTCTTCTCTTTGTCCGCTTCTACCCACCATTCTTTCACTCAAGCTGAAACTTCTGCCGTTCTTGACTCTCTTTTCATCCTCCATGGCTGGTGGAATGACAAAGTCGACTGATTCTCTATCCGACAATGTTCTGTTTCTTCCCCTCCCATCTCGCTGCCCGTGTGGAGGTCAAGGCCTCATCATCTCATGTCTGGACTGACAGCACTCCCTCCAAACAGCTTCTTGTCTTTGCTGACCCTGGTCCACATGTTATTAAGCCAGAACTTGACATCTAAATCTATTGGTCAAAATCATCTGAGACTTTCAATGGCTTATAAAATAAAACCCGAGCTTCTTAGCCTGGTCCTCGCTACGCTGCTCAAAAATTACTTTTGTCTTTCTTCCACTTTCACATACAACCCGTGCACTCTCAAAATTTTAGTGGTGTCTTATTTTGCCAAACCATATGAATGAATGCTATTGAACTGTTTTTGACCTAAGAAATAGCAATTGCATAGGGTTCAACTAATGATACTTTTCTCTTTGTCCTTTTACCCTTAAAACTTGTCAAGACATCAAGACCCAGTCTAAATGTGACTACTTCCGTGAAGCAATCATTGGCTATGCTAGGCTAAAGAGCAGTGTGTTTTTCTGTGGTCTCTCCCCTCTGCCATAGTGTTGTGTTTTAATTACTTGTACCTACTGTCACTAGAATATGGGAAATTTGAGGGTAAAACTTGAGACTTAATAAATGAATGGACTTCCTTTTTTTTCTTTTTCTTTTTTTTTTTAATTTTAAAGATGTGGGGTACAATTCAGGGTTAGGTATACAAATGTTCATTAGGCAGACGCCCTTGCTAATGAGGTGTGCCCCTCCCTCCTCTAGCAGTTTCCTTCCATTGCCAATCCCATCTCCCATCTCCCTGGCAGTTTCCCATGACTGCCAATCCCTTTCTTACAGTATTATGTAATTGTTCAAGGTGAATGGCCTTTCTTTAGAACTTGTTCTACAAAGAAGCTGGTAAAATTTTTTGGTCAAAAGTGGGAGGGAGGCTAGTATTCTGAATTTCATATATTGTGGAATGTCTCTTTCCTTTTTTAATATCTCCTTCCGGTTTTTGCTTCTTACTGGATGATATATTTGTTCTTGGGAGATAGATTTTATGTGGCTATGAAAGAAATGATGACACAGTACCTGGCACATGGTCACCATAATCCTCATTGTGCAACTATAACTCACAGAAAAGCAGATGTATGAGATTAACCCAGCAAAACTTCAGAAGACAGCAAGAGGACTTAGGCGGCAGCCAGCAGGCGAATAATTCCTTTACAATCCTAAGGCAGTTTATGGCAATGTTCAAACCAAAATTGTTCTCAAAAGAAAACCCCAAGAGCAATAGAAATAGAAGAGATGAAGTGTGTACTTCAAAGACTGGGCTTCACATATAACTAGAAAAATATGCCTTCCAAGTTAGCATTTAGAATATTACACGTTTTAAAGGTCTGATTTTAGACTAAGAGACTACACACACTCTAATTCTACAGCCATCTCTGTTCCCAGGAAAACGCTACTTAACTTGGATGGATCCAGGTGCAGACAAGACATTAGATCAGGGCAAGATCTGGGACCAGGGCCACAGCAGGACTTAGACTCAAGGAGGATTTAAGCCAAAACTAGGCTAAAGACTCTGCTCCAACCAGTTTCCCTGCACATTAGCAAAAAGGTGATGGGACCGAATACCAGAATCAGAGAGTTCTGATGCCTGCACATGGCTGATTGCCAAAATTGCTTAAAAAAAATTAGTCAGAAAATTGAATGCAGCACATTTCTTAGTTGGGTTCAGTTGCTTATTTTTAATTATTGTTTTGTGGTTTTGCAAAGCCCCTTTCACACAAAATTAAGCCCAGACACTTAAACAAGGGAGATAAACTCATTTGAAAACACTGTTCTGGTGGGCAAAGTGGGCATCCCAGGTATCTTAATTGTTTCGGACTGCTATCACAAAATACTATAGACTAGGTAGGTCAATAGACAGATATTTATTTCTCACAGTTCTAGAGGTTAGGAAATCTGAGATAAGTGTGTCAGTGTGGTAGGGGTCTGGTGAAGGTACTCTTCCTGGCTGCCTTAAAGAAAGAGAGCTAGCTCTCTGTTTTGTTTGTTTGTTTGTTTGTTTTTCTTATGAGGGTACTAATCCCATCATTAGGACTCTACCCTCATGATTCTCTCTAAATCTAATGATCTCCAAAGGCCCCCTTCCAAATACCATCACATTGGGGATTAAGACTCTCACATATGAATTTCAGGAGGTCATAAACATTCAGTACAGAATACCAGGTAAGTAGCAGTCTTCATACTGTAGTCAGAATAGACTCTATTCCAGGTTGGGTGCGCCACGCCTTTTTCATACAGTGAAATCTCTTTCAAAAAATACATTTGAAAGTAGTCATTTAACAAGCATGGAAAGCAGAATTAACCAAACAGGAAGGAATCTCAGAGCTTGAAGACCAAAATATGGAATTAACCCAATCTGTTAAAAATATAGAAGGAAAATACAAAAAGAAGGAGCAAAGCCTCCAAAAGATGTGCAATGATATCAGGAGGTCAAAAGTATACCTGATCGGTATCCCTGAAGCAAGAAAGAGAAAATGGAGAATACCTTGGAGCAAGCATTCCATGAGGCTTTCCAAGAAAACTTTCCCATCTCACCAGAAATGTGACCATCCAAACACAAGAGATTCAGAGAACTCCCACAAGGCATTGAATCAGAATAACAAACCCTGGTCACATAGTAATTTGTTTACACAAAGTAGGTATAAAAGAAAAAATCCTAAAGGTAGTGAGAGAGAAAGGTCAGATTACCTAACGGGGAAGACTAATCAGAAGAGTACCAGACTTATCAGCAGAAACACTACAAGCTAGAAGAGACTAGAGTTCAATTTTCAAAGTTCTCAAAGATAAACAATTCCAACCAAGAATTTCTCACCTAGCTAAGCTAAGCTTCACCCATGATGGAGAATTAAAATCCTTCCCAGACTTCCAATCCCTAAGAGTTACACTTCTTCCAGGCCAACTCTACAGAAGACATTTAAGAATGCATAAGCCCCAAAAGACCATGCACGTCACAAAAGTACAGGCAAACACAGAGCCAACAGAGCATACAAGGCACCTGCAAAATTGAAAAAACACACATATGTTAATGCAAAAGCTAAGAGAAAACAAAACAGCCTTATAGATGCCTTATGACAGGGATAAACTCTCACATTTCACCGGGCTCGGTGGCTCAGCCTGTAATCCCGCGCCTTTGGGAGGCTGAGGTGAGTGGATTGCCTGAGCCCGCGGGTTCGAGACCCGCCTGGGTAGCAAGACCTCATCTCTACAATAAATCAAAAAATCAGCCGGGCGTGGTAGTGCATGCCTGCAATTCCAGCTACTTGGAAGGCTGAGGTGGAAGGATCGCCAGAGCCCAGCAGGTCGAGGCTGCGGTGGCTGGGAGCGGCCACTGCACTCCAGTCTGGGTGACAGAGTGAGACTCCAACTCAAAAAAAAAACCAAAACTCTCACATTTCAATAACTGGCCTGAACATGAATGGACCAAATGCACCACTGAAGAGACACAGAATGGCAAACTGGATAAAAAAGCATGATCCAACCATATGCGGCCTCCAGGAAACACATCTCACTACAGAGGACACCCATAGACTCAATGTTAGAGGCTGGAAGATAAACTTTCAGGTGATTGGAAAACCAAAAAAAAAAGGGCAGGAGCTGTGATTTTAATATGAGATAAAAAAAACCTTCAAGTCATCAAAAATTTTAAAAGATACAGAAGGACACTACATAATGATTAAAGGTTCAATCCATCCTAAACATATATGCACCCAACAGGATCACTAGGATTTATAAAGCAACTGTGAAGAACACTAAAAGAGGATATTGACTAGAACACCATCATAACTGGGGACTTAAATACCCCACTAGCTACTCCAGATAGCTCATTGAGACAAAGTCATTAAGGAGATCCAGAACCTCAACTTGACACTTGACCAAATGAATTTAATAGATATCTACAAAACCCTCTATCCAACAACCACAGAATATACATTGTACTTGTCCACATGGAACATACTCCAAGACTGACCACATTCTCAGTCATAAATCAAGCATAAACAAATTCCATAAGGTTGAAATACCACCATGCATCTTCTCAGACCACAGTGGAATAAAAATATCACCACCACCAAGATCCCTCCAAACACACAAAGACATGGACACTAAACAACATGCTGCTGAACAATTCCTAAGTCAACAAAGAAATCAAGACAGAGATTAAAGGATTCTGGAAACAAATGAAAAAAGACACATCTTACCAGAACCTCTGGGATTACATGAAATCAGTACTAAGAGGGAAATGTATAGTTTTATACACACACATCAGGAAAACAGAAAGATCTCAAGCAAACAGCCTAACAACACACTTAAGGAAGCAGGAAAGACCAGACGACCAAAATCCTAACTTCAGAAGAAGAATCTAGATCACAAAATAAAAGGCCCAACTATAGGACATGAAGACAAAAATATAGAAAAAAGTCAACAAAACAAAAAGCTGATTCTTTGAAAGGATAAATAAGAATGACAGACCCCTAGCTAGAATGACTAAGAAAAAGAGAAAAGTTCAAGCAAATACAATTAGAAACACAAAAGATCAAGTCACAACTGCCCTGAAGAAATTCAAAAAAGATAAGAGATTACTATACACACCTGTTGGGAGCCAACATCTATAACTACATGACTGAGGCCTATAAAGGCCCATCTGAAAGATCGCCTCTAACAAGCAACACCTATAATATTGGCGTGTGATTAGTGACCAGTGTGCATACATGGCAGTAAAACTTATAAGTAATCTCTATACACCTGATGGAAAGTTGCACAGCAGAATTATTTTATATGACCTTGTCCCTTCTAAGTTGTACTTCTTTCTAATTTTCAAACTTCTGTTTCCTGGTAGACAGGTTAGTCAGCTCTTGTTCCCGAAAGCAGTTTCCCCTAGAGCTAAGATTAGAAACTTAATTACCATAATAGTTTTATCGCCCTGCCTCTAGCCAGGCAGAATGTTTTTTCTAGTTTCGTTACATACCGAAACTCTGTTTGCTTCAGCCCGTGGCCATCGTCATGGTGGCCATGCATTTCCTTGTTCAAGAGTGTGACAGCTACTATTTGATTTTTAGAGTAGACTTGTTAGGATAAAATATATACATATACACTTATAGTTGCATTTACATTTTATAGTATATTTGAGTAAATTTATGCTTGCTGTTTTGTTTCCTTTTGCTACATTATTCAAATATAATAGTTACTATACGATTTATAAAAGAATTAATGATAAGGTATTAGCTTAATAGGATATAGCATAGTATTAAAGGTCAATCATTAGATTATATAAAAATTAAAGTTTAGACATAGGAAATTCATTTAAGTCATGGTAAGGTTTTATAGTTTAAGAATAAGTTTTAATTGTTATAGAATTACAGAACACTACGTTGAATCATAATAGGTTAATAGAATAACTAAGTCATTTAAGTAAACTTATAGATTATAGTATAGTGTTAAGTTGATAATATTAATCGTTAAAAATATTAGGAGTCAGTAAACTTGGATTTAACTTAGAAAAGTTTTTGTATTAATCAGGGTTTGGAACAGAGAATATAATATGAATGATTTATCGAACATTATGGAAAATACTTTGAACAATCTGTATTGAAATTGTGCCCCTGTGATTTTAATGTAAGTTTTGTGAAGCACGTCATGCATCATGGAATTGTAATTGTTTGCTTGGAATTTGCAAGTCTCGTGATGGTCTTGTGATGCGTAGTTTGTAAAGCGCGATATGCATGGAATTTGTATGCCCCCAGCAAGTGATTATCACACTGCTCGAGGGTATAGAAAATGGTATATAAGTTGGAAGGAGTCCAAATAAAATTTGACTCACTTCTGATCAGACTAATCCCAGAAGAGCTGCCTCCGAGTGGTTTCTTCTCACTGTCTTGACTCTCCGGTGCGGGTCCTAACCCTCCCTCGGTTGGAGCCAGTCTCCGACACACACCAATACAGAAACAAACTCAAAAACCTAAATGAAATGGAGGACTTTCTGACACCAGGCAACCTCCCAAAATTGAAACAAGAAGAAATTGAAACCCTAAATAGAACAATAACAACCCAAGAAATTTACTCTATCATACAAAAAAAAAAAAAAAAAAATCCCTGGGTCAGATGGCTTCCCAGCTGAATTCCTTTTTTTTTTGGATTTCATACTTCTTTTATATATATATATATAGTTGTTGTTGTTGTTTTAAAGATATGGGGTATGGCTAGGTATGGTGACTCAAATCTGTAATCCCAGCACTTTGGAAGGCAGAGAGGATTGCCTGAGCTCATAGGTTCGAGACTAGCCAGGGCAATTTGGTGAGACCTCACCTCTATAATAAAATAAGTAAAAATTAACTGGGCATGGTATCAAATGCCTGTAGTTCTGGCTACTTGGAAGGCTAAGGCAGAAGGATTGCCAGAGCCCAGCAGGTCAACACTGGAATGGCTATGAGCATGCCACTGCACTCTAGCCTGGATAACAGAGTGAGACTACAATTCAAAAAAAAAATGTGGGGTAAAATTCAGGATCAGGTATAAAGTGAACATCATATAGGAAAAGTTTGGCTCTCCCTTTGGTATCTTCTTTTCCTGGTTTGAGATCAGGTACGCTTTTTGATGTTAGGTCCTTCACACCCCTGGCAGTATCCCACTACTGTCAATCCCTTTCTTATAGTATTATGGTAAATCTTACGAGTGAGAACATGTGGTATTCAGTTTTTGTTTCTGTGATAGATCGCTGATAATGATAAACTCTAAATCCATCCAAGTTGCTGCAAAGTTCATATACTTGTCCTTTATGGCTATGTGATATTCCATTATGTATATGTACCCCATTTTAAAAATCCAGTCCAGTTTTGATGGGCAGCACAGGTGGTTCCATGTTTTTGCTATTGTGAACAGTGCTGCAATACACATGCTTGTGCAGGTGTCTTTTTGGTAGAACGATTGAGTTCTCCCAGATATATTCCCAGTAGGGGGATTCTCCCAGCTCAATTCTACAAAATATACAAACAGGAGCTGATACCAAAGTTACTGAAAGTATTTCAGGCAACTAAGAAACATAGAACTCTCCTCAAATCATGTTATGTAGCTAACATCACGTTGGTACCCAAGCCTGGTAAAGACCCAACAGGGAAACAGAATTACAGTCCAATCTCCCTGATGAACATAGATGCAAAAATTCTCAACAAGATTCTAGCAAATCAGATCCAACAACGTATCTCAAGAATAATCCACCATGACCAAGTAGGCTTCATCCCTGTGACACAGGACTGGTTCAACATCCGTAAGACCATACATGTAATTCAATACATCAACAGATATAAAAACAAGAACCACATGATTATATAATCCAGCATCTCTTCTTGATAAAAATCCTTGAGCTCCTAGGAACAGAAGGAACATTCCTCAAAATAGTAAGAGCCATCTATGATAAACCCACAGCCAACATATTGCTCAATGGACAGAAGTTGGAAGCATTTTCCCTGAAAACAGGAACAAGACAAGGCTGCCCGCTCTCACCTTTCCTTTTCAACATAGTGTTGGAAGTCCTACCTACAGCAATCAGGCAAAAGAGGGAAATCAGGGGTATCCAAACAGGAAACGAGTAAGTAAAGCTACCCCTCTTTGCAGATGATATGATCCTATACCTTGAAAACCCAAGGGAGGTTATCAAAAATCTCCTTATACTGATAAGTGACTTTGTCAAAGTCTCAGGGCACAAAATAAATGCGCAAAAGACAGCTGCATTCTTATACATCAACAACAAGCAGTCAGAGAACCAAATAAAGAGCACAATCCCATTCACCATAGCCACACACACAAAAAATGAAATACTCGACATCTTCCTAACCAGAGAAGTGAAAGACCTTTACGTAGAAAACTACAAAACACTGCTTAAAGAAATCAAAGAGGACATGAACAAATGGAAACACATTGCATGCTCATGGATTGGAAGAATCAATACTGTTTAGATGTCCATCGTACCCAAGGCAACATGATACCCATCAAATCACCAACATCATTCTTCTCAGACCTGGAAATGACAATACAGAAATTCATATGGAAACAAAAAAGAGCATGAAGAGCCAAAACAATCCTCAGCAAAGGAAACAAGTGGGAGGTATCACATCTTCAGACTTTAAGTTTTAAAGTCTGAAATAATTTTGTTGCAATAATCAAAACAGCCTGGTATTGGTACAAGAATAGGCATATAAACCAATGGAACAGAACAGAGATTTCAGAAGCAAAAACTCTCTCTCACTCAACTCATCTTTGACAAAGCCGTCAGTAACAACCCCTGGGGCGAGGAGAACTTATTCAGCAAACGGTGCTGGGAAAACTGGCTGACCACATGCAGAAGAATGAAACAGGACCCCCATCTATTGCCATATACAAAAATCAACTCTAAATGAATGAAAGATCTAAATGTAAAATCTCAAACAATAAGAATTTTAGAAGAAAACACATTGGAGTAGGCAAGAAATTCTTGATCATAACGCCAAAAGTGTATGCCATAAAAGATAACTTAGACAAATGGAACCTCATCAAACTGAAAAACTTTTTCACAGCAAAAGAATGGTTCTGTCTGATGGTTCAAGAGAGTGCAGAGATAGCCCACAGAACAGGAAAAATTATTTGCCGAAAATTATTATCTGACGAAGGCCTAACATCCAGAATCTATAGGGAACTCAAATGTGTTGTAAAGAAAAAAATAAACAGCCTTATTAAAAAGTCGACAGGCCAGGTGGCTCAAGCCTGCAATCCCAGCATTTTGGGAGGCCGAGGTGAGAAGATTGCCTGAGCCCATGGGTCCGAGACCCACCTGGACAACTTAGCGAGACCTCATCTCTACAATAAATCAAAAAATTAGCCAGACGTGGTAGCGCATGCCTATAGCTTCAGCGACTTGGAAGGCTGAGGCCGAAGGATCACTTGAGCTCAAGTGGGTCAACACTGGGGTGGTCATGAGCATACTACTGCACTCCAGCCTGGGCGACGAAGTGCGACTCTAACTCAAAAAAAAAAAAAAAAAAAGTGAGCAAAAGATAGGAATAGACACTTCTCAAAAGAAGACATATGAGTAGCCAACATATACATGAAAAAATGCTCAGCCTCACTAATCCTCAAAGAAATGCAAATCAAAACCACACTGAGATACCACCTAACTCCAGTTAGGATGGCCATCAATAACTCAAAAAACAACAGATGCTGGAGAGGATGTGGAGAAAAAGGAATGCTTCTACACTCTTGGTGGGAGTGTAAATGAGTACAACCTCTGTGAAAAACAGTGTGGTGATTTCTAAAAGATCTAAAAATTGACCTTCCATATGCTCCAGCAAACCCCCTTCTGGGAATATGCCCAGAGGAACACAAATCATTCTACAAAAAAGAAACCTGCGCACACGTTTGTCGCAGCACTATTCACAATAGCAAAAACATGAAACCAACCACGCTGCCCATCAAAAGTGGACTGGATTTTAAAAATGTGGTACATATACACAGTGGAATATTACACAGCCCTAAAGAAGGACAAAATTATGGACTTCACAGCAACTTGGATGGATTTAGAGTCTGTCATACTCAGTGATCTATCACAGAAACAAAGAACAGAGGGCCATAGATTCTCATTCATAAGTGGATCTTGAACATTTGTCATCACACTGTAAGAAAGGGATTGGCAGTAGTGGAACACTGCTGGGGAGGGTGGAAATGAGCACATAACATCAGTAACGGAACCTGATCCCAAACCAGGCAAAGTGGGGACCAATGGGAGACTCGAACTTCACTTGTATGATGACCACTTATGTACCGAATCTTGAATTGTACCCCACATTTAAAAATACTAAAAAGTAAATTAATTTTAAAAATAAAAGGAAAAAAGAAGACATGCAAGCAGCCAACCGGTACATGAAAAAATGCTCAGCCTCACTAATCAGAATAGGCAAATCAAAACCACACCGAGATACCTCCTTACCCCAGCAAGGATGGGGCTTCTATACTGACTGTTGGTGGGAATGTGAGCTAGTCCAGTCTCTTCGGAAAACAGCGTGGCGATACCTCAGGGAGCTAGAAGTTGACCTTCCACCTGATCCAGCCATCCCCCTCCTGGGAATAAACCCAGAGGAGCACAAACTGTTCTGCAAAAAAGATAACCTGCGCACGCGTGTTTATTGCCACGCTACTCACAATAGCAAAAGCATGGAACCAAGCCTACGGACCATCGAAAGTAGACTGGATGAAGAAAATGTGGCACATATACGTGATGGACTACTACGCAGCCTTAAAGAAGGACAAAATCATGGACTTCTCGGCAGATTGCACGGAATTGAGACAAGCATTCTCAGTGATCTGGCTCAGAACAAAGAAACAAATGCCACATGTTTTCACTCATAAGTGAGACCCAAACATTACTCACAATAGCACAAGGAAGGGATTGGCAGTCGTGGGTCACTGCCAGGGAAGAGAATGGTGGGGAGGGGGCACATAACAACATAAAGGTACCTGATCCTAAACCAGGGAAAGTGAGGGCCAGTTGGAGGCCCAAATTCACATAGATTACTTATGTACCGAATCCTGACTTGTGCCTCACATTTTTAAAATAAACTAAAGTATTAAAAAAATAAAATAAAACATAAAAAGAAAGCAGTCATTTAAATCTGCATAGGGCTGGCCATGGTGGTGCACACCTGTAATCCTAGTGGCTCGGGAAGCAGATGTGGGACAACTGCTTGAAGCCAGGGGTTCAAGGCTAAGGTAAGCTATGATTACACCTCTGCACTCCGGCCTAGGCAATAGAGTGAAAGCCAACTTTACAAAAACAAACAAAAAACCCAAAAAACTGGCTGGGCACGGTGGCTCAAGCCTATAATCCCAGCACTTTGGGAGACTGAGGCAAGAGGATTGCCTGAACCCAGGGGTTTGAGACCAGCCTGGGCAACATGGTGAAACCTCGTCTGTACAACAAATCAAAAAAATAAGCCAGGTGTGGTGGTGCAAACCTGTGGATCTAGCTACTTGGAAAGGCTGAGGCAGAAGGATTCCCTGAGCCCAGCAGGTCAAGGCTGCGGTGGACGTGAGTGTGCCACTGCATTCCAACCTAGGCGACAGAGTGAGGTTCCAAATGGGAAAAAAAAAAGTGCTGTACAGGCTGTTTCAATATTTTACTTTTTGAGTCTGTATTTAATTTTAAGCAAGATGATCTGGCTTGTTTTATCCAAAAGTAAAGATGATAAGTCATATGGAAATGGAGTTCTATGACATGTACGCGTAGGTTTCATATGGTGATTGGAGGCTTCGTGTCCTTGAATCTCAGAATAAGTTACACCCAGAGGCCAAAGGATGCCACAAATGCCAAGTTCGCCCACGCTGTCCTCTGGCTTTCCATGTGGGAGCATGGCCCTGAGCGGGCTCCTCCGTATGCTACTCGAAGCTTGCTTTTGGTCCAGAACTTTCGGCAGCATCCATCTGTGTGGCTCCCGTGCTGTGTCGTCTCCTTGGAATTTCTGGCAGCTGTTTCATGTGGAGAGGTGAGCACCAGAATAAAAGGAAGGCCAGCCAAAGCCCTGCTTTCTGCTCTTCGGCACCAGTTTCCATGAATCCAGCATTTTCATTCCAAGTACCCAGTTCCGATTCCACCCCCAGCCCTCACCGCCAACCCACATCTCCCAGCTCGTATGTTCAAGGCCTCTCCGGATCGGCAAATACGCAGATCTTCAGAGGTGAGTGCTTAGTTCCCAGAGCACTTCAAAATGATCAAATAAGAAGGCCCCACAGAAATAGAGCCAAGCTGACATTTAGATGCCAGGCTGGTAAACAGTGCATTGTGTTGATTTTTTATTTAGCTCTATGTGATTCTGTAAAGACTTTTGTGTGCTTTGAGATGCATTAATATTTGTACAAAAAAAAGTACAATCTTTCCTTCCTCTCCCTGCTCCCCGATCTCTGAACAAATACACTCTCTCTGAATATATGAGTAGCATATAAGAAGTAGCATCTGTCCTAGATGCCATATCAACTCAGATGGTAGAAACGTTTATAAACATCATTCCAGGCAAATAGGTTTCTTGAATTTTGTTAAAAAAAACTTTTGTACTTTGAGTTTATTTGCATATGGACCTCAAGAATAGATAGTTCTCAATTTATTTCTTCTCAGGGGTGATAGAAAAGGTTAAAAAAATCTTAATTTTATTTAAAAACCTTGATTATAAATATATTTAAACTATGATCAGTTGTTCTAAAAGCACTACAAGAAGAAAAATAATCTTGGGTCCAAGACCCAAGATCTGCCCTTTATTCTCCTGAATTAAATTCTGCAGACCCTAAAAGAGGCAAGCCTATAATCATATTCCTGTCACCCTGCTATCATTTTTCTGGTGAGGATAGACAAAAGCATGTGTGCTTAACTCTAATAATGGGTTACAGTGTGAACTGACTTAGCATGAACCACAGGGAACAGAGTTTAAAATGATTATACATCATGAGAAGTTTGGTGGAAGGCTTCTAAAATATAGCAGATGAAATAAAAACACATCCTAGAAGAGGAAAGAAAATAGACTTAAATAAAGGAAACAGAGGAGTTAAACTCTTAAATGTAGGAAACACTTTGAAGTGTTCTCATTTCATCTTTAATACGTTAATTAAATGCTTGATATTTGCTCCTGAATTGGAAAGTCTGTTTTTCTGCACTTCCCAAATCCCCTTCCCAGCACCATTTTTACTCTGATCCTTTTCAACTGTTATAGACCTTCCTAGCCTCAAGTAGAGATAATTACTCATAAACAGAAAAAAATAGGCGCATTACATATAATTCAAATATTCTGGAGAGTCAAGAATGCACGGCATCTAAGTCTACTGTGAAATAGGGCTTACATAGAAGGTTATATTTAAATTTAGTAAAAGTTACCAGCAGCCTCAAAAAGAAATCAATCTTTGAAAAAATAGTAGAGGATGTTATCAAACTATATCTGACTAGGAAAAAAAATCCCTAAAGGTAATCAGAGAACTTCATACAAGGAAAAGTGAACAATCAAAGACAAGGGAGTTCTTCACACAAGACCTAGAAATAAAATATGTTTTAAAAGATGATTTTATAATTAATTTGCCCTGTAGCAAATATCAGAATGATGTGATAGGTCCTTAGAGACTAAATACACATGCCATTAATTTGTGTGGAAAGAAATGACCATGCACTGTGCTCCAAAAGACAGTATAACCAAAGAAAAGGCAAAGGTGTATATATATATTTTGTCTTGTAGATTAAGGGAGGTCAAATTCATTCTATGTGCCTAAGGATATAAATTTAAGTTCATATTTAAGTCCAAAAGGTTGAATATTAATAGTTGCTATCTTTCCCTAATGGGAGCAACATTTGTATGACATATATTCATGAAATACTAAAGGTCCCCTGATTATATGTATGTCTTCCTAACTGCCTAACATTAGACAGGTATGTGACCTACATAACAGTTTTGATTAGGTGACCTTGTACTTGAGGGTCCCTTTCTGTCCAATTATCAAGCAAGCTTCTCAAATGCAATGATTTAATTCACAAGTCCCTTAAGAGCCTTCTGGTGAAAGGTTGAAGCAGCACAAATAAGCTAGTGATGCATGACCTTGTTTCAGAAAATCAAGCTGGGATTCTAAGCAAGTGAGCTTATTTATCATTGTTGAATTGTTACAGTAAGGCAAACCTCCCCCCCAGAAATATGAATATATTTGTTATAAACAGGAGAAAATGCAAGTTGCAGTTGAGTATCACAATATTAAGGTATACAACATAACATCAGAGAAAGAATTTGTTTCTCAGAAATTGCTCTATATAATTACAAGTATCTCAGTTTTGATGGAAAAAGGTTACTCACCTATAGTTATCGGCATTTTTTCAGTTCCCAAACTGCTTCTACATTTTTAGGTATTTATTACAGCAGCCTTCATGTCTCAGTAACAATTTCCCTTTGTTAGCTCAGGCTTCTATAACAATTACTATAGATTTAGTGACTTAGACGACAGGTATTTCTTTCTCACAGTTATGGAGGCTTGGAGGCTCGGAAGTCCAAGATCAAGGTGCCTCTCAAGAGAGTTCCTCATGAAAGCCCTCTTTCTGTTTTTTAGATGAATACCTTATTATATTGTTATATGGGGGAGAGAGAGGGAGGGAGGGAAGAAAGGAGAGAGAGAGAGAGAGAGAGAGACAGAGACAGAGATAGACAGAGAGAATCTCTCTTGTCTCTTCTTACAAAGGTACTAATCTCATTCTTGAAGTCTCCACCCTCATGACTTAACCACATCCCCAAAGCCACCCCCCACCTATGCACCATCACACAGGGCTTCGGCATACAAATTTTGGGGAGATGCAAATTTCAGTTCATAGCAGAGATCAATCAAAATATAATTAAGTGGATATAATATTCAGTGATACATTTATAGTATCTATTTTACAAGTTCGTTTACATGCACTTTAAAAATCATGTGTTATATAAATGATAATTTAGTATTAGTGACTTTTTCCTTTTAAATGTCACCAAACATTATTTGATTAATCTTCAACACCGATATCTTTGTCATCACTGAATTTCTTAGTTACACAGTGCAATTGTCCATAGCATGTCACTTTCACTCCTAAATTGTCGGAGACACAAACCCTTTTGAATCCATTGATGATACTTCCACAGGAAATTTAATTCCAAACTTCCCATTTATTTGTGATGTGTGCCGTGTAACCACTTTCTAAATTGCTTTTTAAAACAGATCTTTAGAAGTACTGTTTACAATAACATCCACTATTTCATATAGTCAAGAGTAACAAATAAATCTGTGCTACTTGCCTTTTTTGTAATCCCATTAAATCGCATGGACTCTGTAATGATCCCAAATAAGTACTGTGATTGTTATGTGCTACTGTGTCTTCCCCCAAATATTACTTAATTTTTCTAAATAAAGTAATTGGGAGAAAAGTCAGTAATTTGGGAAGCATTCTTAGTACTCCAGAAGTACTCTGCGGTCAGAGAAAACTAAAAACTCAGTGTATTTTTAGACTTAGAACCAGTCTTAATTCTCTTTTTCCTTGCCCTCCCCATCCATTGCATAGGTATGAATTCCCTCTCACCCTCAGCTTGGCTCCTCACTTAGCAAAAGCAAAAATAAACAAAACACCTCACTGATATTAAAAGTGACAGATTTACTTGAACATGGTTTAGAGAAATACAGAAGAAAGAACTCTACACTCAGAACCTAGAGACCAGGATTCCGACCTTGGCTTTGCCACCAAGTGACCAGGTAACTTGACTGAGCCCTCTGCTTCCCAGAACGGGTGGTGGAACGAGATATGTGCTAACGGTCTTTGCAAAGTAAATGGATAATTATTATGATTGTATCTCACCAAAAGTATTAAATGGTACAAATTATTTTAAATTCTGTTGTGAAATGTGACAAGTCATTAAATATGTTTGACTAATTCTTCCCATGTCTACTCCTGCTAATACCTTAGATTTTGACTACAAGGCTCTGTTGCTTAACATGGTAGCATCTATGTTTATCTCTAAAGTATTAGTCTTTCTTAAAAAAATCAACTAAGCTTATTTTGGGTTAAAAAATGGCTGTTGAACTCATTCAGCTTGCTAGTTTTTCAAGGCAACTAACAACTGCCGTTTCCATTACCTGTTTTTCATGCAAGGCTAAGAACAAAATTTACTGATGTTTTCCCAACCCAAGCTTCTCTACTGTGCACAATGAATCGTTAAGCAGAACATTAGCAGAAAATTTTCTTTTCTAACTCTAGCAGTGAAGATTTCCCACCAGTAGGACGCAGAAGGATGCATACTTAAAGACAATACATTTATCTAGTGAATATGAACGTCTTTTGACTAGAAAAAGAAATAACAATCGTCTGCAGTACTTTAAATAGCAAACATCTGTTTTTTCCCCAACAAACTTCAAGCACTTTGAATTTCCTGATTAGTTGTTATATGAGAACTGTATTTCTGAAAGACATAATGAGGCAGTTTAAAGATGAGTCTTAAATAATCTTCAGAACAAAGTGAAGAAAAAATACTCACTCTCTGGGTAAGGATGGTTGAACCAGATCCACCATAATAGGAACAAATAAATAATTCTTTCAATTATGTGCATTTAGACCAAAAGTTCCATTAAACGTTGCAAGCAAAGGAGGATGATAGAAATGAACAGAAAGAAATGAAAATATAGCATGATAGTCTAATACAAAGTCCATGGTGCTATTAAAGCAATCTTTGCCTGACTAAGCCAAACATAACGATATCTGAAGTCATGACACAAAGCATGTTTGTGAGCACTACACAAACGCATGCATACATCACGGGGTAGGCTCAAGTGTCTATGCAAACATGTCTATGGAAAAGTCCTCTGGTCTGAAGGCTGCAGATTTATTTGACCACGTCAGCCTTTCCTCGGTGATTTGTAACACAAAATGAAGAGCATCATCTGGTTTTTTTTTTTTTGAGTTTGAAAACACAGTTTATGAGCAAGAAGAGAGAGAAAGAAAATAAAGTTTATTAGTGAGAAGAAGAGAAGGAAATAGGAAGATCGACGTCAGAAAGACCTGATATGGACGAGTCTCTCAAAAAGAAAGACCTGCCTCTATTTCGCTCACAGAAGTTTATAAGAAGTGCATTATATAAATATTTCCAGGTGACATCTGTTTTATTTTTACCCATATTTTTCCTGCTCCATCATTTAAAATATGCTATCATTGAGGAGATAAATATTTTAAGTCTAATACCAAAGAATAATAACAACAAGGAAAAGAAATAGGAACCCTAGTGAAGATTAAGAGGTTCTCAGTTATTTATCAAGCAAATATTTATTGAGCCCCCTTTATATACCCAGTCCTGTATTAGGGAATGAGGATCCAGAGAAACTCACAATCTATTTATGAATAAAAACATACAAACAAGCAAACAAAAAATTCTCAATATCATCAAGGTACTAGAGTATGTATAATGTATAAAGTATTAAAAAGAACATGGAAAACAGAGGAATTGGTTCTGCCAGGGAATGACGGGCTAAAATTGAACAGTAAACATGTGGACTTGACCTTTATTCATGAGTAGAAGACAGAGCAGGGTATCAAAGACACCATTTTTTCAATTGTATGTATAGCAATACAATTTTAAAAATCAGATACTTTTTTTCAAGACCTTTCTTTAAATTCCTATGGCTGTTCTATAAGTACTGATGAATGAATGAATTTCTCATATTGTTAGGTTATAAAAGTGTGTAACACAATTATAGCATGCCATTCTTTATATGAAGAAAAACAGATATATATATACACAAATATACAGTAGACAGTAGTTCCCCCTCATCCACAGTTTTGCTTTCCAAGGTTTCAGTTACCTGCAGTCAACTATGGTTAGAAAATAGGTGCAGATAATAATAAGATATTTTGAGAGAGAGTACACATTCACATAATTTTTATTATAGTATATTGTTATAGTTGTTCTATTTTACTATTAGTTATTGTTGTTAACATCTTACTGGGCTTAACTTATAAATTAAACTTTATCATAGTTATATATGTATGGGAAAAAACGTACTGTATATATATATAGAGAGAGAGAGAGTTTGATACCGTCTGCAGTTTTAGGCATCCATTGGGGTTCGTGTGTGTGTGTGTGTGTGTGTGTGTGTGTGTGTCTGTCTGTCTGTTGAGTATTTCATATCTGAAATGATTGGCACTAGAAGTGTTTCAGATTTCAGATGTTTTTCAGATTTTTGGTCATTTGCATATAGATAATGAGATATCTTGGGGATAAGATCCACATGTAAACATGAAACTCATTTATGTTTCATATACACCTTATACACATAGCCTGAAGGTACTTTTACACAATATTTAAAATAATATATGTGACCCACCACATGAGGTCAGGAGAAAAATTTTCCACTTGTAATGTCATGTTGGTGCTCAAAACAATTCAAATTTTGGAGTGTTTCAAATTTCAAATGTTCTCATTAGTTATCGTCTCTCTCTATATAGATATAGATAGATATAGATAGATATACATGCACACACATATACATACACATGTACACAAACACACACATGTACATGCACACACAAATATATACTTCCCAATGCATACATTTATTTGAAAGAATGCGCAAGGCATCGATAAGACTGACTATTTCTGAAGCAGGATATTGAGAGTCTAACGACTCTATGCCGTTTCTGTTCTGTTTGAACCATTTACCCCCATGTATTATCTAATGAAATAAATGAACAGATTCCTTAAAACAAAATACTTTCTATGGCTGTTCTAACAAGTAAATAATGCATTTTACTCTGAATATTCCCAGGAGTATAAAAACATTCAGCATGTGTCATACTGGCTTCTGATTTTTAAAGAAATTAACATTTAGGTTTCAGACCATAAGACTGTGGCCAAAGGATTTCTCACATTTTGGCACCCTCAGGCAAAAAAAAGTTAATTAGGGACTTTAAGAGAAAATACTGTGTTCCTCATTAAGGATAAGGATACTGAAAGTGTATCTACTCAATATAAAGACAATTAGTCATTATGATCAATCCCATGAAAGAAATGAGCCAGTTCAAAGGAGTTACAACTGCATCAAGCAAGAGAGAGAGAGAGAAGAAACAAGAGATAAAACATTATGCTCAGGCCAGTATTCCAATGACTGAATTCAGACTCCCTGGCTTTATTCTAGCTGGTTTGTTTTTTTCTTCATTTAAAGCACTCTGTCCTTTTCCTATATTCATCCCAGCCATTTTTCAAAGCTCAATTCCAAAGCTCTCTTGCATTAAATCTTATCTTTAACACTCACTGAGCTATCTCTTCTATAATTGGAAGTCCTGTTTTGCTCTTACAATCACTACCACAGTGTCGTACTTAACAGCTTTCCAGAGTTTTATGTGTTAGATTTAGCTTCCCAATTGCACTGCAACTGATATAGATGGCATACAAGTTTAAAGAAGTAGACGTAGCTGGGCTCAGTGACTCAGCCTGTAATCCCGCACTTTGAGAGGCTGAGGTGAGTGGATTGCCTGAGCCCGCAGGTTCGAGACCCGCCTGGGCAATTTGGCGAGACCTCATCTCTACAATAAATCAAAAATCAGCCGGGCGTGGTAGGGCGCGCCTAGAGTTCCAGCTACTCGGAAGACTGAGGCGGAAGGATTGCTGGAGCCCAGCAGGTCGAGGTTGCGGTGGCTGGGAGCAGCCACTGCACTCCAGTCTGGGCAACAAAGTGAGACCCCAACTCAAAAAAAAAAAGTAGGCAAGATCTACTCACCCAAAGTACCTCACAGAGTCAATAAACAGCACACCAACATTATGGTAACCTAGTTTAGGGAAATCAAGAGTGTTGAACACATAAACTCGGTATTCATATTTTACACAGACATCCAAGCTAGGGTTTGGGGGAGAAAGTCGATAGCACTGAGATAGGAAATCAAACCTCTTCTAGGAAGAAAGAGGTGGCGTTTCATTTCTTCTTTATTGAACAGGAAAAAATTAAATTATGTATAATGCTTACACAGAAGACATCTTATATGGTTATAACTTTAATTCTCAAATCTGAAAAAACAAGTTGTGATACCAAATATACAACTATAGAAGAACAGTACTGCCTCAACTTATTGTAGGGGATAAGTTTGCCCTTGGATACTAAAGGGACTAGTTAGATGTTAACACATACGACAGTGGAGTGTTTTCAGGAAGGAAACGTTAAGAAAGAGCATACTTGTAGGAGACCATCAACTCTGGTGTGAATTTTTTTTTCCTTAAAATTTTGAGCAAATGATATTCATTTTTACTTCGGTTTCTCCCGTTGTTTCTACACTTTATTTATTTATTTTCACCATGTCTGGTAGAAAGCTTTCTGTGAAGCGTAAGCAGCAAATGGCCAAGAGATGATAATTCTGAGAAACACATATTTCAACAGGAAGGAATCAGCGCCTGGAGACACTCACCAGATAAGGAGGAGATTTTCAACGCTCAGTGATTCGAATTCAAAAGTTCAGGTCATGTAAAGTGATATGTATGCTTTGAATCATGAACACAGTATCCTGGATATAGCTCACCACGTAACTGAAATCTAAATGACAAACAATACACGCTGGGATGTTTTGGCCCAATTTTAGCACATCCAGACTTTAAGACTGTATAGCTGTGAGGTGTGTTGTCACTTTTACAATCTGGCTTTATAAGGCCAGCAATGAAGAGCTCTTCCTTTTCTTCATGTAGACGCCATATTCAAAATTTGGGCAAGCTCATCTCAAGTAAAGGGTCGTGGCTGAGTGATGCGTTCATTCCCAAAGTAGAGAGGCATCTCAAGCCACGCTCAACTCACAGGTACATACAGTTACGTGCTGCTCTCTATGCAACCAGCCAAACAAAAGAAGCTTAAATAATTTTAAAAGCTAATACATGGGTTGGAAAAGATTTAAATTAAATGCCAATACCCAGATAAAATTTGATATATTTCTCTGCCAATTTTCCCCCACAGGTCTAACTAGAAGATAACCTTGGTATCAAAACCCTGAGTAGTCATTACATGAAGAAAAGCAACCAAAGCAGCATGTCGGCAAGTGAAGGGGATTCTTGAAGGCCTTGTCCTTGTGTGTTCTGACATGCCCTTTCTACTCGCAGTTCTCTGTGTTTGTATCTGGACTTAGTAACCTGGCTCCACACTGCTGGTGTCCGAATGACTTAGAAATCCCATAAAGGGATGCTACTCTTAGAATTGTCCTCAGAGTCTCCCGTTCACATTCTTCAGCCCAGTGGGCCCCACACACCTTGGAGAGCTGTCTGCTGCTTTTCACCCCCCACAGGCTTCCTGGGTGGGCTCACCCAGTGGTACCCTGTCTATCTAGACACTAATTGCCTTTAATTTTTAAATACAAACATAGTGTCATTTCCTACTCCCTTGCCAAAGAGTGCACACTTACATACTTAGAAGGGTTGATTGAGAGCTAACCAAAACAAATCCGGCAGCAAAACAGTCTAGGCACAACAATATTTGACAACGATTTGGTAACATAGTCTTCTGACCCAGGTATGTTTGTCTAACACAGGACTATGGTAATAAAGAGAATATTATCTTAATATCGCCAAAGAGAGGAGACACGGGTCAGTTAAAACATCGTAGTTGTAACCATAGCAAAGATGAAGGGTCGTGTGTCTGTGCTGAATGAACTATCAAGGATACTATTCCCAAGAATAAGAGACAGGAAAAAAACCGGCACAATGTGTGTTTTGCCTCCTACGTGCCCCGCCCATGGATTCATCAGGTCACTGAGTCCCATGGCAACAATTACTTCCAAGAGGTTCTGGTGAGCAAGTCTACTATCCGGAGTTACCTCCTGAAAGCACGCTTGAGGATGATACAGCCATACTTAATCCCCTAAAAAAAAACCCAAGTAAAAAAGTCTCAAATCCTCATCATGGCTTTCCAGCTACCCCATCATCCCACATGATCTGTTCAGCATCATTGCTCAGGCGTCTTTCATACTAGTCTCTGTCAGGACCCTTGAGGTCTGATGGGACATGCCACACACTCACATGCTATGATCCACACAGAACAGATCCATTTGGGTTTCCTTTCAAGGAACGACTTGCTGCCCAGCTGTGGGGAATGTGACCTGCAGACAGCATCTAGCCACCTTAAGGGTCTCTGCATCACCCCAGGCCACACCTTCCCGGGACAGCTGACCATCAGAGACGGAGTAAGACAGGCTCATAAAGATGCAGCCATTTCAGCCGGGCTTGGTGGCTCAGCCTGTAATCCTGCGCTTTGGGAGGCTGAGGTGAGCAGATTGCCTGAGCCCGCAGGTTCGAGACCCGCCTGGCCAACTTGGTGAGACCTCATCTCTACAATAAATCAAAAAAATTAGCCAGGTGTGGTAGCGTGCGCCTGTAGTTCCAGCTCCTTGGAAGGCTGAGGCGGAAGGATCGCTGGAGCCCAGCAGGTCGAGGCTGCGGTGGCCGGAAGCGGCCACTGCACTCCAGTCTGGGCGACAGAGTGAGACTCCAACTCAAAAAAAAAAAAAAAAAAAGATGCGGCCATTTCAGGGATAACCCAGACCCCTCAGAGCAGCGGTACTTCCCCCCGCTCCCTGCTGAGTGGGCTGAGCTTTGTTGGACCGAGAAGCTCGAAGACTCACTCCTTCTGCTTCCTTCCCCTTCTTTCCACAGGTGTCCATCCCTAGCAAAGAGCCTGCACCCTAAACTCCATCTCAGCATCTGCTTCCGGAGAACCCAATCTGTAATACACACTTCGGATTCTCTTCTGCATCCTCCTATCTGCAATTTTTCTCCTCCTCCAGGGTCCAGCACAAGTGACACCTCTGAGAAACATTCCATGATCCTTCTAGTGAGTCGTATTTATTCGTTTTACCCTGTCTCCCTGACTTATGCTTGTATCTCTACTTAGCAACTCATACTTTTTAAATATATATGATCGAGTTAACAGTTTACATTTTAACTGTTTTGAGGGCAGACTCTGTGTGTTATTCAATTCTGTGGGCCCCACGGTGCAAAATAATAAGAGTTATGAGGGAAAGAGTAAGCGAACGCACAATCTGGAATCCTGAACCTCTTCTTTTTTTCTTCTCCATAAAAACTAAAAATCTGCCGATATTTCATCTCCAATGTTTCATGCATGTGGCAAGTCCCTTCCCCTTTTCAGTCACGTGTTATATTTAGGCTCTATTTTCTGATTTAGCCAAGCAAATCTGCTTTGCATGGTACATGCTTACGCCTATCTTTAAGCCATCACACAGAGATGTTAGCTACCGCCTTTGACGACAGGATCCTTCCTTTAAAATATTACTCAAGAGTCTCCTACTGTGTGAGGCGCTCCAGGGCACTGCCACCCAAAGTCAGCCACCTCAGGGCCTCCCAGTTCACATGATCTGGGTCTCTAAAATGTAGCTGCAAATCATTTATTCTCTGTCCTAATAGCGACCGATGTTTATGTAGCCTCGAGTCTTTCCAAGACCACAATCGTATTTTCAATGTGGAGAATGCAATAGATACAGATACAGATATAGATATAGATGTAATCTGGGTTGATATCATAGGTGCTTTCACGTCCCAATTCCCAGAATGTTGGCTTTATACTTTCTCCTCCCTCTTCAGTCCTCACACACCTGAGCCTGCCGCCACCACCACCACTGCCACTGCAACCTCCTGTCGCTGTCTGATGACCTTACCTCAAAACTCCTACGCTCATCAATAAAAGCAACCGGTAAGACTATCTCCTCATCACCCAAACCATCGACACACCAACATCTCTACCCTCTTCCTTGCTTACTGTCTTGCAACGACGGGTTAGCAGTCCCTGTTTCTATCCAAGGCCAGACTTGACCATTGTTTTCTGGATTTCATCTTTAGGACTTTGTTTCTATAATTTATTCTTTGTCTTGCATCAGCAGTGTCCTTCTAGATCATCCCCAGCACTGCATGCCACCGTGTTCTGGCATCTCCCTCTTCAGAAAGCTCGACTTTGACCCCAGACTCCTTTCATCTGCCAAGACAATTTATAAAAAGTTGTCTCTATTGTCTCTGGTAGCCATTTCTTCTGGCTACTAGATTCACCTCCCGACCTCTAAGTAACTCGCCTCAGTCAGACTTCAGTGACCACTGTCCCTGAGATTGCTCTTGATGAAGTCACTGATGACTTCCATGCTGCCAAATCCAGTGGTCACATCTGGATTTTGATCTCGCTTGACCTCTCAAAACAGTCACACACTTGGCCACTTTAAGACAACAAAAACAAAAGAGCAAAAACCAAACTATTCTGGTAACACTGTCTTCTTTCGGCTTCCACAGCTTCTCATTCTCCCGCCTGTCCCTAACTCACTGGGTGCTCTTCCTATCCCCTGTGCTGTTCTCCTGGCTCTGCTTGACCTCCAAGTGTATCCAAGTCCAGAGTTTCGTCCTGGGGCCTCTTCTCCATGCTCCTGAGTGTCCTCATCCAGATGCTTGGCTTTAGATATTATCTACATGCTGACAACACCCAAGTCTTGTTCTACAGCCCTCAACTTATTCTTCACCGAGCTCCAGAGTCATGCTTAGACTCCACACTAAGATATCTACTCAAACTGAACACAGAGAAAACGGAAGTCTTCCCCTCCCTAATCTTCACCTTCATGCAACAGAGAATCATTATCCATCCAGTTGTTCAAGTCACAAGTCTAACAGTGAATCTCGACTTCATTTTTCTCTTGCTTTTCATATCCACTCCCATCAATAAGTACACCTACCTCTACCACCAGAACATATCTTAACTCTAGCCACGTCTTTCTATCCTCACCACTACCCCTCCTTTCGGAGTGACTGACGCCTTCTCTCAGATGACTACAAAAGCTTCCTATTGATCTTTCCTTTTCCCTGCTTTTGGACTCTTCAAAGCCATTCTCCACACAGCAATTAGAATGAATTTTTTAAAACAGATGAACTCATTCATCTACTAAACCTCCAATGGCTTGTCCAGTGCACTCACTCTAATCTGCTTAGCTTACAGAGCACCCACTACCTACCTACTCTCCACGTCCCATCCTCATCTACCATGCGGTGCTCATGCAGACCTTTTTTCTGCTCCTTGAACTCAACGTATTCCTGCCCTAGAGACTTGACACTTTGCCTCCTCAATCTCTGCATGGCTGGCTCCTCCTTATCATTCAGGTCTCACTCCAATTATCATCTTCATGTAGAGGTCTTCCTGATCACCAAATCTAAATTGACACTTCCACTTCCCTAGTTAGGCACTATTACATCACCTTGCTTTTCTCTCTTTCTCATACTTATGTTCATTTATTAGATGTTTTCTGCCCTCTTCTTCCCACCTCCAAGAGAACAAGCACCTTGTCTATCTGCTCGTCACCGTATTGCTAATGCCTAGAAAAGACCGGGCTTATAATAGATGCTCTTGGATGCACAAAAAGATGCTACATGAATATCTCTAATAATTAACTAAGAAAAAACTTATTACTGGAGAATTGGCATACTCTCTTCTGATCAGAAAAATCCACTGTTTTTCTTTTTGTGCTGACTTGTAAGGAGTCCACTGATAAATTTAACTTCCATGTCAGCAACTATATTAGTCTTTGAGTCAAAAATTTCTCTTTAAGACTTTGAATTATTTCTATTTTAATAATTCTATTGCATCCAGGTGTTTATCATCGACTTTGTCAAAGATGAGCTGGTTGAAGGTCTGTGGTTTTATTTACAGGTTTTCTATTCTGTTACTATGGTCAATATGTCTGTTTTTGACCCAGTACCATGATGTTTTGGTTACTGTAGCCTTGTAGTAAATTTTGATGCTTGGGAGTATGATGCCACCAGCTTTGTTCTTTTTGCTGAGGATTGTTTTAGCTATTTGAACTCTTTTTTGCTTCCATATGAGGTTAAATATTGTCTTTTCTAGGTATGTTGAAAATATTGTTGGCAATTTGATAGAGATTGCATTAAATCTGTAGATTACTTTGGGAAGAATGGGCAATTTGATGATACAAATTCTTCCAATCCATGAGCATGGGATGTTCTTCCATTTGTATTGTCTTTTCTTTCTTTGAGCAGTGCTTTACAGTGCTCATTGTAAAGATCTTTTGCCTCTGGTTAGAAGAATATAAAGGCATTTTAATTTTTTTGTGGCTGCTGGGAATGAGACTGCGTTTTTGAATTGGATCTCAACCTGCTTGTTGTTGGTGTTAGAAACGCAAATGATTTTTGCTCATTGATTTTGTATCCTGAGACTTTATCAAAGTCATTTATTGGTGCAAGTAGGTTTTCGGCAGACTTTCCAGGGGTTTCTAGGTATAGAATCATCATCTGTGAAGAGGGAAAAGAGTCCTCTTTTTCTAATTGGAGACCTCTTTTCTTCCTTCTGCCTGATTGGCCTGGTTAGAACTTCCAGTATTAAATAAGAGTAGTGAGAATGGACATCCCTGTCTTGTCCCAGTTCTTAGGTAGAATGCCCCCAGCTTCTGCCCATTAAGTATGATGTTGACAACAGTTTGTCATAGATGGCTCTTATTATTTGGGGGCATTTTCCTTCAATGCCTAGGTGTTTGAGGGTTTTTATCAAGAAGGGATGTTTAATTTTATCAAATGTTTTTCTGTACCTATTGAGGTAAACATGTGGTTCTTGGTTTTATATTTGTTTATGTGATGGATTACATTTATTGATTTGTGTATGTTCAACCAGCCTTGCATACTGGGAATGAACCCCACCTGGTCATGAAGGCTGAGCCTTGTTATGTGTTATTGGATGCAATTTGCTAGCATCTTGTTGAGAATTTTTGCTCTATGTTTATCAGGGAAATTGACCTAAAGTTTTCTTTCCTTCTTGTGTTTTTGACACTTTTGAAGATATTGGCTTCATAGAATGAGCTAGGTAGGATTCCTTCCTTCTCAACTGTGTGGAAAATTTTCGGTAGCTCTTTCTTGTACGTCTGGTGAAATTCAGCTGAGAAACCATCTGGCTCGGGCTCTTTTTTTTTTTTTTTCCAGAAGGAAGGTTTCTCATTCCTGGATCAGTTTCTTGGTTGCTATTGGTCTGTTTAGGATTTCAATATCTTCCTGTTCTGATCTTCAAAGGTTGAGTGTTGTCAGGAATTTCTTCATTTCCTCTAGATTTTCTAGCTTATTCACAATCAAATGCTCATAATAATCACTGATAATCCTTTGTATTTCTTCAGGGTCAGTTGTAACATCGTTGTTTTTGTTTCTGATTGTGTATATTCAAATTCTCTCTCTCTCTCTCTCTCTCTCTATCTCTGTTTCCCTCTCTTCCCCCCCCCTCTCTCCTTCACCAAGGATCTATCAATCTTATTTATCCTTTCAGAGAACTGTCTTTTCAACTCATTGATCTTTTGTGTGATTTTTATGTCTCTATTTCATTAAGTTTTTGTTTTATTTTGATATTTTCTTCTATCAGCCTTAAGATTGGACTGTTCTTGTCTTTCCAGTTCCCCTAGGCACAATGTTAGATTGTTTACTTGAAATCTCTCTGTTTTCTTGATGTGTGTGTGTGTGCAATGTTATAAACCTCCTTCTCAGCACTACTTTCATTGTATCCCAGAAGTTTTGGTATGTTGTGTTTTAATTTCATTTGTTTCAGTTGTTTGTTTTAATTTCATTTGTTCACTTGACTCTGGTGTTAACCCAAAAGTCATTCAGAAGCCTGTTATTTAATTTCTGTTTAAGTCAGTATTTGTGTGTTTTGGGGGATTCCTATTGGTGATGATATCTATTGCTATTCCACTGTGGTCAGAGAAGATGCTTGGTATGATTTTGACCTTTTGAAATTTGTTCCCACTTGAATTGTGTCTGAGGATGTGTTTGATCTTACAAGTATGTTCTGTATGCTGATAAAGAAGAATGCATATTCTGTGGTTGTTGGGTGGAGTGTCTGTAGATGTCTATTAAATCAATTTAGTTGAGTGTTAAGGTTCTGGATTTCTTGGTTTATTATCTGCCTTGATGATCTGCCTAAAGCTGTTAGCAGAGTATTGAAATCTCTTGGTTAATATTGTATGGCTATATCCCCTCTTAGATTCATTGGCAATTGTTTAATAAATCAGGGTGCTCCTGTGTTGAGTGTGTATACATTCATGACAGATATTTCTTGCTGGTGAATTGAGCCTTTTATCATTAGGTAGCACCCTTCACTGTTCTTTTTAACTTTCACTGATTTAAAGTCTGTTTCATCTGATGTAAGAATAGCTACTCCTGCTCCTTTTTGTCTTTCTTTTTCCCGAAAGAATTTTCTCCAGCCCTTTACCTTGAGCCTGTGGGTATCATTTGCAGTTATGGGTTTCCTGAAGTCAGCAGAAGGATGGATCATGCTTTTTTATCCAAGTTGCCACTCCATGCCTCTTGAGTGCCATATTCAGTCTGTTCACATTTTAGTTAATGATGTGGGGATTTGTTCTTATCATATTATTGTTAAGAAGCTGCTTTGCATTCTAAGCTGTCAACTTGATTTGTATGCTCTACAAACTGTGCTTACTTATGCCTTTGCAATAGGTGGAACCATTCCTTCATTTCTGTGCTTAGAACTTTCTTAAGCACCTCCCAAGGGGCTGGTCTGGAAGTGGCATATTCTGTTAGGGACTGGATGTCTGGGAAGGATTTTAATTTTCCTTCCGTAATGAAGCTTAGCTTGGTAGAGTAGGACATCCTTGACTGAACTTGCTCTTCTTTAAGGGTGTTAAAGATGGGTTCCCAGGCCCTTCTGTCTTTTAAGGTTTCTGCTGAGAGGTCTGCTGCGATTCTGATGGGTCTCTTTTGGTAAGTGGTCTGTCCCTTCTCTCTAGCTACCTCTAGGATTTCTTCTTTTCTGCTCACCTTGGCAAGTCTAATTATTATGTCTTGGGAATAGTCTTCTCATATAATACCTTGCAGGAGTTCTGTGAATTTCTGTGTCTGCAAGGCTGCTTCTCTAGTGAGATAAGAGAAGTTTTCTTGGCATCTTGGAGGGTTCTGTTTCCTCTTCTCTCTCAGGAATACCAATCAGTCATAGATTTGGTCTCTTTACATAATCTCGGACTTCTTGTAGACCTTGCTCATTTTTCCTAATTCTTATTAATGTCAGACCAGGTTAACTCAGTAACTCAGTCTTCAAGCTCTAAGATTCTTTTCCTCTGTGTGGTCGATTCTGCCATTAAAGCTTACTGTTGTGTTTTGAAATTCCAGCAGCAAATTCTTCATTTTCAGAAGTTCAGTTTGGCTTTTTCTTAGAATACCAGCTTGGCTTTCACTGCCTGAACTGTTTTCACGGTCTGGTTGATTTGAGTGTCCGCTTTCTCCTGAATTGTACTGAGTCTCTTTGCCATGCATAATCTGAATTACATGTCTGTCATCAAGGACGGGTCATTCTAGACCAGCTCCATTGCTTGGGATCTGAGAAGCCCCTTTGTAGGTGTTGACCCATTAAGGCTTTGGGGATTGCCAGTTTTGTTTTTTTCCCCCGCTGGTTCTTCCTCATCTGTGAGGGCAGTCCCTTCTCCTTTTTTGCTGTCATGTTATTTTTTATTTGATAAAATTGCTATTGTTGGGGTGGCAATTTGTGTTGTATTCTTACTTGACCTCCCTCCTCTGATCTGGCTGTGGTAGGGACAGAGATGGCAGGGAGGGCAGGAAGTTGAGGGGACTGTCTGGCGTTGCTTCACTGGTGCAGTCTGGGGCACCAAGTCTTTTCCTCCAGATCATGAGCCTTCTCCTCTCTCTGGCAAAGTGCCAGGATCCCTGGCTGGCTAGGAGCCTCCGACGCCTGCACATCTTGTTGGGAGGATTGGCAGGCAGCCTGGAGGGGCCCCTCGGCTCCAATCTGGGGCAGGTGTTCTGTGGAGCATGAAGTGGTCTCCTCCCATTTAGGTGAGTCCTCTACCCTGGCACATGGGTAGGCGGAAGGCTGCTGCCTAGCTGGCAGATTCCCAGCATTTCTTCCTCAGTCCGCAGGTGGCCAGGGTCATCCCCACATGCTGTGCTGATGTGCCCTGCCCCTGGTTCCCACGTTGCTCTGCGGGAGAGCAACTGTGGTGATGGTGACCCTGAGGGTGGCCCCGGAGGGCAAGCTGCACCCGCAGCCCTGAACCGGGTTGGAGGGGTACTGGCCGCTGGAGAAATCCCAAAGAGGGTGTGCCACGCTGTGGGGAGCTGGAGAAGAAGGGAAGGACAAGAACCCTCAGTGTGCTGAGCCCCATGGATCCTCTCTGATGGAGGGTCTACACTGGGGATCGCCGGAAACTGGAGGACTGCAGTCCCCAAGTGACTCCAGCCACTGGGTCTGTCCTGACGGGTTCACCCCGATTCTGGGCATCCCTCTGTGCCCGGCTGGTATGGAAGGGGCACAAGCAGAGGGTCTGGCTGTCTTTCCCTCCCTGGGCTGGGACTGCAGAGGTGTGTAGAAAGCCTCTCCGGCACACTCACCACTTCCTTCTCAAGGGCGCTCTCCTGATCTGTCAGCGGCCCTGCAAGGGGTGGCTGGGCCTGGAGCTGTCCCTTCCTCATGTCCCCAGGAGACCAACTGACAAACCCCAGCCTGGTTTTCCAAAGCACTAAGCTCACTCCTCCTTTTAGGCTCCTTGCCAAGCGCGGTGGTCATCTGTTGTCTCTGGTTGGCTATCTTGGCCCTCCCCCTGCTGTGGAAACTCTTTCACCATGTGGAAGAAACTGAAGAGGAAAAAAGTAATAAGAAAGAAAGACTTGTCCCGATTGGCTGGTTCTTCAGAATGCAAATGTGAGTTGAAGATGTGCTCTAAACCTGGCATTTATGTTCCTCATTCAGAATGGAATTGCCTAATGTGATCAATTATTTATCAGTGTGACTCTTCCCTGGGAAGATGAAGACTAACGCTCATCTTTAAGATTTGCAGCCTCTCTCTTTTATTCCCCAGTATGTAAGCTTGTTCATCCTTTCATATTTTTGCACTACCTACAAATTATTTCTGATAATAATTATGAAAATGACCTAAAAATGCCATGAATACCTTTAAATCACGGGATCTTCTTAAAAGTTTTCATTAACTGTGTTCTTCTTACATGCCAAACCCTGTGCTAAGCTCCTGGAAAACAATGAGAAACTAAGCAAAGTTCCTGCCCAAAGATTCTACCATCCAGCAGGAGAGGCAGGTGATAAGAGGATTATTGTGGTCAGTGCACTCATGAGTTGTTGACAGGGGCTCTGGAAACAAAGGAGAGTGTGTCCAGCGCTGGTAAGAACAGAAAAGAGGAGTCTGGAAAAAATTCAAAGCAGGGGTAACCTTTGCACTTATACAGGTGCCAAAAACTGTGACATTTGTGAATGTCATACTTAAAATGTGTATGCACTTTTTTGACACACCCCGCCCCATACTTGAAGACATTCCAAGAAGAGCCAGGAGCATGCATCAAAGTATGAAGGACCCCCAAAACCCAGACTTATCTTTTGGAGGGCAGGTCTCTTAGTCCAGGCTTCTCCCACTAGATACGTGTTCTAATAACCCTTCAGCATCAGTGCACCAGCTAGTGTTGTCGGGAGGGGCCCCCTTTGGCTGCAGTGACTCTTTTATTCTTTGGAGAATCTTTCAACACGTTTGCCCATTTCATGATGGTGATTTGCAAGCACACCCGCCCACGCCACGCTGAGTGCGTGGCCGTTTTTGACCCCAAACGACACGATCCCCATGCCCCCCCCTCACCCGACCTCACCCCGAGTGACATTTTTGGTTTCCCCAGATGAAAAAAGGCTTCAGAGGGAAACGTTTTCCCGATGTGGAAGAGGTGATGCCAAAAATGGCAGAAGCCCTAAAAGGCATCAAAATTGATAAGTTCAAAAACTGTTTTGAGCAGTGGAAAAAGCATCTCAATAGGAGTATTGCATCAAATGAAGAGTCCTTTGAAGGTGACTGAAGTTTAAACATGTAAGAATAAATACACTTTTTTTTTAGAAATCAGTTCCATGTTGGGGGGGGGTCCCCCCTTGTATAGGAACCTGTGAATACTTGTCCTAGAAATGTTTGGGTGAGAGCAGAACACCCAGTGTGCCCATGCATGAGTGGTGAGAGGCATGGGGGTGAGGGCTGAGGTGAGGAGAAAGGATGCTGGAGAGGTAAGAATGTACAGCATCACCAAGGGCCTGTCTAACCCTTGGTATTTTATTCTGCAGACCTTGAGGAGACATTGAAGAATTTTAAGTAAGAAATTGACAGAACAGATTTGCACTTTAGAAACTTTGTTTAAGCTGGGGTCAGTGGCTCAGCCTATAATCCTGCACCTTGGGAGGCTGAGGTGAGTGAATTGCCTGAGCCCGTGGGTTTGAGACCCGCCTGAGCAACTTGGTGAGACCTCATCTCTACAATAAATCAAAAAACTAGCCGGGCATGGTAGCATGTGCCTGTAGTTCCAGCTACTTGGAAGGTTGAGATGGAAGGATTGCCGGAGCCCAGCAGGTGGAGGCTGTGGTGGCCGGGAGCGGCCACTGCACTCCAGTCTGGGCGACAGAGTGAGACTCCAACTCAAAAAAAAAAAAAAAGAAACCTTTGTTTAGCAAGCAGAGAACACTATTCTGTGCAAGACTCTATGTGGCAAGCACCTTGCTAGACACAAAGGACACAAACCTCCTGGACATAATTGAAAGCTTCAAAATTACCCCCTGTCCTGTTGCATGTGTTTGTGCTAGGGAAGTAGGAAGGACAGGCATTGCAATCAAATGAAAGACGGCAACGTAGAGATGGAAACACTGTGTAGGTGCAGGTTGTGATGAAAACCTCAAGGAGAGTAAATCAGGGAGACGGTGCCTTGGAGGGCAGTGAGTGACTTGTAAGAATTTTGTTTCATGTATAAAAGAGCAAAGTACAACCCAGAAAGAGCTAGGTGCAAGAAGGTAGAGACTCCATGGTTCAGGTTAGTGTACTGCAAGATCTTACAGTTGCAGGAGGGGAGGTAAGTTTGGGAGACAAAATTACAGAGGTAGCAAGAGGTCAGAGAGTGGAAAGCACTGTGTCCTAAAGTAAGAAGTCTGGAGCTTATTCTAAACAGCACAAAGCAAATGGCGGGCCTCTGATGGCTTTTTATAGAAGAGTTGCATGGCTAGCTTGTGTCAGTGGTCTCTGCTTGTCATTTCTCTTTTCACCCCTCATATTCTCTCCAGTAGAGAATTGCTCTCCACCACCCTCCTCAGACTGATCTCAAGAAGGTCACCAACGACTTCCACTTGCCAAGTGCAGTAGTTGGTGACTTTTGTCTTACTCCACCTGGCAGCAGCGTCTGACACAGGTGCCCATTCTCGCCTTTTGGAACCCTTTCTCTTGGTTTCCTTAACATCCTGCTCCCCGGAAGTGTCTTCCACCTCGCAGGCCTTTCCTTTGCCAGCTCCTCCCCCTCTGCTTGATTGCCCAATTGCCCTTCTGAAGTGCCCTAGAACTTGGCACTTGGCTTTTTGCTCTGCTCTGCCTCTAGTCTACTTCTAGGTAATCTCATCAAGGCCAATGGCTTTAAATGTTATCTGTATGTCAGTGACTCCCAAGACTGTATTGCTACCAATGACCCTTCTATTAGCCTCCATATCTCTGTGTACAACTACCTACTTGACATTTCTACTTGGATATACAACAGCTATTCAAACTCTCGGTTCCTACTCCCATCTCGAAGCTCGAAAACTTTCTTCCTTAGACTTTCCTTCTCTGAAAATGGCACCGACATCCACTTTGTTTTACTCAGGCCACATAACCTTCGTTCCTCTTTTACTCACATCTCCCACACTTAATGCATTAACAGGTCTTATTGGCTTAGCTCCAAAATGTGTTCTCAAACCACCTGCTTCTTCATTTTCCTACTATCGCTCTTGACACTGCACCATACATCCTGCCTATACTTCTGCCATAGAGTCTGGAAGTCCTGGTTTTCTTCAATTCATTCCACACACAACACCTGCAAGAGCTTTCAAATCATAAATTACTCGTGCTGCTCTTCTACTTAAATGCGTTTAGTGGCTTCCCATTGCACTTAGATTAAAATTCGAAATCACCTGGTCTTATGTGCATGCCCTTTGCCCAACTCACTGACCCATCTCCTACCATTTTCTTGCTCCTCCTCTTATCCTGGCCTTACTTGCCTTCTTTCCGTTTCTTAAACATTCTAAATGTGTGTCCATCCTAGGGACTCTGCACTTGTAATCTTTTGCCTGAAATGCTTCGTCCCCAGATCTTTGCATGGCTCTTATCATCCAGTTCTTAACTGCCGTTTTCCCAAGAGCCCTTCCTGATGACTCAGTCTCCCACTGACTCTCTGCTACATCATTTAATTGCACTTGCTTTACAGTATTGATCACCATTGAAAACTGCCTTATTCATTTATTTGCTTCCATAATTAATGTCTCATCTAGAATATCAGACCTATGACAAGCAAAAACATTTTGCTCACCAATGTATCCATTGAGCTTAGAAAAGTCCCTAACACAGAATACACATTTGAAGAATACCTAAATAACTATCCTCCTAGCTTCAAAATTAAGGATAGACTGAACTCTGGAAAAGAGAATTCTGGCAGGACAGAAACTGGTTAGAATGAAAGCAAGGCACCATTTAGAAGACTATTGCAGTGACTCAGCTGCATATTAAAACCTGGATGAAGGTAGTGGTCCTGGGAGAGAAGAAATCTAAGAGGAAATAAGACAAAATCTACAAGGTTATAGGACTGATTGTTTGGGGTGGAAAGGAGCATCTAACATAATGGGGCCTAACAGCTGGATGGATTTTGGTTACGGCCACCAAGGTAGGAAACACATGAGAAGGATCAGGAAAGGTATGATAGAGCAGAGAAACCCATGGCTTTAGGTTTTAAATTGTTGAGTCTGGGATGTCTATGGCATATCCAGATAGAACTAGTTAATGGGAAGTCAGAAATATAAATATACCTCTGAAGCTTTGTGAAATACTGATACGTTTCTTTAACTAAATAAAGTACTTAAACAAAGGGACCATTTTGAAAGAACATTAAAGTCTAATAGAAATTTCTCTCATCTGAAAAATATTCTGTGATCAGCCCTGAAGTGAATTGCGGGTGCCCTTCCTGGGTGCCCCAAGGAGTCCATACACTTACAACACGGTGTTGTAATCCATTGTTTCCTTGTCTGACTCCCCACTGAAGCCATGAGCTCTGCTAAGCAAAGTTGCAATCGTAGACCTGTGAGTAGCAGTTTCGATCATGCCATGCCCCCATTCGATTTTCTCCAATGAGACCCCACTGCCTAAGAATTGGCTCCAGCTGGGCTCAGTGCTCAGCCTGCAATCCCGCGCTTTGGGAGGCTGAGATGAGTGGATTGCCTGAGCCCACGGGTTCGAGACCCACCTGGGCAACTTGGTGAGACCTCATCTCTACAATAAATCAAAAAAATCAGCCGGGCGTGGTAGCGCGTGCCTGTAATTCCAGCTACTCGGAAGGCTGAGGCGAAGGATCACCGGAGCCCAGCAGGTCGAGGCTGTGGTGGCCAGGAGCGGCCACTCCAGTCTGGGTGACAGAGTGAGACTCCAACTAAAAAAAAAAAAAAAAAAAAGAATTAGCTCCAAATGCCTTAGCATGACCTTCAAAGCCTGACACAATTTTGTCTTGACATACCTGCCTAGACTATCTTCCTCTGAGGTCTCTGCACCTTCAATCAACTCTCTGTTGAGCCAAAGGAGTCATATACATTTCTGAGGATTTTTCCATGCCCTACATAACTCCAGCTCAGGGCTGATGACCGATACTAACAAAGCTCACAAGAGACTGGTGCATAATATCAGAATGCCAATGAAATAATTTACATTGAGAAATTTAATTGCCGAACAGACCTGGTTTCATGTTGGCCTAACCAGCACATTCCTCCCATTAGGCAAGCTACATGAGAAACCTAATTATTGAAAGGTTGCTTGGTGCATATACAGTCAGAACCCAGGGGATTCCATGAGTGGAATGTCTAAAGGCATCAGGTTCTGCTATCCTGTGGTCAAGAGAGCAGGTGCCCTAACCTAGAGTGTTCTTAGATGGACAGAGCTATTTGATCATCATTTGTACTTCTTTATATATATTTTTTTTTAAAGCAGGATTTATTGAGAGGACAGAAAAGCTCCCACAGTGGAAGGGGTTGCCCTAGATATGTTAATAGATTAAATAACTTTATAATCAAGCCTTGCTGGATTGGCAGCCTTATAGTTCTTACTGAGGTGATAGCATATATCTCTGCTTTAATTATGTATTCGTTGCATAGTTTGACTCTCAGAAGGCAGTGTCTGTATTCCCAAATTTGGGGGTAGCGCCTCACATCAAGTGGTAGTCTTCGTTGCTCCTTGGCCCTACTCAAGAGTCACCTCCTCAGACCCCAGACCCCAGCCTCAGAACGACTTTCCTCCCTGAAATCCTGCCACATTTTGTGCCCAGCATGTGCTACCTGTGATTGCTCCCTGGCTGGGCTTTTGTTTTGTTTGTTTTTTGAGTCAGGGTCTCGTTCTGTCACCCAGGCTGGAGCACAGTGGCGAAACCACAGCTCACTGCAGCCTTGACCTCCTAGGTTCAGGTGATTCTTCTGCCCCAGCCTCCTGAGTAGCTAGAACTACAGGTGCATGCCACCACGCCCAGATAATTTTTTTGTAAAGACAGGATCTTGCTATGTAGCCAAGGCTAGTCTGAAACTCCTGGGCTTAAGTCATCCTCCCACCTCAGTCTTTCAAAGTGCTAGGATTACAGGTATGAACCACAGCACCTGGCCTGCTCCTTAGATTTTGATATGCTTGTGCTGTCATCTGGTTTGTCATTTCCCTTGAAGGACAGGGGCCTGCATACAATATTTGTGTGAGTAATTCATCATGAGGTCTGGCATTTGTATTTATTTTGTAAGTATGCCCCTGGTTAGAGCACTGACTCCTTGGATGGCATTCTGTTTGTAAAGTATATGGTTATTTCTTCCATTGCTATGCTTGAAAATGTCCGGATTCTTTAAAACTTTGTCCTTTTTTTCAGGAGAGTCTGTCTATTTAAAACAAAACAAAACCAACTCCTTCACCCAAACCCGAGAGGATAATATGTGGCCTTTATCACAGGATGCCAATTGTCGCAAATTGGACTTTATTTTTCTAGACTTGGGACACAGGTCAAGCAAATGGTTATAACATTTTAATGACTTTGCTCTGATGTAAAAAGAAAGGGGAAAAAAGCTGAACTGTTTGCCCTGGGACCTGCCAATCTTTGACCTCTCTTGACCCAGCATACTTGGATCCACACCATGTGTGTCATACCCCCTGCGGGCCCTTCATCAAAGCTAACTGAACTGAAAAATCATCAGGTGTGTTCCATAAGTCCTAGTCATGCAATTAGTGCAGAGAGCTCTGTTAGCTGAGCATCTTATTTAGGAATACGACCCCCAATCTCACACCAATGGCATGTGAAAATGGTGTAGGATTTTAATAGCATCTTAGCAAGAGCTTTAAATAGACGTTAAAGTCCTGAAGTTCAAACCTACAGGCGAGGCTTCAATTACATACAGTGATTGGAATCAAATGTGATACTGCTGTGGCCATTACACAGCTCTCTTGAAGATCATCCTGGTACGAGGGGGGATCCCCCCACAAAACAGAATTATTTTTGGAGGGTGGGCCCCTTGTAGTGCAGGCTTTCACTGTAAGTTAAATCTTCTAGAAATCAATCAGTATCAGTGTATCCGCTAACATTGTCGTGAGAGGCTGCATGTGGCGTCAGTGAATTCTTTTGTTCTGTTTTTGGAGAGTCTTGCGACGTGTCTGCCCGTTTCATCATGGATGATTTACCAGCACACCTGCCCACACTGTGCTGAATATTCAATACTTTTTGACCAAAAACAGCATGTCCTCCATGCCCCACCCTCCCAATTCACCCCAGCCTCCCTAATCACCCACGTGATATTTTGTGGGGGGGTTGTTTCCCCAGATGAAAAAAGTCCTCCAAGTGAAACATTTTGCTGATGTGGCAGAGGTAAAACAAAAAATGGCAGAGGTGAAACAAAAAATGGTAGAAGCACCAAAAGGCATCAAGATTGATGAGTTCAAAAACTGTTTTGAGTAGTGGAAAAAGTGTATCAATAGGTATACTGCATCAGATGGAGAGTACTTTAAAAATGACTCAAGCCAGGAGGGGTGGCTCATGCCTGTAATCCCACACTTTAGGAGCAGAGGTGAGAGGATTGCCTGAGCCCAGCAATTCAAGATCTGCCTGGGCAACATGGTGAAATCTTGTCTCTACAATAAATAAATAAATAAAATCAGCTGGGTATGGTGGCACATGCCAGTAATTCCAGCTACTTGGAAGGCTGAGGCGGAAGGATTGCCTGAGCCCAGCAGGTTCAGGCTGCAGTGGCCGTGAGCATGTCACTACACTCCAGTCTGAGTGACAGAGTGAGACTCTGACTTTAAAAAAAAAAAAAGAAAAGAAAAAAAAAAGAAGTCAAGTTAAACACGTAAGAATAAATACACAATTTTTAATAACTAAATCCCAGGTGTTTTGGGGTCTCCCTCATATTTATCTATGGGTTCTGTGTCACACTGTTTCCTTCCCATCCTTGTTTCCCTTCCTTTATTCCTTAAACAAATCTCCACAGTACTCCTCACTCTATGAACAGAAGTATACTAGTCGATAATAACACAAAAATAGAATGTTCCTTTCCTCAAAGACAAGTGGGCTTCAACAAGTCAGTACAAATAGAGAAACATATTGGATTACACAGTTTTTATCTAGCGAAGAAAGTACACCAATTCTCCATTAAATTGACATTTTTCTTAGTTCTAAATTACAAGAGGAATTTCTCAAGTAGCATCTTATGAAAGAGCGTTCATTTCTAGTTTTCTATGTGCGTCCATTTCCAATCTCTGGTATATTGCCAAGGATTGCCCTGAACACCCATTCACTCTCCATCATCTTCTGATGCTGTTGAACACAGCGGAGAAATCATGGGACCCGAAGACCCATATTTCAACAAGGGGCTGGGGAAACACCTTCAACTATCAAGATTGCCTTCTTTTGGTCAATATCATGGGACAATAGCTCTCTTGCATCCAACTCATAGTAGGTGGGACAAATGAGATGTTGAGCTAAGTTCTCCTACAGCATGACCACCATTCCTTCACCTCCTCTCAAAACTACTACTGTAGAGTGGTGACAGGGCACACCATGCCGTCCTTGTGAACTGAGAGAGGTGAGTAGAACATGGCGGACCGACAAGCAAAGAGTGCTGCAGGGTCTGCCTATCTGCTATGACTTCAGATCTCCAAGAAGGGGAGCCCCATGATATATGCACAAGGTGTTATTAAAGCCAGTCCTGCTGCTAGAGGCAAAGCAAAGAACTGGGGGTTTCTCCCTCGCTCCTTCAACATGCCAATTATTTTCCTAGTAAGGGCAGTACAGGACCCTGCTGCTTGAAAAAGTTACAAATGGGCCAGGTGCGTCTTCCTAAAGCTACACCCCTGCAGATTCACAATGCTTTCCTCTGCTCTTGGATGGAGGTATGCCCACAGAATGACCATTTCACCTTTGAAGTTCTTTGCCATGTCAGAGGCATCACAAAAATCCCCAGGTAAAAATAAATGGCTTTTCTCCCAGTAATGATCATGGGCATTTAGACTTTGCCTGAACTACCTGGTTCTATCATTAAATTAAAAATGGCTGGGCTTGGTGGCTCAGCCTGTAATCCCGCGCCTTTGGGAGGCCTAGGTGAGTGAATTGCCTGAGCCCGTGGGTTCGAGACCTGCCTGGGCAACTTGGCGAGACCTCATCTCTACAGTAAATCAAAAATTAGCCGGGCGTGGTAGCGCGCGCCTGTAGTTCCAGCTACTCAGAAGGCGGAGGCTGAAGAATCGCCGGAGCCCAGCAGGTCGAGGCTGCGGTGGCCGGGAGCAGCCACTGCACTCCAGTCTGGGCGACAGAGTGAGACTCCAACTCAAAAAATAAAAATAAAAAAATAACTGAAGACAGGGAGATCTCACCATCTTTCTTACGCCTAAAACCAGCTGGACCTAACTCTACTCCTCTCTCTGTGGCCGTGAAAGGCATACCTATAGGGGTGCTTCTTCTGTCCTGATGTGGCGGCCTATTCATTATCGTGATTATTACTGCTGAATCTGAATTCTATCCAGAGGTCCCTTGAGGCCAATATGCTATATTCAGTTCTCACAAATTCGTTATTGTAAAAGGAATGCAATTCCAGTAAAAGGAACCATCGCGTTAAATGAGGCTGTTTGCATTCGCGACGACATGGACTCATGATGTTACATGGAGAGAAAGAGAGAGATCTCAGACTCATTCTAAAGAAGGCACCTTTATTCTAAGTATACCTCTGAATGAGCACTCTGAAACAAATGACTTGGCTTTCTGCAGCGTTAGAACAAATGGAATGCGCCTCTTTTTGAAGCTGGGGTATTACAGGGACATAAGAAGAAATGCTCGTGCACGGGGCCAGTAAGCACAAATGAGCATGCTGACCACTGGTTCACATCGCAGTCTCTTAGGACATACAACTGCCAGAAATACAGTCAGAGTTCGGCCAAAACCAGCGACCAACAGCACAAACTTCTCTTCATATTTAGCCATTCTCTCTCAGAAGCCCCCTTTGAAGGAGCGGGAGGTCAGCTAATTATTTAATTATTTGTTTTGTGGGGGCAAAACAAATGACAAGAGGACTGGGAATGACTGGCTCATTTTTAAATGCCATGGGACCTTGGAAGGGGAGGGAAGCACCAGCAGAGAGGAGCACATATTTCCCTTGGGCCTTTTAAAGAGTCCAAAAGTGTATGTGATGCACTGGGGGAGGATGGCCTCTGACAAAGCGCTCTGATTTGGGAAGCACAGCTGCACACCTGGCGTGGAAGACGCTGGCCGAGCAACTCTGCATTTGCGGTGGGGAGTCACAGAGTAAACCGGTGCAGAAAACAACTACTTGAATGCGTTTGTTTCTCTGCAAAGGAGTTAAATATCATAAAGCATTTTTTTGGCTTCTCCTTTTGAGAAATACAAACTCTCAGGATAATAACTTAAGGCATTTCATTTGCAGAACAGGAGAAGATATTCATGACTCATGGAAAGATTTATTGCCTGTACTTTCCCTGTGCAAATAAGGTGACATTTAGGCAGAAATAAGTCACTTCCCCTTCACCACAGACACAATTTTCCATTGGCTAGAAAATGGTACCCAAAAAATAAGCCTTGTGTGCTTGTTTTTAAAAAAAGAACATATACCCAAGAAAAGAAATGCTTACCTGTTGGCAACAGGCCCCTTGAAAGCTGAGTCATATGTCCTTGGTTCACCTGCATTTAAAACAAAGACCTTTTTAAGCATATATGCCAGATTGATGGCAAATAAATACATAATAATATTAATAAATAAAAACCTACATCTTGGCTAGTCCACTGCTCAGTGCAGTGTAGAATTCATACTTCGGTCCAGTGAAACATCAGATATGTCTTTGTCATGATTGTCAAGACTTTTTCCTTTCTCCAGCTCCCTGCTAGCTTGGGGAAAGTGAATAAGGATCAGATTCCACACTCCCTGTGAATGTATCCTCCCACTGTACTGAGCACCAGTATGAAAGATTATGTCCAGGGAGGCAAAACTTGAAGTCCTTCCAGTGTGTGAAACCGTTTTACCATCTGCTGTCACCAAGTATGGCTGAGGCCTTCTGGGGTGCACAGCACAATCCGAGATGCCTGCTTATCCCAGCACTCCTTCCTCTTGAGAGGTTAGGCTTTCCTTCAAGAAGTTCAAATATTAGCCATTGCTGGTCTCTGCCATGTTAGCTGCATGGTACTAACAAGTTATTATTAGATCATATACATGTTATTGTATTGATGTTTTTAGATCTGCCGGTAGAGTCCATGCCATGTCTTTAAACAGTAATAGCTACACAAGGAGTGGCTTTTTTTCTCCCCACAGGTACTGTGTGTGCAGACCCAGTACCAAGTTCTGTCAAGTCTTTCCTGGCCAAACTCTGTTTTGCAATTCCCCAGCCTCCCAATCTGTCCCCCACAACCTAAGCAGTTCCGCCCCTTCCTCTAGGAATGTGTCCCTGTAAGAAGGTCTGGGCTTAAATTAAGGACAGAATTTTAAAAGGGACCGGCGAAAAGACCTCTGTGTGTGAGCAACCTGACCCTGCCTGTACTCAGTGTGGAAATGAGGCCAGATAACTCAGAGGCCTCTTCAGCATAATCAGAGGCCAAGGACAGAAGAGCAGTAAAGGCAGGACAGATTTGCAATGAAAATTCGAGAGCCAATCAGTCAGCAAATATGCATAAAGCATCTATCACATGCTGAGAGCTCTGAGGGCATACACAAGATAGATAAAGTAGGGACCCTATCGTAGCCGCCTTACGATTGCTGAGCAAGAGTGACTTATTGATTCATTCCGCGGAATCTTTATATGCCAGGCTTTGTGTAGTAACAACTGAAAAATAAATATGCCGTATAAAACAATTAGTAAAATACTAAATTGTGTTGTGCTGTGGTTTGAATGTTGGTGTCTCCCCAAAATTTAGGTTGAAACTTGATCTCCAGTGTGATGACATGAAGAGGTGGAACATTTTGGAAAGTGTTTAAGTCATAGGGCTTTGTGAACTGGGCTTATGCCCTCCTTTGTGAATTGGGCTTATGCCCTCATCAGAGGGGCTTCAGAGAGCTGCCTGATCTTTCCATTTCTTCTGTCTTGTGAGCACACAATGTTCCCTCTTGCCATGTGAAGACATGTCAAGAAAGCACCATCTTGGAAGGAGATAGCAGCCCTCACCCGACATTAGAGCTACTGACATCTTGATTTTGGACTTCCAGCCTCCAGAACTGTGAGAAATACATTTCTGTTGCTTCTAAATTGCCCAGTCTATGGTATGTTATAATAACAACAGCAGAAACAAACTAAGATATGTGGGATCAGCCTTAAGAGTTCTGAGAAAGTACGTTTCCTCAAGGACAAGAGCAATCAGCGGTGTTTCATTCAAGAGGCGAGATTTTCGTGGAAGATGAAACAAAATGAAAGGGAGTACAGAAACATGCTGAGTGGGCGAAACCAGAAATCCGTTCTGTCCAGTAACCATTTATCGACCACCCGGTATGTGTTCTGCACTGAAGGAGGCCCTGTGGGGAACCCAAGAATCAGTGAGGCGCACACTCTGTCTTCAACAAGCCAACAAGCAGGCGATCGGGGAGATGAATAAGAAAAGCAAGCAAATAGCTACTACACAGGGCAGAATGTGATCTCCTAAGGGGGGTACAAGACAGTGCTACAAGAGTCTCAGGAAAGGAAAGGTCGTATTCGACTGAAGAGATTGGTAAGGAAGGGTTCACAAAGCCCCAATATTTCGAGTGGATAGATAAAGCTGACACCGGTAGAGGTTGATAAAGCCACAGAGGGAGGAATAAATGGTATGCATATAAAGTCGTGGGGAGATCAGCCTGACTCATCTTAGGATAAGATCGGTGATGGATAATAGGAGAGGAGTAGGAGAAAATCAAGCTGAATCGATAGCGTGGGCCAGATTGCACAAGATCTAAAAAGCCAGAGATGGAATGTACTTCATACATCACAGGCCGTAGAGAGATTCCAATGACATCGTAGGCGCAGGGTTGAAGGACGAGCAATCTAGCAGCATTAGGCGAACTATATTAATTGGGAATCGAATGCAGTAACAGAGGCGTAATATGAGGCACTGCCCAAGTGGTGGTGGAAGCAACAGAAAGAGAGACTCCAGTCATCAGAGAGTGACACTGCAGTCTGGGGTCAGAAGTGAGAGTTCCACAGTCAGACTGACTGTCTGCTCCCTGCTGCTAACAGACAGAGTGACTCCAGGCAGGTGATTTCACTTCTGAAATCTCAGTTTCCATATTTGTAAGTGGAAATAATAATAGGACCTGCCCTCTAAGGCTGTTATGGGGATGAAATTAATGAACACTTGGAAAAGTGCTTAGACCCTGTTTGGCACTTACTAAGCCCACAACGAGTGTTTGTTATTAGTCATATCATCACCTGAAAAAGACAAATAGAACTTGGTGAATGGGAAGACTCAGGATGTGAAGGAGAGGCATCAAAGATGCCTCCCAAGCCAGTGACTCCAGATCTTCTGGAAGTCGTGATTCTGTCACTCCTAGTCTCTTAGCCGGGTTTCAGGCAGGGCTGAGGCTATCAAAACAGAAACATGGGCGGGCCGGGAGAATTTGTAGAATGGTTCTAAGAAAAATAACACGAGTACTTTCTGGTCCATTTGAATTTGAAGTGACATCCCTGGATGTCCAGCCTTCAACTGGGGTTTAAAAAGCAACACAAAACTGGAGACTTGGGAGAAAAATCGAGTCTTGAGATATTTGCAAGTCATGAAGTTTGTATCAGAAAAAGAAAGGGACTCCATCCATAAAGAACAACATCAGGAATTTTCAGGTATAGAGTGATGCTATTATAATGACCTTAGCAATATTTGACGTGTTTTTAGCATCAAGTGCTAAGCACTGTACTAAGTACTTTATAAGCACTATTTCTTTTACTTTGTCACAATAATCTTACTATGGAGGTAGGTTGGAAATTATTATTAACTTCACCTTCCAGATGTAAAAAGGGAGGCTAAGGAACATGCCCACAGTCCCACAATTGATATTGATCCACTTGGGACTCACAGTCTGCCCAGTCTACTGCAACCAAACAGATCCAACTGGCCATGCCCTGAGACACCAGCTCTAGGGGAAAGTGTGAAAATACCTCTCGCTTGAGATGCCCTGTATGGCCTTTAGTGCCAAGTTCTCTGGCACATTGTTCAGCTTCTCCTTCTGAGGTGCCTACCTGACTCTGCCTTGCTGCCACAGATAACAATAGAAGTGTCCTGGTCTGCCTTCATCTGGGAACAGACCATCCCCTGCCCCTCCATCCACAGAGGTTCTCTGACACCCATGTTTCTTCCTCGTGCCTGGTCTCTAGGCATAGCCAACTGGATTCTGTTTGGACACTGGACCCAAGCTAAGCCAGTCCGATTCTCTATCCCAGGGATTTAGAACGAGAATGGCCAGTGAGTGACTCTCATTGGGAAAATGGAACCGCAAAATATGGGCCCTGAAGACCAGAGAAACGGAAAACATCTAGTTTTAGAAAGAAGTTGTTGAAAGTGCACGTGCAGTGAGAAGCAGCAGCTTCTTGGTCTAGTTCTAGCCTGAAGACCAGGGTTGGGTCTCAGGAGATACCCTGCAGACTTACACTGCTTTCCTTTCTTGCTTTTAACTAGTTCAAGTTGTTCATGTGCAACCTAAGATTCCTACTAATAATTCACTCTCTCAACGTCTGTGTAAATGATTCATTTGAACAACATACATTGTATCCTTGAACAGGTGGCGGGATGTAGGATGAATTCTTGAGACTGTGCCTGCCTTTGCGAATCTCACAGTTGAAAAGAAATACATGCCAGGCTCGGTGGCTCAGCCTGTAATCCCAGCGCTTTGGGAGGCCGAGGTGAGTGGATTGCCTGAGCCCATGGGTTCGGGACCCACCTGGGCAACTTGGCGAGACCTCATCTCGACAATTAATCAAAAAATCAGCCGGGTGTGGTAATGCGTGCCTGTAGTTCCAGCTACTCAGAAGGTCGAGGCGGAAGGATCGCCGGAGCCCAGCGGGTCGAGGCTGCGGTGGCTGGGAGCGGCCACTGCACTCCAGTCTGGGCGACAGAGTGAGACTCCAACTCAAAAAAAAGGAAAGAAAAGAAAAGAAATACAAGCTGGAGAGATAATTTCAGCACCATGGGCAAGAACAATGATAGGGACATGCAGGGGGTGCTATGGGACACAGGGAGGTCATGAGTGAACAGGCTGTCCAGGCTCCTAAGCTCAACTTTGGCTCCACTTTCTGCCACCCTTTGACCCTTGTAAGCTTTGACTTGACTCTTTGACTCTGATTTTGAACTTGAGTGTTTGTGTTATTCCTGGGTCTAGATTTCTGTTCCCAAATCTAGATGAACAGCTGAAATACCTCAAAAACTTTTGGGGGCATACATTTTCAAACACCATGCCCCCCCTCCGCCATCCACACACGTCTAGTACTTCAGTTCCTTAAGTCTGGGGTGAGCCTGGGAGTCTGCATTTTTAAATGTACCCCCCCCAAAGTGATTCCATGCACAGGTGGATTTGGAGACCACTGGGCTACTGGATTTTATTCTAAATCTGATGCCACGACTCCATTTCATACACAGTCCTTAATTCTAGCTCTACGAGCAAACCAAACCTAGTGGACTTAGTGAAAAGGCCAGCGTGATGTGGCTAAGCCTTGGGAAACACCACCGTCGGGGGGTAGGAGGCAAAATGAAAGAGCTGTAGGAAGACACACAGCCATTCAAGTAAGTCGAGGAAGTTCGAGAAAAAGCAGTGACCACACATTCCACATAAAATGTATGCTTATCTGCTCCAGGCTCTGCTCCGTGCACTGGACACATGGGTCTTCCTCCCGCACAGAAAGCCCCGTGACTTGGACTCCCGTGAGCTGTGCGGTCAGCAGCCTGGATGTCTTCATTATGTCATTTGATGTTCCTGATAATTCATGCCATTTCAGTAGAATGAAATGTGCCATTATTATCATTCCATTGTATGGATGAGGAAGTTGAGGCTCCGAGGGGTGAAGGGTGAGCTAACCTGCCCCAGCCCACTCAGCCAACGAGAGTCGAAGGCGGGGTTGGAATGCCAGCAGCCGGACTCCAAAGCCAGAGCAGTGAGTAGCTCATGGGTGATCTTAACGTCACCCCCAGACCAGTAGGGAGAAAAGGCAGATTCAAGGGGTTAACAACTTATGCTGATCCTGTGATTATATGCTGTTTGCATTGGAGGTAGGCAAAACGAATTTAAAAGTTTCCAGGTTGGCTTCCAATTTTGGTGTGATTTGTACCTCACCCAGGGAAAAAGTGGATTGCAGTCAATGAAATGCCATTGTCAAATCTGCCTGAAAAGCTGACACCTTCTGATTGTAAATTCTGGTCACCTTATATTTCAGTTGGAAAATACACTAAAACCACGGTCAAATGATAAGATTGAGCTGATTCCATATAGTAATGACAGCTGGAAAGGGATGACTTCACCCAGCCCCCATGTGCAGAATTTGTATTGTCATGCAAATGTTTTATTTCCTGCAAATCAATATGGGGCAGTGCTTTTTCAGGGGCCCTCACGTGCTCTAATTGCATCTCTGGAATAAATAGACTGAGAGCTAAATGAAAAGAGCCACAGTGCTTCACTGTCACAGGGCTCAGCTTCGTGCATGGAATTTACATTTCTCACTTAAAGAATGAGAAAGAAAAAGCCTCAAATTAGGTAATTTTTACAAGCGTCTTAAGTTCATTTGACTTTCTGATCACCAAAATTATTGTCTTACGACAATAGAACCACTGAAAAACATTTATTAGAGACAGCTCCACATTTTTATTGTAGCTAACAGTCTACATTGCATTCATACAATGCAATTTCTGTACCAGAAATAATTCATGAAGATTAAGAAAAATAGTTCAGGTAATTAATTCAATTCATAGGCACAGATTTCACATGGCTCAATTGAAAGCAAATGGCAAGATAAAGCAGCCAGTCATGCTTAGAAAGACTCTTTTCTTTAAAAAGCAATCTGTTTTTCAAAGAAAATGACAATATGACTACAACTGATCAGCCATAAAAAGCAAAAGTCCAAAGCATTTATTTTTTTTCCTTTAAGAATATTCTCCTTCAGAAGACTAATAGAATTCAAAGAGCAAAGGGAAACTGAGGTGAGAGAATATGTTTTCCAGGACTTCAAGGAGACCTGTTCCAAGCAGCAAGTCAACACTTTCCAACAAACGTCGAAGAAATGGAGCAGCACAAGATTAAAATTTATTTTAATATTCAACCATAGCCAGTAGAGAACTGGGAGTATTTAAATACTTGTTTTACTATGTTTTTCAAATGTGGTTTATAGTGTTGGGCCTCTAAAAGGGAGCCTACCATTCATCCAACGAAAGGGTACCCTTTCTCCCCAAGTCTCAGCAAAGAATAAGGAACCATGTTCCTTGTCATCTTTTACAGGATGACGTTCCCAGCATCCATGGCCTTCCATGGTCTGGCCCGTCTCACCAGCATTACTTCTTTACCATCCCCCTCTTCAAACTTGACCTTCCAGCAATTGTGTACTGCTTATAGTTCCCCACTTCTCATATTCTGTTCCATCTGACTAACGTGCCTTTCTGTCCTTTGTTTTCTTGCCAATGGCTAAAAGAAGCCTACACCTTCTCCCCTACAAATTCCCCACTCTTTCTCAAGAAAAAGAAGGACCAAGTATTCTACTGGCCACTGTGCCAGTGGGTAGAGCCCACTTTGATGGGAGACCAATGCTGAGAACCTTCAAATAACCTCATCCCAAAGCAGCAAATTCCATTCATTTTGGAGACACAGTGTCTATTATTTGTGCTGTTGTACTTAGGACACTATCACTAGACATTTGATTACATGCTGTGTGTGGTAGAGAAAATAATGACCTTCCAAAGATGTTCACATCCTGATCCCTGGAACCTGGAATGTGCTACCTTACATGAGGAAGGGGATTTGCAGATGTGATTGAATTAAGGACCATGAGATGGGAAGATTATTTTGGATTAACCAAGGGAGCCCAGTGTAATCATAGGGGTATTTATCTGGAGAAGAGGGAGGCAGCTTAGTCAAAGGAAAAAATGCAAAAAAAATTGACAGTTGAACAGGATTGGAATCCTGCAATGTGAGAAAAACTCAACTGGAGAGTCGAGGTATGTAGCAGCTTCTAGAAGCTAAAACAAGGACACAAATGGGTCTCACCCTAAAGCCTCTAGAAAGGACTCCCCCAGGCAGTGCCTTGATTTTAGCGCATTGAGACCTATCTTGGATTCTTAACCTCTAGAAATGTAAGATAAGGCATTTGTGTTATTTGGAGGCACAGGTTTGTGGCAATTCATCACGACACGATAGGACGCTAACACACGATGATCATTTCCCCTACTGGATGAATAAATAGCTCCCTTAGGGCAGAAACTAAATCTTGGCTATGGCTCCATTCCTATACTTCCATTAGTGCCTGGTGTATGCATAGCAGGCACTCAGTATTTATAGAGGAAATTCTAAAAGAATGCCAATGTAATTTCAATCTCGTGCATCTTTAATTTGGGTTATGAAAATACAAACAGAGGATCAAGCTTAACAATCACAAGCTAATCATTTTAGATAGATTTCAACTTAGATTAAAACAAGTTAACAGACTCCTAGAATTGCACTGATGTGAAAACTTACTTTATCACCAACGCTAATTCAGCATCCAATTTGTAATGTCAGGATCAGTAGAAGTTGACAAAGGAAATAAGGAACCACACTGGTGAATAAAACTTGGGTATCCAATTACCTAATCTAAAATGTCATCCCTACCACCTACAAGCAACATGATCTTGGGAGAACTACTTTTTGCCTCTTTGAATTTTCCCTGTGTCATATAGAAAATGATAGACAGCAGACAAAAAGAAAGGTTGAAAACAATTTCTGCCTTCAGAGGAGACTAACTAAAGAGAAACAGTAAGATATATGCAAATTGCCCTCATAACCAAAATAGATCAGCGTAGAATAAATACATCCCAACTTTCAGTGAATTGACACATTGGCTATAAGTAACATCAATAATTCTGGAAAGGTTTCAATGACTAAGCTGCATGTGATATTTTTGGAGGAACTTTTTGGAGGATAGGAATTTTAAGCATGCCTAGAGGAAAGCATGTGCCATGCGTGAAAGCTGGACAAAAGCATGTGCTCAGCTGTGACAAAGTGCTGTGTCTGGGAGAGGGGTCATGACAGCAGTTAGGAGGGGGAGTAGGACTTACGGAGGCCCCAGAGTCTGCTGAGAAAGTATCACAGTTGCCATGTGCTTATGTGTCTGCAAGATGCACAGGAAATGGAAAAGTTAAAGTGGATGAATCAATAAAAATATGGCTGCTGTATTTCTGACATAAGATGGCAGGTGCCAGACGGAGACCGTGGCCGTGATACAGGACAAGGCAATTCGAGAAGCAGTACCGAGGAATACACTTCGTGGGGGTGAAAGAAAGGGCATGGTATCACACTTCATCACCTAGTGATGACAAAGCCTAGCATGGAAGATGATGAGCATTCTTGATACCTCAGGTAAAAACATGACCCCACATCGGACATGGCAAGATGAACGGAAGTGTAAATGAGATGCCTTCAGCACTGATTTTAAACCAAACACAAAGATATCATGTCCTTATGAGGGTTTTGTTTTCCAAGCTGAGTAACTTTCTAAACATATGGGATGAAGAATCACCCTATATTATATTAAGTCAAATCTCCTGTTTTAAGAAAGGTTTTCCTAATCACAAGGATGATTTTTAAGTACTTTACATCATCATTTGAAATAATCTGCCCTAAATGAAAACAAATCATAAATGATTCCATTATAACCTCAGAGGAAATAAACTTAGAGGAAGCACCTCCACCTCCATTGAGCAGGTAAAAGAAAACGTACATAAAGCACTCAGGCTGCTTCTTAATAGACTGGTTTTATAGGCAGTGCTGAAGGATGCATGTTGAGAGGGCATTGGAAATGCACTCTTGAAAAAATGATTTTTCTTGACTACTGTGACAAAGCAATGAATTTGTGCTATAGAACAGCCATGAATTATGGGATAATCACACATCTTCTCAGGATAAATAAAATTCTGAATCAACATTGATTTTTTTTTTAAATCTTGAAGCAAACAAGAACATGAATTGAGTTTGAAGGTTATCAGCTTGAGTTTTCTAATATTTCTTTCTAGCCATATTTGTATTTTATTGCTCAACACTAGATGATTAAAAAAAACCCTGACATACTCTAATTACATTAGAGCAACTCTTTATTTTCCCTCTAGTTTCATAGGCTGTGCATTTTATTACCATGCCAAGCCCTTTCCTCTACCTCCCTCCAAAATAAGAACAATTTCACAACCAAAGATGGAAAAGGAACAGCATATTCATTCATCTTATATAGAAAAGTATGTGACCTGGCCCTGCCTTTATGTCTGCAGAGTTAAGGCAATAGCACAATATGTGAATAAAAGTTGAGAAAAATGATAGTTTTTGCTATTAAATAAATACAAAAATTAACTTTCATAGACGAAATTGTCTTTAAAGTTATAACTGAGCAAAAAATAAACTTAAGAATAAATAATACTAAAGAAAAATAGCAAGAATTTGTACATAAAGCAGTTTGGTAGCTGGTGATAAAATCTCTCCTGCTTCCTCATATCACCCACAGGTTATTGATGAGAATAAAATTAAGCTGCTTATCAACTCTGACTTTAGCTACAGCTCAAGAAGATAGAAGAGAATTATCACTGGAAAAACATCCTTATTCCCTGGCCTGAAGTATAAGAAAGAAAATACGTTTTAGTGCATAATTTCTACCCACAATGCATCAAGATCTAACATATAAAAGCTACAGGGGGAGTATATTATTAGAATCTGTATTATTTGGGTGTCTCTACTTATATGGTAATTGAGGAAAAATTGTGGTGACCTATGGTCTCTCACCAAAGGGTCAGGCCAGTCACCACTTAGAACTGCACAAAGGTAGAACAGCAGTCAGTAAGGACACATACAAACTACTGCATGACCCATCCTAAGTTTTGTGTGTATGTGTGTGTGCGTGTGTGTATGTGTGTGTGTGTGTGTGTGTGTGTGTGTGTGTGTGTGTGTGTGTGAGAGAGAGAGAGAGAGAGAGAGAGAGAGAGAGGGGCAGTGGCAGTACGGGTATATGTTACAGATCAAAATAATCACTATTGAATGCATAGGGGCCTATCTCACTCTTATCTGGAGTGCTAACACTGGATGAAGTCAAAGATACAAAAGCCTAAATTTTATACTTGTAAAATCTATGGCACATGTATGACGCAGAAATGGCTTAAATAACATCTTAAAAGCACTCGACAGTTGATTAAAGAGTAGAGAAATATCAGGACAAAGTCTAGTAAAGGTGAGAACCCAGAGAGAGAAGGATAAAACTGAAGCCATTATAGCCTTAAAGATGTTTGCCAACTTAGCAAACTGGTGAGTAAAGGGGATAGAAGACATAGCCCAGAGGCTTCCCCAAATGGGAACTCTGAAAGACTGTCCCTCCATAAAGCTGAAATTTCAAAGGGGAAGACTCTCAGAATTAAACCCACAATATGCTTATGAAAGTTACTGAGCAGAAAGACAAGGGTTGGGGTGTGGGGGAACATCCTCACTTGAATTTCTAGTGTATGTGACGTAATCTAAACTGGGTTCAACCTGTAGATGCTCCTAGGAAACTGACAGATGAAGATCAGCAAAAGACTACTTTGGGATGTACCTTTATTCTAAACATTCTCATAAATAATTTTCTTATCAAAATATGCATCCCACAGTAAAAAATACATAAGAAAACAAAACACCACGAAATAACTAGATCATCAACAAACAGAAATAGATCCACAAAGTCTTTGGATATTTAAATGATTAGTCCCAGACTACAAAACAACTATGTTTACTGCTTCTTAGAAATAAAAGACAAACTTAAAAATAAATGTAAAAGAACTATAAAAAAATTCACTAGCGGATTCTAAAATGAAGCATATTAGATCTGGAAGTTAAAATCACAATAAATGAGATATAAAAATTCAGTGGATACATTTGACATTAGATTAGATACAGCTGAAGAGACAACTGGCAAACAAGAAAGCAAGTTAAAGTAAATTATTCAAAATGCAGCATAGAGAAACAAAGGGATGGAAAATACTAAAGAATAATTGTCACACTGAGGATGTAGTGAGAAGTTCTAACATATATCAAATCAGATTTCCAGAAAGAGAAAATAGAGATGATGGAGACGGGCAATGAAATAAAATAACTGCCAACATGGAATTCTATATCTGGTGACAATATGTTCAAGAGAAAGAGTGAAGCCAAAGCGAAGCCCAAAGTTTACCAACACAATGACCATTTGTATCCCTAACCCGGAATTGTATCCCACATCTTTAAAATTAAAAAAAAGAAAATAAAAGTTGGGTGTGGTGACTCAAGCCTGCAATCCCAGCACTTTGGGAGGTGGAGGTGAGAGAAATGCCTGAGCCCATGGGTTCGAGACCAGCCCAGGCAACTTGGTGAGATGTCATCTCTGCAATGAATAAATAAATAAAATTAGCCGGGCGTGGTAGCATGCACATGTAGCTCCCGCTACTTGGAAGGCTGAGGTGGAAAGATGGCCTGAGCCCAGCCAGTTGACCCTGGGGTGGCTGTGAGTGTGCCCCTGCCCTGCAGCCTGGGCAACAAAGTGAGACTCCAACTCAAAGAAAAAAAAAGGCCAAAAAATAAAAAATACAAATAAATAAAATATATTTAAAAATTAAAAAAATTAAAAATAAAAAATAATTTTTAAAATTACTTTTAGGCAAAACAAAGAAACAAACAAAATGAAGACAGTTTTCCACCTGCAGGTTACTTAAGATATACTAAATACATATTTCTAAGATAAGAAAATGTGAGCCAGATAGAATGCTTTTGGTGAAAGGAGAAATGCAGAGTGAATGATTAATGGGAAAAAAGAAGGGTCACTACTTATATAAAGCAATAATAATAAAGCCTTGTGGGTCAAGCAAAACTAGAGAAAATTATTGCAATAATAGAACATAATCCAAGAAATGTCACCTTCTGATACCATGTAGGAAAAGGGTAAAATATTAAAGAACTATAAACTTTTATAAGTACACATGCAGCAAATTTAAAAAGGTAGAGTCAGCATATATTTCTTCCAGACTAGCAGAAGGAGAAAAAACAGAACAAGAAAAATCAGTTCATCCATAACTAGGTAAGAACGAAAAGAAAAAGAAACAGAGCAGTCAGGACAATGAGAAAGCACAACATAAGATGATGTATATTGTTATGGACTGAATGTTTTCATCTCCCAAAAATGGTTATGTTGAAGCCCTAACCCCCACTATGATGGTATTTGGAAGTGAGGGCCTTTGAGTTTGGGTAGGTTCAGATGAAATCGTGAGGGTGGTGCTCCCATGATGGGATTAGTGGCCTTATAAGAAGAGAAGGGGAAACCAGTGATGGTCTCTCTTTGCCACGTGAAGACCCAGCAAGAAGGCGGCCATCTACAAGCCGAGAAGAGGGCACTCAACAGGAGCACAATAACTCACACTGTCATCTTGAACTTTCCAGGCTCTAGAACCTTAGGAAATAAAGGTCTATTGCTTAAGCCACCCAGTCTATGGCATTTTGTGGTAGCAGCTGGGGCAGCCTAAGACACAGTCAAACTCAAATTTATTGGCAATTGTAGTAAATATAAATAAACAAAACGTGCCTGTAAAAGATAAAATTGTCATACTGGATACAAAATAAAACTTAAAGATATGCAAAATATGTATCCAAAAAATAAGGACAGAAAAAGGTTAAGGCAAAAGGATTTTTAAAATGTAAATATTAATCAAAAGGAAGGAGTTACAGATAGTCTCTGGAAACAGAAATTACAGATAAAAATATTCCTGGCAAAGCAGGTCATTGCGTAAGGAAAACAGGTTCAACCAACCAGGAAGATGTGATCACTTTAATTATATGCACTTAGCTAACAAAATTTAAAATGTAAATGTATAGAGAGCTACAAGGAGGAAAAGACAAATCTATAATCACAGCAGATTCTGACAAACTTTCTTAGTATGTTACCAAATACTATGACTAGACCAAAAAAAATCAGTAAGTGTACATTATTTTCAATAAATGGAGATGAGACAATGGCTATTTATAAAGGAAAAAAACCAATAAACTTGGACACCTATCTCACAGAAACAAAAATCAATTCCAAGTAGAAAGGCTTGGAGTGAAAGGTAAAATCACAAAGCCTTTATGACCTCAGAGAGGATTTATTAAGCAGCGCACAAAAAGCTTTAGTTATAAAATGAGTCTATTTGCAGGGAGACAGATGGAAGGCATTTTTACATTTATTGGAGTCATCAGGCTCCCGTCCTACTATTACACTCATGTCAACAAATGAATTCTAACATAAGGAAAAGCATCACCACACCTGGCAAGATGTATGCTTTGACATTCTCACCTCCACAAGAAGCATTCGTTCTCACGGTTGAGGCTGAGCGTGGCTGTACTGAGAGCGATTTAGAAAGCCAAGAGAGGCCACCGAGTCTCCCATGACATCTCTGAGATTCCAACACCGTCGAAAAATACTAGTTATAATCAATAATAAATTTAACTACAACAAAAATAAGAATTCTGATCATAAAAAGACTCAAGAAAGACAGAGATAACACTGAATTACGAATATCCAAAATATATAAAGAACGTTTAAAAAAAAATAAAAATAAAAAGACCAGACACTTAATAAAAACATGAGCAAAGGACTTAGGAACTTCAGAGGAGAAAATCCAAATGTCAATAAATAATCAGGTAGTATTCATTCTCATTAATAATTAGGAAGATGTAAATTAAAACCACAAAGAGAAATTACTGCAGACACCCCAAAGATGTGCAAAAAGTGAAAAGCTTGATCATCTGATGTGTTAACAAAGAAATGGAGTAATAGGTGCTCTTTTTTTCTTTTCTTTCTTTTTGAGTCACAGCCTCACTCTGTCGCCCAGATTGGAGGGCAGTGCATGATCTCAGCAAGGAAACGCTCAACCTGCTGGGCTCAGGTGATTCTTCTGCCTCAGCCTTCCAATTAACTAGAGCTACAGACCCGTGCCACCATGCCCGGCTAATTTTTTGATTTATTGTATAGACAAGGTCTTGGCAAGTTGTTTAATGGGAAATATTTTATACTGCTATTATAATAAGAATAAAAGTTGGTAGAATTGTTTTTAAAAAGTTGAGCATGATCTCTTTCTATATCAGAACAATTTCACTCCTAAATAGATATCCCAAACTACTGCATATGTGCATAGGGATACACGTATAATAAGGTTCATCACAGCATTATTTGTAATAGCCAACAAGATCAAAATAATTCATTGTTCATCAACAGTAGAGAAGGAAATTTATTAAGATATAGTCATACATTAGGATACTAAGCAGTTACCTCTTTGTAGGAGGTAATCACTGTCTTGGATTTTGTGACAATCATATCTTTGCTTTTCTTGTAGTTTACCATCTCTTATGCATTCCTAAGTAATATAATTTGGCTACTTTTTTTATTTTACATAGACAGAATCAGATGATATGTGGGTCTTTCGCTTTTTCCTCCTATAATTATGTTTGTTAAGATTCATATTGCTATATGTTCTCACATGAGAACATATGTTCTCTCTCAGACACACACACACACACACACACACACACACACACACACACACACACACACCCGCATGCGAAGAAAATGAAAGACACATTTCCCAAGCAAGAACTCCAAAACAGGATACCAGTATTGCCTCAGAGACTCAAAGAGTCCATTCAGTGAACCAACTGAGAACCTGCTGCCATTTGATCATAGCTAAAAATTCGTGTAATTTTAGCAAGTCACTCCTCTAATTCAAAATGTAGTATTTTGATGATCTGTTACAGTAAGTCCCCTACATACAAATGAGTTCTGCTCCAAGAGTGTGTTCCTCAGTCCAGCAAAGTTAGCCTAGGTACCCAACTAACACAATTGGCTATATACTACTGTACAGTCATGTGTTTATTACACTGTTCACACACAAATAACACATTTTTAAAAATTTAATTTTACAGTTTAGCCCTGCACAGTAAATGCACAAAAGCACGACCGCTTGTAGAGGATGCACACACATGACAAGTCTACCAGATATGTAATCTCACTTAGGTGACTGGGCATGTGTGCGCACATTCACATCTTTGAAAGCCTGCAGCCTGAAGTCTGTAGGAGACCCACTGCATTTCATCATCGTCTTTGTTGACCACCTGCTATCCCTCCTAGAGTTTAAGAGGGCCAACTTAAGAGGGTAGGGGTTTGTTTTGTTCACTCCTCTATGTCCCCGTTTTCAAAAAAAAGTGGTTCTGGCTTGTAGTAGATGCTGATTGAATATTTGTTAGGAACAAATAGTGGAACATCGCTTACAGCTGTCTTTGTAAAATTGTTTTTTCTGCTACTCTTTATTCCCTCTCTAACATAAGCTGATGTCAGTTAGGCTTTTCATAATGCAGCTCACTATTGGCTAGAATGCACCATAAAATTGACTTAAGAAGTGTTCTGCTTCCACATTTTAAAAGCCTGACAGCCAGCCAGATTTCCAACCTGCTTTCTGCAGAGAGAAAATGATGACAAAATTGCAAGGCAAGAGTAATGCATACGCTTTCCAAGCACTTTCCAGGCACTCGGGGAGCTTCAGTGATGTTTCTGCCAATAGTCATTCCCTCCTGCAAAGGCAGCTAAGAAGGGGGTGGGCACTCCCCACTTGGGCTCACAGAGAACAACTTGGGACAAGATGGAACACATTCTACACTTTCCCAAGGATTCTTCTACTTCTTACCCACCTCAAAGACCTGAAAGTGAACATTAACTTTCTCTCACTACAATTTTTACAGCAAGTGAACTATTTTGGAATCCAACTATGCTGGCAGAGGGATTTTAGAAAAGTTTGTACTTCTATAAGAACACAGGTAGGTTCTCCTCGGAGAATCACTGTCGTTGCTTGTTTCTTTAGTCATAAACTTCCCTGGTCATTCCAGTGCCACAGAAAAGTCTCTCGGGGGACTGAGCCTGCATCCAGGTTATGGTCCATTGTCAATCATTCTCAAACCTCCCTGATTGGCGAGATACCTAAATTATTATATCTGGAAGAGCTTACAGACTCAAGTGATCAGACAGTGGCTCAAGCAACCCTTCACTAAAAACTCCTAGGTTTTATTCTCCCAGGAATTCTCCAGGATTTCTGAGATATTTCTGACTCGAGTCTTTTAGACAGGCCTATGTGCGCAAGTAAAAGGAACCCTGGGCCAAGATGATGCCCATCCAAGAAAAGTCCACTACCTTCTTCCACTTAGGCCAACATCAATGGCTACGGTGTCACTAGGTGATAAGAAGGTTTCACCTTCATAATCATCTCAGGGACCATTGTAACTTCATAGTGCAACATATAACTCGCATGGAAGAGTAGCTGGTGTAGAAAAACTCACTGCACTGCCAGTCATATAAAGTACAGCACACACACTTATGTACAGTGCATACTACTTGACAGTGGCAATAAATGGCCATGTTGCTGGCTTCATTATTTACTAGTCTATGCTTTTATCATTATTATAGAATGCATTTATTCTATTTTAAAATTTATTTTTGTTTGTTTTAATTACAGACAACAGCAACTTGGATGGATTTAGAGTCTATCATACTAGGTGATCTTTCTTTTTTTTTTTAAAGATGTGGGTACAATTCAGGTTAGGTATACAAATGTTCATTGTGCAGGTACCTTTGTCCATGAGGTGTGCCCCTCCCTCCCCTGGCAGTTTCCCTCAACTGCCAATCCCACTCCCTGTCCCCTGTCAGTTTCCCACTACTGCCAATCCCTTTCTTACAGAGTTATGATCATTGTTCAAGGTCCACTTATGAGTGAGAACATATGGTACTCTGTTCTTTGTTTCTGTGACAGATCACTGAGCATGACAGATACTAAATCCAACCAAGTTGCTGCAAATAAAAATTTAAAAATAGCAAAGTCCATATGTTTGCCTTCTTTTTGGCTGCATAATATTCCATTGTGTGAGCTTTCACAGAAACAAAAGAACTGAGTGCCCATGTTCTCACTCATAAGCGGGTCCCAAACATTTATCATAACACTACAAGAAAAGGATTGGCAGTAGCAGGACACTGCCAGGGGAGGGGGCACATAACATCACCAAGGCATAGCTGATCTCAAACCAGGCGGAGTGAGGACAAAGGGAGAATGTATTTATGTTTATAAATAGAACAGCTAACTATAAAACAACCTCAGGGAAGTCCTTTGGAAGCTGCTCCAGAAGATGGCATTGTTATTGCCAGAGACGACAGCTCCATGCCTGTTATTGTACCTATGACCTTTCAGAGGGGTAAGATGTGGAGGTGGAAGATGGTGACATGGATGACCCTGACCCTGTGTCGATCGAGGCGAATGGGTGAGGTTCTAGCTAGCTTTTAAAAAGAAAAAAGTTTAGAAGGGAGAGTAATCAAATAAAAAATTTAAAAATAGAAAAAAGCTTCTAGCATAAAAGTCTAAAGAAAAAGTATTTTTGCAGAGCTGTACAATATGTTTGTGTTTTAACCTAAGTGCTATTACCAAAGAATAAAAAAAATTCAAAATATTAAGTTCATCAGAGTTCCATATGTTCTCGCTCACGAGCGGGCCTTGAACAATTATAATGCTACAAGAAAGCGATTGGCATTAGTGGGAAACTCTCGGGGTGGGGGTGAGATTGGCAGCTGAGGGAAACTGCTAGGGGAGGGAGGGTCATACCGCATCAGCAAGGGTACCCGCATGATCAGTGTTTACATACCTAACCCTGAATTGTACCCCACATCTTTGTAATAAAAAATTTTTTTAAATGAAGTTCACAAAGTAAAAAAGTTACCCATAAGCTAAGGTTAATTTATTATATACCATACTTTTAAAATAAATTTAGCGTCGCCTACGCGCACAGTGCTTCAAGTCTGCAGCAATGGACAGTGATGGCCTCAGACTTCGCGTTCACTCTCCACCCACTCACTCACTGATTCACTCAGTGCAGCCAGGTCCTGCCAGCTCCACTCATGGTAAGTGTGGACCACTTTTTGTCTTGTATATCTTTCATACCGTAACTTTTCTATATTGGATATGTTTAGGTCCACATGTACGCACTACTGTGCTATAACTACTTAGAGCATTTAGTACAGTAACAAGCTGTTCAGGATTATAGTCTAGGAGCAAGGGGCTATCCCATGTAGCCTAGGGGTGCTGTAGGGTGCACCATCTAGGTTTGTGGAAGTGCACTCCAGGATGTTCACACAATGATGAAATAACCCAGCAATGCAGTTCTCAAAACATGCTCCTGTCATCAAGCAACACATTACTGTATTTTCCATTTCCCCACCCTTTTCCTAATAACTCAGGTCAATTTTAATTTCCGCACCCATGCCATCCATTTTGCTTTCTATTATCTTACTAGTAAGAACTGAGAGAAAGGAGGCAGTCATCTTGACGCCATCCCTTCTTGGCCTTAACTGCTGGTGCCTTTCCAGCCTCTGTAATAAGCAAAAATCCCTCCCCTTATCTCATCTCCAAGAGCTGAGGAACTTGGAGGCTCAGGCTGCCTGCAAGACTATTCACTGACAGAGAGTGCTTGAAATACAAACATGTCCTGACCAAAAACTTCCCTCTAAGTTCATTTCAACCTCTGAAAAGTTTCTCTAAGTATTGAATAGAATTGATTTTATTTCACTGAGTGCTTGCTCTGTGAGGCTCTACCAGCAACACAAAGATGAATAGAAACACTCTTGTGAGGGAAACTGCAGAGTAGACGCAGAAGAAATACACAAATGTACAAACACTGTTATACAAGAAAGGACTCAAAGAGTGCTCGAAGGGAAGGCAAAAGCCTTAGAAAACTCGAGGAAAGGATCGTCGCATTCAGGTGTGAAGTCAGAAAAAGCTTCACAAGCTAGACCCTGAAAGATGGGAGAGAAACGGGGCCCCACGGGTGGAGAAAGGAAAACCGGAAATGGGGAGATTCAGGGTGTCAAGGAAACTGAACCACAGAGGTAGGAAATGGGCAGTTCTGGTCAAAGCTGGTTTAAGTGAAAGGCTTGTTCAGATCAGTTGGTTTTACTTTTCTGACTAATTTGACTTTAATCTTGCTTTCAAATCTCATTAGGAAAAAAAGCGTGATTCCATAAGTCATACATCACACCTCACTTCTAGAAAACCTATTCCAGAACTTTGGAAATTTCGGAAAATAAACTGCCTTCAAAATTTCATATGGCTTTTGCACTAATCTGTTTCCTGTTCTGTGCTTCTTCACTTAAACACATACACAAAACGCAGTCCTGTATCCTGTTGCTTAGGAAACACTTTTACTCCATAAGCTACTTTATTTTGTACTGAAAGCTTAAATGATTCATAATGTATATACTGAGTAAACACACAAAGAGAAGACCAAACAGAAAACAGGTAAGAGATTCAACAGCTAAGTTTTTCCAGCAGGCACTTTAGGAAAAAAAACTTGATATAAATCAAGATGTAGTGAGTATGTGAAATACAAGGGAAACTGTTATGAATTATAGAAGCTCGATTAGTGTTCATACCATATTTGGTATATTTAAATTATCCTTAGCTATTGTTGTGCTAAGGTAATATAAACTTAATATGTTTAAGATTCAGTTTGGTATGTTTGCCATACAAAAAGCCAAGTTTTGCACTGATGACTTTTAAAAAAATTTTGCCAACTTTATTGAGGTATAATTGGAAAATAAAAATTGTATATATTTAAGGTATACAATGTGATGATTTGATAGATGTTTACATTGTGAAATGATTGCCACACTCAAGCTAAATAACACGTCTCTCACCTCACCCAAGTACATTTTTCTGTGTGTGAGGAGAACACTTAATATATACCCCCTGAGAAAATTTCAAGTAAATAATATAGTATTATTAACTGTAGTCACCATGTGGTACTTTATATTCCCAGAATTTATGCATCTTTTTGTAAATGCATTGTCAATTTTTATTCATATTCATATTATTATTATTATTATTTTGAGTTGGAGTCTCACTCTGTTGCCCAGGCTGGAGGACAGCGACACACTCATGGCCACCCCAGCATCGACCTGCTGGGCTCAGGTGATCCTTCTGCCTCAACCTTCCAAGTAACAGGAATTACAGGCAAGTGCCACCATGCCCGGCTAATTTTTTTATTTATTGTAGAGATGAGGTCTCACCAAGTTGCCCAGGCTGTTCTCGAACCCGTGGACTTAGGCAATCCTCTCACCTTAGCCTCCCAAAGTGCGGGGATTACAGGCTTGAGCCACTGTGCCCGACCTATTCATATTATTTTTAATTAGCAATCATAATTGTGTACACTTATGAGTGAATGATTAAAGGAAGGTAATTAACATATTTGTTATATCACATCGCTTTTGTGGTGAAATTTACTCTTAGCTATTTTGAAACATACATTGTTATTGACTATATTCAGCCTGCTGTGGAATAGCTCTCAAAAACGAATCCTCCTAACTAAAACCATGTACCTTTGACCAGCAACTTCCCGTTCCTCCATCCCCTGCACTTACCCAGCCTCTGGCAACCATCATTCCACCCATTCCACGTTCTACTCACGTAAGCTCAACCTTTTAAGCCTGCACGGACAAGTGGGATCATGCAATATTTGCTTTTCTGTGCCTGGTTCATTTCACTAAAGATACTGCCCTCCTGGTTTACTCATGTTGTCGCAAAGGACAGAATTTCATTCTCTTTAAAGGGGGAACGGCATGCCATTGTAGACATGCATTTGCTTTATCCATTCATCTGTCGATGGACACTTGGGTTGAGTCCACGTCATGGCTCTAATGAATATTACTGCAATGAACATGAAAGTGTAGATAACTCTTCAGCACATTCATTTCCGTTCTTTTGAATATGTACCCAGAAGTGAGATTTCTGGATCATATGGTAATTCTATTTTTAGTTTTTGGAGGAACTACCATACTATCTTCCACAATGGCTGCACTAATTAACAATCCTGCCGACACGACACAGGGCTCACTTTTCTCCACATCCTTGCCAACACTTTCTTTGGTTGTTGTTATCTTTCATCCTTTTTTAAAATAATAGCCAACAGGTACAAGGTGATATTTCATTCTGATTTTAATTTCACATTTCCCTAATGATTAGTGATATTTAGCATTTATGTCTTCTATTGAGAACGTGTTCTGGTTTTTTGTCAGTTTTTAAAACTGGAATATTTGTTTCCTTGCTTTTGAGTTGTTTCTTATATTTGGGGGATATTAATTCCTTATTAGATGTTTGCTTTGAAAATATTTTTTCCCAACCAATAGATTGCCTGACTCTTCCTTTGGTTGCTTGCTCTGCTGGGTCCAGCTTGATGCAATCCCATATGTCTATTTTTGCTTTCATTGGCTTGCTTTTGGTGTCACACCCCCCAAAATCAATGTCCCAACCAATATCACGGAGCTTTCCTTCTACGTTTTCGCCTCATAGTTTTATAGTTCCAGATTTTATATTTAAATCTTTAATTCATTTTAAGTTGTTTTTGGTATATGATATAAAATAATGATCCCCAATTTCATTTTCTGCATCTGGATATCCAGTTTTACACCACCAAATATTTTCCTTTCCAAATTGTATGTTCTTGGCACCTTTGTTGAAAATCACCTGACTGTAAATGCGTGGGTTTATTTCTGGGTTCTATATTCTGTTCCATTGATCGATATCAATGTTTTTATGCTAATTCTGTTTACAAATGATTTATAACATATTAATGAAATCAGGTAGTGTAATGCCTTTGCTCTTTTTTCATTGTTCTTTTTGTTCAAAAATTGTTTTGGTTATTCTGAGTCTTTTGTGGTTCCACACAAATTTAAGGATTTTTTTTCTATTTTTGTGAAAAATGGCATTGGAAGGAATTGTAATGAATCTGTAGATTGATTTGGATAGTATTGACATTTTAACAATATTAATTCTTCCATTCCGTGAACAAAGAATATCTTTCCATTTATTTGTGTTTTCTTCCACTTATTTAATCAGTGTTTATAATTTTTAGTATACAAATATTACACCTCTTTGGTTAAATTTACACCTAAGTATCTTATTTTTGTTGTTGTTGCTAATATAAATGGGATTGTTTTCCTAATTTCCTTTTCGGATAGTTTCCTATTAGTGTATAGAAATGCTAATAATTTTTGTATGTTGATTTTTGTATCCTGAAATTTTACTGCAGTTTTTTGATGGAGTCTTAAGAGATTTTAATATATAAGATTATGTCATCAACAGAGACAATTTTATTTCTTCCTTTCCCATTAGAATGCCTTTTGTTTTTTTCTCTTGCCTAATTGCTCTGTCTAAAATATCTAGCAGTATGCTGAAGAGAAAAGAAGTGGTGAAATCTTTATCTTATCCTTGATCTTAGAGGAAAAGCTTTCAATTTTCATTGTTGTATATGATGTGAGCTGTAGGTGTGTCATATATGGCCTTTATTATGAAGTACATTTCCTCTGAACCAAATCTGCTGTAAGCTTTTTTTTAAATTATAAAAGGGTATTGAATTTTGCCAAATATTTTTTCTACATCTATTGTGATAATATTTTTTATCCTTCATTCTGTTAATGTGGTGTATCAGATTTTTTGATTTACATTTGTTGATACATCCTTGCATCCCCAAAATAAATGTCACTTGATCATGGTGAATGATCCTTTTAATGTGCTATTAAATTTATTTTGCCAATATTTTGTTGAAATTTTTGCATTTATGTTCATCAGGAATATTGGCATGTAATTTTTTCTTGTAGTGTTTTTTATCTGACTTTGCATCAGGTTAATGCTGACTTTGTAAAATGAGTTCGGAAATATTCCATTCACTTCTATTTTTTGGAAGAGTTTGAGAAGAATTGGCATTAGTTCTTTAGATGCTTGATAGCATTTACCTATGAAGTCACCCAGTTCTGAGCTTAGCAGTGTTTTTCCTTCAGCATTTGGAAAATATTATCCCACTCTCTCTTTGCCTGCAGGGATTCTGCAAAAAAATCTGCTGATAGCAGTATTGGGCCTTACTTATACGTGGTATGTTTCTTATCTCGGGCTGCTTTCCGAATTTTTTCTTTGCCTTTGGTGTCTGAAAATTTGATTAGGATGCATCTTGGTGAACTCCTCTTTGCATTGAACTTGGACAACTTGAAGCTTTGTATACCTGGATGTAGATGTCTTTCCTTAGATTTGGAAAATTTTCAAACATGAAATCTCTAAACATATTTTCTAGGCCTTTTTTTCCCCCTCTTCTTCTGGATACCTATTATGCTAAAGTTAGTTCTGCTGATGGTTTCCCATACTTCCCATACGCCCTCATCCTTTTTTGTTCTTTTTTCTTTCTGCTCCTTTGAAGGGATAATTTCAAATGTCCTGTCTTGGATCTCATTAATTCTTTCTTCTGTTTTATCAAGTCTACTTGAAGCTTTCTTTATCAAGTCTGCCATTGGCCACATGGAACAAGCAAGCCAGAGGCTACCCTCCACAGATGCACGAAGCCCCAGAAGTCTTCGGCTACTGTCTTATTTTCCTCTAGGATATTTATATTTTTTTCTTCTTTTGTCAAACGCCTCACTTTATTCATGAATTGTTTCCAAGTTGTATTTGATTTTCTATCTGCATTTTCTTATCATTCCCTGAACTTATTTAAGAGCAGTGTTCTTAATTCATTGTCAGTCATTTCAGAGATCACCATTTTTGGGGGTCCATTATGGGAGCATTTAGTTTCCTTTGGTGATGTCAGTGTCCTATGTCTCTGATGCTTCATAACCCTTGCATCCTTGTGTTGGTGTCTCTACATGTGAGCAAAGGGCCACCTCTTCCAGCCTTTGCCAGTTTTCTTTGGTGGTGATAGGCCTTTACAACTTAGTCTAGCCTTGGATTTTGGATGGGCCGGTGGGGAGTGGTCCCAGGCAGGCAGGCATTTCTGTTGGGTTCTCTAATTGGGCTGAGTCGATGCCTGTATTCTGAGGTCAGGTGGAGTTGCTGGCTGTGCTCTGCAGTCTGATGAGAATGCTGTTTGGACTCCTTGGTCAGGCACAACTACCAGCTGGGCTCTGTGGATGTCTCTGATTGGCAGGGTTGCAGGCTGCATGCAGTGGCTGAGAAGTGCTTCTGCTTGGAATCTCTGGTTGAGCAGCAACTCAGGCCAGGTAGGCTCTGGGGCTGGGCAAGGTCTCTGGAGTGGCTGCTTGGCCATATGGGAGGAACAGGGCAGAGGCGACCCTCCACAGATACAAGTGGAGGTGTGCTTGTTTCCCAACGTGAGAAAGCCTTAAGCAGAGCACTAAGGCTGGGTGGCTCTTACTCAACTTTTGGGGCCAAGTGGGGTCAGATATTCTCTTCTGCAGATATTTGCAAGTGTGCACTTGCCTCCTAGTATAGCGAATTCTTAAGCAGAATACTAAGGCTGGGTGGAGAAGCTGGCTAAGGACAGGAACCTGGCAGATGTGTCAGCTATGCGTCCTGCAGAGTGGTGCTATTGGCTAGTGTCTCTGGTGAAGTGTCTCCATTGGCCAGAATGCAGAGCCACTGACAAGATCTGCATGCTGAGTGTGTGGGCTCCACTCCCTTCTTTGCTTCTAAATGACTCTGGATGTTCTAGCCCTGCCAGTGCCTCCAATGTCTCCCACTGGGCAAAAAAAGAAGTGGACTTCCTACAAAGTGTCCCATATGCTGAGGAAGCTGAAAGTCTGTCTCAAGCTCGTTTCCCACGGTAGAGAGTGGGCCCAGAGGAATCCTCTTTGTTGTGGTGCGCCAGACTGGGGGAGGGATGACACGGTCAGAAAAGAAGCATTGCTCACTTACCCTTCTAATGCAGCTTTTCTCAAGTTTGTGGCTCGAGAAGATGTCTCAGCCTCATTCTTGAATTCTAAGATATTTACAAAGGAATTCTTGTCTGCATGCAGTTAGTTTGACATCTGTAAGGGGGACTGGAGTTGAGAAACTTCTACTTTGCCATCTTGCTGATACCCAGAACTTACTCATCTTATAAGTCAAATTCAGTATCATTTGGCAAACATCTCCTGAAGAATGTTTCATGTGGTTTTGAGAAAAATGTGAATGCTGGTTCTATTGGATGAAACCTATGTACGTTTATTAGGGCCAGGGTTTGAAGTGTTACTGAAGCCCACTATTTTCTTATTGGTGTTCTGTCTGAATGACCTGTTCATTGTTGAAAGCAGAGTATTAAAATCCCCTACAATTATTGTATTGCTATCTATTTCTCCCTTCCGTCTTGTTGATATTTGCTTTATATATTTAGGTGCTCCAATATTGGGTAGACACACACACACACACAAATACATATATATTTAATTGTTGCATCTTCCTGATAGATTGATTTCTTTATCATTACATAATGACCTTTGTTTCTTATGGATTGAAGACTATTTTGTCTGGTATAAGTATAGTCACCCCTGCTCTCATTTGGTTTTCATTTGTGTGGAATATATTTTCCCATCTCTTTTCTTTCCAGCTATGTGTGTCCTTGTTAAAGTGAGTCTTTTGTAGGCAGCGTATTGTTGGATCTTGTTTTGTTATCCATTCAGCCACTCTGCGGCTTTTGATTGAAGAATTTAATCCGTATATATTCAAAGTAATTATTTCTTGGTAAGGACTTTCTATTGCCATTTTGTTCATTGCTTTATGAAGGTTCTTGGTTCTTTTCTTCCTCTCTTGCTATCTTCCTTTGTGGTTTGTTAATAGATTATGCTTTGTTCCTATCTCATTATGTTCTGTGTATCTATTAGAAGTTTTATCATTATGGTTACCATGAGGCTTTCACATATATCATACAGTTATGACAGTCTATTTTATGTTGATAACAAAATAGTCTTCAATCCATAACAACTTCAAACATATACAAAACTCTATACTTTTACCTCTTTTAAGGCAGGCATAGTGTGATGAACTCCCTCAGCTTTTGTTTGTTTGAAAATGTCTTCATCTTTCTTTCATTTCTGAAGGACAGTTTTGCTGGGTATAGTATTTTTGGTAGCCATTGGGTATTCTTCCAGCATTTTAAATATATCAACCATACATTTATTCTATTGATATCATATTATATATCTTTTACATCAGGCATTCCAAATTATTGTAGATATAGTTATAGCTAATATTTTTTCTTTTATGCTAGAGCCAAAAGTGATTTATTCACCATTGAAGTATGAGTATTCTGAATTTGACAATATATTTATTTTTACCAGATATTTTTATACTTTAATATATTTTCATGTTGTTACTTAACATCATTTTATTTTGACTTTAAAAACTCTCTTTAGCATTTCTTTAAGACAGCTCTAGTTGTGATGTACTCCCTCAGCTTTTGTTTGTTTAAAAATGTTTCCATCTTTCTTTCATTTCTGAAGGACAACTTTATGAGGTATTATATTCTTGGTTGCCAGGTTTTCTTTTCCCCGCATTTTGAGTATATTATCTCACACTCTCAGTCTCCAAAGTTTCTGCTGAGAAATCCACTTACAGTCTCATGGAAGTTCTCTCATATGTGATGAGTTGTTTTTCTCTTGCTGCCTTCAAAATTCTTTTGCTGACTTTTGACAATTTGATCATAATGTGTCTCACAAAATTATCTGTATTGAAGTTTCTTGGGAACCTGTAAGATTTATAAATCTATGTTTCCATATCCTCTCAAAAATTTGGGAAATTTTCAATCATTATTTATTTAAATAAATTTTCTCTTTTTTCCTTCTGAAACCCTCATATTGCATCTATTTTCTTGTTTTATGGTGTCCTATAGGCTCTGTATTCTTTCTTTACTGTTTTTTCACACTTTTTTTGTCCCTGTAACTGGTTAATTTCAAATGACCTGTCTTTTAGTTCACTGATTCTTTCTTCTGCATGAATGAGTCTGCTGTTGAAGCTCCCTATTGAATTTTTCAGTTCTGTCATATTTTTTTTAGCTCCAGGGCTTCTGTTTTGCTATTTTTGTAGTTTCTATTTATTATTAAACTTCTCATTTTGCTAATGCACTGTTTTTCTGATTTTTTTCTTTAGCTACTAATCTGTGTTCTCTTGCATTCCACTGAGCTACTTTAAGATATTATTTTGATTTTCTTTTTTGTCAGTTCATAGATCTCCATTTCTTTGGGGTCAGCTACTAGAACTTTATTAGCTTTCTCTGGTGGTGTCATGTTTCCCTGATTCTTTGTGATTCAGGTAAGCATGCATACTATTTGTGCATTTGAAGAAACAAATAGCTCTTCCAGTCTTTACAAACTATTTTCAGCAGATAGAAACCTTCTCCTGTTAGGTCTCCTGGAAAATGGGACTGCCTCTGGGATTGCAGTTGAATGAGATTGGCACTGGGTCACATGGCTCCCACTGGGCTGCAGTGGGGTCTGCAGTTGATGGGCTTGTTATCAGGAACTCAGAAGGCAATGTTTCCCATGTAGACACTGGGCAGATGAGATTGTCTCTAGTACTTTGGTCAGTAGAGCTGGCACTGAGACAAGAATCTGCTTCAAGATCCACAGTTGAGTCTGCAGATAGTGAGCCTGTTACCAGGTGCATGGACAGGTGTGGCTGCTGCAGGGTCCCTAGGATCATTCCTAGTGGATCCTAGGGCAGGCAGACCGCTTCTGGACCATGGTTGAGAGGGGCTGGAGTTGGGTCACATACTGCTCCAGGGTCCACAGTAAGGACCAAGATCAGTAGACCCATCACCTGAAACAGGAGCAGATATGACTCCTTTTGAATCCCTTGAATGATGGTGCTGATAACCGGAACAAGGCCAAACTGGGCTAAAGGAGAGCCCATAGGAAATGGTCAGTCAGCCTGCCACGTGGGCACAGACCTGCCTTCTCAAGATGGCCATCCTCAGCCTTGGGCTCCCCCAGGATTTGCAACCTCCTACCTAGATATTACAGCTCCCACAAAGGCACTTTTTCCATGGATAGCTGCCAAATTACTGTTGCTGTGAGGCAGATATGAGTGGGGACCTCCTATTCTACTATATTGCTGATGTCACTCCCGAATTGCATTTTTACACCCTATTCCGTATGGTTAAGGAATACATTGGTTTGTGTTTTTGGAAAGGAGCATTTAGCTATGCTTCTAAAAGTTTAACAAATAACTAATAATATTTTTGTCAGTATTTATTTAAGCTAGAGTCACATCACTAAGCCAGGTATTAAAAGAAAGTGTCAAGAAATGTGCTTTACTCAGAAATATCTAACAAAGCAACCAATCAAGAAAAAAAATCCACTCGTGAATATCACATTTAATAAAATCATCTGACCAATCAGTAGAAGGTCCTTATCACAATCCCTGACTTGAGTAATTACAGCTGTCCCATGATATCCATAGGAGATTGTTTCCAGGACCCCATCCCTGTAACAAAATCCATAGCTGCTCAAGTCCTGCAGTCAGCCCTGCAGAACCCATGGAAACAAAAAGCCAATAGGCTCCACATCCCACAAAAACTGTATCCTTGACCCATTGTTGGTTAAATCTACAGACGCAGAACCCATGACTACCAAGGGACAGTTGTATTTATTAAGTAGATCCTTATAGCTTTGACTTGGGTAGCATTGTCTTAAGTTTCCTAGAGGATATTTTTGTAAAGTCTACTTTAAGTAGGCACCTTGCTATCCTAGCAATAAAATCTACTGGGCTCTCTCTGTCTTTCTCACATGTGCACACACACACACAGCACATTCATACATTCAGGTCAAACTGGCATTTTGAATGCTCAACATCAGACATTGGTGTTTTGAAACATATTCCAAGAAATGTCTATTATTGTTGAAAGGAATTCTTTCTTGAGGCACATTCAGCTACGAGAATGTTTTGCATATTTACTGGGTTTCCACATCTGTCACAATCTATTCTAGAACATAGAGGTTTTTGCATGGAACATTAAGTACATAACCAGTTAAGTACACATTAAAATGTATCAATATCATCAAAGTCCAATAGAAGTCTTCCTGGCAAGCACATATATATCTTATGTACATAGTTTTATGAAAGACACCCAACTAAAGCAAAAAATGATTTATTCTTTCCTTCTTAATACTTACACACTTTCATACAAAATAAAGAATCTGCTTAGTACTTCAGAAGTATTTTAAAATAATGTTACTTGTATTTTTATTTTTAAGGATGATCAAAAATTTTAAATGTTCCTAAGGTATGGAGAACAAACAACCAGTGTTCTTTCAATGCAATGATTGAAATTGAGATAGTAACAGTCACTCACAGAAAGAGAGATGCAATACATTGTATCACCATGATAGAAATTTCCTTTTAAGGAAATATTATTAGTCACTTGTAAAAAAAGTTTAAATATCTCTGAATAAAGGTCGAGTCTTAATTTTGTAACAATTTTGACAGTTAAATGATTTAAATTAAAAATCAATATTTATTAATTTTATTTATACACTTCCAATTAAAAGTAGTTTTCTTGTTTTTCAATATAAAAAACAAAGAGCTATTTGTCAATAGTTGAATATGGTAATTAAGTTTGTAAAACAAAAAAAGGGGAAGCAAAACTTCACTCAAAGAATAAAAGTTAAGGATGACCTGCTTCACCCAGTTACCAGGTTTCCAGCTGAGGTTTTCCCGTTGGCTGGTCTTATTACTTACTGCTTTCGGTTCATATTCTCCAGTCCCAATTGAACATTTCCATGTACACAGGCCAGTTTTTTCAGCAGACTCTAAGCCACCAAAATACTATTTATCTATTTTTTAATTTCTATTTTAATTTTATCTATGTTTATAAATAAAATTATTTGAGCAGGCTAGGCTTTTCCACTAAGGGTAGTCTGATTGGACTCAGAGCTTTTTTCAATGAATAAAAAAATATATATTCCTCAATCATCCACTCTCTGGCTTTAAGCTAGGCCTAAAACCTGACAAAGAATGTCAAGTTCCTAAAACTAATATTATAAGCTATCCTTTAGTTCTAAGAAGAAAGAAATAACTTCTGAGCTTTCTGTACTCATAGGCTCTAATATAAACTTGTACCTATCTACATCGGACATAGCTACTTTAGAAAGAAGAATGTCACTTTAATGATTTGTTTATTGAAATTTTTTCTACTTAAAACAATTTATTCCACTTAAAACTCCTGTAACTCCTTTCATCTTCTCAACTACTGAGACTGACTCAGGCTCAGGTAACACACTGATCAGAATATTCCCAGGCTTGGTTTCCTGTTGCAAAGATGGCCAAGGGTGTATATGTGTGTGTGTGTAAATGCCTCGAAGTGACCTCTTGCAATGTATATAGAATAAGAATTTCTGACCACTTAACCTTGTGCTAAAATGCTCTGCTCCCACTCTGGTACAAGGGCAAACCAAACTGATAGGTGCAAACGTGTGAGTATTGAGGTAGAGACAAATGGGTGGGGCCTGTGGTTGGCATGCAAGTGTGCCTCCTGAGTTTCTGATTGAAAGATAAGGAGAGACCGGGATCCATTTTGCATAATAAGGCTTTCCTAGTACGTGTTTATACCTTAGAGGACACTTGAGGCCCTTTTAAAGATTTTAGGGAAAAGTTGGCCATATTACGAAAGCCGAGGCACGATGGAAAGTGTAAGGACAACAGAGAATGGCACTGGAAAAGCATAGCTTCTACGACCTGGGTCTAGACCTGGCCCAGCACTAGCAATCTCGGTGACCTGGAGCAAGTCCCTTAAACACTCTGAGCAGCATCACCCTCATCTATGGAACAAAGAGACTAAAGATAGTCCCAAGATTTCTTCTGGCTCTAAACGCGTAATGTTGAATAGATCCCGTATAAAAGTCTGTTGAATAAGAATGCCCACAACTACCAAAGAGTGAGATACAAAAGCTACAGGATACAGCCTCTCCAGACTATTTTTATTCAAAGTGGAGAGAGTAGTGAGCAACCAGTGAATTGCACAGTCAATCTCAAAGGCTGTAGAGAGGAGATGAAAGTAATAAAACTCCTGGAGCAGAAACCAGAGAAACCCTAGTGGAGGTTATTATATACAGGTTGTATCCAGAACATTCAACTCCAATCCACAGGTCTATGGTTTCCTAGAAGATCAAACAGGAAGCTGAGTATCAACCCAAGAATGTAGCTTTGTTTACGGGATCAGAGTGGGAATTAGGATTCTAGTGAGAAGAATCGGGATGTCAGAGAGTTGGAAAAAATCAGGCATGGGAGAGGAAATGTAATTTCCCAGATTAAGTAATGGAGAACTGACTAATCAATCTCTCCTAACTCTTTTGTCCCCATAAATTTCTTAATAAGATGATCAGTTTTATTGGTTATATGTAACAACACGCATGTGCTACAGGGAATAACTAAGCCAAGAAACTTATTAAGAAAGAGGAGGAGAAGGATTTGGACAGTGGTCTCAGTCTGATATAGAGAACTCACTGTAGAATTCCTGTTGGGTTTGGTAGCCACAAAGAAAATAAAGGGGTTGAACCCAATTTTATCAGATACTTCAAAGTTCATGCTCCATCTTTCTATGTGCAGCAGGCTATACCAATGGGAAATTATATGCTCAACCCACCTACTAAAGCAAGGAATCAAAAGCTTATTTTTTATATTCTATATTTTTATTTTTTATAAAAAAATAAAGAGATGTAGGGTACAACTGAGAATGAACTACATAAGTCGGCTGCATGCAGGTGAAGTTTGGGGTTCTAACTGGCCCTCACTCCCCCTGGTATTGGACCAGGTACCCAAAATTTGTTTTTTAAAAAATAGAAAGCTTCATGCAGTCAGTGTCAGATCATTACTGTGTTTATTTGTACAAGTTATTTTCTCTCGCAACGCTTCAGTTTTCTCATCTATAAATGGGAAAAACAGGACCAATATCAAACCAGTCTAGGGTCGTGCCCAACACACACTAAATGCTGTAGAACAGTGGTCCCGATCTTTTTTGGCATCAGGGGCTGGTTTCATGGAAAACACTTTTTCCACGGAGGAAGGAAGGCATGGGGAGGGAAGCTCATCAGACACTAGTCTCTCCTAAGGAGTGGCAATCTAGATTCCACACATGGGCAGTTCACTGTAGGGTGCGGGCTCCTGGGGGAATCAAATGCCGCTGCTGATCTGACAGAAGACAGAGCTCAGTTTGTCCACTGCTCACCTCTTGCAGCCCAATTCCTAACAGGCCACGGACCGGTACTGGCCCACTGCCCAGGGTTGGAGATCCTTGCTATAGAATGGCTATTTTATTACTGTTTTTGTTACCACATCAACATATTCAAAGACTTGGGTAGTTTTCCACAATGTGTAATATTCAGCATTCCTGGTTCTAAGAAAATTCAAAAATAAAAAAAATTTTGAGAAAAAAATCAAATCTATTCCAGAATATCCACTCTATCTCTTTTTTAATAATTTTAAAGAGATAGGCAGGCATTCCAAACTATTTCAAGTAAGAGATACCCACGTTTCAGTTACTTAAACCAACTTCCAAAAGCTAAAATGAAAGCTCTTCTATTTAACGGCATGAGGAGATCACATATTTTAATTAGTTCAGCCTTATAAAGGCTGTTTTTCACACAAATGAGGAACAGTTGATTGCAATTTTCTGTGCCAAGAGGCAGCCCATCCTACCAGAAAGAGAAAGCCAGATTGGGTTGCCACAGGAAATACAAGCTCCAAGGTGGGGAAAAAGGTCTTTCCCAGTGAATCAGAAATCAAATTTACATAACATGTTTACCTAAAAAAAAAGTGTTCTTTTTGCCCTAAATTTACATTTGTTCCTGTAAGATGCCTTTAGGTTTTCTGGAATTCCTATTTGAAGTCAAACTTATTTTAGCAATAATTTCCAGTTGTTACAGCTCTAGTTAACGCTGATACCTTGATTGGGAAAAAATTAAAAAGTAATTTAAATTATAGGAGAATATTTTAATCCTGGCATTTTGACACTAAGGACATTCAACACAAAATACAATTTGACCCAAGTAAACTTAATTTAGGTGGACAATATCATGGCAAAATAAAATAACAATGCTAAAGATATATACAGTATACCAAAGTGGGTTGTGTTCTTCTTTAAAGCAGTTTAAACAATGCCCAAAATGGGCTGAAGAATCACATATGTTTATCTCTATGCAAAAATTGGCTTTGGAAGAGATGAAACTTAGAGAAATAATGAACAGAAAATAGAATTGGCACTAGTCAAGACTTTTCATGCTAATATTTCTGAGCCAAAAAATTGGTAGAATTATATCTTCTGGTGAAATTTGAAATTGGAAAACTGGATTGGAAAAAAATGATGACCACAAAAGTACTTAATGAAATAACGATAGTTTTTGAAATTTGATGTAGCTAAAACATAAACCATGAGTCAGATATTTATTTTAAAATTGATACAGACAAATTTTAGTCCAATTAAAATAAGTTTAGTAGAACAAAAAAGGATAAAACCATAGATAGGAGTCAGATTAACTAATAGACTTTACTTAAAATACAAATCTCCTCACTAACCCGAATTCATTGATGATGGTGTAAATCTGATCTAAATATTGGTATTTAGAAAGAGTTAAAATATCCTCAGTTTTAAATTGGGTCAAAATGTCAGAATGAATCAAATTGACAGGGTCAAAATAGCCAAAATAGCACACTGTCCATTAGGCTCATATAATTGCTCTTGTGGTTCAATATTTTATGTTCTCTATAAACTACAACTGACTAACTTAGTAAGTTAAAGCGTGATTAAGGGAAAAGGCAATCGTGCATCCACAATATTGTGCTTTGAAAATTTAAATGGCAGCTGGTCACTTATTCGCTCATTTCACTACTTGATTTCCAGAACAGAAATTGTAGTTACAAACCAAATTCCTCTGGTTACTTTGCAGAGAGTAGAGCGATAGTTGCAGGTAAAAGCCAGTCGGCAGGTTACGCTAGGAATCTAAGAGAGAAAGAACAGCGGTGGGAAAGGAGGGATGCAGTGCGGCTGGTGAGATGTGCGCCCTTCACAGAGATGGAAAGATGGGCACCAGAGGAGGTTTGGTGGGGCACAAAGTGGAATAAGCAAGTCCAAGGCAAGAAAAAGCAATCAGTGTTGGAGATGTCCGTCTAGGAGTTAACAGGAGTTCAGAAAATTGAAAACTATAGGATCAGGCAGAGGAGGAGACCTCTGAGAGAGAGAGGAGGAAACCCAGACGAGTGTGGACTCACGGGAGCAGAAGGAGAAAGTGTTTCAAAGACAAAGAGTGGCCGACCTTACCAAATGCTGCCGAGAGAGAGGAAGGCGAGGAAGAGAATTCTGCATTGGAGGAGCAAGAGCGAGGTCTTTGGAAACGGATTAAAAACTGCCCCATGAAGTGGCACAGATACAATTCCAGCTGGAGTGGGTTAACGAGAGAACAGAAGAGAACGCAGAGTGGGTGCCTGTAAACAGTTATTCTGAGCTCCAGGATGAGGAGGGGTTAGTGGAGGTCTTGTTTTTATTTTTTGAAAAATATTTGTCAGCTTATTATTTCATAACACCAAATATTCCTTCTTTTTCATCTTAGCCATTCTGGTGAGAATAGAATGTGAGGTCTATTAAGGTCAGTTGTTGATCCATTCTTGTGCTGAAAGACATTCTGCTATGATAAGCAAAGTTACGTTGAACGTCTTTGTACAAGTCGTCTTGTTTTTTTTCTATTACTGTTTAATACATTTTGCTTTTAAAATGCCAGGGGGCTGCTGCATGTACACAGATGGATGGGAGTGGTGCGGGGGGGAGGGGCCGATGGCAGGAGCAAGTTCCTTGAAGAGGCAGGGCTGATAGAGGTACCACCATCCTTGGAAAGGATGAGCGTGACCCTTCCCCATGAGAGAAAAGGAGGCGGGATGCCGGGGATAAGCCGTAGGCTCTGGTGGGCCTCAACCTCTCTGGAACAGAAGGCTGTAGAAGACTGTTTTCTATGAGTTGACCTCAACAACAATCCAATTCTGCCGAGCTCACCCACATTTTAACTCAGTTAAGCTTTCTTTAACACCAAGCTCTTTAAAAAGAAGTATACACATTGGTCGAAGGGACCAAAAGGAGAAGATTAAAATGGCACCATTCGCCCCATCCAGAGGCAATGCCTGTCGGCCCATTCACGCCTAACTCCTGAGTGCAACCATCTTAGGGTCTGGGAGTGTTTTCCCCCATTTGGATGGACGTGTAGTGGCTGTCAAGCCAACAGCCCTCCTGGGCCATGATTCAGCGATGGGTTCTCCCATGTATTCCTTCTCTGGGAGGAATGGAGATTGTCTGGGGCACTGTCTTGTGATGGACTCTTCCTCCTTCTTTGACTTCTGTCCACCCAAGCTGCGACCGTGTGCAGTGGTCCTGCTCAGGCTGTTTGATACCCGAAGCAAAGTGCTTTTCCTTCATTGGCTAATTTATCTCAAAAACCTTATCAGAAAGATGAGGGTTTGATGATAGGCCTAATTACTTCATCCTAATTAGGAAGACAAGGCTTATGAATGAAAACATAACTCAGACCATACTGAGCAATAAAACATTTTTTGACTCATGAATCATTTTTGAGGCAGAACAAGTCCCTGACTTCTGATGGCGCATAAAAGCTTGGCTTCTACCTTTTCCCAGAGTAGAGAAAAAACATCTGCCAATACATTTTTTGCCTTTTATCCCGGCCACTAATGCTAGAAAATTACAAACGAAAATTTACGAAATTGCTGCTACAGAAGATTATATTACCTACCTTTCTACCTTCTAGTATCACATGCAATCAAATAACACAATCTGTACAGAGGAACTTGGAAACTGAAATGTTATCCAAATGCAAGAACCTATAGCAGACTCCAAATAGGTACAATTAAAGTACACAAGAGGCAGCAGGGGGGATTTGAGAATAGGGGCGGGAAAGTACATATGCAAACATCTTTTCAAATAACTGTGTATATTTATGGGGTATAATGTGATGTTTTGATCCAGGTATACATTGTGGAAAGATTAAGTTAAGCCAATTAGCATATCCATCACCTCACCATGGGAGCCACAGTTAATAACAACACATGTCCTATTTTAGAATTCCCAATAGAATGGATTTTTAATATTCTCACCATATATATGATGATCTCTTTAGTTGAGGATTGGGGATCCAAGTAATGTTGGAAGTCACAGCATAAAAATACTTATTTGTATATCTCAGGGGCAATGAGAGTTCACAAAGAAAAGGCAATTCTTGAAGCCAGTGTTGCTCAAGTTTTCATCTGCATGTGACTCACCTGAGAGTCTTGTAAAGAAGCAGAGTCTGATTTAGTAAGTCTGGAGCAGGGCTTGAGGCTCTCCATTTCTAACTCCCAGGTCTACCCATGCTGCTGGTCTGTAGACCACACTTTGAGTAGCAAGACTCAAGACATGGGGCTGACTAAGGAGAAAGCCAGCTGTCACAAAAAGAGGACTGGGTGACATACACAGAGTGTCGCGGAAGCCAGATCGTGGAGGTCTTTCTTGGAAAGGGAGATTTGAACAAGACTCACGTGTGTCAAAGTAAAAAACCGAAATAGAAGGATGAGAAGAAAACAAGCTGTATGTGTTGACCTGGGGTACTAGAGCATTCGTTGCTGCATGATGGTCTTCCTGGGGAGTCCTTTTATGACCCCAAGGAGAGGGTGCCCCTCGGGAGGGAAAAATCAGCCACTTGAAAGAAGGCTCCGAAAAGCCTACAGTTAGCAATTATCCTTGACTCACCTTATGTTGAGGCGTTCCTAGATTTGAAAAATGGATAGACTGTCAAGAAAAACTCTTAAATTTACTTCTTAGCGCTCAGACTACGACTTACCAAAGTCCCCTCCCTCAAGGGAAGTGTCTGATGGTTCTTCTAGGAAAAAGCACAAGGGGAAACAAATATTTGTAGGAGTTGATAACTCTGGAGCTCTACACTACCTCTATCCTAAAAATATCCTAGTCCTTAGACTTTAACACAACATAATGTAAGGTCAGTTGGATTGTCTGAACGAATACTTAAT